>JAOXNO010000013.1:81245772-81298622 GCA_028565335.1 Limnodromus scolopaceus
CTTTTCTTTTCTTTTCTTTTCTTTTCTTTTCTTTTCTTTTCTTTTCTTTTCTTTTCTTTTCTTTTCTTTTCTTTTCAGTTAATTGGTTTTGCTTTTACCTTGAAAAAGATACTAATGTTCTCATTATCTGTATTCAGATCTCTGGCTTAATGTGCTTGAAAAGAGCTATTAAAATACTTCAGCTTTTTATTTTTTCATTTAATTGAATTTTAATTCTTATACGCTTTGGATCCTTTTTTATGAGTTAAGATATTTGTCAGTAAAATGGATAGAAGAGCTAATCTCCAAACATACCTAGGCAGCGAAGTCAGCAGTGCATGAGATTATAAATCATACATTCTGAGTCTAAATCTGTTTGACTTGATTAAACATGTTCTAAAATGTTTATGTAATGAGAAACAAAATTCACAAAAGCTTATTAAAGACAAGTTTGAGTATTACGCTGTTGTGGTTTGGGCATGTACCATGAATGATACAGAAACTAAATTCAATTAATGTATTATCAGTCTATTTTTTTCTCTTTATTTACAGTACTAATAGCAGCTATCAGTTTACATAGACTTCCAATAAGTTTACAAGTATTCAATGTTTATTTCTTCTTGACATTCTAGGTTTGTTGCACTGACCTCTTGGAGAGTGTATCATCTGACTTCTCTTATAATACTTGGAGTGCTAGTTCTTCAGATAATAAAGGATTTGGTGTTCTCAAGGATAAAAGGTAAGGCAGTATACTCATAGAATTCCTTGCTTAAACACCTGCAATTCGGAGCCTGTTAGTTCATTATAAATCCACTTTGATATTATGGTTTTTGTAAAAGTGTTAGCTAATTGCAGAGAGAAATAGTGTATCTGTGATGGTCTATTACCGTTTTCAGTGATGTTTTCCTATATTTTGTGGAAAAGGCATTAGGAGATCTGTTTTAGCATTAGTATAATTGGTATCAGTGAACAGTCAATCTTGTTTCATAGTTGTTAGGTCTGAAAATGCATTTTTTCTAAAATACAAAGTTTTCTTAAACAGTTCTACTTCTTCTGACTTTAATCTAATCACAACGTTGTTGGAAAACTTGGGAGACCCAGTATAAGTACATCAGTTTGTAAATAGATTGAGAAAGGACCTATTGTAGCACAGGTAAAATAAGAAATGAGCAGCATTTTTTTCTACTTTATATAGTGTTTAGTTTCCAGTGTATATGAAGTCTTACGTGAATACAAGCAAGTTTGAAAGAGATTCTGAGTTTTTTGGCTGGGCTGTTGTTTGGCTGTTTTTTTAAATTCCCATGCTTCATTTTCATCTTGAAAATTCTTTGGCAAAATGTTCATCCATATTTAATTTTCATTGCCAGGAAGATTTTTTTTTTTTTTAAAAGTGTCTTATTTTGTGTTTTGTTTGATGTTGAATCCCCATGCAAAGCGTTTGAAAAATCACCTGCACGTAGTGCAAAAGCAGAAAATAGGTGTCAGAGAAGCAGGGTGTTGCTCTTTGATGTACTACCACGTCACCTCTGACTCCCAAAGCCTTTGCTCCCTGCTAAGTTACAGCAGTTATTCACAACTTTTTTTGAAGCATGGTTTATTGTTTTTTCCAGAGTCTTCATTACCATTCTGTTTCCATTACAAGCTCAGAGACCACCTTAAAAAGCTTAGCAGAAATTGATTTTTAGGTTCTTTGTTGTATAAATCGCCCCTAATGTTTATACCTCACTAGATTAAAGACGGTGATTTACCTAAGTTCTCTCTGATATTTTTGTATTGACCAAATCCAAGGTGTACCAATATTGACCAAGCTAAGACAGTAATACCATCCCATCTTCAGTTGTGTTTCACTCCCGTTTTTATGTGATTATTTAACCATTCATCATAGAGATGAGGCTAGGAAGACTTAGGTTTTCTAGCTTACAGAATTATTACTTTACTGTAGCTAACTTTTTTATTTTACTATTGCCTTTGATGGCATTGTACACAGATTTCAAAAACATTCAGGTTCTTAAAGTAATACTGTAGAAATCTTGTGGTAGTGACTTGAAATCAATGAAGTGCCACTCCAAAAAGCAGAAAAAAATTCTTCCTAGTATAACACTTCTGTGTACGGACTTCACACTTCCAGCCAGCCACTAGGTGGCAAGACTATTACAGATTCGTAAGGAATGCAGAAAGTGGTTGTACATCAGTTTGTAGATGTAAAGCATAAGTTGTCTTCTCCTTCCATGTGAAGATGTAGCAATATAAGATACTCAGTTTTTTTCCATTTATATTTTTAACTGGTATGTGAAGTTTACAGAAAACAATTCAAGAACTGTTACTCTAAGTTACTTATACCCCTCCTGTTTTGACTGCTATAAAGACTCCCTTAATCATTTTATCCCAAATATGAACACTCCTTATGAATAAAGAAAAAAATATATATTGTTTCTGGTTTAGTGCATTGTGTTTCATCTTACATTCCCACAATTTCAGGTGCACAGCTTTGGAGGACCATCACTGGCAAGTAGGTATATTATTTTTAGTATATTGGTTATTTAATATATTTTATTATAGTTCATCTGAAATTTTAAAAAAGTCTATTTTCCCTCTAATTAAAATAGAACTGAATTATTTTGATTTTAGCATCTTTTTAAAGTTTATTAACGCTTGTTCATCGATTTTAATATTTAATAAGTTTGTAAAAAGTGTATTTTTTCTGATTTGAGTTGCAGTAAACGGTAACGTATCAAAATACTTGTAGAAATGCTTTTTCTTACAGTGGGGTTGTCATGTTTTGTGTTTTCTGGGAATTGGTGTTTTCTTTGAAGTTGGTTATTAGGGAAAAATACTTTGTTTGTTAAGGAGGTAACCTTCTTTTAGAACATCATTATACCATTGTTGTCTAGAAGCAGGTAAGCTTGCTGGGGTTTCCCTTTATCTCTGTGTAGTAGCTACCACAAGCAAATGATCATTATAACTTCAAATAAGTATTAGTTGATATCCACAGGAGCAGAAATTAATCAGTAATTCTGAAGTCTGTTGGCTTGCCATTGGGCTGACTCAATCTACAGTCAAATGTTTGTATCATGTTGTTAGTGTGTAGTATATAATGATTTAATTTGTTATATAAATAATGTCTCTAAATGGTTTACAAATAATCCATTTTCAGAATACAGGTTTGTGTATTTAAGGCATTATTCTTCTAAACAGACCACTAAGAATTATTGTATATATGACATCATTTAAAAGCAACTGCTGCATTATGAACATCCATTAGTACACTACTGTATTACACCCTGAGACTGAAGAGACAGTAATGCCTCTTTTGCTTAAAGATAGATACCGCTGTCACGGCAGTTACAGAACACAGTTCAAATGTGTAGTTTTTCCTAAACTTCTACAGGTATGAACTATCTTCAGGCTTTCTTACAAACCTGAAGTGGAGCTATATGGAACTCATGACAGGTTAGTTCATGAACTGAGCAGCGTAAAATGGTTTAATACTACTCAATGTATCTGTATGGGCTAGCAGTGCCCCAAAGATTTTAATGAGGAGCCATTGCTGTGGCACAATAGGTAATGTGACTTTCATTCTTTCATCCTGTTCCTTGTGAGAGAAATTTACATAAAAATTCCTATCTTTTTTTGTTTTTTACCTCTGAATTTACCTATTTACATTAGAGAAGAGGAAGGCAAAAAAAAATAAAAATAATCACATTGCTTGTGGAATGGAAGGAAGCATAGGTTTTTAACTGCCCTTTTTTTCCAAGAAAAATAATTCTGCAGTCCGAGACCATTTTTTTTCTCTCACTCCCCAGTTCAGGTACCAAAATCAGAATAATCAGTCTTCACAAAAAGACTATAAATAGTACTTGGGTACTTAGGTTCTGGTTTTTGGGTGTCCAGAGTCTTGGACTTGACTCGCTGTTCTGTGGGAACATCTACGCTGTTGGGTAATACAATGCAAACATCATATGTCTCTGTGTAAAATAATTTGCAATGGTAAGAACACAAGGTCAGTTCCTAAGTCCATCTAGCCCAGTATCTGCTTTCTGAAGGTGGCCAGCCAGGAGAAAGATGGCCTTGGGTAGTGTATAAAAGCAGGACAAGCTTGCAAGGTGCTTCCCCTGGTGTAAATTCCCAGCCTCCAGCAGCTTACAGTTAAAGGACTTCTAGGTACCAGAAGTAGTGTCTTCCTCCCCACCCCCACAGCTCTTCTAGGTGGACTTTCCATGAATTTTTCCTGTTGCTTTTGTTCTTACAAACTTCTGATATTCACAACATCCTGTAGCACAGATATCCACATCTTTGAACCATGTGTTTTGTGAATGCAGCCTTGTGTTTGTTTACTGCTATATAATAGTTTCTTAATACCTTTCTACCTTTTTTATGTTGGAAGAAATAGTGACCAATCACTCTCTATCAATATGCTCCAGCAAACTGTGACTTTATAAACCTCTGTCCTGTCCTGTTTAGTCCATGACTACTTAATTGTTCCAAAAATAGAAGTTCTCTGTAACTTTGATATCTTTCATTATGCTTTTCTGTACATTTCTTCTATTTCTGTTGGCACTTTTTGTTGTGGTGGAGGAGCAGGATTAGAAATAGCCTTTAGCATTCAGGGAGACTATGCGTTGGCATAGGACTATACATTGTCATAAAAATGCCTTCTAGTATTTTCAAAGTAAATTCCAATGCTTGATTGTGGAATGGAAGGAAGCATTTTTAACTTCTGCTGAGCTCTGAATTGGAGATTTCATGGATTTTGTAATCATCTCAAGATTATGTTCCTGAGTAGTAAAGGTCAGTTTAAAGCTCAAGTGACTTTAAGATTGTTGTTTTTCTTCTCTGTGTGAATCTCGGCACATTTCATCTGCCTTCTGGCAAGCAAGTAACTTGATACTTGGTTAAAGTTCTGCAATTCCTAGCCATTGGTCTCCATCTTTACCTGATTAATTCCTCTCATATCCCATGACTTCTTAGTCTCCGTAAGAGCATTTGATAGGAGACTTCGCTGAAAGCTTTCTGAGAAATCCAGGTGACTTTTCATGGATGTCAGCATTCTTCTAGAAGCTGGTGGGCTCTGAAAGAACAGAAGGTTTGTAATGTGGTGTCCTTTACAGGGTACCGTAGGACAGGCATGCATATCCTTTATTAGGTTTCCAGACAGTTTGCACAGAACAGAGATGAGTCTTTACTGGTTTGCAGTCCTCTGGCTCTTGCGTACCTTCTCTAAAAATAGATGTTGTTTTAGACACTTCACAGTCCTCTGGTGTTAAGGTGGCTTTAAGAGAGATTATTTAACATAAATGAAACTTCAACTGTTGCACCCTAGCTTTCATTTAGAACTTTTGTAAGTTCATATAAAGACTTTGCATTTGTTTGCACTGTGGGTGGGTGTTTGGTTTTTTTATTTTCTTTTTTCTGAATACTACCATAAATGTGCCTGTTGATTGGGTTGAAATTGGAAGAACTGCTGTAAGATACTGAGGCTGGGTGCATGGTTGCTTTTTATTTTACTCAAAATTGGATATGAAAAGCTGTTTTCATGTGGTCTTATATAAGCAAGCCGTGTCAAACATACCCTTGTGCTGGCTGTTTACAAAAAACACTACCCAACAGAGAATCACACGCTTAACATACAGCCAAAAAAATTAGCAGATCTGTGGTACTTTGGATGAGAGGCAAAGCCTATTCTAGTAAATTAAATGTGTTCATGACCATTCTCTGGCATCGAGGCCCACGGGCACAAAGCAGTTGTGCCTGTAGCATTTAACAGCCTTGTGGTCCACACAGAATGGCCCTCTAGAGGCAGGAAAGGGTTCCTGCTCTGTGCCAACTTTGAAACTACCTTGGGTCATTTGGGAAAGTGCTAGTTGGCATGCGCCAAAACTGTGCCAAGAGCTATTTTAATGGTTTAACACCATAAATGACTAATTCTAGTGCGTGACAACATTGCCACGTGCTGTTTATCAAAATAGATATAGTCAGAAAATAATAAATGATCTGAACAGACTGGTTTCCGGCCTTACCTTTGTGTTACGTAGTTCTGTTTTTGGAAATTAATATCAATCAGTCTCTATCACACTATAATGTTTCATAGATGGTGACACCACTTTACAATTCTTTTAATACTGAAATGGTATGTTTTGTACTATTACTTTTGCAATTAAAGCTTGTGGTGGTTGGAGGGTGAATTACTGATTATCGCTGTTTTAAAACTTGTGGTTTTTTCAACATTCACATGCATTGTGCATGCCTTCTGCTGCACATCTATGCCAAGCATCAGAGATCGGAGTCTGACAATAAAGATACTGTTAATTTCTTGCACTTGCTTTTGGTCCTCCTTGATCTTTGGTAAGCACTGCTGACTAGTTAAAGCAAGCGTAGCCTAAACTTCCTTATCATTGCCGTAACCCAAATGAAGAATACTAGTTGTCTCCCATTTAAAATCTGTCTATATAAGAAGACCTGTGCTTTTATTTCTAATGAAGTAATTTGGTACTATTTAAGTTAAAAATTTTAAAACTGAAGCAAGATGATGTCTCATCCTGAACCTTTCTCAGTGAAGCAAGTTCTTGCACCATGTTCTGTTTCTGAATCTGCTTCTTTGTCTGAGGAATTTATCTACTGATATCTTTGCCTGGTTTGAAAAATGGGTAACAACTGTTAAAGGAGCAGTGGAGAAGGTCACTTGTTAAATTACTTTCTTTTACTTTATAAATCTGTTCTATTTCCTCCTATCCTACCAAGATTTCTTTGAAACCTGATGCTAGCAGATGTATTAGAATATGCATGGGAATTGTGGCACACTTTCATTTCTTGAGTCACGAAACCTAAGGAGGTCAAGTTGATGTTCCTTCAAAATTACCCCTTTATAGGAAGCCTAAAAAAATCAGCCTGAGAAGAGACTAAGCTACTGACAGCAATGGAAAAAAATATGTTACCAATAAAGATAAATTAGAGATCCCCCTTTCATCTAATTACCATGCTTCAATTATTATGTCTGAGGCTTTACATACCTCTGATTTTCATATGCTTTGCTTGTTGGGTTGGCTTAAGACAATTTACAAGTCATTTGCCTAAAGATTTCTGATGTAGTCTGCCTAGTCTTATTTCATGATCAATGGAAAAAGAGTTGAAACACTTTGTGAAAGATACAGCATGATTCATCTTGTCCTAAATGAAATGTCTGTAGGCTGGTCAGGTACATTGTACCTTAATGGTGACTTTTGGTTTCCCCTGAATATACAGTAAGCCCTATGGTGTGGTGAGACAAGTAAGAGCGCTTACAACCCTTGTGTTGTTATTGTTGGTGTGAAGCCTCTCTGTCTTAAAGATGCCATTGACTGGTGCTCATGGTTACAATAAGAAGCTGACTCTTGCAGCAATGTGCTGGAATACCATTCCTCTGCAGTAACTGCAGAGCTCAACAAACAAGCATGGGGACTAGATTTTCCTCTGTCTCTTTGTGTATGCAAGCAGTTTCTCTGAAATTAATCTCTGGCACAATATGATTATGTATTCAGATGACCTTGAGGATACGTTGCTTAATTGTATCTCAAAAAGATATTCTGCCCTTCAGGGTTTTGCAAAGAGATCTCTTTGTCGATGAGAAGATTAGAAAATAAGAGGTATTTTTCCACTAGGAAATCCAAACAGAATTAAAGCTGTAACGGAAGTGTTTCTGGTTTATGCTTGCTAATCCATTTCCTTGATGTTAAAGGTAGGAACAAAGCCAGCATAAGTCAAGGGCAGTCAGCACCAAAACACGGCACAATCAGTATCAGTTTCTGTTGCACAGCCCCTTAGTCTTGGTTTGATCATCCCGACGAGATCCATTCTTCATGGATCTCTGTACACAGCTGCATGAAATCTCGTAACAGACTGAAGAAAAAGTTCCTGTGCACCTACAGGAAGGCAGAGGGCAGAATAGAGTCTAATGGATAAATAGGTAAAAATAGGCTTCAGAGTGCAAATATTTCCTTCTTCTATTGTTTCAGTATAATCTGAAGGCATCTAGCGCACTTAAAGACTTCCACTCTTAGTAGTTTGTAACGTTTGCTGTTCTGTTCATTTCAGTTCGTATATTATTGTGAGTTTGTGCTGGAATATATATATGGCTGAATAACATACCTCAAATAATTCTGCTTAAAAATATGATTCACCCTAATGTTCATAATATAAAAAAGTGGTTGCAGTCCTGCAGAAAGTAGATGCCTACTTGTGAAACTGTACTCTTAGCAAATGAAAAATGAGTTTTACTTGCATTTAAACCTATATTTTATTTACTCAGTAACGACTGTACTGTTCAAATACCAAATGGCAATGATCCTTTATTTTATATAATGCATTGTCACAAATCAGATAGTTAGCAATATCAATGTGTTTTTTCTTTACAAATCACAAAGCCACATTATATATAAATGTTCAAACTCCCTGCAGATTGCAGAAAGAATTGTCTATGTTGCAAAAATTTCTTGACACTTGTATTTTTTTCTTATATTGTGTGACTTTTTTACTGCTTCCTGGCTAGTTATTTCTAAATTGTTAACTCACTTCTCAGGTAGTTATGTTCTTCAGAGTTTATTTTTATATCTGATAAATAATAAAATCAACATTCTGCTAAGATTTTTGTGTGTTCGTTTTCTTACAGGAACAAAAAATAATAATACTTAAATAGAAAGGCTGTAACTTTGGCAGAAGTGTCACACTTCAAGTCTGAAAACCATTTAATACATTTTCCTCCAGACCTGTCCTTGGTTGTTGGTTGGTTGGTTCTCTTTCATTAAAGGGGACAGGAAACAAAGGAGATGGCACAGCCTTTGTGTGTGTTATGTATCTTACAGGTAGAAATGGTTTGTTCGGCTTGTTTTTTCCCTTATATTTGCCAGAAATAATGTGTGTTGCACATGACCAATTTCTTCTCACATGGAGAAATTTGCAAACTTTTGAAGTCCACTTCCTGTGGTTCTTTAGTGATTTAGTTATAATGTGATTCTGCCTTAGCCATCACAAGACATTTTCCTCTCTTCCTCATCTGCAGGAGCTCAATTCATCTTTCATTATGGAGGATGCATGGCAGAGATGAGGAGAAAATGTTGAAATTGCCAAGCTGCTTTACTACTACCAAACAAACATTGCATATCTCTTCCTGTCAGACTTACTTGCCTTCTCTCCATATTAGTTAAAAATAAAGATTAAACATTCTTGTGGATGCAAGAAAAGAGTAGCTTCTGAGGAAGTAAGGGCAGAAAAAAAGGACCAGCAGAATTTTACTGGGGCTGCTTTAACTTTTTTACCAGGAATATATTCCATCAACCCAATTAAATATTTGCTGACTCATGAGTTACGATTTCAGAAACTTTTATCATTCATGCTTGAGCATCTGCATTGCTTCTAGCATGATGTCTGAAGTGAGGCCTTGTCAGTATCAAGTAAAAGAGATGAATCGTGCTGTATACCAAAATGTCTTGTAAATGCATCCCAGTTATAGATTTAGTTTTTTCTAAAACCGTTGCAAGTAACTCAAGTAGGTTATATTCTGTTAGGAACAGGCTCCTTTTTTGCTACATTGCTTGTTTATTAAGTAGTTTCCTGGTTTGCGTCCGTGCATTTGGCTTGTCAAATACAGTATTTCCCCCGTGAGTTTCGCTGTTGATTGTTTCACCCCATTTTACAGTTTGAGCTTCTCTTTGAACCCTGATTCTATTTTAACTCCTTGATTGTTTCATCTCATTTTCCAGTCTGAGCTCCTCTTTGAACCCTGATTCAATTCTGGTTTGAATCACAACCTCTGCAGTGTCTGCCACTCCCCCCAGGGTTTTACTAATCACTCATCTGAAGGATTAGTGCAGATACCGAATGAAAATGCTAAGGACCTATCAATCTTATATAACAAGATACTTCTAATACCTGTCCTTTGGTATGGCTTTTCAATTAAATGTGACGTTATCTTATGGGGATTGCATATAAGCAGTGCTTTTGCAGTTTGCTTTGAAGTGTCATATAGGAAAGTTTCAAAAGCATTGCAACAGTTGAGATACATGCTTCCATCTTTTATTTAAGATGGGCTGGGTACTTTTTTGTAAAGAAATATGCCTTCTTTTTTACTTGTTTGGATACTGAATAATCCTCATTGACTGCTTTAACAGCCTCACAGCTGTGTTACTAACTTGGTCAGTATCTCCAAACAGTTGATCTGAAATTGCTTGGGTAGCCCTATTTTTCCTAGTTTTAACTTCACAACCATAATTCCTTGAGAAATGTATTACTCTCTTCATTTGTTCCACAGTTATGGCCCTTTCTCTAACCCATTGGTGGTCAAAATTATAAAGAATTACTTTAAACTTTTTATTCTATTTAGAGGGCTCTGAAAGAATTGCATATTGTATATTTTGGTTTTGCAGCACTGAGATACAAGATTCAGAACATTGCTGTTGGTTACCTCTAGAATTTTCTTTCTCTTTCTGATAACAAAAGTGTTTTATACAAATGTTTAATTGAAATTTCAAGATACAGAAGAACACCTCACATAGTCTGATTTGGCAGTTGATTTTTGGTCTCGCTAATCTCTCACAGGAGATTTCAGTAATCATTTCTAAGCATATTGTTTGAAAGCTTTTTTTTTTTTTTTTTTGAGCATTCTTTTTGTATCTTCTCAGGGATAAACAAATATTCTTCCTTGAATAAATTAGGAGGAGTAATTTCATGGAACAGCCTCAGGAGATTTCATGTGGAGGCTTCTAGAAATCCTTACAACTAGCATTTTGCCAGTTTGCCTCCATGTTGGAAAATACGTCATCTGGGCACCTGCAGAGTGAGATGTGTATTTTTACTATGCTTAAATAAACTACGTTTTAAATACTTTTATTCAAGTGAAGTCACTGCATCTGTGATTAAAAATGTGAAATAAATTCCTGACATAAATGCAGTCGTTGCAAACAGCAGGGTATGCTGCATCCTGTGCAAAATGACTCAGTAATTAATTTCCTTTGTTACTCATTGGTAAAAATGAATTGTTACACTCAGTTGAAAAATGCTAGCTCCATAATGATGGGAGGATGGAAATACAGCCCTTGTTTGTCATTTTTTATTTAAACCTAATGCAGTTTTTCTTCAGCAGTTTCCAACGTATAGTAAAGCCAGCTCTATTCCATAATTGGTTTTTTTGAAGTATGGAGTTGCAGTCACCATTCAGTTATTCATGAGAGTTTTGCTTCTGGATCTGCTGTGTCAAAAATGCAGTTCTGTTAAAGGTGTCTGTGAGTGCAGCCAGGTGGATTTGTACTTTGTGAACAACCTAAGAACTGCTAATTCTGAGCTGACCCAGTTCTGATAGCTCTGTGTCATGCTTGCTGGCATGGGGAAAAAATGCAACCTCCCTGCTGCTGCCTACCGTCATCTAAGCTGTCTCACATCTTTTTTTTTATTGCTATGTTTATTGTAATGATAAAATGTTTCTTTTTATCACAGTATTAACTAAACATCAAGTACAAGGTATGTAGAATTGCAGGTGTTTTGGTTTTTTTAGTTCATTTTGTTTCCACCACTAAGAAAACAAAACAAATCCTGGAAGCTGACAGGAGTTGAAAGGAAAGTGATAAAGCAAATAGAGAAAATTCCATGAAGGAGGTGAGTGGAGAAACAAAGCAGACATGCAGAAAGAGAAAATGGCAAAAATGGTTAGTGCTACTCTGGAGCTCTCCTATGCCTCTTATCCCTTTCTCCACCTTGCACTATCTCGGTAACAAGTGCTTAGATCTACTCTTCTGTCTTAGCCAAAAGCAAGTGTGGCAGGTGCTGCATTTGAATTTACCGATTTGCACACTGCAGTTGCTACTGTTTGCCAAGTTTTCCCAGCTATCAGCAAGGGAGTTTGGAGGTGTCTTTCACATCTTAATATTTTTCTGTTTCTTACTGATATAGCAATATTGGCACTAGTATTTTTCAGCGGCAGAGATAAAGCTTTAAAAGTCTAATTACAGGGAAAGCAAAACATACTCTCTTCTGTGTTGAGTTGTGGGCCACACTTCGGACTTAAAATGAAAGCTATAAGCTTCTCTTAAAGTATGCATCTGTCCGATCTTCGTGGGTTGATTTCTTAAGCCTTTGAACATCTCTATAGAAAATCTATATCTGAAAAACTGCAGAGGAATTGCGCTGGTAACATCCATCTCAGATCACTTTTTCTGTCTGTCTTCAGGGATCCCTCCTGAAGCAAGCAATTAATCGTTGCTTGTTGTTGGGTACAAGACCCCCACAGAGAGTATCAAATGAATTAAAAGAAAAGGGACAATATTTGGGTACCTTCTGAACACAAAAAAAAATCTTGTTCTTTGACAACTTTTGAGCAAACCAGCTTTCTCATACTCACCACAGTGCCTGTTATTCTTTCCCAATTAATTTTTCAAAGCTGCTTGAAAATTGTCAGCTACTGGCAGGCGCACTTTATGTATTGCTGTCAATTCCAAGTCTTACTGCGCTTTCAGTATAAAGCCCTTTGTTTCTTTTTTTGACTTGTTTATATTTACAAAGTGTTGATTATAAATAGCATACTTCAGAGGCAGGGTGTAGAAGGGTACACTCTTATTTTGGCTGCCGGCCTAAATAGCATTATAAGAAAACCTGTTCAAGGATCTGATTGACAGGTATTTCCTCAATAAGAAAGTGAAACTTGGAATAAAGTGTATGTGGGGAAAGTGGCAAAGACCCCTCATATCCTAGCTAAAGATCCTTCTACTTGAAGGATTCAAAAGGTTTGGTCATATTCTTATAAAATGTCAGCCAAAAAGTAATGTTTGTTCTCAGACAGGGGTACTTCAACTCCCAGGTTGAATTCAGGCTCAGGTTATGAACTGCCTCTTGAAGGGTAGCAAAAGCCCTTCTGCTTGGCTCAGACAGGGAAAGGAGAAGACTTGGATGCAGTTGCATCATTCTGGACAGAAGAGCTGGTCACTCCCTGCTTCTTTTGGCCCTCACCCTGAATATTTATCCCTGATCCATAAAGACTTTTCAACAAGTATTCAGTATTCTGGGATTTTCTAATTTTTGGTGGGAATCCATGTCAAATCTCTCACAATTTTTAGTTGTGATTGTGTAGAAATAGGTACATATCAATACACTAGTACTAACACAAGGTTACTAGTTGGACTGCAATCTATAATTCCATATTTTCAAGTGGAGTTACTGTATTTCAGGGCTTTGCAGACAGTGCAACTGGAAAAAGTCAGTTGCTTCTAAAGAATGTCTTTTTTTTTTTTTTAGGGCAACTTTCAGAGTTAGCAAGGCTATATTCTAGTTAAAAGATTTCAAAGAGCTTAGGCAGACTTAGTAGTGTCTACATGGGTAGACCTTAGCTGCATATTGTTGTATCTTTGAATTGGTTAACAAGTAATAGTACCTTTTTTGAGTAGCAAGGCACCAAGCCCTGTTAAAGAGAACAGAAATTTTCCATACAGTCAAAACATCCTTTTTGTAACTCTCCATAGGGTTATACCATAAAATAAATCTAACTATTGCCTAGTCCAGGAACAGCCTGTCTGATTACCACAGAGCTCTTGGTTATGTTTGCCGGCCTTAGAGATTTGTTCTGCTTGCAAATGCAATATTCTTTTTTTTTCACCTTTTGTGTATATTTTAAAATGTTCTTTCTTTTATAATTAGGTGGGTTGCATCAAATGATTATTAATGCCTAAAGCAGCAGAATATCGTTGCAACAAGTACCAGATAGATCATGAGTAGAGGAAGACTGCATTTCTGATCAGTGTGGAGCTTCAAACAGAATGACAGACCTCAAATTGCTCATCAGGAGAAAAGTTTGCAAAACTGACCTTTTTAAAGGGTAGAGAGTAAATTTAAAGTGGAAAGATTAATGTTAAAATGGCCATGTGTCCTGCTCCCTATGTTTATTCCATTGCACATGTAACATTTTCACCATGGGTATTTTTATTCTATTCTTACCACTTTCCATTTTAACAGTTGAACAACTGTGAGAGATAACTTGCAATCCTGAAGTCATTTGACTTGTCATCTTAAAGGGTATTTATAAACTATAGCATTCAGGGAGCCCCCAGTGTTACTTTAAATAGAGATTGCTTTTAGGATTAAGAAAAAAAAAAAAGGTCTCTTTCATTTTGGAATTTATTTTCTTAAACACAAGTAAAATCATATTTGATAAAAAAACTCCATGAAAACAGGTAGCAAGCTTAACCATATTCTGTATTTTCATAGTATCACTAAAGACTGCATGAAAAGCAAATGGTATGGCTTATGCCAAACGGTATAATGTGAAAAATATGTTTGTCTTCTGCAAGTGCAAATAGGTTTTTTCTGGCTTTTAATATTGGTCTATGTTATCTGTTTCCTGTGGGGAAAAATGCTACTTCTGTTATTTCATTATTTTGAGGAGAATAGTGTTTGTTCCGCAGAAAAAAGTTACTGAATCAAATATCCAAACCTGTCTTAGGTATATTATCAGAGACATTTGTCTCCCAGTTTCTGTGATCACTTGTCATAGTTGTTGCCAGTCACAGATTATTATTTTTCTCTTGCCACACAAATCAGCATCAATCTGATGATGAGAATATATATGCGTTGCATACAGAAATGGTTCAGAAATGTCCCTAAACATTGATTTCAGTATCATGAGACCAGCTTTTGGATCATTCTGCAGACAATGCGAAGTTAGTGAATTGGTATCTGTTTTCTCTGCTTGGGAAGCTTGCTTTTCTGTGCTGTTGTATGTGGTTTGAGAAACTGAAGTATTCAAATAATATTTTGTACTGTCT
Source organism: Limnodromus scolopaceus (assembly GCA_028565335.1). Lineage (NCBI taxonomy): Eukaryota > Metazoa > Chordata > Aves > Charadriiformes > Scolopacidae > Limnodromus > Limnodromus scolopaceus. The sequence goes on from JAOXNO010000013.1 coordinate 81,260,526, forward strand.
TATCTCAACAACAGGAACAAAGATTGAAAATTCTATACTGCTACACAGTTTTCTATATGCATTATGCCCCCTGTATGCAGCAAGAATACAGAAATTAAATTTTCAGTTTTGTAAAAATGCTGTTTTTCAGAAGGAAAAAATATGTGTAGGTCTCCTAGCAGCCTGTTAAGTTGATTTTCAAATTCTAAACAATTTATAAAGCATATTGGAAATTTGAGGGTGATAAGAAGGAAAAAGAAACATGCATTTACAGTTAGAGAACTTGATAAGAGAAGCAAGAGACATTTATGATTAATGAAACAAGGTATTTATAGATATATACTAGTTATTGCCATGGAAGGAAGAGGACGTCATTGCTTGGAATGTTTAGAATGGTGATAGCCAGGAGAAAGATCAGAGTAAGTAGAGCTGAGTTTATATAGTAGTTGGATTTTGACCTTTAGTTGCATCTGGTTTGCCAGATACAAGCATTAGATTTCAAAACGCATGATGGAAATTATTTACAGGGGGCATGAGAACCTATAGCTGTAGTCCCCCCCTTTTTTTTTTTTTTTGTCATGTTGCAGACGCCTGGGTTGTAACACGTGAGGGTGTGTTTCCCAGCACAACATCTGATTAGTCACTAATTTAGTAAGGAATGTCCTGGCACACAGTTTTGTTCAAGCATGTGAGCCTATCAGCAGAATAACATATTATATTCTTTTAGGTGTTTCGACATACAGTTGAGTAAAACAGTTTAGCTGTTTTGAAACAAACATGATATTCCCTCCCTGAGTCTCCTTTTTTTTTTTTTTTTTTCTTTTTTATTACTGGCAGAAGAGATGTTGCATGTTTACCTACTGAAATATATTTCATGCCTTAATTTTTTTTTTTTTTTTACTTAATATTCCAAGATGGTCTAGAGTCTAAATAATACTGTGAATCAGCTTTATAAAGCTACAGGTCTCTTATTTTTACACTGAGAAAAATAGAGGGTAGCATATACTCATCATGTTTTTCATGCTCTGCAAGTTTCCCCTCTCCTTGAATACAGATGATCAGATATATTCAGGAGACCAGTTTAATAAAAATTTTCAGAGATAAGTATTTACTGTAGCACAAAACCACAAAAGTCCTCTCAAGTCTGGCCACAGCACTATATGGCACACACTTCCTTTTTGATAGCTCAGATTTGATATAAGGAGAATGATACTCTTTCAAAAGTTCAGCCTGTTTCTACCGAGTGCTTGGGTTGGTAGTACAATTAATAGATCACTGACATAGCTGTGGCATTGACGTTACTGTAGGTCAGCTCATAGTGTGAGGTAATGCTTAAGAGAATTTACTGATGAATATAAAAATATCCAGTATGAAAGTAGTAGAAATATTTTTAAAATACTTTAAAATATTAACATTCTTTAAAAATCTATATCAAAAATTTCAGACAAGATAACTGACACAACACTGAGTAGAGACTGATGTAGTCCAGTTGAATTTCCAAAAGGCATTAGCTAAAAGCATGTAAGTAACTCTGCAACTTGAAAGGAGATCCTCCCATGAATAAAAAAAAAAAGATAGAATATAAGGAACAGCAGCAAGACTACTTCATGTTAGTGGAAAGTTGAAGAATGAGTCCTGCAGCAGTGTGTGAAACCATTCCGGGAAGTGTACTCATAGGTGATCCTGAAAAGGTATTGGATTTTGGGATGGCCAAACCTGCTGGAGGTACCAGATTATTCAAGGAAACGAAGGCAAGGACCAACTGTGAAGAATTTCAGGAGATCCTTACAGGATTCTTTCACAGTAAAATAGCATATGAAATTCACTGTAACTCTTATGCAGGAATACCCATCCTAAATTCACATAGAAAATAATAGTGTCTGAAGGTGAGTCTAACCACTCAAGAATAAGATGTGGTCTCACAAAACCAGCATTGATCAACAGACTAAATCTACTGTTAAGTATCAGTAAAAAGTATATACAGGGCAAAAGTAAGTACAGCCACATGCCACTCTTACAAATTTGTCTCCACAACTGGAATACTGTGTGTGGTTCTGATCTGCTACCTCCCGGAAAAAGACAGAGGAGAAAAAAAAAAATCCAGAGTAGAGCAACAAGGTAGAACAAATATACGGAATTATTTCCATATAAAGAACAAGTAAATGAGATAGGACTTTTGAAAAGAGAAAAGAAATAAATAGGGGCAAATACAATAGAGATCTGTAAGATACCATAAGGAACATGGCTTCTGTCTCATGCTATCAGAGTGAGGAGGTGGTAAAATAGCAGGCAGTAGGCTGTAATTAAGCTTTAGAAAACAGGATTGCTATGAACATTAAAACTGTATGTGGATTAAAAATATAAACTACAGAATGGTTCTTTGAAAAAAATTAATTGAAGGCTATTAAATAAAAAATCACCACCTCTGGATTTGAAAGTCCTTGAGCTGCAGATTGTTGGAGGCTGTATCATTACGTAATTTCCCATGTTCTTGTTCTGTTGCTTAGGCTTCCCCAGGTATTCAATTTTGGCAACTGTTGGAGACAGAGCACAGGGCTAGATGGGCCTTTCACTAACCCAGTACAGCTGTTCTTGTTAAAAGCATTACAAACATTCATTATTCAAACAATTTGAATTGATTGAATGTTTGAATTCATGATTGAATCAGAACCGTAATACCTGAGTTTTGCATGTCTGATCTTAAAATATGTTTATAATGTTCTTTTAAAGAAGTTTTAGCCAAAGGCTTATATATGTTTTCTTAGAATGCAAACTGAGACAAAAGCATGTAAGGCTGTTATCTTGTGTATTGATAACAAAGATTCCAAATGTGACTGAGCAGTTATTGTATGAATTTCTCACGTCAAGCTGTACAGGAACAGCACTGTTCCCATTGTGAGTTCACCATAAACAATTTTCTTAGGATGCGTAGCTTGGCAACTTCTGTCCTAACCTGTTAGCTGAATTAGATATTTTGTATTATAATCAAAGTCTCAAAACTTGGGAATTCAGCTGAAAACTCCTTAATCTGATGAGAAATAGAACTATAAATAAGTTTCTGAAAGGGACACAAATTTTTGTTAAAGTTTCAAATACTTTGCTCAAAACCCTTCCAGATGTACCTTGGAAAATACTTATTTCATCAATCAATAAACAAACAAAAAACATACTAAAGAGGCTCTTTTGGTAAAGAATATGTGTCTTCTGGGGCTTTCTCTGTCAGTCACTGAAACGAGGTGGAGAGAAATGCAGGACACTTGAAAAGTAGTTGAAAGATGATGCATTTAAAGTGCTCTGAATATTCCCAAATAGAGGCTTTTTTTTTTTTAATGTAAATAAGAAAAACTTACCTTGCTGGACTAAAGTAAAAATCTGAGTGCTATTTTTTCAGCCTTCTACTTCCCGCTTCTATAGGAACATCCAGGGAGCTGGACTCCATGATCCTTCTGAGTCCCTTCCAACTTGAGATATTTTATGATCTGTGTATCAGCAGAGAAGGTTTTTCAAAACAAAGGATGCTTTCTCATAGGTATCTTGGAGATAAAGATTCTGAAGGCAATAGCAAAACCTGTGAAAAAATATCATGCATTTTACATATTTGCATAGATAAAATACATGTATGAATAACTAACTTCTAGATTTAAAGCTTAATTTTTCAGTCTTCCAGCAACAAAATCTACTATTGAAAAGTATTTCTTAGGGCTCAACAAAAAGATTTCTTTAGAAAACTTTAGACATCCATGAAAAATGAGGGAAAATAAGTTTTAATGGTGATAGGAGCTGCTGTTGTACTGTACAAAACAAGTTGTTCTGTACATGTGTTCTAAACCACCTTATGAAATGGACTGGATTTAAATAAAAATTAATAGTAAAGGAACAGGGAAAGGAAAAATTATGTCTTTCATACTTTCAGACAAAAGTCTAGGTAGAACTGCAGTTAATTTGGCTTCCCACTAGTGCTGTCAGCCTCTCAGCAAAATGTCATGCATATTACCATCTTCTCAAGGAAGGGCGAAGGTTATCGGGTGCTCAGTGCTTCTGGCTGAGTGTTCTGGCAGCACTTGCCAACCAGTTCAGGGGATTCCTCTAAATCACAGATCTGCCTGTGCCCTTGATGACAAACGGGTTAGGCTGCAAGCCTTCATTGATCATGACGCCTGGTCTCTCTCTTGACTTCTGTTAGCGCAAGAGCCATTTAGCTCTGTATATTTTTTGGGGGTGGTGTGATTGCTGGATGAGGCCGAGTTCTCTTTTGCAGTGTTGGCTCCCCCCTTGCCTTTTCTGTGGAGCTCTGTGGTGTTTCATTGGCCTCCATCGCTTTAAATTTGCAGTTATTTCACAAAGGGACAGATGTTAAAAGAGCAGAATGATTGTGGTTTGACAAGTATTTACTTTGATGAAACTCTAGAAAGAAATTGCACACTCCAGTCACTCCAGGATAATAGCTTTGTTTTCATCAAAGCATCTCGGAATTAACCATCTTATTCCAATCTGCAATTGTGTATGTGTATGAATTGTCATTGTATGAAGCATGCCATTGCTTTGTATAATGTATTTCTAGATAGTATTTCTCATTATTGCTTATCTTACCCTTATACATGTTTGCCTGTAATATTACGTAGGAGTATTTTCTTTAAGTTTTGATATTAGCATTTAACAAGGTTACATGTCTGGTTACTCTTTCCAACTGGCAGATATATAATGTGAGATTAAAAGGCAACATGAACTGTGGTGAGGTGTTCCTATATTTTTGCTTTTTTTTTTTAAACAAGCTGATTAATCTACAGACACAAGTATGCACCTTCTAAAATAGAATGCACTGCCACATTATTTTCCCTGATCTCTTTTAGTTTGTAGATACTTTAAACTTTGCTTATATAAATTTACATTTCATTGTTTTCTTTACAATATATATCAGATTGGTAATGAGCTGTTACATGTGTTGAAGATGGAAAGTAGTGACAGATAACATACAAATTACCAATTGCTCCATCAGATAAAAATGTGGCCTTGAAACTGAGTTACAGTAGTGACAATCTAATATTTTTTTATGTCACAGTTTCATAACCCACTACAGTGAGACTGAATAAAGATAATTCTAATGAGAAACGCTCTTTTTAAAGGAAGAGAATATACTACTGAAATTTTGCCATCAGACATATTAAACACTAGATACTTTATCTCTTGTCACACAGTACACCAACAAATAGATAGTAAGTTGATGAGAAAAGTTAACAGTACAATTTGCTAATCTGTCTCACTTTAATTATGTAGGCATTGAAAAAGGCTGTGGCCCTGAAGGAATCAAGATGAAGTTATATTTAGTATGAAAATATTTGGCTAGCAATTCTGAATATTAATCAAGAACTTTGGGTCTTTGAGCTGGGACATAAGAATAGGCCTGATGTCAATGAAAATTATTAATAATGTGCTGTGCTTCTATTATAATGTACTTGAAATCCTGCTGTTATTTATCTCTAAACACGTAAGGTATAATTCAGGACTGGTGACATGGAGTTCGATATAGTTGTGGCTTGCAATTGCACTAACCACTTTCAGGTGAGATTTTCTTACATTGCGTGGAATAAAAAATTATATGGTTAGGTGGAAAACTGGCTCATATCCTCTTCATAGGTTGATAGCAGCATCAAAGGGATGGTGGGTTGTCGTAGCAAACTGTGAGCATACCAGCAAAATCCTTTCAACATAGGCATTGCCAGTACATGGCTCTGAGTGTCCTAATAATCTTAGAGATTCTGTGTAGCTGAGTGCCTTCTTACCTTTTTAATTGAATTATGTATAGAATTGTCTTCTAAATATTCTCCTTTTCTTGGTAGTTTGCTGGCAGTCTGTTTTTCTTGCATTTTTTTGTGCTGTGTTTAACACTTGTCTTAGAAAACAGAAGAAACCTCAGGTTTGTGCTTTAACTCTTTCAACACTTTTGAAAAATATTTTCAGTTCTTCATGCATTCTTAACTATTTTTAATCTTTTGATCAATTTATTCAATGCAAACATACTTCATTGTATAGCTTGACCTTGCTGTTTGATCTGCCTTTCATATAGTTCTTTTCAGTGGGGGAATAAACCAATTGCTGAGATAATAAAAAGAGACAGGTGGAGGGGCACATTTCAAAATCTTGAGTAGCACGTGTGCCTAGGAAAAAAAAAAGCATTTTAATGTGTCTTTATTGAATTGCAGATCATTATTATTGACAAGCTAGTACATTTTGGATATCTTAGGGTAAATAGGAAATGTGGTATAGTAAAAATAATTTCATTTAACAATATGTAATGAAAAATTTGGAAAAAAAATCAGTTCTCTTTAGAAAATGCTCAGATCATTGCTAGGTGATATATTATGTGGGGTTTTTTTCCCCTCCAAAATCTGTTTCTTTTATAGCTGTTTAACAAGATCCCATGGCCAGAAAGTCCCAGAGCAGTTGAGATTTTCACCCTTAGTGGTAAGATCTTCTACCGTCCTGTTTCCAGCTCTTCTCTGTTTGTCACACAAATCCAGCATGATCTATTGTATTTGTACCAGAAGAAGATTTGCTGTCTTCATGTGACTAAAATGTAGGCATTTGCTTTCTAAACTGCAGTTGAAGTGTCTCTTCCTTCCTTTAACTCCTCTGCTTGTGTTGGAAAACTTGGAAATACTCTCATGCACTGTGGAGCATTATTCTGCGTGCTTTATGATGAAACACTAACACTTCACAGTGACAATTCATTGTTGCTGATAGAAATCAGGTTTTGGTGTCTGTTGATAGTCATGTTGCTTTCATACTCAACTTTTTATGATTCTTTAAAAATACATATTCATGTGCTTTGTTCTGCTAAGTACGTATTTCTTGCATGCAGTATCTTATTCAGCTTTTTGAATGTTGCATAACTTTTTTAATGTCAAACCTGAATGCTGTTGGGTTTTTCTCCTGAATATGCAGCTTTCGATTTAAAAAGTGTTTTAACAATTACTTATTTCATCCAGGAACAGAGAAGAGTTCTGCATAATATGCAGGATTCCATGAAGAGAGAAGAAATTTCCTGAGCGCTTATTTTGCTTGCTTTCGTTGGTTTTTGACTGTTGAATATTTTTTTTTTCTAATTTATTTTTTTGTCATTCCTAGTTACAGGTACAGATAAATATAAAACTGTTTTGCGTGTAATAGGTGTTTTTAAGGTTTGCTTAGCATACTGCTTACGAGGTTGAGGTTATACCTGCTATAATGCTCCAGCAAAGAACTGAGCACATTCAGCAGGTCTATCTTGATTTATGATGATAATAAGCATTTGCAATTTGAATTCAGATTTACATGGTCAGAAAAAAATGGGGAAGAATCATTCAGCAAATGGTATCATTCAGCAAATTTGGATGTTGAAACTATGGGAGAATTGGGTGTGCACTTCAAATTGATGAAATACAGTAAAAGGTATATTTGTGTGTGTGTTTACAAATCCATAAATATACACACGCCTGCATACACACACAAATGTGACCAGTATGTTCAGTTTTCTACACTGAAAAAGAGGGGGAAAATATTCCATTTTGGGGGACTTAATGTATGGTATTAATGTGAACTTTTCAGTAGCAGAAACACACATTTCAAATTAGTTTTAATCCTAAACATGCTTTTGACAATGATGGTAATTTTTAAACACATGGTCTTGCTGAAAATAATGTCAGCATAAACAGTCTACAAAAAGTAAAATGCTAGACTTTCATTCTTTCTGGAAATATGAACTACACTAGATGTTCTTTTTGGAGTGTTTTTTCCTGCGAGTCAGTTGAGGGTTTTTTGGATTTGTTCAAGTGTATGCTATGGTATTCATTGTTTTTTCATCCACGTTACCAGAAGTGAGACTTATTCATAGCTGAATAATTAGAATGGGGCTATATATTGAAAGCACCATCTTACTCTCCTTTTAGAGGAGGAGAGACTTAGAAGGCAGCCGTGATTGTGACTAGTTTTGGAGCTGGTAAACCAGACAAAGCATGCCACAGGCTGACTAATTAAAAGCTTTGAAAGCTTGCGGACTGGGTTGGCTACACCATCTATCGCACAATGCCAGATCATTCCTCTTGCACTCCACATGGCCAGCACGCTGCCTTTCACCCCACTGCTAAAGCCCTTGAACATCTTCAATATTCAAATACATAAACAGTACATCTGACACTTACTTTCGTCTCAGCTACTCAGTGAGGCTGCTTCCTTGTTGCAGATGGAGTCATGCATTTCACTTACAAAAGAGAGGCAACAATATACTTTATTGATATAAAACAATGACTTAACAAAGTTCAATGGTACATGTGACATGTGACAGTGGTTTAACAAGATTCCATAGTACGGTAGACTTGGTAATTTACTGCATCGAGGACAGGGTCAGACAGATGCCTCCAGGAGACCCTCCCATCGATTCACAAGGTTTAGAGAGAACCCCCTTGCTTTCCAAAATTCTTCTCAGGGTGAAGTCTAGGTGCGGCTGGATCCAATCCTAGTCCCAAAGTTAGTCAATGGTTTATGTCTAAAGGATTATATATGTGCAGTCAATCCTTTCTATCACTTCGCTAAGGCTTCAAAGTTCAGCATGCTATTAATCACTTACTGAGAATCTGTTGTGACAAGGAATCTCTTAACCTCGAGGTGTAACCTTGAGAAGCGTCCCTACTCAAGGGGAGACCCTGGCGTGCAGCCTGCTGCCATGCAGGAGAGCTCAACAGGTCCTGGGCTGTCTACTATTTATAAAGTAAGATGATTGACTTATAGTCATATTTGCATACCAGCAAGACATTTGGGTCCCTGTTCCAGACACTGCTTGGCTGCCATGTTGCCGTCCATCCCCCAAAGTCAAGCCTAAGCTAGATGCAGCCATCACGACCCCCACTGGTGATTATGGCTTGTGCTGGGCTGGGTCGGGGGGAAGCGAACGGCCACACTTGTCTCTGGCAAGAACATAGCTTTTATTTTCCTTCTTTTGCTGGTGACTTCCTTTGAAGGCTTTGGTGCCTGCCTGTAAATGGAAAAATTCACATAGATGTCTATACTGTTTATGGGGAAAGCCATTTACTTGATAATTATGATACATGTTCAGTGTAAATCTGTACTCAGCAAGACAGAAACTGGGAAGATTCCCTGATAAAGCAATATGCCAGGCTAGCAAATTATCTGCGTGCCAGCATATAGAATCATAGAATGGTTTGGGTTGGAAGGGACCTTAAAGATCATCTAGTTCCAAGCCCCCTGCCCTGGGCAGGGACACCTCCCACTAGAGCAGGTTGCTCAAAGCGCCCCCATCCAGCCTGGCCTTGAACACTTCCAGGAATGGAAGTGTTCAAGGGGCATCTTAATATCTAAAGGTAAAGAGAGCCATTACTTACCAGCTATCAAGGAAGTTTTGAGAAGGGTCTACAACAGGTCTCTTTAGTTGAAGAACAGGGTGATGGAGAGGAACGGAAGTAGGAAGGATTGATCCTTAAAATTATCCAAATAAATTTAAAAAAAGGCCATTTTTTGTTTAAAAAATAAAAAAGCTCTGGAAAGCTATGTGTAAAAATGTAGTAATAAGGGCCAACAGAGCGTGAGGAACACCTCACAGAAAGGGTCAAAATGTGTAAATCAATAGAACGTCCTCACTGGGAATAATGGTGTACATCTCTGGTTTCTCCCGCCTTAAATCAGTTACAGTAAATGTAGGAGGAGTTTGGAAAAGAACAGTGAGGATATTTGAAGGCGTGCAAGAACTTACCTGTATGAAACAAGTAAGCAAAAATCAGGCTTTTAAAGCTGATTGGGCTGTGAAGAGCACAACATGATCCATAGTCTCTTTTTCCTTTTGATTACAAAGTCAAGAGCTTTCATGTTCCTTTCAGAAGTAATGGGGTTAGAGGGAAGAAGTCACTATAAGGTAAAAGGTGGTGGTCCTTCTATTTAGGAGTCAGTGGAGCCAAGGACTGGGAAAATTTCCGAAAATGCTGGATGTGAGAAGTGAGACATAGCAACACTGGAAGATAGAAGCTCAAGCAAAGAGGTTGCTGAGAGGAGCAGGAATTAGTCATGTAAATTGAGGTGGCAAGAAGGAACTTAGAAAAGAGAGAGGACTGACCAAAGTCCTTTGCAATTCAGAAGGTTATAGCCTTAGCTGCAACTAAGCAAGGAAGTAAGAACCTTCCTGAAAAGTAACTTGGGTAGGGAAAGAGCTTTTCCATCCTCAGTTCTGTCATTTCTAGCCACTCTGAGTTTTCCATGTTGGAAAAGTTTAAAACCGATTCTTAGCAATTCTAATACCAGCCAAGCTTTTTTCTAGGCAGCTTCATCTTTCAAGTCTGCAGTCCTGTCAAAAAGATATGATAATGGTCTGCAAAAATGATAAATAGCTGTGAAAAGCTAAAGGGAGATAACTGGCATCTACCTGTTCCAGTATAAGACTTCTTAGAAATCAGTTGAAGTGGCTAGATCAGAGCAAACAAAATTGGGTGGAGTTTGGTTGGTTTGTTTTCAAACCCTAGGTAGTTAAGCTGCAGAAGTCCTTGCCACAAGATGTTATAGATGCTATCACAGGATGGAAATCCAGTCAGAGCTAAAAATACAGACATCACTGCTGGTTCAGGAAACCAGTGAGCCACAAGTTGGAGTCTGGAAGACTATTTGGAGAAGGCAGCAATGCATTTTTCCCTAGGCTGAGCTTTTGGACACAGTAAGGAGATGCCAGAAGCCCTTTGGCCTGATTCAGTACAGTACTTTCGCTCACTGCTGCTGTTCCACCCAAGTGTACTTGGCGACGTCATTCCATCTCGTGCGGCCGTGAAATAGTCTGGAGCCTGATCTGCTGGAAGCCTCCAGATGGACCCATACAAACTGTAATTCCCTCAGGTGCATAAAAATTCAAAAAAATTGAGATGAATGTTTGAGATACTAAGCAAAGTACTTTAGTGTGATTGCAGTTAAGCTAATTATGCACTCATGCTGTTCTAAAGTCTGATTTGCAAAAATTATGAGTAATGATATCAGTAGAAACTAGTTTTTGAGTATTGAAGTGTTTTATAAGTGCTTGACTTCCAAGTTCACAGGTCCTTGACATTTCAGTTAGGTCCTCATTTAGTAGACACTTTTGAACCTAATCTTCCCAGGACTTGCTTATCAATAAGTAAATACGGTGTTATTATTCTCCTTACCTCACTGAGGGCTGGGATAGAGTTCTAAGGAATTGTAAAAGTGAACAGTGAACCTTTTTTCTGCTGTAGTGGTGAGCGTTGTTTACAGAGTATGACAAAGAAATGAACAGTCCAGAGTTGTACTTGAAGAGTTTGGAGTACATTGAGTCCAAGACTGAAATATAGGAACAGACACAGTACTGAAAGCTTTTCAGCTTCTGTGATCATCAAATGCATTAAAAAGGAGTATTCTGTAAAAGGGCATTTTACATAGTAAATGCATGTGGCTATGTAAGACTATATTGCAATGTATGTAAACAAACAAAAGCAATTCAGGTTGCACAAGGGATTTAGTTTTGCTTGCTTTCATTTTTGATACTATATTACATTTTCAATGATGCTTTTGTGTGTTTGCAGATTGCATTTATTTCTTTTGATTCTTTTCCTAATTAGAGGACTTGAGAATTTTAATCTGAAAATGAAGCTGTCACACAAAAACTTTATTAAGATTTTATAATTTAACAGCTCTGTTGTTTCAGGGTGACTTTGAAGGAAATTCAGCTGTAATTATTTCAGCTATAACTATCAGAAGTAGAAAAAGAAAAAAAAAAGGATAATATTGGAATATGCAGGTATAGGTGACCATGGAACATCTCTGTTGAGTAGGGCAGCACGTTTATTAGTACGTATTTGTATATTGCCTTCCATAATTTAGACATAGGACTTTATTCCTGTTTTTCTTTTTCCTCCTTTCCTTTAAAAGTCTAGTGTGATTAAACTGCTTCAGGAAAGATGTGTCTTGTGAAAGACTGAGGAAAAGTATGAATATGGAAAATGGGATGAGATTAAGAAAAGGAAAAAGGAGCTCACTGGAATGTCGGGGGCAGAGTTTAGGAAGCTGTCATTCACAGATAGCCAGTGTTCCTGTTTCTTTTTGTTTTCTCACTGTTTCCTGAGATCATTCTATTAATTCAAATGCTCACACAGTAAATATAAATCATGCAAATTAAAGTAACAACTATAGTTATATGTCTTGGGGAATTTTTACAATTATTGTCTAGAATTTACTAGTAATTTTGAAGCATTTTTATATTAAAATAAGAAGAAAGGGTAGAATCCTTTGTAGTTTTGAAAGTTAAGCAGCTTTCCAGTTACCTACAATGCATTTCCCACATGCATTACCCACACTGCACCAAATACAGATTACCAAATCAAAGATATGGGCTGGTTGGTGCTTAATCTGACATACATTTTGTTCCAGCTTTGTTTATTTTTTTAAAATTTATTTTTAAGATGTGACATCCCCAGGACAATTCCTACTATCTCATGCGTGAGAAGCAGGTCTAAATCTTGCTGGGTTCCCTCCTAGAAAAAAAGATTTTTGTGTGATGATCTCTAGATGTAGTATTTGTTTGAAAATGTATTAGGAACAATAGGTCGGACTGTTTAATGAAGAAGGAAGCCACATGAAGGAGCAGTGCTGAACAACCTACATATGTGATCCTAGGAGTCTTGGGCTGCACTACAAAGCTTCATCAGCACAGATAAGGTTGCTGGGGTGTTGAAAATTAATAGAGATGTAGCTGGTGTAGCTGGAGTGACAGAATCCTTGTCATGCACGCAGCAAAAAGTGATATGAGGAAAGTGAATTTGTCAATTCGCTTTAAGTTGTTCACAGAGGCATTAGAAGTATTTTGGCAGAAAATCTCCTGTTGTCGGCTTACTTTCATTTTGAGGATGAAAACTTCATTAACAGTACAGTTTGCTAGTATCCACGTGACAGCTGAGACTGCTTGTGGCAGACAAGCTTAGAATCTGAACTTAAAAGCAATGCATTAATCTTTATTGAAAACTTGTTTTCTTATTCCTTATTTAAAAAAAAAATTGCTAAGTTTTTATTTCATCTGTGAATTTAGTCGGCGGAGAATTTTGCTCTTCTGACAGCCTGTGACTGACACTTCATGGGGAGGGGAAAAAGGGTGTTTTTACAGTTGCAGTAACTGCAACTTCTATTTGTAAGCGTGTTACTTCAAAGTTTGTGTCGTTTACCTTCCTATCATTTTGTTTGCTGCTCACTCACACCTGAGAAGAATGGGAGACATTGAGTAAGATTTCCAGTGGAAGCAGAAAAATAAAATGTACTAACTGGGTGGTGATTCTCCCTCACATGACTAAAGGGAAAAAAAAACCCAACCACAACTGTTTTGCTTTTGGCAGTGCTTGCTACTAAACACCCTGTCATAGTGTGTGAGGTGAGTCACGACCTGTTTATTTATAGCCTTGGCCAATCAAAGCCGAACGCTCTGAACTTCATTCAAGACCAACAGGCACTTAGGATGTCTTGTAAACATTTGCTCTCTGAGCAAGTAGTGCTCTTCTTGACAGCAAACAGGACAGGTGCCTGGGCTGTTGCTTCTCAAACACCAAACAGACTAGAAGATCGTTGCCTGGATTATCTAGATTGGTAGAGAGAGGGAGACATAATTCCTTTACATCTGAAATGCCAGACAGTGAGGATCTGGGACAAGATGAAAGGTACTGTACGTTGGTTCTGATGGCCTTCTCATGCAGTGCAGTATGGACCGAGGCTTTGGGTAATTAATCTGTGTGCTCCTGAGCTCTCAGCCTAACATCACTTTGCTCTGTGTTATAACAGATCAAATCCTTGAGGGGTTTGCCTCTATTGCTAACCTAAGGCTTTATAGGAGAGAAGTATTAGATCTTAATATCTGCATAGTGGTTAAATTGTACAGCTCTTAGGAATTTCTTAAACTGAAGCTGAAGGGAAGAAAATACTGGGTGGTTTGTACCTAGTGACTTTTCCCAACCATGGGACAACTTACAAGCCTCAAAATGTCAGAGAGACAAATGGTTTAGTTGGAGCCACGTTACTGCCAGAACCATAACTCATTACTGTGCGATAGGGCACTGTGTCCCTTTGAGGCATGCCTGTCTTTCTGAAGTTTAACTTCTAGCTTAATTAGCTCATAAAACCAGCAGTCAGGACAAGAAGAAACTAGTTGAATCTAAAACTTAATAACAATTTAACAAATACTGTTTTCTCAAACATGATCCAGCACATTCCTAGGAAATAAATGCATTAATTATATTTTGCTAAACATACAGATTTTAAAATAGGTATCTTAAAAGTAGATGTTACTGATGTTAGGCTATGATAGAATTTATAATTTAGGTTTCTTAAAGTTGCCATGGTCTTTCCATAGTTGTGATTTTTACTGTCATGATGCTAGTCAAAATGTTTACTCTAAAATTATGTTAATGGACTATTTAATATTGAAAAAAAAAATTGTCATGTATGTGAAAACAGACTTTTTTTTATAAGCTAGTTAACAAAATGCCAGAATATAGAGGCAAATTTATGAAATTACAAGAATCAGAAGTGAGCATTTCATTATGATTATTGAATTGTTCTAGTTAGATTTAAATTTGAACATTTCTGTGGATGTTTTTTCCAATATGTATGTCAATGTGTTGTTGTGAGATAGATGAAATACAGAAGACATTTCAGGTTGTCTGTTGTAGATCAGTGTATTGAGGCATGGTCACCTAATTGGATGAGTGTGGGTGAATGGATCCCCAGTGGCATAATTGGGTCTTTGCAAGGGTGGGGTCACCTACGCGTTTCCGTTTGCAGGCATCTAAGTTGTGTCCTATATATGACATTATGACATAGATTAAAAGTAATTGTAGTAAAAGGTACCTTTTTTTTTTTTTCTTTTCTTTTAAGGAAATGTTGACTCATTACTGATAGCCAACAAAGTGTTAATTGCTAGTTGTTAAAAAATGCTTAGCTGCATCTCCAGTTTGTTAAATTATATATTTTTCAATACAGGAAAACACCAATATGCATGACATTAAAAAAAAAAGAAAAGGTTTCAGATCATCACCACCTTTTTTTTTTCTTTTAAATTAATTTTATAAAGGGTATGCATCACATCCTTCCTTGAAGATGTGTTGGTTTTCTTCTAAATCAAAATGGGAAAAAATCTTGCCAGCTGAGAAGAAAAATAATTTTGAAGAAAAACTATTTCAAAGTTCAGATTTGGAAAAAAAAGGTTGTGTTTACCAGTATGTAAAAGGATGCAACTGGTATGCAAAGCTTTTTAATATCTAACTTTCTTGTTCATGATTCTTTCTCTATAAAGGCTTGTAGCAAGGTTTGACAGTTAAATAGAAGTAGTACTAGGGCTAGACCTCTAATACTTCTTTTTTTATGAATCAAAGTTTTTATTTTAAACAAAAAGGGAGAATGTTTCTAAAGCAGTAAACTGGAAAAGCATGATAATAGGGCCTGCTCTCTCCATTTATCATTTCTAAAACTACCACTAAATTAGTTGGCCCTGATCCTAGTCCCTCATCCATTTCTGTCTTTGCTATTGAGCAAAAAGATTTGAGAAAACAGTTTAATCAAAAGGTTCTGGTTTTCTGGAATTAATTTGCCTCTTTGTCATGGTGGAAATAACTGGAGAACATTCCTACAGAAGTGCTAATGAGATTTGGTGGAGGTCAGAATGTTTTGGTCCAAGTTAAACAGGAGGGAATAGAAATAGGAGCTACGTTAATTATACTGGAGCAATATGGGAACTGTACTAGAGCAAAAGAAATAGTAATGTAAATACACAGATAATGGAGTAATTTTGAGGACACACTGAATCAAAGCTATTGCTTTATATATTTAAAAAAGGAGGGCAGTAGTAATTTTGTAGAAGCTATACAGTGTGTTTTGTTCACTGATCAGTGTCAGTGCACTGCATCCCTTGTAGTTCTTTCTCAGATGCAAACAAACACTTCTTACTTCCTTTCCCATCTTGAGTTAATGTCCTACTTCAGAAAATATGTAATATTGCATCATAAGTGTATTTCATGAACATTATAACATCATAGCTAAAATGTGGCATTGGTCAATAGTCGGTTAGTCATACTGTGAATTTAAATGTATAATAAGTGAAGGAACATATGCACAAATACTACTTAGTAAGGCTAGTGAAAAAGCTAAGAGTTGTGAAGATTAGGTTCCCACTCATATCTTGTTTTGTTTTGTCATATGATCCCGGGCAGTAGCAGATCAAGAGCAATGAGGAAAGATGTGGTCAAAGGTAAATGATTGAAAACAGTTTAGCATAAGCACAATGTTTTCCCCTAGTAATCCTTATATCGTCAGGTCCTCTATAGGTTTTGTGTGAGATGGTATAATTTATTTTAAAAAAAATTTAAAAGATTGACAATTCATGAGGAATCTAATTATGGTCAAGAATGTATAAAAGGTACATTTTATATATACAGGTACACCAGTCCTGAAGTGGTGGAAGCACCTGGTTGTAGGTGCTTCATATACCAACGTGGAACTACTTCTATCAGAACAATGCCTGTGTTGTTCTAATTGCTGTAACCTGCCTATTATTGAAAAGGGTGGTGCACTAAACTGTTAGGCAGGAACCTTTTATGACTTGAATAAAAACGGGAGAGAAAGCTACATTATTTTGAACCAGTAGTTTCTGAACTACAGTCTTATAGTGCATGACCTTTCCCAGTATGTGCTTGGACTTACAGAAATGGAGATTCAGTTTGAAGTCAAATATGTATGTTATTTAATTACTCAAAGCATGTCAATTTGTAATTATATAAGAATATTTGTTTCTTCTGCTAGTATTAGTTAATAAAATGGAAAATCTTTATTTTCTTTTATGATTCAATTCAATGCACAAATGTAGGGAGCGAGTAGTTAGCTCACGCCAGGAATTCTCAGTAATGCATCAAAGTAAATGATCCCCTGCTCATACTAAACACATTAAAACCAATTGAAAAGAGTCAGAATGAAGTTCCATACAGAAAGAGTTAAAGATGCCTCATAATATTACACACAAAGTCATTTTCATGTTTTTGCAGATTAAAAGTATTATCTGGCACTTGAAAATCTAATTTTCCTTTTTTGTGCAGCTGCTCTGCAACTCAAGGAATGCTCAGCTCATCTTTCCTAGCTGTTTGACTTTGAGTGGCCTTGGACTAGGAGTATCCCAGCTGAAGAATGTGGAGGCTGAAGGAGGAAAATTAATTGAGTTTTTGAGAAAGAGTTAAAGAGTTATCTTTGCAGGTGAAAAATAAATGTGGAAGAATTGCTTCCAGCAGCTGGGTAGAGCTGTTTAAAGTTCTCAAATAGACCTTTATGCTCCTGTTGATAGAAACAAGACTTCCTTACTTTTCTGAACAAAAATAGTGCAATAAAAATGTCTCTCTTGTGAATCACAAGTTTCTATTACAAATGGGAAGCTGAGCTTGAAGATCCCAGCCCTTACACTGTCTTGGTAGAAAGGCATCAGCACATAGTGATAGCATTATAGTCTTTGCTAAACAGAAAGCAAATCTGTAGTAGTGTTTATGTGGCACTGGAACACTCAGTTTTCATGCAAAGAGATGTTTAAGAAATCTACACTTACTAAGTCATGACTCTGGATTAATAGCACTTGACTATAAGATCACATTTCACATTTTGAATGACCTCAAACTGGAGTAGCTGGTGGTGTTCTCGGGAGAGTTGGACAAGAGTAGTAAGGGTCAAAGGAAGGGTTTCCCGTGAGACCTGACCTATCAGTTTGCTTAGAAGAGGAGCTGGGCAATGAAATGTCCCAAATTCAGCTGGAGAATATTTTGTTTATTTTAGCAGGACTTTCAGTAAAAAGCAACAACTTTTAGGACAATATGCTGTGTTGAGGCACTTGTGTACTGGAACCATCTTACAAACTGGTTAACTTTTTTTTTTTATCTGATCAGCTAAAGAAAGACAATACAGCTCCTTATTCACATTGCCAAATGTGATTGGTAAAGGATGTTGGCCAGTTTGCCATGTTGGTGAAAGCCTAAACCTGTGCAGCGCCTATAGATTAGCAATGGGAATTAAAGTGCATACGGGTATCTACAAGCTGGAGAGATTTCTATTAGAAAAGCTTCATAGAGTTAGTAGCAAAAAGGCTGTAGATGAAGATTCTTCTTGAGGTTTGAGAATGGAGTGTATTTGTGGATGCTCCCTGTGTTCCTTGTTCTTTCAGTGGTACAGCATCCTTTTGTGGAACTCTTTGAAGCAAGCAGGATTTTACGTGGTGCCCCAGTGATTCATTTAAATTGCAAGTCTTGTTGACTTGGTCATAGGCACATGACACAAATATAATTATTTTAGTGTACTTAACGATTGCATAGGATCCAAAAGTGGCACAGGATAAAGCACAATTCTACATAATCATCTTTTAAATTAGCCACATAGGTCATTAAGATGCTATGCTGTGAGTTCAGTGGTGCTTGCTATTATGTCTTTCCATGTAATGCACATAACATATACAGATTTGTTACACTGTGTTACAATAAGGCAAATCAATATTGCATTGATTTATACCACACAGTTCAATAGTAAATTTTAGAGGTTTTGCCATTGATATTTTAATTCACTTAACTGTAAAATGGTTTTTCTACACTATTTTATATCTTGGAGAGAGAGAGGGATGGTTATTTTCATTTTGAGTATGTGGGTGCTTGAAATTTAAATGTAAAAAGACATTAAAAATCTTTTTCACAAACTTTTAAAATCTAAATACTATTTTATATCCATTATCTCAGTACCTGAATAATGTAGAAGACAAATTTTAAAATATATTTTTGCGATAGGTCTTCAGGTATACAATGTTTGTTTCAAAGAAGGGCAACTGCATCATTATAATCACTCCTTTCTGCACTGTGATGATTCCTTTCCTCACAGGAGACATGTGTGAAAGC
Organism: Limnodromus scolopaceus; assembly: GCA_028565335.1. Classification (NCBI taxonomy): domain Eukaryota; kingdom Metazoa; phylum Chordata; class Aves; order Charadriiformes; family Scolopacidae; genus Limnodromus; species Limnodromus scolopaceus. The sequence goes on from JAOXNO010000013.1 coordinate 81,279,434, forward strand.
TCTGAAAAGGTAAACCTGTTTGATTGGGTTTTGCTAACAGGTTACACACTTGATTTCATTTGATCAAGTTTCATATTTAAATCCTGGTTGCCTGTGAGGTTTGTCCTTAGATATCCACATCCCTTACAGCTGCATCGTTCTATAAGCTCTAGATACTACTTTTTAAAAGACTAAAAAATAGCCACATTACCAGTATTTTGATTTACATATCTTTGGGAATGTAACTTTCAGCTCTTCCACCTTGACTAATACATTCTAAGTTACCCTTAAAATTACAGAGTCTGCACAGGTTCCAAGCGTGTGTGGTTACAGCTGGGAAATCAAGAAGGTTGAGAAGCTCTATAATTACGAACTCTTTGTTTATATAGGTGCAGTCCTTCAGATCCACCACATCATAGTGTACTCTGTCACTGCTGCAGTTCTGAGTAGCGTATCTACGTGAAGACACATACAAAACTGTGTACATATAATTAAAAAAAATCCAGCACATCACGAAGAGATCTTTAGACCGGTAACATGAGAGCTACTGACCTTTCTGAGAGAAATGTGACGGGGCTTTGCTTGAACAGATGTCTAGATACAAAATGAGAGCATGACACCATCAGTCATTTTTAGAGAATGTAATGCCGCTGACTCTTCTGGCCAGAGTTTGTGACTGTGATGGGTAGAAGCATCTGGGGCGGGAGGGTGTTGGGGGTTTTTTTGCAGCAATTGGGTAACAGTTTATGCATTTGCTCAGTTTTAGAAATGATGCAGTGGGTAGTCAGAAGGATATGAGTAACTAAGTTTCTCTCTGAACACCTTCAATCTTATTGACAGTACTTTTAGAATAAAAGTGTAGTGCTTTGTATATCAAACTCGGAATAAGTGATGGGAGCATAAAATTTTATTCTTTCTAAATTGTGCATGAAAACCTTTGAAGGTGTTCAGAGAGAGTTGGCTGCTCATATCAGCAGAGGAGCACCTTGACAGCAGTCCCAAAAGCTGCCTTGGCAGAAAGTATAGGGTTCATATTTAAGTCACTTATTAAGGTACTGTAAGTACTCTGCTAATATTATGCTAAAGTGGTTTTTTATGTTCTTGTTTTACTGATGTCATGCACTCCACGTTCATCATCTGCATTACTTCATTTACCTTTTTTTTTTTCCTTTTGGTCTTTAATTATGGTCATTGAAAAATGTATTCGTCTGGAGTATGCAGAGTGTACCCTCAGCAAGTTTGCTGATGCTACAAAACTGGGAGGGGTGGCTGACACACCAGAAGGCTGTGCCACCATTCAGTGAGACCTGGACAGGCTAAAGAATTGGGGGGAGAGGAACCTAATGAAATTCAACAAGGGCAGGCATAGGGTGCTGCACCTGGGGAGGAATAACCCCATGAATCAGTACAGGTTGGGGGCTGATCTGCTGGAGAGCAGATCTGCAGAGGGACCTGGTGGACAATAAGTTGACCATGAGCCAGCAATGTGCCCTTGTGGCCAAGGCGGCCAATTGTCTCCTGAGGAGTGTGGCCAGCAGGTCAAGGCAGGTTATCCTCCCCCTCTACTCTGCCCTCATAAGGCCACATCTGGAGTACTGTGTCCGGTTCTGGGCTCCCCAGTTCAAGGACAGGGAACTGCTGGATAGAGTACAGCAGAGGGCTATGATGATGATCAAGGGAACAGAGCACCTCTCTTATGAGGAAAGGCTTAGGACTTAGGTCTTTTTAGTCTGGAGAAGAGAAGACTGAGCGGGGATCCCATCAATGCTTATAAATATCTAAAGAGTGGGTGCCAATAGGATGGGGCCAGACTCTTTTCAGTGGTGCCCGGTGACAGGACAAGGGGCAATGGGCACAAAGTGGAACACAGGAAATTCCGTCTAAACATGAGGCAGAACTTCTTTGCTTTGAGGGTGACAGAGCCCCGGAACAGGCTGCCCAGAGTGGTTGTGGAGCCTCATTCTCTGGAGATACTCAAAACCCACCTGAATGCATTCCTGTCCAGCCTGCTCTAAGTGAACCTGCTCTTGCAGGGGGGTTGGACTAGATGATCTCTGAAGGTCACTTCCAACCCTCACCGTTCTGTGATTATGTGGTTATGTGTCTGTCAGCTTTTGATCTAATGCAAGTTTAATGTTTCTTTCTGTTTCTACAAGGGCTTGACATAACCTCTCTATCTTTGTGTACATACAAATGCACATTGTCTCTTCCTGCTCCCTGGTTGCAACCCTCTGGCCTCTGGATAACAGTGCCGCTCAGGTGGGCTCTGGGGAAAAGGGACAGGAGGGATGATGTTGCCAGGGCTGGCAGTTGTTGTGAGGTGCGGACAAGAAGCAGCAGCATGTATATCTGACTGTTGCACTGAAAATCAGCAAGCTGACTTTCTTACACCTCTAGTTGCCTGAGATCAGAATAAGTCCCTGATGTTTGTTGTAAAATAGAAAAGTGTGGCTACAGTAGAACTGACAAAGGTGTCTCAGGTTTGCTTGTGGCCTACGGGAAACTGCCAAGTATTCTTTTGCAGAGCAAGCTTAATAGTGGGTTTGTAATGTTTTGAAGCAAACTTCACCTGTACTGTCCACTCCTCTTGCTTGGCTGCTACTTTTGTCAATGCACTGCATGCAGACTCCAGGACCAAAGCATCTAGCAATACGTTTTATCTGCACTGCAGCTCATACTTTCACTATCTTTTGAACTTGGCGAAAGAAAGCATTAACAACCAAGATAAGCAACTTCAGAGAACTTTCCCTGCAAATGTGCCATTTTCCTGCATAACTTGTTTTGAACTACTATTAGTTATCTCAATGTGCCTTGTTTTATCTCCTTCAATCTACGTTGTGTTTGCATTGGTGGGTAGCGTATAGGAAAATAGTTTGCATTATTATTGTAGTTTATGCTTTCATCTTTTTTCTCCACCTGTTTTTGCAATTAACTTAAAGTTAGTAAGGCAACTATCCACAATTATCCTATGTATTTCAAAGCTCTGTTTTGACAGTAGGCATCAGGCTTATCCATTGTCTTTGTGCTCTCATGAAGTTCCACTTTGATTGTCAACAATTTTAAATAAAGGATAGCAGAAAAGCCTGTAAAATGTTTTTTTAATTCAGAATACTGTCATAACAGTAGTTTTCAACACTAGAGTAAAGGGGCAGCTCTTAAAATAAATATTATTAATGCTGCAGAATGGTTTACAAAAGCTGGAAGCAATGTTTCCTTAAGGAGAGTAGCCTGTCCATAAAAACTGCGGTTCTTGTAAGTCAAAACCATTGTATACTACTTTTCTCAAGCCACTAATTATCAGAGAGGATGGAAATTGAAATCACTACTGTGGATGGGAGGTGGACAAAGGGTCTGTGTAACATTGCTAATCCTTCCCCTTGTGTTTTCATGAGTTAGTTATTCAATGGTTTTATTTACATCCTCTGTCAGAGGCAAATACCTGCATGCAGTGCCGTGCATGGCTGGAAAATATGTTGCATTCTCTGTGTCTGACAAAAGTCACCTAGTCCAAGACATGAGACTTTCATCCTATGAATTTCAGGTACCAAATTTAGACTGCTTATGTTTTTTTCTCAAAGGGGAGGGGAGAAACCCTCACCCTGAATATTCTGTAATGTAAGAAGAAATTGCACTACTGCAATACTATAAATACTATACTACAATAAAGTTAGGAATAGGGCAACAGTTTGGGGTTTTTAACTTTAATCACTTTTTCACCATGATTGAAATGCTAGTTTTTCTTTAAGTCATGTTCTGCGCTCCTCTATGCATACGATAGTTTGAATATGAATCTCCTACGCATGCTATTTATGGTCTGTGTGAAATGGCTCCCAAACCTTGCTCTAATACCAATGTTGCTGTGTCACCACCTCGTGGCAAAGTTGCTGTACAGTATTTAAACACAGGCATAGAGAAAGATGAAGTTTCTCCATGTGCGACTAGATGTTTTTGACCAAAATTACTCCTGACTTGCTTTACAAAAATGAAGCTGCTTAGATTATGTATCTGAAAATAGGAGAAGGTGGTTAACCTCTGTTATGTTAGGAAAGCTGCTTCCAGGTAATCACTATGTCTTCAGTGCAGCAGAAGAGAAAGTATGTAACATTCCCACATAGAATAAAAATGGATATCATGTGTGTGGGAGAAGACGACCTATAAAAGTATGTATGTGAAGTATAAGTATGTAAAAGATGTAAGTATGTAAAGTATGTAAAAAATCACAAAATTTGGGCAGCAGTTTGACCAAAGTGTACAGTTCGGCATAAGCCAAAAATCCTCTTATCTTGCTTGTTTAGGAGAAATGAGAGCAAGAATTTATAATTGTAAGGAAAAGTATCTTTAGCCCGTGCAGAATTGTATGTCAGACGTTGTCTGCAGTTTGTCTGAAATGGTAGTTAAAGGTTTTAAGGAGAACTTAAGTTTGGTGTTCTTTTTGCTGAGACATTGGGTTTGAAATTCAGAGTTCTTTTTCTCCTTTTATCATAGTTTTTAAAATAGAAGTGACATATATTTTAGTTTATAAAACTGAAAATTTGTAAATAGGGGGGCTTTTAACTTTTACAATAAGTGCCAATAAAAATGACTAAGCAAACTGTTGTTGATCAAGGATAATATTAACGTGGAAGTTTTTAATCTACAGGTGTTTTTTACAAGTGATGATAGGTAATTCTTTTTTAGTCTTATGTTCACTACCAAAAAAAATTAAAATTTTGTAACCTGTTACTCCTACTATTAAACAAATTTAAGTTGTTCTGGGGAACTATCAGAGGGCGTTTGCATTCTGAGTAACAAGAAGAACTGTTAATATGGCCTTCTGGTGTTTCAGTAGCTAAATAGAAGAGTAATTCTTTGGAAATAGGAGTTGGCAGTTTGATCTGACAGTCTATGTTTACGTCCTTATTGCTGCACACCGACCATTGTACATTTGTTTTTTTTCATAATGTAGTTTTTGATTTATTCTGTAATTTGATCTACCTATGACAAGATGTTACTAATGGCTTACTTGCATTTACTGTGATCAAAAGTGTGTGTACTGAGCACTGAACTATGCAAAAGATAACTTCATAAAACTGGTGCAGAATTTACATCATATTCTGAATATTTGTGTCCTCGTACATCCATACTTTGTACCAGTTTGATTTGACATTGACTGGCCTGTGTATGTTTTTCCTTTCATTTGTTGTTTCATAAAACATCTTTGTTGTAGATGTTTTGTCTACTCCAAAAAGGTATACAATGTGATCATTTAAACTGATCAGCCCCAAATTAGATGCTTTCTTAGACACAAAAACACTTTCTTATGTTTTTCAGCAAATTCTTCATACAGGTTTTTTTAATTTTATTGAAAGGACTGAATAGTCATAAGCTAAGCTTTAGAAACAGTCCTTTCAATACAATACAAAAATAAAAATTCAGTAAGGAAATGAATCTAAACATCAAGATTTCAAGAGTGATTTCTTTTTGTCTAAGTTGGGTAATAGTCTCTTACGGATCATCATAGTTTGCCAAACAAGACAAAAAATAAAAAAAAAATAAAATAGAAAAGAAAAAGCACATATGATATATGCGTGAAATTAAATGTATTGATACGTATGGCCATTCTGTGGCAATGAAAAGAACTGTGTTATATTTTTTAAAGAAAAAATGATATTAAGAAACAAGTTTGGGATTGCTTAATTTAGATGAGAACTATGCCTTCAGATAGGTGTTTTCATATGGCCAGAATGAATAAACAGTAATTTCTTCTGCAATTGCTTATAAGGACTGAGTATTGCTACTACTGAGCACTTTTTTTTTTTTTTTTTAATTAAAAAAGATCAAATTAGCCCAATATAAAATATTTGGAAACAAGCACAGGTTTCTGTAGCATAGCAGCAGCCACTGGATTGCTGGAGGCTATAGCTTTGCAACATGATGTTTTCAACCAGATTCAGTTTCCATATAAGCTATAACGAAAGTTGTTGGGTTTGGTTTTTTTTACTCAGCTGGAAAGTCGTCAGTTCCAGGCAAGACTACAGACCCAGAATAAATCAGTGCATTTCAGAAACACTGATGAATTTATTTGTATTTCTTCAAGAAATGTCCCACTTCAAGGAACAAAACCCTGGCAAGGTAAGCACTCCCAAGTAAGATTAACAGTTTGATATTGTTTAATAAAAGGTGAGATAGATCTGAAAAAAAAGCAAGCAAGCAAAAAAAAAAAAAAAAAGAGGAAAATAAAATGCACATTATCATATGTTGAGTTTCTGTTTTTCCTATTTTAAGTTTTTCCTGTTCAGAACATAGGTAGGTCATCAGTCAGCAAAGTTGCTTACAGTAAAGTTTATAGCAGTACAGTCCTTCCCCCTTGTTGCTGCTAGAACTTCACCATTCATTCTATGGAAATGAAATTTAAAACATCACAATTCAGTAAATATTTGAAAAAGCAGGAACAGTACACAGTTCCTAAATATACACATTTTTTCCAAGTAGTCGTAGTTTTCAGAAATAGCTGCACAAGTATTAAATGATAGAAGACAATCCTTAATATTTTATTGTGATAATTTTTCTTCTATACACATTTAGTTGTTTGGTTTGGTTGTTTTTTTTACTGGAAAGACTGAGGTGAAGAACCCAGTTCATGAAGAAGCAAGCAAGAATAATGTTTCTTTTTTTCTAATAGGAAGAAGGTTATTACATAGTTATAGCCAAAAGTGAAGCAGCTTTCGTTTCCAAATAAAAATATAAGTAATGTAGAAGTATATCATGGCAAAAGTAGATTTCATTTTTATATACTTACTGCTAAATATAGAAATTTAAAAGGAGATTACTAGGTTTTTTCCCCTCTTTTGATCTCAGTTAACTTTACCACAAAATCTTTCATGAAAACAGGCCCTTCAGAATCAGCAAATTGGAAGTAGGGAGTACCACACTCAAATATTAGAAGTTTAGACTGAAAATACAGATGAACAACAGGATAAAATACGTTTCAAAGGTGAATAAATTATACAAAAATAAGTTATATGTTTAGAATAATAAAGTTATATTTAAAAGAAGTAGGTGTACTTGAGGTAAGGAATATACACAATCCCATAACTTTGTCATGTAGTAACATGACACAGTAACTGTATGTTACGATATATTTAATACTGATTTAGAAAAGCTAATTTTGACAGCATGTTTTCTTTTCTTTTTCCTGATTTCATTCTCTAAGCTATGTCAGTATTGTACTGCAATAATTACAAGCAAATTAGGCACTGATGCTGTGTGCAAAATTTCTTTCAATTAACCAGTTTATTGCAGTTCAACTCCAAAAACAAATAGATTCTGTCTGTAGATTTTCAACAAATCAATTCTGTACTAAGCATTGTGCAGTTGTGAAAGAACCACTGTATGTCTCAGTCACAGCAGACGCTGAATCGCGAGTTTTATACTGAAAATTCAGCTCAGTGTTGTCATTACGGGGATGCTAGAGTAGCCAACAAGCATCAAGAGAATGCTTGCCAGCATATGAGAGAAAACCGTTTCACGAAGCAATACTCTCATCGGAAGGATTTTTTGCTTTTGTAAGCATGCAGCAAGTACACATTGTAATCTTTCAATTAGTGATTTGGGGTTTTTCCTGCACATCAGCTGTTTAGCCTGTTTTTTATGTAATGAAGATGAAGAAATTTCTAGTAATATTAGCAATAACCATGAGCTTGTGAAACCATTACAGTAGATGAATAAAACTAGCATGTTTTTATAACAGAAGAGGGGGTATATCCTAACCACCCAAAATGGACTGCTTAATGCTTATTTGCACCAGATATGTTAAAGTATTTCCTAATTTAAAAAAAAAAAAAATCTTCCATTTTCTACTACATCCTAGATTTCATTTAGCATACAACATTTTTCTTTTGCAAAATGATCTAAATATTTAAACAGTGGAAATGTTAATGGCCAGTTTTAATTTTTTTGCCAGTTTTGCCTACTAGTCTGCAGTGTCTGTACGTTTTTCACTGTCTTGGGAAGTTACATTCCTGGAGTTGTCCTCTCCTATGCCCTGTGTAAGTATAGTCTCTTTTTCAGTCATGATTTATGTACGTGGTTTGTTCATTACTTGGTCTCTGTATCGGGAGTATTTGTTTATTTTTTATATATACACACACATATGCATATATATACACCTATACATATTTATGTAGGTTCTGACAAGTGCTTTTTGTCATATGGAAATCAGCTTCCAAGTTTTTTCAGCTTATTGATTCTGGCACAATGTTGTACAGTCATGTTTCTCATGCAGAGGTACCAAAATCAAATTAAATGAAGATAATGATAAAAGTTATAGTGATCATAAATTGTGCCATACTGGAAGTAAAAAAGGTGTCAATTGATATGAATACAGTGGTATTTTCTGCGATGAGTAGAAATGGCTCCTAGAAACTGGATTTAAGAGTAACAGTTTGACATGGCCATTTCATGGTGCTTTTTTACGTAAAATGAATTGCCTTATGTAAAATTAGTAGCTACCTTACGCAAATGCATTGTTTAATCTTTATTGAGTACCTTCTTATAAAGCAATATATCAATGCAATTTCTCTCTGTCTTCATTTTTATCACAGTATTGTGTGCCTTTTTATGTCCCTTCCTTAAGTGCAATGAATTTGGACAGAAAGTGTGCAACAAAATTAAGACTGTTCTGATGAAACTAGATTTTGGAATAGTGGAATATATCAACCAGAAGAAAAAAGAGAGATCTGGTGAGTAATTAAGTATAGTCCCAAGTAATGTATGCAGAGAAAATTTTACTCACCTTGCAGACAGCTTGGTTTGTCCTGTGAAGCCAAGTGTAAAGGTATTTCTTGCTTTGAACGGTTCTTAGCTTAGCTAGGAGTGGTAATGTATGTCAGACATCTGGGTATGGTAAAAAAAACAACAATTTGCAGGTGGCCTACCCCTTTTAGTTAGTATTACATCAGTAGATTTCATATCCGCTTTAAAATGTGCATTTCTTATAACAGTTCATCATACAAAGGTGCTGTTCCTAGACACGAGAGGAACCATCTGCCTTTTCCCCTTTTCTTATATATTCCAGTAGTTGTTGCAAGTAAGGACTAATGCGTTGCAAATTTTCTTTCCTGTATTATTCCACCTTGTACTACTTTTGAGTGAAAGTGGCAGAGAGATCAGACTGTCGTTTCACAAATTTCATAAGCCAGCGCGTGGAAAGTGGTAGAAGCTAGATCCATTCTTTCCTGCTTCTCACCCTCCAGTTAAATTTAACTGAGACAGGTTGCCTCCCTTGCTTCGCCACTTGGGTTCACAAACCCTTGTACTGGCATAGAAGAGGAAATAGCAAATTGCAAAAATAGGCAACCAAGAATAATATGACTGTGGTTTTCCGCTTATATTGGTTTAAAATACTCAGGAGGCTATTCTCAGATGGAGAGAGGAGAAGAGGCAAAATTTGCATCTCTGTTCATCTGTTAGGAGCAGCTTTCTATCAGATTTCAGAGGATGCTTTGTAGGCATATTAGTGTGTAAATGTTGTAAAAACAGGGGAATGGGGTGCAAAGAAGAAGAAAGGTTTTGTGAATGAAGATGATACACAATTATCCAGAAAATTGCATGTTCTCATGTAAAAGTGGGATAACTATGCTGCCTGTTTTAACAGTATGTTACAACTGTGCGCTGTACCAGCAGTGTAGTTTAAGATAGGTATCTACTGCCAGGGAAGATTATATTATAGTGAGCAACTGAGACTTCTGAAACTAGGTAAATAAATGTGATGGAATGTATTTCAGAGCAACAATCTCTCTGCTGCTTTGGCTGCTGCACGATATATTTTGATAGTTTAGCCTCTTCAATCAGCCTTTTTTCCCTTCACCTTAGTAGCATATTACATAAATGATGCACTGTGTCAGCAGATGAAAGTTTACTGTACTACACAAGCTGTGTGACAGGGAACGCACACTGAACCTCAAAGTCCGTTGTCAGGAGTAGGATTAAAAATATATTTTTTTCTTTCAGAAACAGCAAAAACAAAACCTACAGAAGATGACAGTGAATTAGACATATCAGCCCTGTGTCCTAAGGTGACTTTTTTTCAGTCAGCCCTATCTTGCTTTTAAAATCTATGTAGATAATGGAGAGTATCTAGACTACTCTCTCTGTTTTTGTGGAAGACTAAGCTGCCCAGGAGGCTGTTTTCCATTCCTGAACTAAGCAGTACGCTTTAAAAGTGATTCATAGTATCCATCTTTAGGCTTATACTAATTAACTTACTGCGTTTTTGACTTCTGGCCTTCAAGGTAATGGTTTCTTTGGCCTCCTAAACTAAGAATGTGTTTATTTTCTATTGTCTGTAGAATGATTAAACTAGACTTTAATAACAAAGCCAACTATTTTTATTTTCAACAGTGAAATTGCAATTAATTTTTATCAAAATATAAAAGGGAAATGTTTATAGAAAACCTACATAATGTATCAGATACTTTTGTAATCACTTGTCTGATCATTCTCAATGGTAGCGTAAATCAGTATGTTATCTGTAAGTATCTTTCTAGACATGTATGAGAACACTCTGATGTCTCCTTCTCTCTTAATGTTCAAAATAACCGGCAAAAGATTTTTCATCGCTGGTTGATATAAAAAGAATTCAGTTTTACAGGAATTCTTACGGAGTATTTGATCAGTATTGTATAGAGCCTGACTTTGGCAGTGATCACTTTGAAGGTGTTTTTGTATTCTAAAAATAAATAAATTTATATCCCATGGGACAAGAATTTGTAGATCGCTTCTCGGCCTTTTGGCTAAGATCATGTGTAGTGTGTGTAGTGTAGATGACATAATTGAATGTTGTTGGATAAATTCATAAAGGATAATGATTTTTTAATTTAGCTATTTTTTACTGTCTTATAGATAATGGGAGCAGTTTTGATCGAAGTTATGCATTTTTTTACATTTATGTGTCTTGTATTTGCAGGCTCATTCTGCATTCATTACAGTAGAATATTACTTTCAGAATGAATAAGTGGAATTTTCTATGCTGCTTTAGTATAATACAGCTTTCAGTTATTGCAAAGGGAATGCTTCAATTCTAAGTATTGTATACTATTATTTTCATATTTCTACATTTAAAACTTAAATAGGAGACAATTTATATTGCTATGACATGCAAGAGACTTCTTTTTAAGTATCTAAGCATTGGCCTCCTGTAGTGTGAATTTTTTGAGTATAAGAATACCATGTATGGGATTTTTTTATGTTTAGGTTAGTCCTGCAGTTGTTGCCAAAGAGCTGTCAGTGTCTGACACAGATGTATCAGAAGTCTCTTGGACCGATAATGGGACCTTTAACTTATCTGAGGGGTATTCTCCACAGACAGACACATCTGATGGTATGTAATGGCTTCATCTATTTCATCGATGAATTGCAGTCATGTAAGTTACCTGAAAATTATTAGAGAATTTGAGGACAAAAGTTCTCTGGTTTGTTTCCTTCCTCCCCGCCCTTCCCCCCCCCCAATGAATTCAAAATTAATTCCAGGGTTTTATATAATTGTGGATATATCTTGTGTAAGAACTGTCTTAAAAATAATAAAGTACATTAGTATGTGTTTAAATAAATAAGTAGTGATGAGTAAAACCAACACATTTAATAACTGCCAGATTTAGCTCTCTTCCACTAAACCATTTAAGCAAGTAAACCTTTTAGGTTAGTACCACTGCTTTTGTGGAGCTATACAAATAAAAGCTGAAGAAGAAAAAGTGAATACTTTGAATTGCTAAACAGCTAATTAAATAAAGTATTACTAGATTTTGGTTATTAGAATGCTGATTAAGACAGCCAGCAATAAGCCTAAATGAGATGTGAAGACTAAGACTAGGAAAACATTCTCAAGCACTTGTCTTGATCTTGACCAGATCTTTAAGTTTGTATTTTTCACAGACCAAGCTTTCAGTTAGCACTCTGCCTGAATAAAGATTAAGGACAACGGTAGTTTGGTGTAACCTTAGCTGTGGATTTGTTGCTTTGCTCATCTTGCATTTCTCCTCTTCCAGGAAAAGTTCACTGTAAATTACAAGTAGGGTGATATTACTTAACGACATTATACAGGCCAAATTAGTAATTTAAATTATTTTTGCTAATATTTCAAGTAGTAAATAGCATTGTATGATCACAGAATCGTAAGTTGGAATGGGCCATTGTTGTTCATCTCATCTAACCTCCTATTCAAAGCAGGTTCAACTTGATTAAGTTGCTCAGGGCTGTGACCAGTTGAATTTTGAGCATCTCCAATGGTAGAGATTCAGAAACCTCCCTGGACAGCCATTTTCAATATTTGATCACCCGCATGATGAAGAAGCTTTTTCTTATAGTGAATCAAAATTTCCCATGTTCCAGCTTGTGTTGATTTACTCTCATCCTTCCACTGTGCACCCTCAAGAAGAAGCAAGTCCCATCTTCACTATACCTTCCCATTAGGTAGTTAAAGACAACTACGTGATCCCCCCTTTGCCTCCTTCTCTTAAGGCCAAACAAAGCCCATTCTCTCAGCATCTCCTTCTATGTGGTGTTCTCCAGCCTCCTAATAATCATGCTGACCCTGAAGGGGACTCATTCCAGTCTTTCATTGTCTGTCTTGTACTGGAGAGGTCAAAACTGGGCACACTACTCCAAATGTGCACTCTCAGGTGCGGAAGAGAGAAAATCCCTTCCATTGACTTTCTGACTTCGTTTTTGCTAGTATAGTTCAGTATGTGCTTAGTCTTTCTTGCTGCAAGGGTATACCACTGACTTGCTGTCCACAGCAAGTGGTATAGTTTCTTCCAAGTTTCTTCCAAGTTTCTTGGAAGCTGCTCTCAAGTCTCGTTGCCCCCAACCTGTAGTGCTGCACAAGTTATTCCATTCCAGATGCAGGACTTCCCAATTGCTTTTGTTGAATTTCATGGTGTTCTTTTTCAGCCTGTTGAGGTCCCTCTGTGGGCGATGTGCCCTCCAGAATATCGAATGCACTTGCCCCAGAGCAGTTCCTTTCTGCTTGTGAACTTGCTGAGCGTGCAATCCATTCTGTCATCCAAGTCACTAATAAAAACATTGAACAGTGTTGACTTCAGTACCTTTGAGAGACACCCCTAATAACTGGCTTCCAGTTGAACCTTGTGTCACTGATCACAGCCCTTCGATCCTGGAAAGGTTCAGTCTGTGGAAAACCGGCCTGACTGATTTTCCACCCACCTTACAGTTCACTTGCCCAGTTTGCTCTCCAATGTGGCTGTAAGTATAAGGTGGGAAACTGCATTAAAGGCCTTGCTAAGTGAAAAATAAACAACATCCACCCTTCTACCACCATGGAGCATTTCAGCAAATGGGACATACACACAAGTGCAAGACCAGATGGGATGCATCCGATCACTAGCTCATCTCCTCTCAAAGCTCTGTGCATACGAGCCACCACTCTGCATACAGCACAACCCTTCCTCCTCACCTTCCCAGCCTGTTTTTCCTAAAGAAAATGGAGAAAATGATGTACCAGACATTTTTAGGATTCATTTCATTAGCCCTTATGAATGCTGCTTTTACTTGTTTTCATAGAAAGTAAGTTCAAACTGATTATTTTTTACCTTCTCATTCAAATACTACATCAAAATATTCCTTTTTGCTCATTTAGGTCTCTTCCACAGGCCATGTGCTGTGGTCAGTATATTTTACACATTTACAGTAACAAATATAATGCTATTAACGCAGTCATTAAAATCTAATCTTTTATTTGTTTACATTCTGCTTTTTGTTCTCCTGAAAACGTGTGACTATCCTAGTCATCTGTAGAGTTTCTATTTTCTGTTTCCTATCTAATACAAGCATTGGCTAAGAAAGGAAAAAGTTATAAATTAATTCTTTACCATTAGTTTTATATCTTCATTTAAACATGTAAACATTCTTTTTTTATTCTACAATTCTTTTAAAGGCTTGTAATACATTCATACACACTTACATATTTTTAATTTATATATATTGTGAAGAAAAATGTTTTAAAGACCTGTTGTGACATTACAAATTTTAGGACTTTCTGTGGCTGGTGTATTTAGAACTGCCCGTGCTCAGGATTTGCATGGCTTGTTTCATATACAGCTAGATACCATTTTAAAAAGATAATTATACTTAAATAACTTTCTGAGTTACGTTGATAGCAGGTGACTTGTGGTAGTAGGTTTACGACCTCAAAACCATTTTATTATAGATGTAACACAAAGCTTCTCTGCATTAAGAGTACATAAGACTACTAGACTATGGATTAGTAAGTGTATTTAAAGCAAAACTTGCTAATTGCATTTTTACATTTGGCTGCTTTTATTTGCAGGAAGCTTTTCATGTTTGCTAACACTGTTTCCATCTCTTTATCCTGTAATAGATTTTGACCGACCTAGTGATCATGAAGAAGCTTTTGCCAGAGATCTTTCAGAATTTCCTTCTTTAGAAAATGGTGCCGGAACAAATGATGACGATGACTCAAGCATTGGTATGCCCATCCAGCAAAAACGAAAAAAAGAACAAACTTATTTCAAGGTGGATCACGCTTCCAGACAGAGTAAAGAGAGACCGTCCACTGCAGGGCTCTCCTTGCCTTTGACCAGTGACCAAACCTTTAATTTAATGAGTGGAATTGCTGGGGATGTCATCGCAGCTGCGGTGTCTGCTGCCATCAAAGACCAGTTGCAGTCTGCGCAGCAAGCTCCCTCACATGCAGTGCCCAGTTTGAGCGAGGAGACAGACACAGAGGAAGCTGATGATTTTGAACTGCTTGACCAGTCTGAGCTTGAGCAGATTGAGAAAGAATTGGGACTTTCACAAAGCCAAGAAGCAGAATCCCAGGAAAAGAAAAAATCTTCAGGCTTCCTTTCAAATCTGCTGGGAAGTCATTAGCCTGGAAATTGCAGCTGGTAACATAGAAGAAATTAAACATAAAACACAGAAAAAAAAATCAAATGCAAAAAAAAAAAAAAAAAAGGAAAATTCTGAGCTGTAAGCTTTAACTATCCCTTTAGATGTGTTGTAATAATTTCCCTTATGCAGAGTGAATTAACTGGATAAATATCAGCTGATACTGATAGTTTAATGTTTCTGGTAGTTATACCTCAATGTAATAGCATGGAAATGAATTATCTATCCACTGTTTGGTTGCAGATGAGTGTTGGAGGTCAGTTGTTCAAAAGAATTGGGGGAGAGGGGTTTTTTATCTTTCTGCCAGCCATGTATTTTGGGGTCCTGAGCCAAATTTTCGATATTGGCAGGTTACTTACTCTTGGTTGCCAACCATGTAATACAATTAACGATTCACACAGGGAGGGTAAGTTATCAGAGGACTGCAATGAGATTAATTAAATCTCACCTCCTTCAATCATACCAAAAATTATGAATCACTGCAGTTAGCATTATGCGTAGTGCATCTGTTATATATGAAACACTTTAATTGGCACAACTCTAGTTTAAATATGCGTGCAACACTGTCAAAGAACTTGATTTCATACTTAAAACCTTTTTATTATTTTGGATATGGTGATGCATTTCCAGGTTTTTTGCTGTTTTAGGCTTGTAGGGTTGTAAAGTGGCATGCTATTTGACTGACCACTGCTGTGTTCCTTGATAGAGTCTGGACCTTGGCAGTATTGCCCGTGTAAAGTCAGCCAACACGTTTTTTTATATTAAAGAGTTAATATCATGTAAACCGAACAACATTTTTGGGAGCAGGTGAGGTAGCTATTGTTTGGAATAGAGGTTAGAGGTTTAAAAAAAAAAAAAAAAAAAGGATTTTTTAGGTGCCACTTCCTTAATTCGATATCCTGTGGGTTTTGCTTTTTGTTCTTTTTTTTTTTTTCCCCAGGACAGCTGCCACCACTTGCAACAAAACTTGTGTTGCAGTCTGAATCTTTTAAGATACCTGAAAGTATTCAGTGAGGTCATTTGCTATAGAAGACACTCAGAGTCTTCTTCTTGGCATGTAATTTAAAACAAACAAGAAAATAACTTTTTAAAATTATTTGCCAGATTAAACTCCACATATGCTCAGTGAGTGGCATGGGATTTTAAGCAGGTAACTTATTTAACTCTTTCTAGGGCTTTTTTGTTCACCTGTGGCAAAATTGAATTGTAATACCAAGCAATAGTAATCAAAGAATTAGGAAGAATTAAAGCTAGTTTTTTTAATGTGATGTAAACTGTTAGCAAAGTTGAGGGACCATGTCAGCTGCTATTACTACTCAAGTGATTTTCCATTTGCTGGCATTTGAAGAGGTGAATGCTGTCATCTAGGACCCTCAGGAAGTACAGCAACAGATTGTAAGAATCTTCCACTAACATGTAAGTGTAGGTAAACCTGTGTTGAAAGTTAACTCCATTTTAATTTGTTTTTCTTTCTGAGGTGAAAAAATAGGCAGATGGCCAAAAAGAGTGTAGTGAAAGGAAAAATGCTGAGAATTTTTGACACTAGCTTTATCGTTGCTTGTGCTTTTGTGTCAGTAATGCATATTGACCGTATTTGCTGTCCTTTACCAGTAAAAAAGTGAGCCTGTGCCTTCATTATCAAATCCATTACGAAGTAAGTGGATGCTGGATGTAAATCCCACAAGATGCAGCTTTTGAAATTACAACATCTTAACATTAAAAGTGAGTTTCTGGAAATGTTTTTTAAAAAATGGCCACATCGCTTCCACAGCGTTGGTTGCTAAGTTTCCTTTTTAGCTTCCCCCCAGCCTGTCCTTCTCAATTTGCAAAAAATAAAAGAGGCTTTTGCTGGGAAATCAGTCAGTTTAAAGGCCATTTAACTTTCTCAGTTAAAAGCCTGGTTTCCTTGCTGCATGATCAGGACAATCTCTAGAGTTAGAAGAGTACAACTTCCAAGTTGCTGATGGAGCTTTGTAGGACACTCAGACAACTGTGTGCATCCTTGTACGGGAGCACTAGTGCCAGGAGGGGACATGGGCTATGGGCCGGGGAGAGGCAGGAGGCAGCCATCCTTCACAGGCTTTTCTGGAGCGGATTGATGGGACGGACTAGCTGGCTGTCAATGGCAGCATTACAACAGCGTGCACTTTATTGTTGTTTAATGAAGAATACTTGTGGATATAAAGTACGTAATGCAGGGGCACTCTTTTAGAATAATAGATTAGATCAAGAAGGAAAAGCAGTTGGAGGAGTTTCTTGGACTTTTTGTAAAGGATCCATTTTCTGGTTTCAATATAGAAAAATAGATCAATTTTTCTCCAGTACAAGTCTCAATTTATTTTTTTCAGAAAGAAAAACAAAGCAAAACAAACAAATCATTAAAGTTTAGGGGTGTAATTGCTTATCTGAGTGTCTTTAGAATTTTATTTTTCTGTTCTCGTAGCCGATTACCTTCAAGGCCCTAAATACTGTGCATTGGGAAGGAGGTAGTTCTGTAACATTCAATATTTCTCCTTAGGTAGTGGAAGGGTGCTTAGTTTTTCTGCAGAAAATTGCCTCTTCCTTCCCAAACAACCGCACACAAGAAACACTGTGCTTGGACACGATACATTCCACTGCCAGCAGTTTGACCGCAGAACACGTTTCTCTCCTTGGCGAGATCCCTCCCACGCTGCCGTCAGTTGGAAATCTCTCCAGAAACCTTCATTTTACACTATTCTATCAGCAGTTACTTAAAAATTCCCGTCACGGTGGCCCACAGCGTCTCTCCTGCCGCCACCTTCCCGTCCTCCGCAACGGAGCAGGGGTGCAGGGGGGCAGGCAGGTGAGGATGGGGCAGCGGGGAGCTTGGAAAGGGGCGTTCCTGCAGTTTTCAGCCGCGGGGCAGTGCCGGCAGCGGCGAGGGCGAGAGCAGGGAGCGTGGAAAGCGCCCACGGGGCGACACGGGGCATGGCCTTGCCGTGGGACGAGTCCTGCCCGTGGTATCTGCTGGCGGGCTGAGGACTGTCAAAGCGCTCGCCCCCCGCCCTCGCCTTGCGGCATCCCTGCTGGAGGAGAGCGACCCGTGTCGGGGCAGGATCGGCGGGATACAGCTCTGTCCTTCGTCCTCGGAAAATTTCCCCTTGCCTTGGTACCTCTGAGTGACAGACGGAGCGGGGGCCGTTGGATCAGCAGCCTCAAGTCTGTCAGATCCAGCAGAAAAACACCTGTTTTCGGCACAGGGGGCTTCCCCTGTCCATGCCCTGCACACCTACTGACCCTGCCTCGGTTTGTTCGGGGAAAAATTGCCAATTATTCTATGCAGAGGAGGGGAAATAATTTTAATCCAAAGTAATAGGATTTGAAGAAATACTCGTTTTACTTGTTTTCTGTTCGTTTTGCACTTTTCCCAGGCGGTTTCAGCCTCCTGAACATCCTCCCTCTAGTCTCCATGTCTGTTCTCAGCACACGAGCAGCGTCACAGTCTGTAACACACCACCTGTCCGGGTAACCAGAAACTGGAAAACTACAAAATGTCTTTATTTAAAATATTCTGCAGCACTTTACCTAGCCTGATTACTGTTTTGTAAACATGGAATTATTATATTGTTTGTAAAAACCATTTAATAAATATGTGTTAGTTTTTATCTTTCACCATATCTAATTGTATTTTTTTTCCCAAAATAGAAAAAAAAAATAAAAATCCACAAAGCACCAGAACGGCCCACCCACCACACACCCCCCACTTTAGCCGGGGTCCCGCAGCTCCAAGGGTTCCCCCGCGGGCGGGGCGGGAGGGGGGCAGGCGGCGCTGCGGGGCCTCCGGGCCGGAAGGGGGCGCCAGCGGCGGCGGAAGAGGGCGGGCCCCGCCCTTCCTGTCTGGCGCTGCGGGGCCTTTTCCTCCTCCTCCTCTTCCTGCTGCGCGGGTCTCGGCAGTTGAGGGGGTCTCTTCGTCCCACGGGTGGCAGGTGCGTGTCCCGGCGAGACCTGGCGGTGGTCGGGGCGGCCTGACGCCGCCGGGCGTGGCGTGGCGGGGAGGGTGATCCCGGCCCGGCCCGGCCCGGCCCCGAGGTTCGGCGGTTGGGCCGCGCGGCCTGGGCGTGTTGGTTGCTCTCCCTCACGGCGGAGCCGCCCTCTGAGCCCTGTTCGGGCCACGTCTCGTGTCGTGTCGTGTCGTGTCGTGTCGTGTTCTCTTTTAATTTTTTACCTCCCCTCCTTCCTCCCCCGCTCTTAACTGTTAAATTTCTCATTGACATTACATAGAATAGGAAAAGGAATCATCTCCAGATGTCACTCCAGCTCTGTAAGATCAATGAGAAATTTAACA
>JAOXNO010000013.1:81298722-81354917 GCA_028565335.1 Limnodromus scolopaceus
TGGGGAAGAGGAGACTGAGGGGAGACCTTATCGCTCTCTACAACTACCTGAAAGGAGGCTGTAGAGAGATGGGGGTCGGTCTCTTCTCCCAAGTCACAGGAGGTAGGACTAGAGGAAACGGCCTCAAGTTGCACCAGAGGAGGTTCAGATTGGATATCAGGAAAAATTTTTACACTGAAGGGGTTGTGAAGCACTGGAATGGGCTGCCCAGGGAAGTGGTTGAGGCACCATCCCTGGAGGTGTTCAAAAGACGGGTTGACATAGTGTTTAGTGATGGGTTTTTTGTCAGAGTTAGGCTGATGGTTGGACAAGATGATCTTGAAGGTCCCTTCCAACCTAGATGATTCTATGATTCTGGCATCTGCGTAGTCATGGAATCATGGAGTCATAGAATGGTTTGGGTTGGGAAGGACCTTAAAAATCACCTAGTTCCAACCCCTGTGCCTTGGGCATGGTCGGTGGTCCTGGTCCTCCCACTAGACCAGGTTACCCAGAGCCCTGTCCAGCCTGGACTTGAACACTTCCAGGGATGGGGCATCCACAAATTCTCTGTGCACCTGCCTGTCAGTCAGGCCTTTCTGTTTTGTGTCAGTCTTATAGACACCAGTTCAATTTAAATTCAAGTAGAAGTAACTATAATCACCTGTACTAAAAACCCTGCAGGGAAAACAAGATTTGTCTCGACTGACTTGGCTGTGCCGTGGGCTGAAGGCTTGTGGGTGCCTCAAGTGTTTTCCCCTGAGCCCCACACATGGGAAAATTCTGCACTTTGGTTTTGTGGGTTAAAATGGTGCAGGAAGGCTCATGTGGTTAATGTGGAGTGTTGGCATAACTGCGCAGGATTCTGTAGGTACTTTTCTGTTTTATGCAGCTTGAATTGTAGAGGTTATTTTTCCACCTAGCAGTCAGATATGAAGCTTTATGGTGCTAGATTCTCTCAGTTACATACATCTTCTGATGTGTTCTTTGGGGGTATTTTAGTCACCCCCAGGGTAATCTACTGTGTAGCTGCTGTCTGCTTGTAATAGACCAGTTCAAACTCTTCTGATCCTGAGGTTTCTGCAAGGAGTTTGTGATTAAGAGTAAGTGTGATTCTGTGTTGGTTGCTTTATGGCAAGAAAATACCTGCTTGGGCTAGGAAAGGGGCAGGGAGCTCTGCAGGTGGGAGGGAAAATATGCTTCAGAGAGAAGTCAGGATCCTTTGATAGGCAAAGAATGCATTTTCTTCTGAAACAAGATGCATCTGTTACACTGAACGGATACTTACAGTATTTCAAGTAAATTAGTGTGGCCTTTATTTTCTGTTAATGTATTTTCTGTTACTGTAGGATTACAGATTGCACAAGCAGTAAATTGGAAGACCTGTTCTTCCAGGGAATTAGTGTTTCATAAAGTACTTCTCAACTCTCTGCATATTTATGTCTTTCATTGCTGCTTCTCCATGTTGGTAGTTTCTGGGAGATGCTGTTGTTCTTCTTCCTGCTTTCAGACCCTCTCCTCCTGATGTATTATTTCTTTTTTTTCCAGCTTAAACTATATTTTTCTAAATCAGTTAAAAGATGGAGGTGGCGGGGTGGCTTTAGTGATCTCCAGTTAGAACATGCTTTTTTGCTTTTGGAGTGTTCAAGAGATTCCATCAACTTTGCATTTAGAAAAATAAAGTTTCATTAACTAAAGGAAGGAAATGTATGGCTTTGGAAAGAACAGCATCAGTTACAGGCCACTGCCCTCCAATCATCCTGTGAGAGCCTCAGTAGTGCAGCTCAGCTGGGTGGTGGGAAGTGGAAGAAGACCAGGGGCAACAGTGGCTTCAAGTGCTAGATCTAGGCATAACTGGCTGCATCTCCACACTAACGTTTGTTCTATGGCGTAGATTGTTGTTAACAGCACATGCACTGCTCAAAAATAGCAGAGAGCATTTTATTTTTAAATGTGTTTGTTTTTTTTTTTTTTTTCCATTTAATAAGGCTGTGGAAAATAGGCATGAAAGAAATCACTAGTCTCCTCAAAAGCCTATAGTTGGCAGAAATCAAGCTTGATAAGAACCTTTAGTTTCTGATTTCCAGTAAAAAGCACAGTGCCTTTAAAGCACTGCTTCTAGGGCTGGGAACCCTCTCGTTCGTGTCCGAGCCTTAACAAGCACTGTGGGTGTTGGGTCCAGAGCTGGGATGCTCTGGTGCTGCTGTGATACGAGTAATCTCTGATAACTGTATCAGAGTCTTGTCTTTTTTTGCTCCTTCTAGTATGTAACATGCTGTTGGCTAATGCTGGTGGTTAATAAATTTAATTCTGTATGAGAACTGTATCTCTTATGCTGCCTTACATGGGTGCTGTCAGGATGTTGTGGTTGGGCATTTTTATGACTGTTACTTATCTTTGTTAGTATGATTATTATTTTTTTTTCTCACTTTCTAGTAATGGCAACCTACACTTGTATCACTTGCCGTGTGGCTTTCAAGGATGCTGACATTCAGCGTGCCCATTACAAAACTGACTGGCATAGATACAACCTGAAGCGTAAGGTTGCTGATATGCCTCCTGTCACTGCTGAGAACTTCCAGGAGAGAGTCCTAGCACAGAGAGCAGTCACAGAAGAGCAGAACAAAGTCACTGCCACTTACTGCACAGTTTGTAGCAAGAGATTCTCCACCTTCAATGCCTACGAGAATCACTTGAAGTCCAAGAAGCACCTGGAGCTGGAGAAGAAAGCTGTTCAAGCTATCAGCAAGAAGGTGAAAATATTAAATGAAAAGAACCTGGAAAAGGGGCTGGCCCCGGAGAGTGTAAACAAAGATGAAATGAACGCAGCTATTCAGCAAGCCATCAGAGCTCAGCCATCTTCATCTCCAAAGAAGACACCTTTACCTCCTAGTAATGCAAGCAGCTCTCCAGTTTCTACAGGAAGCACCAGTCTATCACAGAGTAGAGAGCGATGGGAAAAACCTCCACGGCTACAGTGGTTTGAACAGCAAGCAAAGAAACTGGCCAAACAACAAGCAGAGGAAGAAGAGGATATGGAAGAAGGTAAGGCAATAAACATGCTGACAAGAGATAGCTTGGGGTAAGGTATGTTGTTGGTGGTTTTATGTAAAAGCCTCCTTCTATTTCTGTAGTAGTGCAGCAGTTTCCACCGTGAATGGTGTTCCTGTTGATTAAATTACCAGCTTAACAAAGGAGTTGAGCTTGGTCCATGCTTGCAGTCAAGGACTCTGTGTTACTGTCTGAATTGCCAGCTGCACATGATACTAATGTGTGTGAAGGTCGAATATAAACAGCTACTAATATGAACGGTACTTCCCACATAAAATTCCAGGGGAAGTTTCCTTTAAGGAAAGCTAACATAAAAGGTTACCCTAAAGCTGCTTCTGAAAAGTAGATGAACAAAAATCCAGTCTTCATCATTTGCTTGTTGTCCCATCAATTACTTTACTGATCTGTTGAAGGGAGGTGGGAGTGGGGTTGGTTTTATTTTTCTCTGCCCAAGAGATCAAGATCAGAGGAGGAAGCTTGCTCCTTAACCTGGTGCTGTGTGGCATAGCTTCTCAGCATGTTGGTATCTATATTAAAATTGGTTTAAGAGTTGCCACCCCAACTGCCTGTTCCTGCTGCTTCACCCTCACTGCCTGTGTGAGTACAGTTTCTTTGTTGGAGATTAGCCTGCAAAGTGGACAACTGAAAAGATCAGAGCTACAGAATTCACAGAAAAGGTTTATTTTCAGTGCTGTAATTTACAGTGCAGCTCCAAATGCTTCTGTTGGAGCAGTTGAATGGAGTAATTGAACTGCAGCAAGGGGACGTGTGTGAATGAAATGGGACCATAATACACCAGCTTCATTACTGAAACCGTTGTCATATTATTACATCTGTTACAGCAGTTTTACACTGGTGAAATTTCAGTTGCAATTCACAGTATCTCCAGGTTATACCGGAGAAGAAACATCCACCTCTGAACATGCATCTTAACATGTAAAGGAGTCAACTTGCATCTGTTTTGTATTAATATGTTAGTCATAAATTGTAATGCTAAATCTCAGTAGGTTTCTGAATGTTAATTTTCCTTTTCAGTGTTTATCCAGCAGTGTTTCTTACAATTCCTGTTAGTTCAGTGTCAGGCTTTTAAAGTTATTAAACTATATCCTATAGCAAATCTCTAATTAGTGGCCTACACCACTGGGGAGCACCGTGGTCCCTGTTCTCAAGCACTCTGTGCTCATGGCAGTTGGAAGGGGACCAGCAGTAATAGAGTACTGGGAAATGCTTACTACCCCAGGTCTGAACTCCTTAAAAAAGATTTCTAGACCCCTCTGGCAGTATAATCAGATTGCTGGTTCATCTCTCCATTAAAGAGCTCTGCAGTAATCTTGCAAATGTGTAAAATTATATGTCAGTATGTATATACTATAAAGTAACGTAGTGTATCTATGACAGCTGGCTTTGTTCTTCTCTGTTGTTAAAGATGGATGTGTGAACAGGAGTGTGTTTTCCCTCACCGCTGAGTCACTGCTGGAAATGAGTATTTTCATGATTCTGACAGAGTTGTATTGTTTTTAATGAGCTGTGTATGTGTTCTTGTGCTATGGTGAATTAAATTTAAGGCTTTGAAACAGCAATGAAGTGTTAATAGTTGAGAAAATGGAGGAGAAAAACATCCTGGATCTGCCAGCTTTTCTATGAGCAGACTGGGGGTTTGCTGTACATCGTACAAAGAAGTGTGTTTTACTGGCAATAGTGTATTCTTGCACCTGGAAGTGACTGTGTGGCACTTAGCTGTAAGAATACAAATGCAATATTTTCTATGATAATCTTTTCTAACTTAATTTGGACTTGTTTTGCTTGAGAGAGGTAATCATATAAATTAATATTTTTTTTAAACTTCCTTTAAAAGACTGGGAAGATATGGATTCTGATGAAGACATTGGCTCTGAAGAAGAGATGGAAAGTGTGGGAGAAGAGGAGGAGCAGGCAGAAGCTGAAAGCACTCCTGCTGTTGGGGCCATACCAGTCACAGACTGCTTGTTCTGTCCCCACCATTCAAGAACTCTCACGAAAAATGTGGCCCATATGACAAAAGCTCACAGTTTCTTCATTCCAGACATAGAGTACCTTGTGGATCTCAGAGGACTAATCAAGTACCTGGGTATGCCTGTAATTTTTTTTTTATCAGGATTATATACTGCTGTTACTTATTTTCACTGGTATATGAATTAAAATGTTTTTTGGGTTTACGATCAAAATACTGAGCAGGACTACAGCCTTTCCAGGGAGAGTGAGAGAAAGCCCCACTGAGTAAATGTGTGGTCATGTACCCTCCAGGCCTCACGTCATTTTCTAATGTTGAGAAAGCTGTTCAGCTAACAGGAAATCTAGGACAAAACTCTATTGCTAAAGTGTGTGTATGAACTGTGTTATCCTACTCGTGAATCGCAAGTATTTGCCTCATTGGCTTACAATAGTTGTGAGACATCTTAAAAACTAGAAAGAAATATATCTTCCCTGATAATGGTGAGAATAAAATAATTTTGGTGTATCAGATAGAAAACTGATTTGAAGTATGAGATTTGTTATTGAGAATACATAAAGATCCATACCTCATCATATGAAATCTTTGAATGTACAGACTTGTGGTAGAGCCATATGGTCAAGGCATAGGAACAGCAGGGCTTTTCTGGAAATTAAGGGCTCAAGGCTCTTCCTCAGTCTGCCCTCAAGCTGGGAAGCCTACATCACAGAAATGTTAGTTATTGACCAGAGAGGTTCTGTTCAAACCAATAAAAGTGTCAATGTTTTCTGCAGGAGAGAAAGTTGGCGTTGGGAAAATCTGCATCTGGTGCAACGAAAAAGGGAAATCCTTCTACTCTACAGAAGCCGTACAGGCTCACATGAATGATAAAAGCCACTGCAAACTCTTCACAGATGGAGATGCTGCCCTGGAATTTGCAGACTTCTATGATTTTAGGTGAGGACACTTTTCTTTGAGTGGAGCAGAGACGGGGACAGAAAAGAACAGTTGAATATTACATGAGAAACTATTACTCATTCTTAAAATTTAGTCCTGTTTTTGGTTCTGATGCTCATTTTGCATAGCTGGTTCACCACTTTTCTGGGTAAGCATAACAACACCATTGGTTCTCCTCTCCTGTGACCACTAATACCAGTACTACATGAAAATATATTTTGAATTCTTGTGTTGTGTGTTTGCTGTTACTGAGTTTAGATTTCAGTGCACCAACAAAGACTATAAAAAGGCATAACTAACTGTCTCTTCCATTATCTTTTAGGCAGATTATTGACTTAATACCTACTGTGGATTTTTTTTTTTTTTTTTTTTTTTGGAAGTAGCTGCAGTTAAATAGAACTACTGTAATTTTGAGGTCTCTTGTTGAGCTTCCTGTAACATATTCTAAGCTGTGTTCATTTTGGTCAGAAATACCTCCTTTTGTGGTGACAGGTGGATTTACTGGAGCTTTTTAGAGTGCTCGTTCAGTAGCTGTGCAGAGCTGGTGGGCTGTTAAGTTGCTGTTAAGTGTGCAGCAGCAGAACCGTGTTGGGTTATAGAACTGGGTGGAGGAAGGATGGGTCCTTTTCTTCAGCCTCTGTTCTGGGCAGGGTGCTATGGGGAAGAACTCTCAAACTAAGGCAGGTGGAACGTAACAGTGTTTGTGTCTTGCTGTAGCTGTCTTGCTGTGTTGTGGATCTGGATGGCTGTGGCTGCTCACCATGTATAAATCATATACTGCTGTTCTTCCACAGGAGCAGTTATCCTGATCACAAGGATGGGGAAGATGCAGAGGTGCCTGGAGAGCGCCCAGCAGAGAGGGAATTGGATTATGATGATGACACCATGGAGCTGATCCTTCCTTCAGGTAGGCATAGGGTTTGTGTTACGAAGTACTTACTCTGCCTTTCTCATAGCTGCAGCCATTACCTGAAGGTCATCATTGTGTTTTCCTTTGTGTTTTCCTTCCACTAAGTTTTACTGCAACTTAGGCTATAATTTTGGTTATCTAGTGTAGGTTTTTTGCAAAGAGTCGGCTGGTAACTAATTTAGTAAACTAGTTCAGTAAAATTAATGTATTTAAACAATCTTACTCTTGCCTTGCCTCTTTCAGCACTCTTGCTTGCACCTTTGTTTTTTTCAGTTGTTTTTTTTATGAAGGGACCTCAGCCCTTTCATTCTGAAAAGTGCTGCCAACTGTGCAGTTAAAAAAGATTTAATGAATGTCAGCAAGTTACTTCCTTGGTTACTTGAAACAGCATTGCCTCTCTACTCATTTCCTTAATTAATTTTTTTTTTTTTCTGATAACTGCCTGGTTCCTATTTGAGCTAGGGCCCTCTTGAACAACAGCACTCTTTGGATCTTTTTCTTCAAGGTAGAGTGCAATACAGCAGCTCTTAGAGTAATTACATTGAGTTCCTAATAGTCCTGAAGTTTTTAAGGTTCTGGGCCTTTTAAAGCATTGCTCAGTGTAGGGATTTTCCACACTTTTCGCAATATGCTTGAATACTGCATTTCAGAAGCTGCTTCATTATGCATAATAAGGTATCCCCTCCTCTGAACAGGTGCAAGAGTGGGTCATCGTTCTTTAATGAGATACTACAAGCAACGGTTTGGTCAATCAAGAGCGGTGGCTGTTGCAAAAAATAAGAAAGCAGTGGGTCGGGTGTTGCAGCAGTACAGAGCTTTGGGCTGGACAGGTCAGACGGGTAAGTGACAATCTGAAGGTTTTGCAGAGAAGGAGGTTCTAGGATGTCATCACTCTACAGCTAAATAGGATGAGTTTGTTTCACGTTTTGGGGGATTTTATGCAGTAATAATATGTTGCACTCGGTTTCCTTTCATTCCTGACATCCAAGCAGAAGTAAGTTGTAGGAAGCTGTTTGTGTCTGAAATCCTTTGCAGCTTCTGTTGCAAGCCCTTCAGTTCATTAGCATGCATGTTTGTAATATTTGGTGACTTCCTAAGATTTCTTGGTTTCTAGGGTAATAATCCTTTCTCTACCTGTCATATTTAATAATGTAACATAAAACACTCTTTGATAGTTGGAATACTTTGTCAGTTGAGGAGCAGTGATTTCTATCCAATTGTGAAATAAAAGAATCACATGCTGGAATGCAAAACAACCTTTTCCCTTAATGGGTAACGGTGACGGGTGTTCATAGAGGGAATGGGCCTTTCCCAGGAGAAAAGTAAAAAGAAGTGTCCCAGCATGGAAATGAAAACATAACAGCCAACTGCCAATTTAAATGGACAGATTAACTGATTTGCATATTAGTAGTAAGTAATATTACAAACATTTATCCCTCTTTCTCTTCCTTCTCTCTCCCTGAAGGAGCAGTCTCTGCTCAGCAGCGCGATATGCAGTACCTGCAGAGGATGAAGTCAAAGTGGATGCTAAAGACAGGAATGAGTAACAATGCTACAAAGCAGATGCATTTCCGGGCGCAAGTCAGATTTTGAGTTCCCCAGAGAGCTGCATGCAACTGGCTTTGGGAAGGAGCATTTGATGGTTTCTGAGTCAAGGATTCTGTTATTAAAGTGGACTTGGTACCTGTCAAATGAGGATGTGTATGCTGGTGTGCATTCCTGTCTGTGAGAAGAGCAGGGAGCTCATCTCTTCCAGTGAAATGATGGTTGGCCTAACTTAAAAAATAAAGTACCTTAAATGTATTATGTGGCAAAATCGTCATGGCTATGAATGATGATGCATGCATAGTCTTGCTGCCTTTTTTTTGTGCAGCCCATTTCTGTGGGGCAGTTGACATTGTCATTTGTCTGCATACCTTCGGTTTCCAATTCTGCAAAATGGTTGGGGCCAAGAGAGGATCCTAGATATAAGTGCCTGAGATGGAATGTATTGAAAGTGTTCACTTGTGATGCCAGGCATAAATTAGCTGGGTGTTTTGGACTTCTAGCTGTCACTATTGAGTTGAAAATGTGAGATCAGAGATTCTGGGAAGGTTAAGTGTAATTGTTTGAAGAAATGCACTGATGGAAAACTTAAACTCCAGGATTAATATTGTCCTTGGAAGTTGACTGTGCTTGTCAGCTCAGGGCTGCATTAATAATTTACAGTGCAGTTGTATTATGTTGAATTTAATGAATTTTCATTACCTAAAACCTGTTCAAAATTACCATAACACTTAGAGGAATGCGAATCAAAATTTCTGATGATCTGTTAAAGATTTCCTGATTAAAAATCTGAAGTTGCTATTGATGTCAGCTTGCGTTGTTCCCATTGAGTACTGATGTTTTGTATGATCTCGCTGAAGGAGAGTGACCCAAGACATGTATAGGGTAGAATGGAGATACCCTATCCCACTTGAGCAGGTGGACTGGTACAGGCAGGTGTAGAGAAAACCTGCTTGTTAAAGAGCTGAGGCAGCAGCGCTAGTGTTGGTCCTGGTGGTGTAGATGTTAAAAGCTTCCATGACCTCACCAGTTCTGACCTCCATGTGAGGAGGTGGGCACTTACACACAAAGGGGTAGGCTGGCTCCAGAAGCCCCGAGCTGTAGTGTGCTGGACACTGAGTGTATGCCACAGGAAAATTGCTATTTGTTTGCCAGTTCCTTCATCATGAGGGCAGCTGCAGCTGGTTACTGTCAAGTTGCACTTAATGCGTTTTAGGATTTCTCTGAAATCCCTAGTAGTGGCTTTCATTGGCATGATTTTTAGTATAAGTTTTCTTCCTCTCCTGTGAATGGTGTGTACATAAAATCACTGGGAATGGTAGGCAGAGACTTTGTCAATTAACATAATATTTTGACCTCTTAAAATAATCCACTGATCTCTTAAAATAATGGAGTAAAGACTCCCTAGAAAAAGTAGTTGGCATATCAGCACTTCTGCAAGAGTGGTGTATTTATGGGACTCTTGGGAAAGTGATCATTTCACAATGGAGGTGCATGCTATGTATTTTTGTTTTGTGGATTTGACCATGGTGTTCTGCTTTTTTTATTTTCTTTTTTTGGTAAGTTCTGCTGCCTTGGAAGTTTTTTGCTGTCCCTGCTTTTATTGAGGTGACAGAACTTGATCAGTAATGCAGGCTGTAGATTTGACACAGTACTTACTAAGTCAAGTGTCTAATACATTGAAAAAGGTATAGATTTCAGTTAAGGGAAAACTAAAACAGAATTTTTAACAAAGGCTGTGTTCTCATCCAAAACTTTACACTAAAATTGAGTTGATAAATGAGTACCTCCTTTTTCTTGGTAAGGCAGAGCTTCTGCCATTGTGTATTTGAGTTTATTCCAGAGGGTTTGCTGTGGGTTATTGGGCTTTACTCTCAAAGTTAAAGTAAGAGATCTAGTTTCAGCTATGTGAATCATACAATATCATATCCTTTTTTGCAGTCATAACGTGTCCCAACTTGCAATTATGGTATGAAATTTCTATCACTGAGGGTATATCCTACTTGCATTTTTCAAGCTTCAGCATCTGGCCCTTGGGAACTGCTAATACCTTTTTCTTTGCAGTTAAAGATTATGATCAAAGGGTCTTATGCTTACAAGCGTAAGTTAGACAAGTTAGATTGTCTTTACACATAGAGCAAAGTGGAATGCCACAAAAAATGTAGAAATAGAAGGATTAGTCTTCTTAACCAGAATCTTAACTTGAAGCTTGCTGGACTGGCTTTGAATACTAGTATGAGTCATTGGTGAGTGTCAGAGTGGTATTCAGTCTGGAGCTTTTGGAAAACACTGGTGGAATATCCAAAACTTACATTAAGGACAGGACAACTATCCTGGAAGAGTCTTGAGCGTAACCTAGTGCAGCTGCTAAAGCCTTAGAGGTAGGTGTTAAAGGAGTCTTGGCAGTGAAGACAGAAATACAAGGAGATAATTGATCCAATGCCAAATGACTTTGGGTCCATAAGGTTCAGTCTGAAGGTGCGTGGGGTTTGCTGCTCTCCTCAGCGTGAAAGAGCAACCAAAGGAAACTTCTGTTCTCTGTGCAGACTTCCTCAAAGAAGGCTCCTGCTTACGAAAAGATGGGGATTGCCTGAATTTCCTCAACAGTCTTGTTCAGAAAGAAATGCAAGTAAGCAAAAATGAAAATTGGTAATCATTTGGCAAGTCATGGGGAAGCTGGAGGAGACAACTTGTATAGTATGCATCTATGATTCCGCCCTATATGTCTTACTGCAGTATAGTCATATACTAGAATGTATATATATAGAGAAAATGGAGGAGAGGCATGGAAACCTACTGCTATTTTAAAGGAGGAGTTTTAACTGTAAGCTGAAAATGGGTGCCTTGGAAAACCAGCAGAGGGCATAGGAAAGCTTTTCCCAGAACTGTGTTTACTATAAAAATAAATAAAGTCTAGTAAGATTACCTTCGTGCACAATACTAGTAGGGTTAGAAGGCAAAGCTCACCACTAACATGAATTGAGATTAGCACTAGACTTCTGTGAGATGAATTGCTATTAATATCTTTATGTAGGCCCGAGGAGAGCACTGCTAGCAAAGGGTAGCTAGAACAAGTGTACAGGTTGTTCACGGTATTCAGCAACAGTGCTACAGTCTGCACAGCTTGTAGGTAACTCCAGCTATGTCAAAACATCCCAGAGCATTTTATTAAACGTGCTTCACAGCGTTAGAGTTTAGTCTTTTACCTCCCTAGCCTAAATCGTAAAGCTTGTACAAAGGACAGCTGAGGGCAGGTTTTTGTTTCCTGAAGGAATTCCAAATGATGACAGTTTCCATCAAGGAGCTATGTTTCCAGCTATGACCTAGCCTTCTATTTGTGCTTTCCTGCTCTGACCTCACATTTTCTGGCTCTTATGACCAGAATGAGAAGAAAGTAAAGTCTAGAGGCAACCACGTAGATTTGAGACAGTCTCTAGGTATAGTGGGTACTCTGGGGCAAGAATTTCCTGGTATGATTGTAATTCAGTGGGTGTGCTGTTCCCAGAGGAGGAGATGGTCCCTTCTCAAGCTGGTAGGAAAGGCCGGGAAGAAGCATAGAAAAGGTATCCCATTTTGGACAAGGCTGGGGTTCTGCTTGCCTGTTGATCCAGTAATAGCTGAATGTTGAAGGGGTCCCCATGCTGTGTCAGGCATCGCAGAATGAATCAGCAGAATTAAAGAGTTGGCGAAGCTGACAGAGTACATCTGCTGTCTCCTTTTGGAAGTAGTTCTTCTGTTTTGTACACGTAAGTTATCTAAAAGCAACCCAAGTGGTCCTAGAAGGAAAAATACACATTATGTGGAAGGGAGGGGCTGGGAAAGAGAGAAGCATGTGGGATGTAGAGTGGCAGAGACACAGGAGTCAGATACGTAAACATCTTAACAGCTTATTACGATGAAGTTGCAAGTCAACAAGTGAAGATCTATTTAAAGTGAGCACTCCCTTTAATAGCATGTTATCGATCCCTAATTGGTTTCCACAAGGTAGAGGGCCTGAGATGTAAGGACGTTGGACCATTGCCAGCTAACATTTGATGCTTGAGGAGCATCTGATTGAGTTTCTATGCTACAACTTTTAAGAGTGATTTTTGATCTATTTAAACTGAGGCGTTCTTTGCTAATGGGTTTCATCTACTCAGGAGTATGGTCATCTTCCTCCATCCTATCTGCATAAAGCTGCTGGTGGAAAACTGCACTTCAGAGACCCAAGTGGGTTTATACTATGATGACCTGTAATAGATGAGAGGTTAGAAAAGCTTTAGGGCACATCTGACTGAAAATTGAAAATATGTCTTGAAAGCTTTGAATCTTAGGGGTCAACTGCTGTACTTCAGCTGCCGTACTGCAGCTGGAGAATAGCAGTCACCAGACTGTCATCAAGTCCTAAATCCTCAGCAGTCAGCAGACCCTGGATAGTCAAGATGACCAAGTGATGGCACTTCATATGTCAGAGCAAGCCAAACCGTCTCGTCAGGAATCTGACCCGGAGGAAATGTCTGTTGCCTCTCCCACTACACCCCACACTACCCTGCCTGCGTGAGACGCAGCACCCAGGCACTGCAGCAGCAATAGAAGCAGTAACAGGAGACCGGTGACCAGCTTTGTGTTAAGGGTTTCTGCACGTCTAAAAGCAGAGTAGTAAATACTAGGTGAGGCAGAGCCAGTAAATACTAGGTGAGTCAGAAGCACTCTCCTCTAAAAGCAGCCAGTGCTTCACAGCGTAAAGTTATGTGACCCTTCCCAAAAGCAAAAAGGGGTCGTTAAACAGGTTTTTAAATAGTGACGTTACCAAACAACCATTTATGTCTTTGTACCATTCTCTGATGTAAGAGAAATGGCAGTCTAACATTGAGGCATATTTTCTATCATTCATTACACTACTTGTATAATTTGCTTCTTATTTCAAATAAGACTTGATTCCCACAGTATTGGATTTATTTTTTCAACTTTTTCCTTTGCCCAGAATTTACAGTGGTAAATTCCATAGCCTTGGGCATGGAAGGAAGAGGTTTTTGTTCATGACAAGAGTGAACGTGTACCAGGACTCAGAAGAAGTGTGTATTCACATCATCAGGTGACCTTGTATCGTGACATTCCTTTCTTGAAGGATCTTCAGGAAACAGGTCTGGGGAGGAATTACTGACAATCAATAACTTCAATAACAGAACTAGCAGCAGCAAATGCTATTGGTTAAAGAGGGGGAAAAAAAGAGAGCTTTTACGTTTCTTACGAGCTCTAGAGGAGACACAAAGAATAACCTAATGTTTTACAAAATGAAATGGAAGTTGCTTTTCCACAACAAATGGGTAAACCAAGCACCTCAGATGTGTGGGAGTGCTGCAGGATGGGCTGGCACTCAGTGCAGGGGACATTTTCCAGTGAGCTGGGAAGAAAAAAAGAGCTTTCCTGCGCACAGTCCCTGTGGCACATGGGCTGCAGTGCTCTGGGGGGTTTCTGCCCCTGCAGCACGCTTCTGTCAGGCCCTGCAACACACAGGCGCAGCCCCAAATACCAGCCGAGGCCCCAGCGTGCTGTCCTTGCCTCGGCCTCCTCTGTTATTTGTGGTTCTTTTAAGCTAGAAAGGAGGGCGTCCGTGTAAACCTCAAGGCAGGTTTGTCTTCCATTGCTCCACCTCAACCATATCCCACCACACAAAAACAATTTTACATTTCCTATCCCTGCCAGTGCCTGTTAATGATTTGGCAAGGTTTATACAGTCATCTATAGATATGTTGGCTTTTTCTTTTTTTTTCGGCTTGGGTAGCTTTCCACCCTTAAATTTCCCCTCTTTACAGGCATGAAAACAATCTGGCTTTCCTGGGCAAGATCTGCCTTTGGTCTCACACAGTTCTGCTGTGCTAACCACCACTAACGCCTTAACAGGTAGGGCAACTATGTGTTTACTTACATTCTATGCACTGAAAATCTTGATAAAATATTCACTGCATTGTTCCAAAATCCAGATATTTTCTGGCTTCTTTCATAGGTGCAGTCATACCTAGCTTACTTAATTCCTTGCGGTCGTGGTATTTCAATAAATCCTGCCATTCAAGTCACCATATTTTAACTAAACTATACTGATGAAGTGCATGCTTTCAAAATACAGCAGATGAAGAGTTGTTTCGAGGCTTTTTTCCACTGAGTGTTAAGCAATACCAACTGAAATTACCTTTAACTGGCCATAGAACAAGGATAAACCTGGACTGTTATTCAAATGATGTAAGGTAAGTGCCTGGTAAATGGCATCATCTTTCTTCATCTTTAACACGGGACACTTGCCAGTTGCATCTGCTTTCCTGCCAGTGGAAGGTTCATTGTTCCACAGAGAAGAGAAAAGGGGCCTGTAAGGTGCACAGCTCTGTCTGTCATCCTTGAATGTTTTAGAGACTGCCCAACCGGTGTCGGTAGAAGCCCTGTAGTTCATTGTACAGTCTATTTCTGTTTGCTTGTCTGCTTAGCTCAGCCGTGCCTGCTGTAGCTGCATGAGAGACACCATCTTATGCTTAAGTTTGTCCTTGACTCCTCCAACACCTAAGTCACAGAATCACAGAACGATAGGGTTGGAAGGGACCTCTGGACATCATCTAGTCCAACCTCCCTGCCAAAGCAGGTCCACCTAGAGCAGGTTGCACAGAAACGTGTCCAGGTGGGTTTTGAATGTCTCCAGAGACCGAGGTTCCACCACCCCTCTGGGCAGCCTGTTCCAGGGCTCTGCCACCCTCGAAGTAAAGAAGTTCCTCCTCATGTTTAGATGGAACTTCCTGTGTTCCAGTTTGTGGATGTTACCTCTTGTCCTGTCACTGGGCACCACTGAAAAAAGACTGGCCCCATCCTCTTGAGACCCACCCTTTAAGTATTTATAGGCGTTGATCAGATCCCCACCCCAGTCTTCTTTTCTCCAGACTAAAAAGACCCAAGTCCCTCAGCCTTTCCTCATAGGAGACGTGTTCTAGTCCCCTAATCATCTTCGTAGCCCTAAGAGTCCAAGGCACTGTGGTTCCAGACAGAAAACCAGCATTTTGTAGGAGAGGGGAGGAGCAGTATGATCATGGCTTGGTCCTGCAGCCATTTACAGAGCACAAAGAGAGGATTAGGTGGCTCAGCTGTGGCCACACAACTCTCTAGCAAGGAGCTACCAAGAATTAATCAACAGGATGCAATGCAACATCTCACCTTGCCCCAGGGTCCGGGCACCTGTCTTCAGTTGCAATCTGAAGCAGAGGCTCCTCTCCTGAGAGCAGGAGCTTTTCAGATGACTGGCCAGGACTGATTTGAATGTTTAAGTGCTTGCAGGAGGGCGCTCACTTCTGAATTAATAGTCCGGCTGTTCAAATTCTTTGTTACTAGGCAGTTAAATATAGAAATCAGCCAGATGCCTTTGAAGTTTTATTTTAAATGACTCGGTCTCTGGCCCCATGAATCATCCATTTCTTTTCTGTACTGTGGCATAGCTCCAATAAGCAATCCCAGTACAGCCATTAAGAATAGCTGAGGTACTTTGGGCCGGACTACAGCCAAAGCTGTACGTGCATACCCAACTTACTCAGGGTCCTGTATACAGGAAATTAGTGCCAGAAACTGCAGTCAGCCCACCTCAAACATTTATCATGTCTCAGTGGCAAGATCACCCAGACTTAAGAGGTCACCAAGCATTGAAAAGTTTGGAAACACACCTGCTCTTACCAATGGTTTGGTACCCTTACGCTGTGGACTTGTTTTGCTCCTGCGCATACCTCCTTGTTTCTAGGGCATCTCTAGCTGGCTCGTAGCTCCCAGAGCTCAATAGAGTACCCCCAAGTCTGTGCTTTTTTTCCTTGACAGCGACCCTGTTAGGAGTTTGAACTCAAAGTAAAAGAAGCCCCTTGATAACTCTAGCAAACAACCAAAGGAAATCTAATGGCAAAATAATTCGTTACACGTTTTCCTTCCTGCAGTTTGTGTCAGCAGGAGCAGATCACAGCTCACGTTCTCGCATGCTCGCTTCAGCGAGGCTTTCCAGCATGCACACTCCTGAACTTTCAAGCCCATTTATATGCCTGTCTGTGACAGCTGCAGCTATTAACAGCAAATCATTCAAGCAGAGAGAATAAATAAATCCTCTGTTATTCTGTATAATATTTTACTGGCTCATTGATTGTGAGGAAATAATCCCATTTTGACTGGCTGGGTTGTTTGATGTCCAGTGGCAAGTGCAAGAAATCTCCGTGCCTAGGACTGAAGGTCATGGAAATGCATTAAAATGAATGTCAGGAGAATCCAGCTTAACTCTGGCCCACCTGCCCATATGATCACTACCTCTTATGAACAGTTTTTCTGTAGGTCATTCAAACCTTCACACAAAAAAATATCAGAAGGAGATTAAAAGGCAGCAGTTGCCTTGATATACTTGATCAGATCCCGCACTGTGTTTTTGCTTAAAAGCAACATTACGAGAGCAGTTTATGGGCTTTCCTCCCTCATCAGCATTCCATTCTTGCTGAGACCTTGCACCTTTTATAAATCTTCTCCGGGTTTTATTGTGTACCAGTTACATCTGGGATGCTCCGGAGGTCTGCATGACCAAAGCATTTGTTCCTCTGGGCTACTATCTCAAAGGGAATCTCTTGAGAATATTCTCAGGAATACACATATCTTTATCTTTCCTGGTTTAATTCATTAGTTGCCTAACAGCACCTCTCAATGTTATCAGAGTGAAAAATGAAATCTGCAAGCACAGCTTAAAGGGTTTGGAGGAAAAGAAAAAAGTAGTATGATAAGGGGAGGAGATTTTGTGCAGACCAAGACCCCTGCATACTGAATGTATAAAGGTTTGCAGCCTGCAAGAGAGGAGTCCCAATGGATCTTTAGAGGATAATATTTGCAGAGTAGATGCTTAATGTTCTAAAAGTCCATTGAAAAAGCAGGTGAGCTATTCCTATAAACTAACCAAATGCTTCAGAAAAATATGAACTGTAGCCACTTCAGCATTTTCCAGCTATGGAATTGATGACTGGTTCTCAAGTGGATGTAATTGATTTGATTTAGTTCCTTTCCAACTTCTATGTTTCTCTTATTTCTGAGTCATCATGCACATGGGGCTTTAGCTCTTTTTTTCTCTGTACAGTGCTACAGTTAGCTATTTTATGGAGCCATTGAAGACTGAACTGAAATTCCTTCATTAATACAAGAGCAACAATTTATGAATGAGTATCCAGCAGCTTTCGAAAGACTATCTTCCTCCTTGGCCAAGGTGATGATATTGCAAAAAGTCTCAGCATTCTTGTATGTCTGTTCATCTTCCCAACTGATGTGCCCTACCTGGAGTACAGCTACAGATCAAGGTTACAGCAATCAAGAGGTAAATGTATCCAGATAGAAGGAAAAATAAATCTTGCAGTAGGGACCAAGGTCTCTTCTATAGCTTGGAGGGCCACACAACACTGGGGATATTCTCCCCAAAAGCATAACCTTTTGGAAGGGCTCTGACTCCCAGCTGACCTTTGAGGCTGGCATAACATAATTTGTATTATTTAAAATCAAGATTTTAGATGTTCAGTACCTTTGGTTAACATGGGATGTGCTGTTACCTGATTGCTTTCCTCTTCCCGCTATCTGTTGTCTGCCTAAGTCCTGTATTTGGAAACTAAAACACAGAGAAACTCTGCTGATTCAGTCCCTCGGGCAGCATTCCCTAAGCTTGCTTCCAACACTGTCTGCAATCCATTCATTTACAGAAGATACTCATCTTTGCAAGGACCCAGTACATTCAGAATAGCTTCAAAAGGGGCAAACCATGGCTTGCTTTTTCTGTAGGTGAGTTCAGTGCTTCACTTGGAGACAGAATTTTCTTTCTTACATCCAAAAATCTGTTACAGTTCTGACCCGAGGTGTAAAAGTTTATAGGTAGCATGCCAGCCTTCCAGAAAATGCCAACTTCTGTCTACATTCAATAGCAAACACAGAAATTTCCTTGAAGTAAAATATAGCCCACAATAGCAACAAGGGCAGACTATTTCTTTTTGTGATAGTGGTCTGTAATACAGCTATTAAAAAGCAAAAACGTTTCTGTCACAGGGATAAGTTGTCTCCAGAAGTCAACCACCACAAAGTGAACCGCAGCCAGCTGTCTGGAAGCAGCTCAGTCCAGCTTACTGGGAGTGTAAGAGCTTCTGTGCTGTACCTTGACAGCTTCCACCAAAATCCAGCTTCTGTCACAGCTGCAGAGTGGCTGCGTGAGAGGGAAAATAAATACTCTCTCCTGCAGCTCTCAGGAAAACCCGATGCGCCCTGTGAAGCTAAGGGGCTCACATAAGAAATCCCACCTCTGCTTCCAACCCAGGCTCGTGCATTGCACACGTACTGGCAGAATCCAGTGGAGGCAGCTGCCTGATGCTGGGTCTCCTGGGTCTCAGTTCTTTGTGCTAAAAGCAGACAGCAAAAGATCTGATTTTCCTGAACCTGTGCTTGAAAACAGCACTGAAGTATAAGCAAACATTTTGACAAGGGAGAATTTGTCCTGAGAGCCCGAGGTAAGCAAGTAAAAATATGGAAAGGGGCAAAACATGCAAGAAAAGACCTATGGCTGGAAAAATCTTCTGTGAACTGTGATAAAGACCACCTGACCTTTATTCATCCCACATGACTGCATTTCTGCCTGGTAGAGAGACAGGGCCAGGACTTCAGGCCAGTCACACTGCCCCGTTTCACCTGACATATCAATGCTACTGTGGACACAGGAGTCCTGAACTGACAGGCCACGCTATCTGCCAATCTTCAGTTAGCATCAGAGAGGAATTGCAGAATCATAGAATTGTCTAGGTTGCAAGGGACCTTTCAGGTCATCTAGTCCAACTGTCAACCTAACGCTGACAAAAACCATCACTAAACCCTATCTCTAAGCGCTATGTCTACCCGTCTTTTAAATACTGCCAGGGATGGTGACTCAACCACTGCCCTGGGCAGCCTGTTCCAATACTTAATAACCCTTTCAGCGTAAAAATTTTTCCTAATATCCAATCTAAACCTCCCCTGTTGCAGCTTGAGGCCATTTCCTCTTGTCCTCTCACTTGTTACTTGGGAGAAGAGACCAACCTCTTTCCAGGTAGTTATAGAGTGATAAGGTCTCTTCTCAGCCTTCTTTTCTCCAGGCTAAACAATCCTAGCTTCCTCATCCTTTCCTCGTAAGACTTGTTCTCCAGACCCCTCACCAGCTTCGTTGCCCTTCTCTGGACATGCTCCAGCACCTCAGCATCTTTCTTGTAGTGAGGGGTCCAAAACTGAACACAGTACTCAAAGGTGTGACCTCACCAGTGCCGAGTACAGGGGGACGATCACCTCCCAAGTCCTACTCGCCACACTGTTCCTGATACAGGCCAGGATGCTGTTGGCCTTCTTGGCCACCTGGGCACACTGCGGGCTCATGTTCAGCCGACAGTCGATCAACACCCCCAGGTCCTTTTCTGCCAGGCAGCTCTCCAGCCACTCTGCCCCCAGCCTGTAGCGCTGCCTGGGGTTGGTGTGACCCAAGCGCAGGACCCAGCACTTGGCCTCGTTGAGCACTTGGTCTTGTTGAAAAGATGGGTGTTACGGAAGCCATGGATGCCTATGGTGATACCAGTTTGGCAAACGATGCTGGCAGGACTCTTGAGGACAGTCTGCCCTCTGCGCTCTCTGCTCTCACCAGGCTGTTTGCTCTGGAACTACTTCCAGCTGGCCTCACATGGGGGAAGAATGGGGCAGATGGCACACGGGAGCAAGTGGATGAAGAGTTTCACATTTGTTAGGAGCAGCCTTGTTACGTTTCCCCGAGCTGGTACTTCACGCAAGCCGTATGCTTCTAATGTTAGCTCAGGCAGCACGTGGGTGGGAAGTGTTGAGGCTTCCTGCACAGAGCCAGAGCCGGAGGAGCGTGCCTGGGCGGCTCGCATGCTCCCTATGGCACTTGCCCGTGTGACTCCGCTTCTGCTCCTGTGGCTTGTCCCCAACCACATTTAGGCTCCAGCTGAGTGTCAAGCCCCTAGGATTTTCAACCAAGAGAAAACCAGGGTCAGCCTTTGCATTCCAAGCAGAGTTGTGAAATTCTTCAAGGTCAGAGAAATAACCAACTGGACCTGATGGTCCAAAGCCACTAGTTGTAAACCCTGTGTAATCTTAAAGGAAATTATAGTCTCTCTATCCAGTGTGCCTTCCCCAGCCTCCCAGCCAAGCTGCAGCAGCTTTTAGATTTGTTGCGCCCTCACAAATGTCCTTTTTATCCTTTTTTATCTCCTTTCAGTACTGTCATTTTGTATGATTAAATAGGAGTCAATAGTGTCACAGTATGAGATCTAGAGGGCTCAGTAGCATAGCATATGCTGATTCACCTAGGCTTGCTTTTTATTTGGCTCCTAAAGGCAGAAGCCCAGCTCATCAGCATACAGAGCTTTATTAACCACATTCATTAGCTGAAGTTTTTATCTCACTTGCAACCACATTCTGGAAGCAATAATGAACTTGAAAATGTTTGTATTGAGAAACAGCTCTGTAAATGAAAATCTTTTTTGCATATTATTAGCACGGTTAAACAAGCTTAAAGGAGTTTGTGACTGAATGGAGGCAGAGCAGCATTCAGAACATCAAGAGTGACACTGATGCAGCTGATCAGCCTGAATTACTTGTGAATGGGAATTGTGCTAAATGCCTTATCACAGTAGGCACAGTGTTGTGGACTCCGTGCCTGGGCTTTCCCTTTGGCCACTTCATATGTACCGTACTTGCAATCCTTGACATCATCTTCCATTGTCTGGGCAGATAAGCAGGCTCCATACTCAGCAGTAAAGCTTTGTCCACTACCTTAACTCCTCCTCCACATCATTTCTAGAGGTGTAAGACAGTACAGGGACTCTTTTTGGGAAGGGAAACCAAGAAGTACTGGAGATATACAGGAAATCACCTCAACCCCACTGAAAAGTCTCCTCTTCTGAGATCTGGTTTGAAGTCAAGAACAAAAGCCCAAGACATTTTGTAGCATTTTAGCAGCATTTTGCTTACTGATGGCTGCTTTTGGCAAGCAAACATCCCTGGGAGAGTGACAGATAATGCAGAATGGCAAGAGACAGGATCATTGATCAACGGGACAAAAATTAATGTGTTAATCAGAAGAGTCAGCCTCACCTACTGAATTACATGTGATGTATATTTATGTGGAAGGTCTGTTCTTTACAAGCCCACAGGCTTAATATGCAATTGAAGGAGTTCCAAGGCAAGGGAGAGGAATATTACTTTTCTTACTACAGTCTACTTTAAAGTGCATTGGTACTGCAGCTTGAATGATGAGTCCAGACTTGAGGTTTTGATTGTTTTCCTTTTCAACGTGGAGAACTACATGCTCTTGTCCTACGGACTAGTCTGTCCCGTTGAACTTTATATTCTTTAAAATACATAGGTGCAGCACTGGAAGAGGTTTGTTCCTTTCAGAAAAGAGACTACAAAAGATCGCTTTCATCTTTCTCACATTACTGTAGAGACTAATAGAAGTCGAAATTGCACAGACCAATGATGCACCTGGTGATGCTCCCTTTCTTGGTGGCAGTTGGTTCTAGGTGCTCTTTACCACCTTTTCCACTCTCCAAATCATTTGGTTTCGTTGGGGGGTTTTGTTTGTTGTTTTTTTGTTAAACTGGGGGGAAAGGGAAATATGGCAGAAAAATTGAAAGAAGCCTTTAAAATATTTTTGTGCATAGTTGCATTAACTTCTTTACTTTTACATGGCACTGAAAAAAAGCCATGAAGAAGAGAGTCACAGTCACAGAAGTAAGTTTTCATAGGAATCATAAACCTCATGTCAGTCCCCACTGTCTGGAATACCAAACCCCTCCCCTACAGCAAAAGGTGACCAGTATACAACGCTCATCTTCTTCCTCCTGTAGGGACCTCTAGAATGTATATAAAAATACAATAGGAATGTATTTTTAAGCTTCTCTGCAAAGAAGGGAACAAGAGCTTTTATTAACTATCCCTCTCTCCCTACTGCCCCAAAGATACTGAGGATCTCCTGGAGCTGAAGCGGTCAACGAATCTTCAGCTTTAAGGAACAGCCCCAATCTTTTCCCTCCCTACCCCTGTAATCCCCCCAGGGCTCTCACAGCTGACTACATTGCTTTTGCCAGCTTTCCTCCTCAGTCCTCAAGTTTATAACTGGAAATAGCAACCATCTCTAAGGCAAGGCCAGACTCCGCAAGGTGCTGAAGGAGAGAATAGAATTAATGGAAAACCTTTTAAAAACTTCAGGACTTTAAACCTTGGCAGCACTGCTCCATGGGGACCACAAACAGCCTGAGGAGGAGTTTGTATAAGCAGCATGCAATCTTTGTATATAACTTTGATTCGCTTTTCCTTCTAGGTTTCCTACTCATGTTCTTACCCTCCTCCAAAATATCACACGGGCTCCTCATCTGCTTCTGAACTCACGCAACTGCCCTGCTGCTAGAGAGCCCCAGATTGAAGGGGTGAGAGTTGCCAGAACCTGTGGTTCCCAGAACCTCCTCCAGGCTGTATTTGTAGGTGGGTCTCACCCTGCCAGACAGGCTGTGTGCCAGGGCAGTGTCGCAGCATTGCTGGCCAAGGTGTGGGATATGTTGCACAGCCACATTCCCACTGGACTCCCAGGTGAACATCAACTAGTCCTGGTGATGTCTTAATGTTAACTTACTCATTTCATCTAATGCTTCCTGTTGGTTTACCTAATACCAAGCTGGCTTCTCTGACCTATCCACTACACAGAGTTGGTTGGGAGCAGGCATCTCCTCACCATCTTCATCAGCAAAAAGAAAAGCAAAGAATTAACTGAGCTTTGCCACGGCTTTTTCGTTCCTGAATGCTTTTATACACCTTGGTCATCCAACCATCTCAACAGTTCTTAGTACTTCCTGCCTTTCAGTGTTTACATAACTTCTTGGCAGTCAGCATAAGCATACATTCCAAGGTGCTCCTCAAGTTCTTTTTTAGGCTTCTTAATTTCCTGTTTACGTTTGACCTGAATTGCTTTATGGCCATTTTTGTTCTCTTTTGAGCAACATTTCTGCTTTTAAGTATTGATCTTTACCCCTCTCCAATGGTAACATTCTGTTGAATCTATCCTATTTTATATGTTCTATTTCCTATTTTCTTCTATTTTCTACTTCTAGACAGGGTTTTTATTGTTTTCTTTCTCACTTGTGCTATACTATTTACTTGGGTTTCTTATATAGTATCTTTGGACAGTGTCCAGGCTATTGGAAGGCATTTGAATTGGTCTTTATATCTTTGATCAATTCCCTCATTTTTACATAGCTTTCTTATTTGTAATTTAATAGCTCCAGCTTGACTCTATTTGGCTTCTTCTTTTCCACTGCAGTGCTGGTTATGGGTACTGTTACAGACCAACTCTTTAGCTAGTGTGTCATGAACCAGGTCCCACACCCCTTGAGGAGTCTAGGAAAAAGTTCCTGAAGTGCTTCCTGGTACTATTTATTCTGTGTCTCATACTGATGATGCATTTATTCACTCTGTGTAGAGGTAGCTTAAGACTTCTACAGTTACCAGTCATAAATTCTCAGGTTTTCTGATCTGAGATAGCATTTCCTAAACTTTATCATCAGCCTGATCATGGTATTATTACCATTAGAGTATATCAACCTACAGGGATTCTACAATGAGTCTCTTTCCTGTGATGTATTTCTGCTATTATAGTTCATATAGTCCTTCATGTACAGTGTCACTCCTCCATCTGTATGTCCTACCTGATCATTCCTGTGAAGTGGGTAGAGTGGCAGAGCTGCTATTGATTATCTTCCTCTCACTGCATCCCCAAGGTGCCAGTTTGATCAGGATTGCCATTTGATGCCAAGTGTTCTGGCTCCCCATGTGCCATTTTTAGACTTCTAGGCTTGGTATAAGTGCACTTGCGAGTACTGCCCTTGTTCTGTCAGTCAGTATTGGCATTGTAGGCAGCTTGATTTTTTTTCTGTTCATTGTGATTTTGCTATTTATTTCCCTTCTGGCCTTTTCAGAGGCCCAGTGAGCATTAGCCATGTCCCTTCTGAGGAGTGTGCTAGCTGTAAAAAGAGACTTTTCTATGCCCATCATCTCCCTCAGCCCTGGATTCCTGCACCAAGAAACTGGATCTGTTTCTGTTAAGGTATAGCCTGTCTGTCCTTTACAAGTTACTCCTGTCTCCTGGTTTTTACAGACATAAACGCCTCCTTTCTACCCCAAGACTCAACCCCACACTGGGACTCAGGACCTCTACCTGTCCCCAGGGTCCTCCCAGGAAACTAGAAGTATTCTGAAAAAGTCAGGATAGAGGTCTTGGACTTCATTCTTGTTCTTAACAGCAGACCTTATCCTACAGCTTCCCTTCCTATCCTTCCCTACCATTTGGTACCAGCAGACCTACACACCTGTGGGCTCATTCTTGCACCCTTAAGTACCCTCCCTAGGCATCAAGCTTCACTACTTGGTGACACTTGGTGCTTAGCAAGCAAGTTGCCATTCCGTTGTCCTCTCAGCTTCCGCAAACCCAGCTGTTTGTTTCCAGTAATAAACCCACTACCACCACCTTTTTCTTTGTGCCCTTGAAGGTCCCTTTTTCCTGATGGATTGTCTTCAGTGCACGAGAACACTGATATGAGCCGGAAAAAAAATCTCATCAGAGACAGTAGATCTTTTCTTCTACCAGGATGCTTGTTTTCCTGGAAGAACTGCTAAAAAAGTCTGACCAGACCAAAGATACACACAGGACTGGTAAGAGAGCATGTGTATTCATGCTATGATTAACAAACCACCAGTATAAATCACTCATGGTCAACAGAGTTGACTCTTTCCAAATAATG
Source organism: Limnodromus scolopaceus (assembly GCA_028565335.1). NCBI lineage: Eukaryota > Metazoa > Chordata > Aves > Charadriiformes > Scolopacidae > Limnodromus > Limnodromus scolopaceus. The sequence continues at coordinate 81,323,963 of JAOXNO010000013.1, forward strand.
GCTTCCGAACAGGCTTTTCTGTTCAGGTGGGTACACAATGATGGTTCTCTCCACCACTCAGTGTTCCTAACGTGCACTGCTCAACAGCACGTGTGGTCTACCCCAGAGCAGGCTGCGTTTCACTGACACGGTACACATAAAGTGCCATTTGACAGATCTTTTATTAAATGCTCTTCCTGTGACCATTGTTCTTAATGGACTGCCATTGCAGAGCAGTCTTTCCAGGAATTTATTTTTTTAAATGCAACTATAGATTTTATGGAAGTTATCCTGACAATAAAACCAAGAAATAATAGTAAATGGGCTGCACAGTCAGACTGTGCAATGAGAAGTTGTTCTTGTGCTTTTAAAGCATTTTAATGGTATGGACTGGTTTTTTCCTTCCTCGAAAGGATTCTGATTTCTCATCTGATAGAAAAGGAATGTTTGATCTTCTCTGTGCATTCATCACCGTGGTACCAAAATGCCTCAAAGGGAAATAAGGCAGGCAGTTGGCAGCCGTTTCCTTGAGACTTCCAATAGGAGAAGTGGTCCTTGCAGGACTATGATAGCTTGCGCACATCAACTTATAATTTTTATTACATTGGCACAGGTACATCAATGAAACAAATGCAAGGATTTCTGAGCTGCCTGGATGCCATTATGACAGATGCCTGGGAGCAGGAAAACAGCCCAGAAAGCATTTCTGAATGCAGTGGTGCCGACAGTTGAAGACAACATTGGTATCATCATAGCACTTGTTCCTCCTGAGAACATTTTCAGATATTTTAGAGGATGGACCTGTCGTTGATAATGTGGCCAATTTGGTAAAATACTGAATTTTCATCAATTTCAGAGATATCGCTCAAATGTCTTGGGCTGAGCTTGTTACATAATGGAGAAATTAGCACAGATATATTTGCAGTTTCCATGAGAGGATACTCTCCACCCATCACCATCAAGAGAGCAAGTTCCTGTGGACTGACAAATAGAACAGACTCTTCCAGCAATATCTGAATGTATATATTTACATTCATGGAACTCAATAAGAAAAGGTCAGAAATGTAACCCCCAACAAAAGATGGAAACACTTTTTAATCAAAATTAACTTTTCTAGTTCTCTTTCTCCTTTACCACCTCTCCCACATGCACTTTTTCTTTCCTCCCTTGCATGCCAGTTTTTCTAGTGGCTTCTGGGGTGCTGTGGAATCAGTAGACAGAACTTAAGTAGCTAATTCCAGCTGACTGCAGATACATGTAACGCCAGTGCTCATGCCATTTCTTGACCAAAGAGAGGATGCTGTAATGTATTTTCTGAAAGAAGGACACTTATTTTTCACTTTGAGCTTATCTGGCTGAAGACGGACCTTGAGCTTATAAGTATTCCTGTTTATCATTGTCCTCCCTTTCCATCCTACAGCAATTTCTTTCCTTCCAGGAGCCACAGTGTGGATAAAGTGCCACAAGATAAGTTTAATGGTAGTTCAATTTCTAGAAGGTGGAAACAGCTCAGTTTCCAGCAGAGGGTGGATATGCAGCTCTGGTGGCAACAACAATTAGTCAGAGGAGAAATACTCATGTGTTCATCTGCAAGATATCTTTTTTTAGTTAGGCAACATCAGCACAGATGTAAGGGAGAAAATACCTGTGGAGAAAGAAAATACCAGGGATGAAGTCTACCCTTTGGTATAAATACCAAATACATCAAATGTTTGAACAATAGATTACATTACTCCCTTATCACTAACATACGTTAAGATGGTAGAAACCCCTCTTTACCTGATCCACTATGAAAAAAGAGCAAGAGAAGGATTAGAAAAAAAGAAAGGCGTCATCTTAAATTTTCAGAAAGTTCTTTAAAACCTTGGCACCATGTCAGGCAGCATGTGGTATATATTACAGATAGCTCAGTTCCACCTCACAAACATATCTTAAAGGTTTGATTTTTCCACATACCACTTAGCAACAGCTGGCATGTTTTGTGGTTTGTTTGGTTTTTTTTTTTCCTCCCTTATTGATACAAGGTTCTCAAATGGGTTGGCTATGCACTCACCTCTTTCTAAGAAGTTAAGCACCAAATTCTGCTTTTTTTTTTCCTGTTTTGAAGAGCTAAATGTGAGATACAGTGAAAAGCTGAGAGAATTAAATTTTGCATTTGATGGGAAGGTGGGTTATGGGGAAATCCAGGGTTGTCCTGTGCAGAGATGAACATCAATTATATCACTTCATGAAATGATGCCTCTCCTTTTATGAAAGGAAAGAAAACTTTGGGTACTGGAAGGCTGGTATAAGGTCTGCCCGTAGCCGCCTCTTCTACTGGCTGAACAACCCCAACTCTCTCACCCTGTTCTCATAGGAGAGGTGTTCCAGCCTTCTGGTCATCTTTGTGGTCCTCCTCTGTGCCCATTCCAACAAGTCCATGTCTTTCCTGCACTGAGGATTCCAGAGCTGGATGCAGTACTCCAGGTGGGGTCTCATGAGAGCAGCGCAGAGGGGCAGAATCACCTCCCTGGACCTGCTGGCCATGCATCTTTTGATGCAGCCCGGGATAAGAGTTGGCTTTCTGGGCTGCAAGTGCACGTTGCTTGCTCATGTGGAGCTTCTCATGAATGAACATCCCCATATCTTTCATGTATCATCGTATCTCCTCCTCTTGTTAATTGGTCAGTAACTATATTGTTCTTGTTTTAGCTCTGTGGACACTCTGCAAATGAGAGAAACCAGACTTAATATCAGGACTTTCCCAGCCTTAGCTGAGATAAAGAATTATAGCGGAAAAGTGAAGATGGTAAGTTGGCTTCACTGGGGACACGCCAGCTGGGCACCATTCTTGAATGCAATTCCATTTCAGGCACAGAAATTGTAAAAAAAGGCACTCCAGATCCTGAGGAGGAGTCTCCAAGTAGATTAATGCATCCAAAATATTACGGAATGAAACTGACGCTTGAAGATGATGGGATGGGAAGAAGAAGGGAGTGTGCTTCAACACCCAAGCTGGGTTCATTTTGACAGGTGCCAATCTGGTGAGTAGTAGACACTATCATAAGCATATTTCTAAAGAAGAATTTTAAAAGGTTGATAAAAATGACAGCAACGTAAGCTTCCTGGTTACTTAGAAACAGAGCTCAGTGATTCAGAGCCATTTCTTAAACATGTCTTTGATTGATATCGTCCCTTCAATGCAGGTAATAAGAGACTGATTCAATCTATCTGACAGACTATCAGGTCTGTACTTCCCCCTGTTCCTCTCCATCTCCTTCATTTCCTTCTCTGAATCAATGTATTTGTGAATCTTGGACTGGATCCCAGCCAGGAATATCTGAAAATGCAGTCTCATATTGCTCAAATCTATAAAGAGGAAACTATTCAGACAATTGATGCACCTTAAGGGCAGAACATTAAATTGATCCTTTGGCAAGGAACACCACGTGTAACTTTACACAGCAATTCCCATAAATACTAATAAGATTAGCAGCCAAAGCATAGATTATCTAGAGCTGTGGTTTCATTTTAGGAGTAGCTATGAGGTAACAGTTTGCACTGGGTGCAAGCACTTCCACTGTCTATATGCTTCCCCTCCCAGAATCTGTGCCTTAAGGTGAGCTCATGACAATACATCATCATGTATATGGAGGTGACTGTATTATTGATGCATGGCAAATCATTCAGTGAAAACAGCACTATTAGATAATCAAAAGGTAATGGCTCAGATCTTCTGCTGCCCTAAGCAAGTGGAAGGGAAGTAGCTGTAGCTTCCTACATCTCCCATTAGTGTTTTCTATATGCTGGAAGAGCTCAGGGTAAGTTGTGTGGGGTCTTTCTGAGGCAGCCCAAATCTTGATTCCCTTTCTCCATTTTCTCAGCTGAGTGAGGGGCCTGGTTGTTACCACTGTAACTCTGCGTGTTCCATCTCCCCCTTTCTCAGTCCCTAGATGGTTTCCAAACGATTTGCATTTCTGCATCAGCAATGAAGGGCATAATATATGCAGCTGTGTATACAGGTAGCGCTGCACAGGATGCAACTGCAGCACAGGACGCAGGATACATTTTTGTATATGCCCAGATTTTTTTCCACTTGCTTTTAAGTACTGCAGTAGGTAACAATGGCACACAATATCGTTGTCCATACCAACCTCTACTAGTATTGAAAAGGTCTTCTGATTTTTTAAAGTTGCTGTATACTCCCATCTGAAAAATAAACATACCATCACCTGCTAACGAGTGCCTATGCATAAAGAGCCCCCACATAGAAAAAGAGTGGAAGTTTCAGAGCTAAAAATTGCCATGCATATTGTCACGGCCAAAAATGAAAATTTGAAGGCATGACATGTTATCAGAGGCTTGTTTCCGCTCTTCTGATGGTTATTTGAGCTTATTTAAGAAAATCTTTTGGAAAAAGGTAGCAACTCTAGCTTCCACATTACCACCAGTTCCTTATCATAACAGGTGAGACTCACACTGACAGCAGGTACATGTTCACGTGGTTTCCAATGCTGAAACCCAGGGGCATCCTTTTGTGAGTGGTTTCCAGGTAGAAGACTTTCACATTTTACAATGTTACCAACTTTTCCATTTCAAATAGTAGTTGTATAAAAACTTTCCTGCTAACCCTTGCCATTCTAAATAGTAGCTTTTTTAGATTTCTGGGCAAATAAATACTAATGAACTGGACTATGTTGGTGGGTTAAAAGACAGATTTTGAGAGTTGCTCAAATCCATCCTGACAGAGCAGGTTCTAACTTGGTCAGTTTGTGCCCACGTCAGAATATGATAACTTGTTAATCATAATCTTGCCAGCTTGTACCCATATAAAACCAAGCAAGCTTCAAGCAAATATTGCAGATAGAATTATGCCCAACTCTTACATGAATTGTGGCAGGAAAAAAAATAGATGTAAATTCTGTAAATTACAAGTTATTTTTAGTATTTTATCCAAAAAAGAGGAATAAGAAAAGTGGGTGCATGCAGTGGGCTTGTGGATCTACCATTGCATCACACCAAGGAAAACCTGCATTTTTGCTTCCTTTAACTCTTTCCTAACTGAGGGTCTGATGTGAAGTTCACAGAAATCAATAGCAAATCTCCCATGATTTCAGAAGAATCTGTATTAGATCCCTATTCTTTGCTAGGTCCTCTCAGGTTGCACTGATACCCACTTCATTAAGAAAAATACTTTTCTAATCTTTCAATAACTGTGTGGCATTCTACAGAAAGGCCAAAAAACAATGTTAACTGTTTCTCTCAGCAGTTACATCCAAGCTGGTATATGACGGCGTAGCTCCAGTGAAATTAAAAAGATTCAGTGGCTTTTTGACTTTTGGGGGCTTTGAGTATGTCTTGAGAGACTGACGAGGCCTGACTTGAAAGGGGAGCTAAATAAATTTCCTCAGTTTGTGTATGTCTCTCTAGAGATGCATAAACCACGAGAGATGTAGACATACGGATAAATTTCAGCATTGTAACTGAAGTTCTTGTGATCAGGAAATCTTGCTGGCAGATTAGGAAATCTTAGGATACAGTTTTTCAGTTTTGAGTAGGTTGGTGATATCTGCATTTTCAAATTCCTGCTTGCACTTGAAATCAGAAATAACATTACTCTGAAATTCCACCCTCAGAGGGCTACCAGATTTCACCATATGTAGAGCATGAAGGATGAGGATGCCTTTCTTATTCAAACTGATTCATCATTCCCTAACACAAAGCTCTGAAGGAGTTAAAAATCTCAGTCTAGTAAAAGACTGAGGTCTTGCCAATCTTTTTTTTTTCTTTGTAAGGTGCCAGACATAAAAATAAAGGAGATGTATCAGCACACTTCCTTAGAAGCTGAGCTTCCTGATTAAGGATAAATGCAGGATATACAGTGTATTTCATACTGAAATGCATTCCCTGCTAAACTTTCATGAATACAATTAGCCATTAGCGACATCTCTACACACAGAGAGGACTCAGATCAGGAAATAATAGAAACAGCCACATACTGCTAAAATGTGGAGAGGGAGAAAACCACAAAACAAGTGCCAACTCTTGAGTAAGTATTGTCCTGGTGCTGCTCCATTTCTGTCTCTAGTCAGGCTGAGGAGAGTGAATGGGCAATCATGTAAGGTGCCCAGCTGGAACTACGATGCAGCGGTTTCGTGCTCATTATTACTGTGCAGTGGTGATGTTTAAACCTGGAATGCTGCATTTCCCCAGTTTAATTCATGATCTTGCATTTAATTCTTACATCTTGCTTTTGGGGAGTGGCTCAACCATCCCTGAATGAGAATGATTTCAGTGGCAGGAAATCCTTTCTTTTACTGTTTTTCTTTTTTTATGTCCATGTATTACAAATACCAGCGACAAGCCTGAGCATTCCAGTGTGAAACTTATTCTGAAGTTTCCCTGCATTTGTTACTGCTTGGGGCCATCTCAGAGTACAGGAACCTTTTCTGTTTCTTTTGTGATTTCTTTTCCCTTGCAGCATTTCCCTTGTTGGGTGTAGGAAAGAATTCTAATGGATTGGCAAGTGCAGCATTTGCACGTGTGCCTGGTTCTGAGCTTCCCTCACGTGCTGTCTGCAGTACAATAGGAAACGCTTACTCTCTTTGCAGAATCTTTACATCTATGCTGTATAGAAAACCTGGCTGCTACCAGGTTTAAGACATAGGTTTAGGTAATCTTCAGCTTAGCATGTTTCAGCTTTCTTTAGTGCTTGGGGTTAGCTTGGGGTTACCTGAATCTGGTGCTTTGAGGAAAGTCTTCTCTATGTACTTTCTGTTGAGTCAATTGCAATGTTTTCCATTTTAATACGTGGTACAGCTAAACATTGTATCTTCGAACACTACTTCCAGGTATTTCTGACACCCTGGTGAGGAGCCAGATTCTATGATGTTAGAGCTAAAATGAGTAGAAACACGTTGAGTTTGTGTCTCTGGTGGCTGGATTTGTGAGGTGGCATCATAGCTTGGACTGAGGACTGTAAAAGGAAAATTACAAAGACTGATGCCCGGATGCTGATGTGAAGCATCGACTCCGCTCATTTCAGGCTCTAAGGGGATAGTTTCCGGAGACATTCTGATGTGCAAATAAAGACCAGTCTTCACAGATCTACAACACTTCCTGTCCTCAACTCCAAAGAAACATCTCCTTACATACTTATGTTGGTTTTTTTTTAATTAGGAATTGATTTTATTGTCCATGTTTTAGTGCTACAGCTGGTTCTTATGGCTGAAGAATTTTTTTCTTCTCCCACTGAGTCTAATTTCCTCAAAACTGAAACAAATCATATAATTCTCTCCATGATCATGCTACAATGATGTTGTCATATTTATTTTAATCTTCTCTTGAACAAGCCATATTAAATAGTGAATATTGTAAGATTATTTAATTTAGACTTAATTGGCAATCTGAAACCTATCAACATTTTTTTACTGTTTATCATAATGACTGTAAGATGTATGTGTACTCTGCCTAAATGCTGGGTCCATTAAATAAGAAATAAGAAAGAGGGTAAAACTCTAGGAAAAGAAAGAGGCCTAAGGAGGAAAGTAAAACCTCTAGGTAGAACCCATTTGAGATCTAGCCACGTTCCTATGGTGAGGTAAGGCTGAGAAGTTCATTCCCCAGTAATAAATTGCAGTGTTTAGTTCTGAAGAAATCTCTGGTAGGCAGATCAGCTGAACAGACATTATAAAGGCTGGGGAGAGTTCGTGGCTTGTTCTGAGAGGGAAGAAAAAACATGTTCCTGAGCAGGACTGTAAGGTAACCATATATTGTCAATGTGTCTTTTCTTTCTGTTTTCCTTGGTGAATGGGAAAGCCCCAAACCTTACCTTTGTTTTCATGACTTAGTTATGCTCAAGAGAAAGTAATTATGCCAGCTGAGCTACGAAAGATGTATACAGGCTAGTACTGCCATGCCAATATGCTCGAGAAAAAAAAACATCAAACAGGATACAATTTCTTCTGTGGGAAACCTCGTTTTCTGAATTGCGCTTGAGGTCTTTGTGTCAGAATTGCCCCTTACTTGCTTTTCTGACTCTCACCAGAGCTGAATGTTGTGCTTCCATGCCAGTTCCTACTCACTTTACGAGCCTTTGACCATTGAGCTTTCATTCTGATGCTGTCTCCAGAAAAGTAAACACAGAGCTCAAGGCCACTGTGTAAAGCAATCACGCTTGTATCTTGAATAGACACATCTTCTTGTTTAAATGTTCAAGTTATTGTATAATCATGCAAGGCACAGAAATTGCCTCCCTCCCACCCCAAAATGCATACCAGAGTGGAGAAAAATACTGTATTTCTAAACTTTAGGTTTAAAACTGAAGTTTACTTCAATGTCTTAGTTATCCTGGATTTGGACTACCAGCTCCCTTCTTGGTTTATTTAATTGACCCTAATGTAAGTTCTCTTTGAGGATTTCTGAACTATAAATATCATAGAATGGTTTGGGTTGGAAGGGACCTTAAAGATCATCTCATTCCAACCCCCCTGCCATGGGCAGGGACACCTCCCACTAGACCAGGTTGCTCAAAGCCCCATCAAGCCTGGCCTTCACAACTCTATGCAATGTGCTCCAGTATCTCACTAAACTTCACAGTAAAGAATTTCTTCCGAATACCTAATCTAAAACCCCCCTCTTCCAGTTTAAAACCATTACCCCTCGTCCTATCACTACACTCCCTGATAAAGAGTCCCTCCCCATCTCTCCTGTAGGACCCCTTTAGATACTGGAAGGCTGCTATAAGGTCTCCCTGAAGCCTTCAGTGTATTACATATACATATATATATAAAAATAATAAAAATATATATAATAGATAATGTAATATCTATATACACCTAAAAGGAAAAAGAGAAGGTTAAAATATCTGATTTAAGCTGGCGTAAAGGAAGACCGTTGTGCTACCTATAGATTAATTGATAAAATGCCTATATAAATATATAATGTTTTACTATATGACTCCAAGGCTCAGACCCTTATCAACAGGCTTTTACTGACAGATTGACTCTTTATCAACTTCCTTCGGCAAGCAGCTTTTGCTTTAGTTTACTCAAAAATCTGAAAACAGCATCACGGGTTAGAGAAATCTGAAATTCATCATTTACAGCTCCTCAAGTGTGAATTTAATATGAGAGTAAAGCTGACAGTATTATTGCTGCCAGGGTGCATGGCTCTGAAACCATTCAGCAGGGCCAGAATGAATTAGGTTTCTATATGAGAAGAACGTCTATTGACAAAAATGCTTCAGCCCATTTCTCAGGGGAAAATCAAAACCATTCTTTTCCAGAATTCACATACAGAGCTTTGGAAAGCATTTATTTTACAAACGAAACCAGACATATTGCTTCCTCTCTGTGCTGCACTCATCATCTCAATATTTTAATAAATTTAACAAAAGGCACTAATAAAAACCATGGTTTGAGCTGAGAAAATGATTTATAACAAATAACTTACACACTAGATTAATTTAGTCTCATTCGCCTTGAAGCAACTAGTTTCCCTGTGGTGGTGTTTCACCTTACTTTGTAAGCTAACATTGTTGTTAGAATTGCTAACAACGTGAAAGCTACATTTCAGGATGGCTATGAGTGACCAGCTCCATCAGAGTCACATTTAGGTGGTTATTCATCACACTGCTTCCTTCTTCTGCCTATTGCTGTTGGAGTAGTTGCCTTAAAGTACTTGAGATTTTATTATCTGAACTCTGGGATCAGTTATAATTCATGTGAAATTGTTTGTTTCCTGGAAGGACGATGCCATGTCTGGGGATGTGGGTAAACTGATTGTGATGACTGTGTTTCTCCCTTTGGCTGAGGAAAAATTGGAAGAAAAGCTGAGGAAGCCATATATGCTTTTATTTCCTCAGTAAATTGTGGCAATTTAAAGGCAGGTAGCAGAGGGAGTTACTGAACTTAAATAATATTGATTTTCATTTCTGGAACACACAGCCCCTCTCCAAAGCGTTGTTCTGAGAAAAAAAAAAAAAGTTAGACATCTGTCCCTATAGCTGAGCCGAGCAGAAGGATATGTGTTACTCTTAAGCAGGGTGACATAGCAGATACATAGCAATAATTATATGGTTTACTAATTTTCACCATCACTACAGTTATTCTTGTAATGTTGCACATCCTGAAATTGCAGAGATTTAGCATAGGCCCTAATATTGTATTTTAAGCTTATAGAAGCTACTCTTGCATGTCTCAGAGAGCACTTTTACATAGTTCCTGTCCATATTTTTGTTACTAAAAGTCTTTTTATGCATTTTAAAGAAACTGGATGAAAAAAGAGTATAGTAAAAAAGGACCCGATTTCTTTCTCTATTTGAGGGAACATGGCCACGATCTACTGAGCTGTGATACTGGGAAGGATAAGTACTGATCGAAGCAGCTACAAAATTGCGTGTAAAGTGGGGATCACAGTTTCAAGGACTCTGATACCTTTAATCTTCTTTTGTCTTCTCTGGATAAGCTGAAGAGTACCCAGGAGACTGTACTTACAAGACTGTACTCTCAGTAAGTTTGCTGATGACACAAACTGGGAGGAGTGGCAGACATGTCAGAGGGTTGGGGCTGCCACCCAGAGAGACCTGGACAGGCTGGAGAAATGGGCTGATTAGGAACATCATGAGGTTCAACAAGGGAAAGTACAAAGTCCTGCACCCAGGGAGGAAAAACTCCATGCACCAATATATGCTGGGGGACAACCAGTTGGAAAGCAGTTTTGCAGAAAAGGACCTGGTGGATACCAGGTTGAACACAGGCCAGCAATGTGCCCTTGCCACAAAAGCAGTTAACGATATCCTGAGCTGCATTAGGCAAAGCATTACCGGCAGGTTGAGGGAGGTGATCCTTCCCCTCCACCCAGCACTGATGAGGTGAAACCTGGAGTGCTGTGTCCAGGTCCGGGCTCCTCAGTACATAGACATACTGCAGAGAATCCAATGAAGGGCCATGAATATGATGAAGGGAGCGAACCATCTCTCCTATGAGGAAAAGTTGAGAGAGATGGGACTGTACAGCCTGGAAAAGAGAAGGCTTGGGGGATGGGGTGGGGTGGATTTTATTAAATATATATACTTATATATACTTATATATATTAAGTACCTGAAGGGAATGTGCAAAGAAGATGGATCCAGGCTCTCTCTTCAATGGTGGCCGGTGACAGGACCAAAGGAAACAGGCACAAATTGAAACACAGAACATTCCCTCTGAACATTAGGAAACATTTTTTCTCTGTGAGGGTGACTGAGCGCTGGCACAGGTTACCCAGAAACATTGTGGAGTCTCCATCTTTGGAGATATTCAAAAGCCATCTAGATACAGTCCTGGGTAGCTGGCTTTAGGTAGCCCAGCTTGAGAAGGGGGGCTGGATGAAATGACCTCCAGAGGTCCTTTCCCACTTTAGCCATTCTGTAATTCTGTGAGGACCACGGGCCAGACTGACTTAGTTAGGATTCCAAGACAGCCCCTTGGCTACCATGTCATTTGAGCAGGTGACTCCTGCTTGAGGACCCATGGATGGAGGTAGAATGGGAGGGAGGAGGAGATCTAGGACTTCATGGATGTCTATGTGTTAGAGACACTAAATGACCTGGCTCTAGGAGTAAGAATGAAAAGAGAAGGATCCTGGGAGAGATCATGATAACTGCCAGCAGCTCTAAAGAACAGATAAAAAGAACTGGGTAAAGCATGCCCACAAGGCCTATTGCTAAACCATATTCTCTCATGTGGGTGGTTCAGTGAGATCAGACAGTTCTTCTCCAAAACAGCACTATCATGATGCTTGAGTGATCTCCTGGGGCTCACCACCTTTATACTTGCCGTTTCTTCACTGTATTGATTATGGTAGAGTAATAAAGGGACTAGCAAGTGCCAGAGAGAGGAAAGGCTTGTGCGTCATGCTGTAGAAGCAGTACTTGAAGGAGAAGGTGACAGCAGATCATAGACTTTGAAGACATGAGGAGGGAGATACAAGATTTTCTTATGATTGAAAAAAAAAAACAGAAGAGTGTTGCACTAGTTTTACTCAGGACAAACAAGCAAATCCAATCCCAGGACCCCTCAAGGCAGCTATTTCACGCTGATCTGAAAACATATTTAACAACACCAGATTTCAAAGGGTCTGTGATACAGGGGTTTCATTAAAAAGGTTCTGCAAACACATGAGAAGACCTGTTTCAGGGAGATGATTAAGAGGAGTAAAATGAGAGGAGAAAAATCAAGTTTTTAAATCTTGTCAGGAATACGAAAAGACATTTTGCTGCAGACTTTCACTGCTTTGAACCTTATTCTGCTCAGATTAGTCTTAGATGCCTGGTAAAAACATTACATTTTCATTTCCATAATAATTTGCAGTATTGCTACAATTGGGAGAGAACTTCCCTGGCAAAAGAATTATGAGAACTGAATATAGACCAAGCTCACCTTAGTCATTGCTGCCTGTGTAAAACCGTCAGGTCAGAATGGTAGCTGTTATATCCAGTTCTCTTGATATAAACGTGCCACATGGGAAGAACTCATCCTTGAACTTTGACACACCAAGATCTGTATTTCAATTAGGATGTAATTTGACAATACAACATTCTTCCGGCATTAATAAATGTCATACCTTTTGTGTAACATGAGATGATATTGCTAGTCACAACATGAAAGTTCTGCAAGTCTTTCTCTAATTGGCAGAACAGAAAACATGCCAGGTTCTGTAGCCTATGAATTTTGGGGAAGAAGTGAAGGGAACTGGAGAAGGCCTATGAATTGCCTTTGGCAATTATAAGATTAAATGAAGACACATGTCTTAGCTCTATATAGATTTTATCAGTGTACAGAATAGCCCAGCAGACTGCATTTTCCACATTTTCACCAGTCTTACACATCTTTTTGCAATTAACACATGGTTCAAAGACTGGAATAAAAAATCAGCGATACTTTATGTTTATGTCATCTGGCATTCATCCATAATTTCTCACTGAATTATTCCATGTTGTCTGGGAACAGCGTTTGACAACAGCAGTCTTCAAAAGGTTAGTACTCCAGGAGCTGTGTAAAGCAGATTCTGCAAACTCTTACATGGGTAGTCTTGGTTTAGTCAGATGATGATTAACAAGGAGAGCTGATCCAAAACAATTACAATAATGTAATGTCTTTTTAATGATTTCAGGCCGCTAGGCTGAAATACATGATGTTGTGAAACTCAGTGGTGTAATGCCTAAGAGTTAGGTGGCCATCCAACAACACAGCATCTACAGCACTCCAAGCAGCCATGTTACACATCTGGAGGAAAAGCACTTCTAGCTATAAGGGCATCCTGGTTTGAGGTAGAACAGAACCAACTTTCTGTTCAGTAATTTTACTTCTTAGCTAGGCCTCTTCTAACTCTCTGAAATTAGCAGCATATTGTGCAGAAAACTGTTCGTTCTCAGAGTCGTAAGACCTATGTTTATAGTTAACGCCAAGGAATGGCATGCAGAGAGGCTCCTGCTTATACTTATTGCTATAACAACCAAGGTCAGCTAACTTCATTATTTTCCCCACTGGAGGGTCGGAAATGGAAAAGTTTAGAGGGGTTCCACCTGTGGGGACGAGTGGACAGGACAAGTGACCCAAAACTAACCAATAGGTTATTCTATCCCATCTGCCCCATACTCTGTATAAAAGCTGAGGGATCAAAGGGTCAGCCCTTTTCCTTCAATGGTTGACATCCGAGGAGGACCCCATCTTTCCGTCTGCCCCTGGTCCTGATCCTCGCATTCCTGACTCCAGATTTGGAATCCAGTTCCCATCTGTCACTGAGTTCAGTCTGGGACTTTCCCAGTCCTGCTGCTGACATCGTTCTGGGAGCTTGATACGGCTTTGTATATATTATATCTATTTCATTATTGCCTTTTTATTTTATTATTAATATTTCATTAAAGTAATTCAGGTCCTTCTAAACTCATAAATCTCTTTATTTCTCTTCTTCGTCTCCTTGGAGCTAGAGGTGGGGGAGAGCATATGTTGTCCGTCATTGGCCAATCCGGCTACACCATGACAGAGGGATCCTTCCACAAAACTGTGGTGGCTAAGGGTGCAGGAACAATGAAAGCTGCAATTTTTTCTTAATGTCAGTCACATTTAGATTTTCAGACTATATTAACTTTAGAGAAATTCTATCGTGATATCAAATCTTGTTGGTTTTTGTTGTTTTTTTTTTCTAGTAAGCTCAGCTTTCTTACCAACTATAGTGGTCCAGGTTCTGATATTCCAATGCCTGTTGAGTCATATTTTTTTCTGTCAGTATTACCAAACAAAACCATGAAAACGAAACCAAAGAGGCCCATTCTTAGAGAAGGAGCTACTCATTGAAATAGTGGCAAAATTTGTCTTCTCAAAAAGAAATAAAGATTATTTATGCATTATTGAATGTTGTTCGAATATTATAACACTGTATTCTTACAAGCAGGAAGGAATTTCCGGAACGCAAAGGTTGGATATTACAATGGTGGTTTGTTAGTACTTTAGCTAAAAGCTATGGCAAACATAAACAGACCCAGTCCCACATCTGCCACGTATAGTCATAATTCAAAGCTTATGAAAATGCATTGATTGATATCAGCCTCTGGCAGAGAATTACTGATGTGAATGGCTACCTCACATAGATTGGCACAGGAGCAAAACACTGGACTAAGGCTTGTCTCAAAGTCCATCGTACAGCTCTGCAGAAATTATTTGCAAGAAATGATAATATACAGCAGCATAGTCACTCTTTTGTATACCCGCTTGGCGTTGCAAGACAGAATATTTCCAAAGTATGTACAGAAGTATCTGTGCAATTGCACAACACATTGATTACATTTGATCTAGTTGTACAATGAAGCCTAGATAGAATAAATGAAGAGAAATATTAACACCCTCATAGGTGTGCCAAGCCTATTTGTGGCAAGCAAAAACTATGGATACATCTACACTGCAAGAGAGCCGCCCTTTCTAGCTGATGGAAGGCTTCTAACCAGCTAGACCACGTTGTCATATGTGGCAAGTAGTGGTTACATCACCTCACAAAGCCTAGTGCTGACAATGTGGGGTGGATATACAAGGTGAACTTCTCAAGAGCAGCCTGATTTGTATCAGGATGAGCCATGGGTGATACTTTTTCCCTCCTGCACGTCTGCTTTCCTTTGCAAAACCCAGGAGTGCAGGCAGGAAGGCAGATGGAGCACACATCAGCAAACACCTCAATCTGAACAAGCACTAGACCAAGACCATGCAGCACATTGTGGAGTGCACTTGCCCCCTTAGGCACAGAAACAACCACTGTGTCTATCAGTGGTCATGTCTGGGATTTGTGGGGCAGGATTCACGTGCCTCATCACTATAACAGCAAGACAGTTATAGAAAATAATATGTAATGCATTATTAGACATTGTCTTTAGACAAATCCAACAGTGGACTTATTTTCATGCTACTTGATATTTTACTTTTATATGAATTTGCAGGAGCAGAAACAGCCATTTAGAGGTCAGACCAAAGATCCATCTAGCCCAGTAGCCTCTCTGCTAATGATCAAATGCAGATGCTTTGTGAAGGGTATGAGAACTGGACAAGCTTATATGATAATTCTTACTAGTACTTTCGGCCTCTAACCATTTGAGAGTCAGGAACTCCTAAAGCCAAATGTGGCTCCTGTGTATTTAGTTATCATCAAGGGATTTCTCTTCCATGAAATAGACTCATCCTCTCTTAAACCAGGTTAAAAGATTTAGCATCTGCAAAATCCTGCAGGAAGGAGCTCCACAGCCAGTGTAAATACTTGGTGTGAAGAACCACTGCCTTTTGTTTGCTCTGAAACTGTTACCCCCTACTTTCCTCTGATATTCCCTAATTTCTACCATGGAAAAGACAACAAACGATTGATCTTTCTTGCTACTCTTGACTCCATTAGATGAGCTGCTCTAGTCAACAGGTG
Source organism: Limnodromus scolopaceus (assembly GCA_028565335.1). Lineage (NCBI taxonomy): Eukaryota > Metazoa > Chordata > Aves > Charadriiformes > Scolopacidae > Limnodromus > Limnodromus scolopaceus. Next base: position 81,339,860 of record JAOXNO010000013.1, read on the forward strand.
AACTACTTATGTTGTTGATAGGGAGAGACCTCAATTTGTGAGAAACAAGAGTAAGAAATTCAAAGAATGAGGTTGGGATAATTAGCAACAATTTTCGCTGATACTATGACATTTGCCATCAGGTGTGCATTAACATTTCTTGGAAGACAGCACAAAGGATGCTCTCTCCTTGCTAGTCTGGGGTAAGTAGCAGTAACTCCAGCACTTCTGCCTGAGGTAAGTCATGCCTCTATCACTCACTGTGTATGATAAGGTTTAAATGACTTCAGTGAAAGTATGAGGCAGCAGGTTTAAAAATAAACAAAAGGAAATATTTTTTCACACGTGACTGCACTGTAGATTGCAATAACTCTGCATGTTGTCAGGTCAAAACTATAAGCAGGTCAATGAGACCCTTGGAAAATCCATGAATGCATTAGAAGCTATCAGCTCTAGATGTAACCTCCAGCCTGAGAAACCATTAAATGGACCTTAAACAGCCAACAGAAATCAGGAAACTGCAACAGAAGCATATGCAGAGACTATGCATTAGTTTCTATTTGCCTTGTTTCTTATGCTTAGAGTCAGAGCATTAAGCTAAATGAACCTTTAAGAGGGTTTGAGATGTATTTGCCCAGATCCCTGAGTACCAAATCAACCAATTAAAATGGATGTTAAGAGAGGTGATGATACACAGCTTCTTACCTGTGTTTTTTTCAAAATATTTTTTTACTAGTTTGTCATTTAAAAGCTCTGTTAATGAGAATACCACTGTCTTGAGAGGCATTTAGTGTCTTTATCCTTACCCTTACCAGGAAAGATTTCCCAAGGGACTAATTTGCAATATCTTGCTGCAGAATATCACTTGGCCCTCATGGAACCCATTGAATACAAACTTCCACATTGACTGTGCCCCTCAGTAGCCTCTCTGTCTCTGAGAATGGCTTTTCCAATGTGTCTGTTCTCTTCTACACTCATCTATATAATGTTTTCTAATTTTCTAAGGAGAATGTCATAAACAGCAGCATCAAAAGCCTTTCTGAAGTCAAGAAACACGATAGCAATTGCTTTTCCTTTGTCTGCAGTGTCTGTTACCCATCATAGAAGGAAAGTGGATTATTCTGATATAATTTATTTTCACAAAAAAGTGACACTGTTTTTCCCTCTCTCCTTGTTCTTCTCCAAGAAGTCTGTCAATTTACTTGTTCCAGTACTTCTGTTTCTAGAAACAGAAACTTTGCTGACTAGCTGCATGTTCTTCCTTTCTTTTTAAAGATTGCAACATGTTTACTCTTCCTGTTATCTGAAATGCCACCCATTCTCCACAGATAGTCAAAGGTAATTTTTAACAACGCTGAAATTTTGTCAGCAAGTTCAGTATGTGTCCTAGGACACAAAGGTGCTATACTTGCCTCACCTCTGACCACTCAGCTAATCAAGCTAATTAGCAGTAGTAAGTCAACCAGCCAGCTGGTGATGATGGAGGGCTGTGGAGCTACAATGAAGTTCATTTACTCACAGACTTGGGCACATCAAACTGAAGAGAACAGCTGCCATTGAGAGAATAGGGTTTTCAGACTCTGCTGGGAACAGGACAGGACAGGACAGGACATTCATGCCACTTGTCTGAGCCCTTGAATGGGACTAAAAATACATTGTAAGACCTTGTAGGGGCAGGTTCATCAGTTCTCATGTAATATTCAGAGGTAAAGAGAATGCCACCAAGATGGTGAAGAGATGAGGCACGTACATGCCTGGATGTTTTCCATCTGACCTGCTGCAACAGGGTGTAAGTACCATGACTACTTTGTAGGATAAAACCTATGAAATAAAACATATTGTGTTCCTATTTTCTGCTATCACTGATTTCAAAGTCTTATTGCAAGACACACGGAAAAATTAATTACACTCTTAGTAGCTGCCCAGTGATAGAAGAGTGTGCATTTTGAAGGTTAAAGGCAAGATGGTGGTGTTTCCAAAGCACCTGGGATGTAAATGTTGCAAACTCCATTTTTGTGTGTGTGGCCATCTGTGCTCCCTGCAACATCTGTAAAGTTGTAAGTGGCTCTTTCCATATGGTAAAGGTTCTGGAAATTGACAGACTAATTTATATAACTAGGAAGTACTCATATAAATGATATTACTCTAGGATCTGGGGGGCAAGGGAAATTTGTAATGCCATATGTTTTCATTTCTGTGCCAGGTACAGTGATTTTAATGAATAATCCACTGCAATTGTGTGTGCTTTGCCTGGGAAAATGATACTCTTGATATCTTATTCTCTCTGCTGCATTCCTGAGCTTCTCAGACAACGAGAATGCTAATGTCTACTTGAGTAAAATCTCATGTATTATGTTAGTCTTCATGCTTCCTTGCTTGCTCGATTACATAGCATGCCACAACACCAGCTCTGATAGTATTTGCTCTTTTCCAACATTTGCCAAGGAGGGTAACAGCAATTTAATAATTTTGGGGGATTTTTTTGTGTAACTGTTGGTGGAAGGCAATCGTATTTCCTTTTCTGGAAGGAAAGGAAAAGAACAAGGCAGACAGATCATCTGGCTGCAAACAGTAACGAGTTGTGCTTTTTACGTAACAAAATGCAACCTGTAAAACATACCTAAAACAGAAGGCAAGGAAAATCAGTGGTGTGGTGCCTTTATTTTCATTTCATACTTGTTTCTCTTGCTGCAGAGTGGAAACTATGCAGTGGGTAAGGTCTATGTCTGCCCACCAGGTGCTGGTGGAGTTGCCTCTCCTACAGAACTAGAGTTGGTTCCAAACTCTGGCCAAGCTATACATGCAATAGGTGAGCGTGGGGAAACGGCAAGCTGCAGTTTGTTAGTCTCAGCTAGACACTTGCAGAGATGCTTGTAGTAACAAGGCTCTCATGTTTGCACAGGGATCATCATCAAAGCTGAAATCCAGAATTATGGGACATATGAGTGTCAAGATTCATTTAGGACTATTGTTAGTAGGTGTGAATAATACCCCTCTCCATAGCCAACGTAGCTCCCGTTCTTTACATTCTTACCTCAGTCTTTCTTAATTCAGTGACAGTCTCTGACACCTTTCTGCCTCTCAACTCAGTAACAGTTCCTGGATGCACTGCTAGGTAGAATAGTTGGAATTGTGGACTGCAAAATACCTGTATAAATGAAGAAATGGTGGCAATTCTTCCTCAGAAGACATTAAAACATACAAATATGCAAACTGAAAATCCTATAGCTCCTAAATAATTTTTTTTAAAAGCCACTAAAACCCAAACCACCTTAAAGGATAATGTTAATGGGCATAGAAGTTTTATTTTGAAATTTCCAGTCAGTTTCTTGTACTTTCCTACATCCGTTTCTCATGTATGAAATGCAAATGCAAGAGTCATTAGCAGCTTTATCATCTACATTAGTGTGGCCATGCTGTACAGCTTATACAACAAAGACTTCACTTGTTTGTATAATAATGAATGAGATAACACCACTCTGCTTGGTGTCATCTGCAAACTTGCTGAGGGTGCACTCAATCCCACTGTCTATGTCATTGATTAAGATATTGAACAGTCCTTGTCCCAGTAAGGACCCTTGAAGGACACAAGTTGTCACTGATCTCCATCTGGACGTTGAGCCGTTGACCATTATGTTCTGGGTGCAACCATCCAACCAATTTCTCATCCACCAAATGGTCCACCCATCAAATCCATACCTGTCCAATTTAGAGTGAAGGATGTTGTGGGGGACTGTGTCAAAGGCCTTGCAGAAGTCCAGATAGACAACATCTGTAGCTCTTCCCTTGTCCACTGGTGTAGTCACTCCATCATAGAAGGCCACTAGGTTGGTCAGGCAGGACTTGCACTTAGTGAAGCCATGCTGGCTATCTCAAATCACCTTCCCGTCCTCCATGTGCCTTAGCATAGCTTCTAGGAGGATCTGTTCCATGATCTTCCCAGGCAGAGAGCTGAGGCTGACAGGTCAGTAGTTCCCGGAGTCTTCCTTTCTACACTTTTTAAAAATGGGTGCAATGTTTCCCTTTTTCCAGTCGCCAGAGACTTCTGTGTATTTCCTTCTTGCCCTTTAGTTTGACCAGCAGGTCTTGACTCAGCCATGCCGGTATCTTGCCTTCCTTCCTGATTTCTTATACCCAGGGATCGAGAGCTCTTACACTCTGTGGAGGTGTCCTTAAAGATCTGCCGGCTCTGTTCTGCTCCCTTGTCCCTGAGAGCACTTTCTCAGGGGGTCCTATTGACTAACTCCTTGAACAGCTGGAATTCTGCTTTCCTAAACTTCAGGGTCCTGATATTACTCTATCCCTCAGGACTGCAATCTCCACCAGTGCATGGTCACTGCAGCCCATGCTGCCTCCAAGTTTAACGTCACTGATGAGCTTATTTGCATTGGTGACCAGCAGGTCCAGTATCATATCCCCTCTGGAGGGGCCGTCTGTCACTTGGCTTGAGAGGCTATCCTGGATGCACTCCAGGAGTCTCCTGGATTGCCTACAGCTCACCATGCTACTTTTAGAGCAGATGTCAGGGTGGTTAATATCCTGTGCCCAAGCAGAACAAGAGCCTGCGAGCACAGTGTCCCCTGTAGCTGGAGTAAGAAGGCTTTGCCAATAGGCTCCCCTGCTTGGCCAGACACTGTCAGTGTCCCTGTTAAGAATTTGAAAGTATTATTGAATTCAAAGAGGGATTTGTGATTTACTTTCCCTCAGACAGATGAAGAAGTCTTCACAAAGTCTATTTTGACAGTGAGTGTAAAAGTATCTAAAGTGAAGATTATCAGGATGGCTGAGACAACCTGTAATTCATTGGTTTGAACACCTTTCTCTCCAGCTGGACACCTTCAGAAATTCCTCAGCTTGAAAGAATTATTTGACCAACATGCTGTTTCCAGGCCTGATTTGTTTTTTAATGTAGGTGCAAATACAATAAACTCAAGTAGAATGAAATGAACCAGCACTCAAGATTAATGTCAACATCTGGGTGCAAATACTGACCATCATTGGATAGCACTATTAGCTATATCTAGTTTATTTAGATAGCAGTATTTAGTACTGCACATTTCTCTACATCGCCGCTGCAGGCTATTAACCTAGAAGATGACCTCTTTTAGTTATTAGTTAATATAATAGTAGTGATACAGATTAGAATGAAGATCCCTTGAGAAAAAATACAGTCATTAAATTCTATGTCACTAGAATTTTTGATGTCCTCTAATGAAGACAGTGTATTAATGAAAAATAAATAGAGGGAAATAATGTCAAAACACTAAGCTAAAGGAGTCTCATTTTTTGGACTGACTTTTCTCCAAAGTATCAAAGATGAGATTAAAGGAGTGTGGTTGAGAGCAATAAGAAGAGCAAACTCAGAATGATTTAGGAAAGCAAGTCTAGTGCTTTAGGGCACAAGCATATCACCCATATGATTAGCATTCGAACATGTATTTTTACCCAGATAGGCCTGACCCAGTGTGGAAATAAGCCACGTATACTTTCTTTCAAAGATAATTAAAGACCATTGCCAGAGGCAGGAAATTTAGCATTTTAGCATCTTGATCTTTTCTGATTTTTTTTTTTTTTCTGATTTTCTTTTTCTGGCTTGTTGAAACCTATGTTCCTATGAATATTTGCAGTTACCACAGGCTTCTGTTCATGTACTCACCCTGGAATCTCTTAAAGACTTTTGTGCTGCAGTTTCAAGTTTATTCAGAATGCAATATCAAATATTGATCATTATCAATAATGGCATGCAATTGGATAAGAATGCATGCACAATGTTTTTTTGTTTGATATCAAAGTTACTAGTGAATGTATATGGGCATCAGAAGATAAAGTACATAAATAGGTAGAAAGATCAGGTAATTGTACTACTGAACTTTGTTCCCAGGATCTACAGCTTTGAAGTGCTAATTAAGGTTAGCTGGTAACTTCTTGTATCTGTATCAGCTGTTGTAACTGACAATCATTGCAAACTGGGTACACATCCAAAGGGAATATTTTTTATTAAAGATGGTAAATCTCATTTTCCCTGTGATTCAGGTAAACATGACCCAGACATAAAAAGATAAAAATTATTGGGTATTACTATTTACTCTGGACCAAATCATCCAACTCGCTCCACTCTCTGAATGATTCATTGCAATATCATCAAGAGAGAGCGGGGAATGCTTATTACAAATAAACAAGAACAGACCAATTTCAAAAAAGCCAATGCTGTCAGGATGAGCATCTATGAGAAGAAAATAGATACAGATCTGAAATTTAAGGTAACATATTCAAACATCTTTCTTCAGATTTTAATTAACCATCCAGGCTTATCTTTCAAGTAGTGCTATGCTTCATGCACTTGGCTAAAAAGAGACAGGAGGCTCTGGGACATGCAGAATTTGAAAAGCTCACATCCAGTCATCTAAGCTTTATAAAGGGTGCCCTATCTCACCTGAAGACAGATAGGGCTGCTCGTGCATATTCATGCATTCTAATTCAATAAGGGATAGCAATTAGTTTCTCGTATGCACAGCTTAAGGATGCTTCCCTTCGTCTCTTGAGTGTATAAGGGCCTTCAGTTAAACAAATGCCATGTGTCCGTTCTTATTGTAAATAATGAAAAAAATCCTTTTAGTTAATCCTAAGGCATCCTATAAATGGATTTCTTTGTAATATCCCTCATCTAGTACAGCAGGTAAAAAAATAAACAGCAATATATGGTATAATACTTCCATCCTGTGCCACACTTCCATAAATATATAGCACAGCTAGAGCAGCCTATGGCTGCCTTTCAAACTAGCAAGAAAGGGTACTGACTTTTTTTGTTTCTGTTGGCCAAAAGCCACTTGCTTTCCTGCAATGGGAAGAGTTGGGAAAAGAATGCTTTTCTACTTAGTTCTGGACCTTTCTCATCACAACATGATTTGCTACTTTCCAAACAGTTAGGATGGCTCCCTCAGAATAGCTGCCCTGCAGGGTCCTTTTACCCTTGGCGGCACAACTCTTAAAGATGCTGTGCTGCTATTTGTGGCTTCCTACCACAGCTGCACATCAAATACACAAAGCAGAAGCCAAGCATGCTTTGGCAGCAGAAATGAAATTGTAATATGAGGGCTGGAAGAGAAGTGACTTGTTTTTTTATTGTTCTGATGTGAAATTAGTAATCAAATGTACAGAAGAAGGTAATTGCTTGCTGTTTCAACCAATTGTTCCAGAAAGAAGTGTTTGTTACCAAGAGAATGAGGGTCAAGTTCACTAATTGTAGATTCGTGATTAGCAATAGGCTTAATCTAGGAACATTTTAAAGTTTTACCCAGGATCTGTTCATCCAGTTTAGCATTGCCCACATATCTCTTTCTCTACCATCGCCACCGCAAACGGCAGACAGAAAAGGAACTGTGCCAAAACAGAAGTGGGAGTGGTATGCTTTCCTCCTCAAGAAGTCTAGAGAAAAAGTGAGAGGTTGAGATGCACTTAAGTGCAGTCTCACTTTGCCCCACTCCCGTTGCTCATTCGCGTTTTAATTAGCTGCATGCACATAGGTATTTGGTGCTATTTTGAATGCCCTTAAGTATTCTGCTTGATCTGCAGACCTCCAGATGCTGTCCCAGAAGGGCACAGGTTTCTTGTAGGTCCTACGGCATATCTGCAAGCTCTGTGTGAATGTCTCAGAGGAATGCGACGACAGCTTGCATCCACAGGAAACCCATTTCAGACGAGCACACTTGAAATTTTTGTCAAAGTGTCTGGTACTGGATCTGAAGCCACTCGTGTCCCAGTGCCTCCACAATGTCCAATACCACTCCAGCATGATTCATCTTGCAATTTTAGCAGGCAGGGAATGTTCAAACTGGTTGCAAAACCAACCTGCAGTCTGTCTTTTTCCTGCAGCTGTGCATCAAAAGGGTCAGGCATGTAGTTAACAAATGCCTTCATCTCTGCAGGAGATTTAATTCAATTGTGTGTTCAGGTTCAGCTCTGACAATGCAGAGTTCACCAGGGAGCGGTAGTTAATGAACCACCAATTCTGCAGCTCTTTAGCATATTTTGTCTAATTTCTCTTTGCAGTAGCCTCAGTAACCTTGCAGACTCTTGGTGTGAAGCTACATCTGCTGGCGAGAACGCTTGTCCCTAGCGTGCTTTCTTGTAGAGAAAGCGAAGAGTGTGCAGTGAAAGAAGCAGGTATCCTACGGGGTTGTGGTCTGTCTTTTGTGTACTCCCTGTGTTGGGAGTACACGCGTGAAAGAAGTTCTTTGAAAGACAGTAACTCCTGTCACACGTCAGCTCCAGGTGTTACTGCACTGTAGGCATGTCCACGGTTCCCGTTTTTGTCCTTGTCCTGTCCTACCTTGCTTGCAAAATGTCGCAGTGCCATAAATAAAGAATCCTTCCTAAAAACTTTCCTTCACTTCTCTGCATAAACCTCTACTCAACACTCACCCCCAGGACCTGATCACCAATGCACAGGAAATCCTGCATTTCCTTTCCTATAGATTTCAGGCCACAGACCTTGATTAAACACTCGTGAGCTTCCACCAAAACCAACCACTTCCTTTCCCTTTCCTGCATCAGACATGTTCCTGCATTACCTCACATTTTCTGCAAGTGTCTCCAGAGAAAGAAAATGAAAGCAAAAAAGCTAAAAAAATAGATTCAGCTGACATCTCAGTTCAATAAGGTAGTCATGTGGCATGACTGAGGGATCAGCGAGAATGCAGTATTTACTGTTTCCCCTTTAAGAAGAATAAAAGATGCCACTTCTTCTGGTTTATATAAATGTCTTTCTGAAACAAGATTATTTAACTGGCAAATACAGTGGATTTTGTAAGAACTAGAAGACCCTCTTCAGTGATGTACACCTTCCTAATCTGACCCAGCATGGCCCATGGTGACTATTATATATTTTTCTTACATAAGAATTATATTTTCTTCTTTTTTTAGCTGCTATGTAACAGATGACTGGTAACTTCCACAGGTCACTTCTGGTAGAGCTGCAAAACTCAGTCCAACCAGATGCAAACCTGGCAGTTTGCAGTTTTGCCACAGTTTCTCAGAACACGCTTACTAGATTAGGTAATTCTGTAAGTTAACGCTGATTCATCATAGCTGTGACACCTTCTGTGGCTTAGACTGTACAGAGAGGTTTATAACTGCTGCTGCATCAAGGGTGGAAGATCTGGTCTTTAGTTCAAATAATAGGGGCTTATATTTTGATTTCTGGAATGAGATCGAGCCCTTGGAGACAAAACAGTCAAGAAGCTGCCTATGGTGTGAGAAACAACCAGACCAGTGCTTCCTCAGCCAGGAATGAACATCTCAAATCTGGATGCGTGCCCTTTTCCTTTCACCACATAAATAGCAATAAAATATTTCAGTAAAATACATACTTTTGTGCCCTTTGTGGTTTGGTTTATCAAGAAAAACACCCATTCTCATTTAATGGCTCTCTGATGTGAGTTTTGATACCATGATGTAAGCCTGATGAGCTCCAGTTCCCACCATCACAAACTCACTGTTGTGTTTCCTTCTTGCTTGCAACTACTTAGGGGAAGTTCTTTCTCCTGCCTCATGTGTACTGAAGTGCTGACCCCACACCAGGGTTCCAATCGTGGTGGTATCCCCCAGAAGGCATTTCAGTAGTAAAAGCCACATTTCAGATGCCTGGCTGCAAACATTGGACAGTCTGCATTAAAGTCGCTAGACATACACTGGAGGTATGTAGACTGGGCCAAAAGCCAGTGGGTAAGGATTTGGGAAGCTGTTACATTATTTTTGAGGTCTCACCACTACTTTTCAAGGTTTGAGATTGCCTGTACTGCATGTTACAGGTATTCTTTATAGACAAGGAAATCCAAGGAAAATGCTTATAAAAAAAAAAAAGATTTATTTTTCTTTCCTTTGTAAACAGATAAAAAGGGATCTGTACAGCTGATACTAAAATACATTCACTTTGGCCTTGCACAGTAGCTTTTTTTCATATAACATGTAATGGAAAAGCTAATTGACGTTCTGTCATTTCTGTTTCAATAAACTGAACTCAGTGATGCCGCCCTCTAGAATCTGTGACAGCTGATCTATTTCCAAAATAAACCAAGGACCTAAATTTATTTGCAAACAATGATTACCTCATTCTGGAAGCCATACTAAGCCTTTTTTTCCCCCTCAACAACTGGTACAAGGAAAAATATTAAAAAAATACTTCCAAAGAGTTAAAGATCAAAAGGGAGACTATATTTCTCAGGAAGCTACGTTTCACAGTGGAGAAAAATTAATCATAGGTAGTTTCAAATGTTTTAAAAATAAATTAGCAGCTCTGAATTAAAACAGCATACTGGCAAATAAGACAGGAATTCAGTAAGCAAAACATAGTGATTATGAATGGCACGATAATGCTCCAAGAAGGAAAATTGTATTAAAATAAAAATTTGAAACTTTTATATCATTATCCAGGAAAGCATCTGAAAGCACATTAAAATAATTAGTGGATGCATGTTTTCATAGATCTCCTTGTAAAAGGAAAAGCATGCCAACCACCATTTCTTGGACAATACAGAAAAAAGGTGCTACAGAGAACCGTCTGGGCACCACAGGCTCCTGTGCCAGGAGTGCTGAGGGCTCCCTGGGTGGGTGATGGCAGGGCCTGGCAGCCAGCACTGCTCAGGGACCAGGGCATCCCCAGCTCTGGGCACCAGGCACCTCCCTGGGGATGGGTGTGGGTCCAGGATGGGACGTGGTCCCACGAGTGAGGATACTGGTGTGGGGATGGCCAGCATGGCCCTTGACACAGTGGGAGATGTAGCTCAGGCAGGGGCCAAATGGCAGAGGCTCAGCTTAAGAGCATCTCCCACAGGTAGGGGTTGGCCCTGGCGCTGGCTCCCCCACCATCCCCAGTCACAGAAGGAGGGAAGGGGACAGCCTGCAGCTGCCCTGTCCCTGAGCCAGCCATGAGCTCTGGCAGCCAGCCCTCCATGAAGGGGGATGCAGTCAGGGCCCCAACACAGTTGGGACATCCCTGTGAAGGTTTGAGGGTGAAACACTGGTAGCTGCTAAGACTAGATGCCTTTGCTATGTACAGATGCATCAGTGTTGAGCAACACTGGGTTGGATAGGAACCTAGGTACTCATTTCCAAAAAAGCAAGAGAGCAATGCAAAAATAAAGATTTTCGTTAGACAATGGGTTTCTGTCTGCTTGAGTTTTTAATTGGTTGACATAACTGTAAAACCTTCAACTGCAGGACGAGTGTGTGTTCATAACAAAAATCGGGCATGTTCAGTGAACCAGCAAATAATACAGTCACTCGCACGGCTATTAACCATCTGCACAGATCTTTTAGTGTAATAAAGTTGAACATGGAAATTTAACAGATGGGTATATTACTCAGAACCACATTTTATGTTGCATTAAACATGTACAGTGCATTTCAAATTAAACTGAAACATTTGATTACAGCCAAAATGCCTTATTTTTGTTTACAGGTGATCTCCATTGGTTTTATTCTGAAAGGGACATACACATTCTACTCAGTAAATAGAAAAATAATGTGTCTGTATTATTATTTAAGTAGATTTCACTTTTTACTATCTCATTAGTATTTTGGTTTGAATGTAATACACTGGCAATTACTCTCTTTACTCCTTTATTAATATTTGAAAACAATATCATCTTGTTTTCCTCAGAGATACAGGAAGCAGCAAGATGGAAGAAACCCATCACTGAGCTGTTCTGTTACTGTATTTATGATACAGGCTGATGCATTATGGAAACTTTTGGAAAAAAAAAGAAGAGCAGGAGTTGGTTTTTAAATGTGCAGTAACACAGTGCTTCCGTTCTTACATCCCCTGAGTAGGTTGTTACCTACATACATTATTCCTCTGCAAACTCTTCTGTACATAAAATTTTGCATACTGTGTTTATCCTGATAAATAATAATTAAAAAAACCACCCTGTTCTGTCCATTCCCTGAACACGTCCTTTCTGTTCAAATGCCTTCCTCTGTTCTTCCTTCCTGGATGTTCCATCTACAGCTGATCATCCTCAGGTAAAAAAAATGAGTTTCCATTAGTTTATTTGGAGGAAAGAATTGCACAGTGCTGAGCTGGTGTAGTGGGAAAAAAGAATGTACCTGGAGCAGAAATGAGAAGAAAATAGAGGAGAGACAACTTCCATTCCCTGAGGGGTTGTACTTCACCTGCCTTTTCCGTTGCCTGCTGAAAATGCAATTCATTTCACTGTCCCATAGTCTTATTACCTTGGTGTTATTTTTATCTCTATCACTGTTCCTTATTATTTGCCTTGTTATGATGCCTAGATACCTCAGCCAGGATCAAGATTGTACAAATACGGCCTGAATCTGCCAGTAAAATATTGCAAATTCTAATGGAAGAGGCAGGAATAAGAACAGAGAAAGCAAACATTATTGTTTCAGTTTTATGTAGAAAACAAGACAGAGACAGACTAAGGGAGATGTGCCTGCATCTGGGGGCCTAGTGCCAGTTCGGATGCCCCACTGTTCCCGAACGAGATGGCAGAAGTGACAGCCGCAGTCCTCCGGAGGCTGTTGGAGACCCGGCTGGGAGCACGGCTAGCTGCCTGGGGTTAGATAGCCAGACGCCGGTGTTCAGCTCGCTTGGGGTCCCTTGCTCAAGGTTGTTCAAGGAGCACGAAGCAAAGCTGTGCTTGAACATAAATCCCTGGAGCTCCAGTTCACTGTCTTAATCACAAATTAATTCTTCCTGTTTTCAGTTTCTCTTTTTTCTTTCTCCCAACCACCTACACTACTGCTGTTACGAAGCAGAATATCCTTTCCTGCTTTAAATTTTTCTTCTTTCTGTTTCAATCTTTGGTTTTGGCTCCTGGCCCCCTCTCTCGCTCAGCAGAAGGCTGAACGCTACCTCAGTTGGGGGCTGTGTCATATAATGCTCTCCACCCCTCCTGCTCTTTTGTCCCCATCTCCTCCCACCCCCAGCATGCCAAACAACGCTAATGCACTCTGAAACGCGGGGATCAATAGCCTTTGCAATTTTATTTTAGCTGGTGTGCCAGTAGCTGTTGGTAGACATGCAAACAGGTGATGTATTAAAAAACTCGTGCCTGTGAAATACCCACTCGCAATCAGCTCTCCAAATTACGTATGTGTGAAAGAAACATTCTTTCAATTTGAATTAGATGTGTTCCCTTTTAAGAGTCCCGTTATACATTTATTTTGGGCAAGATTAAGTAGAAAAGAATGACCTTCTTAACACACTCTATTATTCTCTATAGTCACATCTTTCTTTCTTTTCCTGACGTTAAGAAGTCATTCCATTTCTGTGTTGACATTTTTATCTTCCCTTTATATCCTTTCCAAAAGCCATGTTATTTATTGAAATTTTGCTGACAAACAAAAGGATGAGTAAGAAAAATAGCATAAATCCCCACATACAGAAAATGGCAAGGGCATGCTGTATTCCTCTGATGCAGACGGGTAACTTTTTAACATTCATTTCTCGCTTCACTGCTTTAGTTCCACTGTCTTTTCCTTCTCGTTCTGCTTTAGTTCTCTTTTACCCAGTATTTTGGACTCATCTGTTTGTTCCGACATTTCCTGGTTTTTCATTTTTTGTGATTGCCCCTTCTTTCCTTAGACTTAGTCTATTTGATTAACTCTGTCTCCAATTCTGTTTAGTCTCTCTGGCAACCCCTTCAGGTATTACTTTGCTATGAAAAAATTATATATAGAATTCCTTAACTCCACAGTGCCTGTAGTTCATCAAAATGTCACTGTTAATGTGATATTTTTTGGTTTACGTCACCAAATCTGAACGAATCCATGATACTTACCTACTTAACAACCACCCTGTGAATGAAAGTCATTTTAGGCTTGGGGGATCTAATGCCAAGCTCAATGGCTGGTGGTGGCTTAGCTAATGCAGAGCCACCAGAACAAAGATTTTCATGCGAATGGGCACTAGTGGATGATGAGAAAAGGTATAATGATACATAGCTCTTATTCCACTATAGGAAGACAACCTCTGAAAATGCACCTTTCTTAAAGCAATGCTGTGGAATGCAGTGTTGTTCTTTGTCCTGAATGTATCTATCGCATGACCTCTGTAATAGATGCAGGCTGTAGGAGGACCAAAAGGGCTTTAAGTGCGCCTTGCCCTCAATTAGTTTGAATGTCTCTCTTCTGCAATATGGGGCTGCGGCTCTTCTGCAGAGAGCGTATTGCCTGGGCTGGTCTCTAGCCAGGCCCAAAGGTGGGAGCGGGTGTTTGGTGTATACTCAGCCTCTCCAGAGCGCCTGACAGCCGATCATGGGCCAAGGCGCGCTGGTTTGGTTCTCTGTGCTCCTTCAGTCTTCTCATCAAATGTCCACGCCAAGAAAGCCACTGCTATCGAAACACAGCTAGTGAAGGCGTTGGCTGAGGTCATCCAGGTACACCCTCATCTTGAGACTACATATGAGGCAGGCAGTGAAGATGACGGGTGGTTTCATCACACTTTGAATCTAAATGTGGCTATGGAAGAGCATATGGCTTCACAATTGTTTTTTGAGGTTGGGGTTTTTTTCTTCCTTTCTCTTTCCCCACACAGGCAGTTGCTGTCATTTTCACGAGATGAAATGTGCACTGGTGTTATACTTGATGCTGAAATTCACACATGCTTTCCTTTAGCAGCCCCAGCCAAACTTTAAAGAATTTCTAACCACTGTGGGGTTTGTTTTTAGAAGATATTTGATCATGATGCATTTTAACAGGTTTAATTTTGAAAATGAGATGATGTAATGAATTTGAGAAAAAGCCAGCCGCAGAAGACTTAAGAGGACTAATGTTTCACACCCAAAGAACAACTGTTGAATATCTGTTCTGTTGAGATTTTACAAGTGCCATCTTTTGCAACGAAAAACCCAATAAAGTAAAAAGAACCGGACGGGGGTCGGGTCCTCCCCCGGGGTGTCCGGGCTGCGGAGCCCTGTCAGCGCCGGGGGGGCCGCGACCAGCTGCGGGACCGGGGTTTGCGGGCGGCCGAGGAGAGGACAAGAACCTGCCGCCGCTGCCGGCCAGGGCCAGCCCCGGGGCCGAGGGGGTGGCCATGAAGGGCAGGACGGTTCGGCCG
>JAOXNO010000013.1:81355931-81367240 GCA_028565335.1 Limnodromus scolopaceus
CCCCTCCGGCCCCTCCGCTCCCGCTCCCCGGGGCCGGGCGGGCCGTGCCGAGCCCTGTCCCTGGTGCTGATCGCTCCCCGCCGCCGGCCGCCCGGGAGGAGAAGGGGCCGGTCGCTGCCGCCCGCTGGCCCGGGGGGGCCCGGCGTCCCCCGGCACACCCGTCCCGCCGGCGGGAAGAGCCCTCCTCTGTGCCGGGGGTGGGGGGGGTAGCGAGCCTCGGCTCCCCTGCCAGGTGGTTGTGGCAAACGCTTGGGGCAATTCTGAGCCAGCGCGGAGCTTTAGGGAAAATCAGAGATTTGGCATGGCTGGCTTGCATGCTCTGTGTACATCTTCTTGCCATCACTGGCTCTCCCCTCAGGGACTTTAAACAATAAGAATTTCTCAGGTTTCTATTAGACTTTAAAATGAGAGTGTTAGCTTACAGGTAATGCTGAGAAGACCTCCAAGGATCTCCTCTGTCATTACATTACTGGGCACAGTGTCAGTAGTGGATCTGTGACTAGCATTTTATAGCTTGTCTTGTAGTTTAGCTAAAAGAAATCTTCTCAAGGAAAAAAGAGAATAGCTGACACATAATACAGAAATATGTGAGCTATTGGGAGAAGTTTTCAGTTATAGTATTGGAGGTCCTGCCTGACAGCCAGCCAGCTGAACAGCGCAGAACCCTGCTCCAAGAGCATGGTTTTCTGTGACGTCACCCATTTCTTTCCTAGTGATGACTGCAAATAACTGTTGGAGAAATGCATCTAACCACTTTCGTTCCCATTTGAAGTATTTGAAAGGGCTAATACTACTGTTGTTTGATACACAGTAATCTTTCACTTGTTTCACATATGTAGATATACATGCATAGACAGTTATCTGGCTTTGTCTCATTAGAAGCACCTACCTGTTTTTAAGAGAGTTTAATTTTTGAATATTTTTATAGCCCAAAAGACATGTGTTTTCATGTATTGAAATTGAGACCAGTTCATTGTTATAGACCTGTGAATATTTTGGTATTGAATATACTTGTACATAAAAGAGTCCTTTAAAATTAATGTTTCTGTGTGCCTTTTCAGGGGGAATTGTTAAATCCTTGCCGCTGCGATGGGTCAGTACGATACACACATCAGCTTTGCCTGTTAAAGTGGATAAGTGAAAGAGGGTCATGGACCTGTGAACTCTGCTGTTACAGATACCATGTTATAGCAATTAAAATGAAGACGCCATGCCAGGTAATTTGTTTGTTTATTTTTTTTTTAAATATGTCTTTCCAGTAATTTTTTTTAAAAAAAGTGATACTTAGGTTTATTTAAAGGTTTTTGGAAAATAAGTGGAAGAGCCTATATGCTTTACCAGTTAGCACTTGCACCCACTTGAAGTTTTTTTTTAAGAACAGTTACAGATTAAAATGTGCAGTCGTTTGATTCTGTTATGTTCTTCTAGCTTCTGGTTTGCCATAGAAATTGTCTTCAGAGACTGTTAAATTCTGTAATTAGATAAGTCATATTGAGATGTGACAGAACTTGGATCTCCCTGATTCACTTTCTAAACTTTAAAAATGTCTTTATAATTTGTTAAAGACTCAGTCAAAGGTTGATTTATTTCATTCTTCAAGCATGAGGTCCAGAGAAGAGAGGCGAAGAAAACTTCTGTTGCGTGTATATTCACCTACTGTAAAAATGCAGAAGGAGGTGACTTTTCAGTCTTGGCACAAGAACACTCTTTAAGTTTTGTCCACCAATAGCTGTTTCAGAAGCTGAAATGTGCAATAACATTTTTCCCAGCTCCCTTTTAACAGCATCACAACACACATCTGGAAGTTGGAATATTATGGTGGTAGCGTGTTCAGGGATAGGAGAGGGGAAACTTAAAGCTTTAGCAGATCGTTAGGGAAGCCTTAGTACCACTTTGCATATCAGAATTCTTTAGAGGCTTAAAATTCCATCCTAGAAATTGTATTTCATAGATCTGAGGAACACATTTAGTAAGATAATTATGTCTTTTTTTAAATTTTGATCCTATGAGCTCAGAGATGATGGATCTCTCAAAGGCCAGATCACTCGGGTCGTTTTTCTGTGCCTGAGTTTGATTGAAGTTTTATAGAAAAGACGTGCTTGGATGGTAATGGGGGTTGTGTGAGCGTGATAAACATTCCTTGGATGTAGGATATCTGGAATATTTGCTTATAGCTGTTCAGATTAGGTGCAAGTACTGTCAGAGCCAGTTGTGACTTCAAGTTTTTTCTTTATAAATGCACAAAGGAAACTTCTTAATGAACTTTACTGGGTAGAACCTTTATGATGTAAAAAAGCCATGGATTAGTAAAACACTCCAGAAAATGAAGCTGCTAGATTCTGTTTTTACATAGACTTTATCTGGCGGTTTGTTATGGGATTCTGTTTGATCCTTTTTCCTTTCTTTAACCTTTTAAAAATATTTATTTCCTGTATCCAGAGCAATTTCATCTTTTTCCTAGCAAGGTTATATCATTGTCAACAATCTGCAATGGCAGTTTCTGAGAATAGTTGTTTAAAGCAAGGGCATGACAGTGCAGTGGCTTGCAAAGAGGCATCTAGTGCTATTTGAGATGTCCCCAAGGTAGCCAAAATATCTACGCAGGATAGGAGATATGACACAGCTTACAAGAGACTTTGGAACTGCAGCTGGAGGCCAAGTGCGATATTAAAGGACATCAGAAATGTCATTAGACACCTATCTGTGGACAACAGAATCAAGCCCCAGTTTGAAGAACAGGTATTCAATTTCTGTGAAAACAAAAACAAAGAAGAAAGAAAGTGTCAGTAGGTGACAATAGACAACAATGTTTGGCCAAGCTACAAGTCAAGCAGAAAGAAACTGAAGAGCCAAAAGTTAAATACCATTCTCTTCATGAGTTATGGAACGTTTTTGGTGGGAGTGCCAGAACTAGTTTCATGTTTCTCCTTCAATAGCTTAAAAAAAGCTTGATTTATTCTTAACCCCATCTTTTATTTTTTATGTAAATTATTTAACTCTGTCCTTTTTTATTCTTGACAAAATAACATGCAAAAAAAATTTCATGAAGTTGCATACTCAAATGGTAAGCTAGACGTACATTCCTAGGGTCAAACTCCTGACATCCAAAAGGTCACGCATCTCTTCGGAGAGACTCAGTGTTACCTTTCTCATTCTCCTACACTGAATATTCCTCTTGTAGTTACAGAATCTAATAGGAACTCTCAAAACTGCACTTGTCTTTGTATTTTTATAAGGATGATCAGTCTTAAAATGCCCTCCCTGCTCTCCCATATTCTTGACTATAATAGTATTGGACATTTTTAACAGCTGGCTTGGTTTAAGCATTTGGACAGACTCTGGATCATTTGCTTGATTACACAAAAGCCATATTTAAGGTAGCTTTTTGATCAGGTTTGGTAAAAAGCTAAGGGTTAGACCGTTTCAGGATAGAAGTAGTTTACAACATCTTCGTTGAGGTAGCTAATGTACTTAAAAGTTCCCAGGCAAGCAAGATTTCTTGCATTACGTGACTTAAAATATTTGGACAGAAGTAGTTCACTCTCTCTACAACTAGTAGTCTGCCTCAGTCCGTGTTCTCAGATTGTCTCTTCCAGCCTTTACTTATTAGATCTGTGTAGGCAGTGTCATAAGAGAGAAAAAGGATGCTATTTACCAAAATAACTTTTTCTCCAGTGATTTGTCTATGCAGATTTACACCAGCTCCTCAGGTTTACTTTTATCTTAGGTATTTATGGAATGCTTAGGGAGTTAAGGAGTAGGAGATTTTTCTGTGTTTTCTTCCAGAACATTGGAATAGATGTGAACATTCCATTTAATATCTAACGTTTTCTATGGTTTCTGTTGCTTCATGGCAGGGAAAGTAATCCCAAAGGGGGGCCTCTTTGGAGGCAGTACATTCAAGGAACAAAATTTGCCATGGTAAGTGACTATTCTGATAGAAATTTTTCCAGTATCACTTTGTAAATTTCAGCAACTACTATTTAATTCACTTTTAGGAACCCAATTCTGGAAACACGTAGACTTTTAATGTAAGAATAGATCTTAAAACATAAAAAATAACAAAGTACTCAATGCACTAACAGTGGAAGATGAACATACAAACAAACTGATGGCATTTGATAGGGTGTTTCACAGACAAATGAAAATTTGGAGTATTTTCAGTATAGTTCTCTGGATCATACCAGAAAGACATTTAGGCTCGCACTAGTCCGTTAATGAAAGCACATGTTCGTGTTGCCAGACTTGCTTCTTACGGCAGGGTGAAATTTGATCCAATAATAGGCAAAGTTACGTTAATAACTAAAAAAACCCCAAACTATAATGAGGGGAGATGGAACAAATATTGGTTTGGGTGAGGAGTTTTGGAAGATTTGTGAAACAACTTTAAAAGGAGGGAGAAACTTGAAATGTCTGACTTGGAAATTAAACCCACTTAGAATTTAATGTCTGATTAACAAAGAGAAAGAAAACATAAACAGAAATATTTTTATATTGGTTTATTAAGCTTTATATTTGTACAGATTTCCTTCCTGAAGGAAATATAGAATGCTTTATTTTTTGTTGGTGCTATTTAACTACTACTAAGGTGTTAGCAAATTAGCTTACTAGACTTGCAGTTAAACATGAATGTATTTTGGAGAACGTAAATTCTCTTGTAAGATTCAGAAATAATCTTACAAAGTGAAATAGAGTTATGCAAAGGTCCAGAAAATATACCTTGTTGCTAAACCACATCAATTCTGTAAAAATAAGCAATAAATATAATTAGAGAATAGCCTTTTCTAGACTGTTAGTATGGTCTTTCATACAATAGTGTTATGTTCGATGTTTAATATACCTGGTGCTTCTGCTCATTAAAACATTATATTTTAGTACTTTAGGTGAACTGGACCTATTCCAAAAGTGATACAGTAGATTGGTGTGCTAATTTAAAAGCTTATTGGATGGCAATTCAGCATCTTTTCTGACATCAGGAAAATCACAAACCAGTTATTTTAAAAAGTAAATTCTTAATTGTTAGGTCTGATTTCTTAATATAGAAGAAAAAAATAAGGCTGTAGTTAGTATTATTTAAGCAAATATGTAGTTACTGAAGGTGGAACATGGCTCCTGAATTCAGTGGCCCAAATTGTGATTGTTAATATTTGAAATATTCAGCATAAAAATTACTATGTTCAACAGCTTTCATGAATTACAGATGCATTTTTTCACATCTTGTTAATGTGAATAGTCCTCACTCATTTGAGTAATCTCACTGGCATCAATTAGATAAGTATGAGCAAGACTTTGTAGCAGACTGCATGTATGAATATTCATATTATACTAAAAAGTGCAAAAGTCAAGTTCTTCAGACACTTCAATATGGAGGCCAGTGTCCAGAAAAAATGTGCAGTAGATGTTTAGTAAAAGTTATTGCTAATGACTATGCTTAGCTGGATGAAAGCATTTACTTTTTGTGTATGACTATGTGTAGGCATAACTAAGAAGGGGAAAGGGAGAAGGCTCAAATCTCCAATAGTTCTTTTTAAACTACACTGTGTACTAACAGTAGTCTGCTAATGTTGCTGCCATTACACTGCCTGTAATGAAGATCCAGGAGGTATGTTGTGCTATTCACTATGTTAACACACATAAATTACAAAAAGGATTGTCCCAATATTAGACAAATTACAAAGAAGTGTGAACAGGAGATAAAGGGCAAGTCTATAGAGATGTATAAAACCAGTGGTCTCCGTACATTGGCCATTTTTAACTATCACAGAGTTTTAGGCGTGTCAGATGAGTTTTAAGATGCCTCTTGAAAAGAAAATAATGAAGCTTTGCAGGTACCCTTTGAATGTGAAGGCAGTAAGGAAGGACTGTTAGAAAATAAAATACTTGGCTGAGATAGGTATCGTGAGCTGAACAGAGATGAGATTCAGTGTCTGAGTAGTCATTAAAAGGTAATTAATGTGTCAGTAAAAGCCTGGAAGGACTTTAATAATCAAGTCAAATCTTTATTATTTGATGTGATGGGGAAGAGGAACCAGCATGGTGGAGAAAGAAGGGCAGTAACATGGTCAAAATAGTGGGCTTAACTAAATTGTATTTGAAGCAGTCTTGTGGTCACTGAGTAAATTACCTTTGTCATGAGCTTAAGACCTGTGTTACAGTAATTGAGACATAAGATGAAAGTGATGAAAAACTATGTTTTTATATAAGAATAGTCAGATATGCTACACAGAAGACACCCACAAGTTTTAGAAATATCGTGAACATGAAGATCCAAATAGATATTTAAATTTAAGATAATTCCTGGATTGCCAGACAGATTTGTGGGTTGAAAGGTGAATCCATACTGCCTGAGGAAGACTGGGACATGAAAATCCTAGAGATTTTAATGAACTTAAATATATGGTAAGATCCATACAAAAGGTGGTAGAAACAGATTAATGTTTTAGTTTTGTCAGTAGAGAGAAGTCTGAAACAGAAAAGTAGATCTGTCTGTCATCAGCATGCATACAGTAGTTGTACTTTTCACACTCTTTCTTTTCCTAAGCATCTACTTTTGGCTACTTGTAGGGACAAGTTACTAGACTAGATAGACCTTTTGATTTGATGCACTCTCAGTCATTTCAGTGACATGCCTGGGTGGAAGCTGGTGATTACAATCAGTTCTATGTAGCATGTCTAACGAGTTTAGAAACAGAAGGACATCAGGGCTGTTGGAGAGGCCAGCGGTGTCAAAGTTGTAGTTTTTTTCTGTGGCAGAATAGGCGAAATACATTTCTTGTGTACTTTCTGGGAAAGACCTGAAGAGAGAAGTCTCTGAATGAGAAATTGAAAGAGAATTGGGGTGAGTGCATCAGGAGGAAGGACAAAATCATGTCTCTGATGCAAAGTAGAGAGATTATAGAAGAAGAGAGGACAGTAAAAATTTTACCACTGATGGAAAGCACAGAATTGCAAATATAGAAAGCAACAGTGAAAAGATACTAAGGGGATAATGAATTTCATGTTGTATTATCTTTTCTCTGTTTTCTTGCAATTAATGCACACAGAGACTTGGAGATAAAAGGAGTAGAGAGTTGGGAAACAAAGGTAGCAAAAAGGTGTGGAAACAAGCGTCAGTTGAGAAATACATTTGGTTAGCCATTCAGGTGAGAGAACAAATTTGTTATGGAAGAAGTGAGCAGGCCACTGGTGAACCACTGGCATCCTAGGAACAAAATATGTGGCTGTTAGCATAGAGAGCTGAGGGAGTGCAAGATGGATGTTACAGTGGAAAGGAAGAACAAAACTGTAGAAACTTTAGAAGAGTGGAGAGAATTGGTAACTAATGACAAGTAAGAGGCAGCAGGGAACAGAAGAATCATCAGTACCAACGATCTGAAAGTCATGAAATAATGAAGAATAATATGTGAACAAATGAACTGTGATTCTATTACAGCGATATCACAGTGATAGTTGGGTAGGGATAAAGAAGAACTAATAACAAAAGACTAGATATAGACCTAGGTGAAAAGCTAATCAAAGCAATGAATGGTTGTTTTGTTGACTACGAACACTGAACCATATTTGTAAATCCAATGAGGAGAGATGACATGCATCTAAGAGAACAGGGCGGTCATCAACATGGGAGCTGAAGCCATCAGGAAGGAACATGGGAGATTATAAAAAGAATTAAGAATTGAAATTGAATGCATCAAGTGGAAAAGGGTTAAGTGCACAGAACTTAGAAGCTTGAAAGAGAGAAAGGAGATTGATTTTGTTTTAGAGAGTCCTATGAAAAACTGAGAGTGAGGGAGAGGGAGGGGGGATTTACGTCAGAACTGCGAAAAATTGGAAACCAAATGTTTCAAACCTATGATTCACTTCAGAAACTTGGATATTCCTAGTCTAGTGAGGATTTCAACATTGTATGACAAAAATTAAGCTTTCTCACTGGCTGGAATGGATGAAGCTCAAAGAGATGATCCAGCAGGTGTAGTTAATATTTGGGATTTTGCTACAATGGTTGGAGTGACACCTGAGATCTGCTTTCCTGATTCTCTGTGTGTTCGTGCTTTGCGAGATGGAACATTTGGTCAAAGTTGGCATCTCAACTGATAGAACTCAGGAAATCTGTTATTCTCGTCAAACCATCAGCTACAACATGCAGGGAGCTAGACAAGCCACTCTGGTGCTCACATCTGTCTATTTAAGATAGGGGATTATCGGTAAAAAATAGATAAGGCAAAGAAATAGCGATTCTAGCATGGACAACAATTTTTACTAACATATGGATAGTGATTTTAAACTTGTTCTCTTGCATTCACATAGGCAGTTCTGTTGGACTTCTAAAGTGTATACTAAGGTAATCAAGTACCTATATAAAACAAATAGAACAGCCTGTTTTTAAAAAAGAACAGCAATAAAGGTATGTAGGGGTGTGCCCATCATATGTTACTCCTTTATTTCCTGTAGCTTATTAAAAAAGCAATTGTTTTCTTGTTTCACTTGTGAAATGTGCAAGTTTGGCTGCTTAAATGGTGTGAAACAACAGTTAGCACAGTGTAAACTGTGAATTGTACTTGGAAATAAAGTTTTAATTACCGGTGTCATCCTGTTCTAGTGGTAAGATAGATATAGAGATATAAAGATTTAAAGAGCATCATTATCTCGGAAAGTTAAATAGTGGGTTAACTAATTCAGAAAAAAAAATATTTTTCAGATGAAATACCTTGAATAAAAATTATTACTGGAATTATAAGCATAAATTATATATTTACAACAGATTCCACTTGAAAAATACATACAAAATTTACAGGCGATGGGAATGGGAATCAAGGTTGCTCCGTATACATAGTTACTGCAATTTTAAATGCTTATGATATCACAGAATCACAGAATGATAGGGGTTGGAAAGGACCTCTGGAGATCATCTAGTCCAACCCCCCTGCCAGAGCAGGCCCGCCTAGAGCAAGTTGCACAGGAACATGTCCAGGTGGGTTTGCCCTCAGCACAGACTAGAGGGGGACGATAACCTCCCTCGACCTACTGGCCACACTCTTCTTGATGCACCCCAGGATGCCATTGGCCTTCTTGGCCACAAGAGCACATTTTTGCCTCTTGGTCATCCTGTTGTCCACCAGGACTCCCAGGTCTCTCTCCTCAGAGCTGCTCTCCAGCAGATCAGCCCCCAACCTGTACTGGTTCATGGGGTTATTCCTCCCCAGGTGCAGCACCCTGCACTTGCCCTTGTTGAACTTCATTAGATTCCTCTCTGCCCAACTCTCCAGCCTGTCCAGGTCTTGTATGGGAGCACAACCTTCTGGCATGTCAGCCACCCCTCCCAGTTTCTGATTATTTAGATTTTAATTCCTATCAACACAGATTAGTGAAAAACATTGCAAACAAGTACTGATTGTTTCAGCAGGATTCTTCTATTTCTCAATATGAAAACTTGTTAATAAGTGATAGTGTACTGCTCTTATACCTCTTGTCTGTAATTCCTTAGCTCATGCTTATTTGGTAATGTAAGTAGCCTGCCCCTGGACACCAAATACTGTCATAATCTCCTAGTTTCTCTACCAGTCATGCCATGTCAACTGTGAAGTGCCACTATTTTTTTCCACAACTGAAATTTATCAAAGAAAGTTGGCTTTATTGAATTCATTTTGAAACTTCCTTTTAATGCTCCTTGGTTTTGAACGTTGTTCTGTTTGCACTGAAGTCTTCAGTGCTTCATCCACATGACTGGCAGCCATGCTAACATACTTCTTTCTTAAATTGCTAGCTGGGGAGACAGCTTTTCAACCTATTGCACTTTTTCTTTTTTTCATTTTTGTCCCATACGTAGATTCAAATTGAGTGCTTTCCCATTGCTTCGGCAGTGTGCGAAGGACAGCCCCTGCCTCCTTTCATGCCAGTAGTGCGACAGTGAAAGAACAATTTGACCTCAGTTCTTTTGGAGTACTTGTTTGAGTCAGAAGACTCTCTTTGCATTGTGAATTTTGCCTGCATGACTTTTCTCATAGGGTTCTTTGGTTTTTGTTTTAATTTATTTCATCGTTTCTTTTTATTTTCTTTATTTCTGCATTTCTTTTTCCTGCTACTTTTGTTTACATTTCAGTGAAGTCGATGGAGAATGAATATTCCAGTTTTAGCCACATGCTGTTTCCCCTTATTACTCTCCCCCCCCACCCCTCTATATTTTTGCATATTCTCCTGGCAGTGTCTTCCCTCCACAGCAGTATTAAACTTTGCCATTTCTATGACAAGCATATTCCTAGTACAGGAATACACTGTATTGATACCCGTACAAACTATATTACTGGATGAAGGCCATTTCCTGAGCTAAGGCTTGGTTTTTTTCCCTAGTCTTTTATGCCCAAACAACAGATATAATTAAAAAAAAAAAAATTCCTTGGGAGTTTCAGAAAGTCATGAGCCTTATCATCAAGACGAAATACTTGCTAGCTTCATGTGTGTTACCTACTCTGCTGACACTGGAAGAATATTATTCCAAGCACTACAAGGATCTTGAAAAAGCCAAATTCCACAAAATTGGCATTGAGGAAACTATCTGGAGAAAATGAGAGTAAACTTCTGTATGCCTTCTCTTCTTTCATGCTGAGGAAGGTCTCTCTGCTCATCAGGCAGGAACAGACAGACAGAGTCTACTTTTTAATGGAACACTTTATGTATCTTTCATTGCTATTATCTGAGCAATCTGCAATTTACAATCTACTATAACCTGTGGTTACTCCCAGCACATTGTGTTCCACTTTGGATGAGTAAATTCTGCATCTCAATTTCAGGGCTGCTGTTTCATAGGAGGAAAGTAATGTGACATATTTTACTTGAAGAAATGGGCATAACAGCTGATGTGAACTCATTGGTTCACATCAGAATAGCACAAACAGAGTATAGGAGTCTTATGCTCACAGCCTTCTCCTGTACTTGCAACACTATGTTTGTTTGTTTGTTTGTTTGTTTGTTTTTTTATGGTTGGACTCAATGATCTCAAAGGTCCCTTCCAACCATGAAGATTCTGTGATTCTGTGAAGTAACTGGGTAATCAAAACGATGGCTACCCCAAACTGTTAGAAAAAATTTGATTACTGATTCGAACAACAGTACCTACTAGTTTGTAGTTGCGATTATGCAGCAGTACCTGAAAAAACTATGGCATTTGACCTGTTTCTTAGGTTTTTTTCATTAACAACTTAGTAATTAAATAATTATTATTAATAATTGTGGTGAGCATAGATTATGTTAATTCTCATAATTATATATGCATTGCACATCTTTTTATATCAAGTTTTCGTTATTATACATCATAT
>JAOXNO010000013.1:81370431-81492088 GCA_028565335.1 Limnodromus scolopaceus
ATATGTAATATATACTATTATAATAAATAAATAAGTTAATTCTTTCATTAGGCCAAATTTTCAAGCAGTATATTATTTACTATATTCATTTGCACAGTCTAAAAGTTTATAATTATGATTAAATTGTCTTCAAATGAAGATTTATTGCTCATTTAATTGATTAAAAAATCAATCTAATTGATTTGCTGATCTAATAAATTGCATTATAATTGACTTCTAGAGCAGGCTGTGCCAGATTTTGTACAAGCCAGAACCCAGAATTGCCTTCTTCATGATAACCTGCTAGTAGATAATGTGCTGGCATTATCCTTGGTATCATCCTGCCTTTTAACCTTTGCCCAAGATACACATAATCTTGCTTAGGGATTACACGAAGCAGAAACCTTACCTCTGAACTCAGGATATCTTTCTTTAGTCTTTTTGTTGCCCTCAAAATCTGAAGTTTCCTTTGTTTTCTGCCTTACAAAGAAGCACAAGAAATCAGGATTGTCTCTTCCCTATGTTGTGCATCTTCCAGATTTTCACATGAAAATTTTGATCCTGTTCTGTGAATTAGTTTTTGTTCAGGGTCAAAAAGGCAAGAGGCCAATATTTGTACTCAGTTGTTTTCTGGTGAGCTGAAACACATCATTGCCATATAGCAATAGGAAGAAGACTAGATAGTGAAGGTGCTTCTTCAGATCCTGTGCCTAACCAAGAGTACGGAGTTGTTTTCTGCCAGAACTACTGTGAAGTCCCTGATTCTCAGCTGTGAATAATGTTGATGCAGGATGCAAGGGAATCTAGTGACAATAGATGGTGATGCACTACTTGATTTCCTGTCTTTGGATTCGTAGACTGCCTAGAAGCAGATAGTGGAAAGTGGTAAATACTGTGTAGTTTAAACAGAATGTTGGTAATCGATGCTTTACAACTTTTTAACTGTGCGTATCTATTTGAATTTCTTTGTACATCTGCATTCTTTGGTTCCATCATCTAACCATCATTTTGTGTTGTGCCTGGATTGGAAAAACACATTAATACTTAGCATTTTCTACCCCTTTTACAGGACTTAAATGCTTTACAAGAGTCCTCTTTCAGTCTTCTTTTAGTGAGCTGGGAACTTTGAACTTTTTAAAATTCCAATTACACAGCATTTCTTCCACCTTCACATCATTTATATGGTTCTTTTCCAGGAAAGACCTTTCCATTCCCTCTTTTTCAGCATCCAGAACCCACTGAAATAGGCCAGTGTCAGAAATAGTTCCTGATACTTTGTACCATCCTAAAATCATCTCCCTACTGTTCCCTATGGAGGTGATGTGAATAGAGTAATCAATTTCATTTGCTTTCTCTTTGGTTCAGTGAATGTCTACGTATTGTATGGGAACCGAAAGTGTTCCAATAAGTTACTTGGAAGGAGTTCTACTATTGAATATCCTGAATATCATGTAAATCTCAGTTATTAAAATAGTATCTTTAGAGACAGAAGTTTAAAACCTTGCTTTAGTTCAGGTGAACAATGGGTTTGAGTCAAAGTCTCTCAGATGGGAATGTACCAACCATTAAGGTGTAGATTATTCTCAGATAAACCCCCTGTGTTTCCTCTTCTATGTGTTGTAAAAAATATTTAATTATTCATAGAGCCAAAAAGACAGAGAAAGAGTAGTCAGCACTTTTGGAAAGTCCAGTTAGCAGATGAAATGTGAGTTCTGATAAATTAATTTTTTATTATATATTCATATAAATATTAATGAAATTAATACTGGAATACTTTCAATAAGATAGACAAGAAGACATCAACAGAAACGATCAAGAACAGATGATCCCTCCATATACTAACTGGTGGCCAGGGCATTTTTATGGACGAGGCTTGTTCTGTCCCTCCATGTTGAGTAATTTGTTATATATCTTTTGTGAGTGCATTAACATCATAACGAGCTGCACAATCTTAGCCTCACACTCAGAATTTTTTCATGTAAAAGTATTCAACAGTTTTAGCTAGAATTTACAAACAGTTCCTTTCCCAGAAAAGAAGGAAAAAGCATCTCCAGAACCCTTTTTGATACTGTTTGTGTCCAAAGAGAGGTGCAGAGTTGTACAAGGAAAATATGGTTCAGTGACTAGATGGCATGAAAATTGTTAATACGTCCTTCACAGAACTGGTTTCTAGTCTTGCCGAGACTTACTTCCTCTGAGTAATCAGAATAAATGTTTCTTTCTCAGTATTATTCCAGAAATGTGGATCTATCCATAATGCGACAGTCTATGCTTGAGCGTAGTTTTCAGTTTAATTTTGCAGATCATCTTTAAGTTGCAGAGAATGCAACAACCGTGGCAGCCTTTCATTTCCTACATTCATTCATATTTAATTTTCAGATAATGCTACCAAGCTAGGTTGCAATTAAACTCAGTATTTCCCGTAAAGCTGCAACAGAAATTGAACAGTTCCTACTTCACAGTAGGAATGGTATTATTCACATAGAGTGGTACTTTTCATTTATTGGCTTTCACCTAATATACACATGTCCATGGAATGTTCAAAATACTGATGAACTAAGCCACTAAGCTAAAGTTAATTGGTTAGAGTCTCATATGAGTTAAAAGCTGACTTGAGGAAAATTCACTTTAACTTTATGTATTTCTCACAAATACATCTCTACAACACACCATGACTTTTAAGTATTCTGTGATATATATTTGGGGCAGGATTTTGTCCTGGTAGATTGACAGGCTTAAAAGTTGAAACCAGGAATTAGAAAAAAAAACTACTTGGTACAAACAGGATATTTAACAGGTTTCACAGTTTTGTTTCATATGCTTTTAGGTGTTGAGAATACTATATCAGTGTGATTCAAGTATGCTCATTGGTAAAGGGCCAGCCTTTCTTTTGAGACTGGATAAAATTGCAATCCTTATTTTAATAGACAGGATGATTAACACACAGGATTAGTGTATTTTAATTAACAGGAATTTATGTTTCCAGAAACTCTGAATGGTGGGAGTTCACCTCCATATACCTTTAAAACCAAATATTCACTTTCTGTCACTAAGAGAGTGAAAATGCTCACACAGTCCTGCAGTCTTGCCTCATTCCTTCTATTTTTGGGGCAGCAGCAAAAGATAACTACTAATAATTTCTCAGAGAAAAAATAACGTAAGACTAATACAGTTTTCATCACAGCTCTGCTTGTGGTCTCAGATCTTGATTCTAACAATATAAAAATCATAAGATAGAATGTTAAATTAGTCTGCTTAATAAATAGTACAATTTTGAAAGGTGAATGTAATAGAATGTAGATTTTGTACATTGCTCAGGATGTTCAGGCTTCTGGTCAATCAGAAATCCAACACACATCCAATGTAGGTGTAGATGTTCTGCTCAGTCATGTACATGCAGTAAGCCAACACTTGCAGGAACTACTAACTAAATTGCTTGTGTGGTGTACGGATGGACGGTATCTCCACAGTAAAATGTTATCCTTTCACAATGTCCCAAGTAAAATATTGGTACAGCCTTCCAAGCAGACTGAGAAGTTACATACAAGCCAAACTATTTGTATTCGTGAGCCCTCTGATAAATGAAAAGATAATGGGCATTATGACTACAGGCACTGTATATGTTAATAATTTATCAAAATTGGTAAGGATTAATGGTGAGCTGCAATTCTTGTGGCATTGATTCTTTTTATAAAAAAGGCATAATAATAGATGCCTATAGCCAAAACTGATGTCTCAAATGTCTGTATGTATGTGTGTGCTCAAAACTTTACATTTTCTATCCAGGCTGGTCAATAAGTTAATAATATCACTGCAGATTAAATCATGTTGTCCAATGTGTGCTTACTGCAAAACCTGTTAGAAAACATAATTACCTAATCACTTCGACGACTAACAAGATAAAGTAAGGAACAGGCATCTCAAAAATGTTGTTGGGCCTAAATAATTTTGTTTTTTGCTTCTGTAGGAGTTCTATTCATACGTACACAGATTGCAAATCCTACTATGCATAATGAATGACAGTGGGAAAGAACTTTTTCTTGTCAGAGCTGTCCAATTCTAGCAATTGGAGTAATTAGAGCAATCTAACAAGAACTTTTTGAAGTCATGTAATTGATATGTCTTCAGGTTGATCATGTTATGTTATAATAAATAGGTCACTGCCAGCTATTTTTAGTTACTTTTATATAAAATATGCATTCCAGAATGACTAGAGGGAATGGGAGGCTTCAGTCGGTAGTGTCCATAACAAGGTGTGTTTCTGAGAGAACAAAGAGGAGTAATGCCCAACAGCTCTTTGGTTTCAGGAGTTTCGGTGGATTACAGACCGTGACAGTTGAAACAGGTACACATTTGACAAGCCATAAGGAAATTTCATATGTTCTTTATTAAAGATGTAGGAAAACCTCAAAACCTGTAGTTTCATTGCAGACGTTTTTCATGTAATGTATTCTAAGTACAAGCATGGTCTCAGTCAGTACTTTTTAGAACACTTTTTCTGCCATGTGTTTTACAATAATCAGGGGTTATACAAGGCACCATTAAAAAAAAGCCAAGCTAATGTTGATTTATCTCAAAAATGACAGACCTTGAATATTATATCCATCTTTGTGTTAGTGAGAACTGTATTAACTTTCTTCTTTAACAACTAGTCCATCAAAGCAAAATGTTTCTTTCAACTTCTGGAAGTTGAAAAAAATTAATTAAATAATTCCGTGGTATTTATGCTTGACAGAACCCTTAGAAGAAAAGAGGAGCAATGTTCTGGGGTCAGCATTAGAACTATAGAGTACCATTAATGTACTAGACTCCCAAATGATTCATGAAAGGAAGACCAGCAGTAAATAAAAGAGACAAATATAATGAAGTGCCAGTAGAAGTAAAAGTGTAGGAAGTTTTCAAGGGACAGACAGTATTATATTAAAATCAGAAGCATGAATTATATTTTGTTTATGAAGGAACCATTTTCAAAGGAAGATTTCATCATCATCATCTATTAAAGTAAAATGTGTTCTTTTCATGGGCAACAGGGACAGCATGGTATGTTGTAACACTACAGATGTGACAGGAAGGAATATGAAACGGAATCCCATTTCATGGAAATGTAAATGAGAATTTTTTAATGAACCTGCCTCTGAAAAATTGTTCAGAGTATTATTATAGTTAACTAGATACAGATTTTTTAACATTTTCTTTCAATTTCTAGTTTTTAAGCAAAAACTGTAGTCTTTCTCATAATATTTACTTTTTAGGGTCATGTACTTTACAGAAGCTGACACTACATGGCTGTATAGATCTTTTCTAACTTGGTAAAATACTTAGCTAAAAGAACTGTTACTGATTATGGAATGTATAGTCAGCAAATAAAAAAAAAATTAGGAAGTCAATTTATAATGAGGAGCAATTATGAGTTGTGAGACGATTTATATGGAGAAAATGAGAAACTTTGGAAAGAATGGATTTAAATTGTGACAGACTAATAATGAGGTCATTCATTATGGAATGTTAAATAATTCAGTCTGTTAAATTCTAAACGTAATTTCTCAACATTAACTATCACTGAATTATTTTACTACATTATTTTTGTGACCTCTTTATTTTAAGCTGTTAATTTGACATTAAAAGGTGAAGTGATTATAACAACATGCAATAGGGCATACAATAAGGTAAATGATCATGAGAAATAAAGTGAAGTTTAATTGGCTTTTGGTACTACAAAGAGAATCTTACTCTTAGAAAAATATTATCTTCTTAGGTGTCTGTCAGAGTGTGTGCTCACCTATCAGCTATGCTGTGAGTAAGACTTCAGGTAGAAGAAAATAGTGTGACCACAAATCCAGTTCCTCTTCACAAGCCTTGTTGTGAAATGCAGTGCCACCAAACAAAACTGTCCTACGTAGTTCCTCTTGTTGCCTAATGGCTAATACTGTCCATGGCTCAGTAAAAGACTGAACCTTCCAAACCTGTTTAAATGTGAGTAACATCATAACTACAGCATACCTTCTGCATTATGTGAACAGGGTGCCTGTCTCAGTAAGATCTGTTTGCTTTTTATAGTTTGTACCCAAACTCAGTAAAACTTACAGGAAAAAACCCAAGACATTCATTTCCCAAAAGTCAATCTCAGGCTGTTCTGAATGAAAACTGATTGGAGGGGGACAATGAGGAGGAAGTGACATTTGAGGCAAGTTAGCCATCAGGAACATTCACAGTCTTCTTGCCATTAGGACTAAGGAGAGACATACACAGAAACCAAGATCCCTAAACTGGTCACATGTTAATACCAATCCATCCCAGCCTGTCATTCTTACGGTGATGGATTCTTGTGGCGGACTGCCTAGCACTAGGAGGCAGGTTAGCAGTTTTGCATAAATCTTTCTGGGCCTCCTGAATGCCTTCCATCTTTCGCATACAGTCCTTTCACCTCTGTCTACTCTGGGATCTCTTCAATTAATTTAACTTACTGATTACACTAGATAGGGAGGTAACTTCCTAAAAAGTTTCATTTGTAGAAGACAGACAGACAATAACAGAAAGGCCGAAGTAGATGAGTAATAGAAGAAAACATCCAACCCCCTTTTGGGGTTCTTGGTTGTTCTGGTTTGTTGGTTTTTGTCTTTTTTTGTTTTGTTTTATAAGTAGTCTTTGATTTTTAAAAGCAAAGGAGTTGTTAGGAACTACAACCTGTGGAATGCTTGAGCATATTCTCAGTAGTTGGGGTGCCTCTCCTTTCTGAATATATATACTGAATCTTTGAAATTACCGCATTTATTGGGATTGAGAGATTAAATTGCTTGCATTCTTGATAGACAATTCATCTTATCAGGAGAATAGCAAAATAACTAGAATACATTCTTGAGAAGATGCTAGTAACAGCTGAGGATCTTGTCTCTGTTTCTTAGGACATTTCAATGTCAAGCTTTTCTAGGAAGAAGTTTGGGTAAGCCAACAGAAACCCTCATGAGATGGAAAAAGATGGTAGGAGTGGTTATTCTGGTTGGGAGTGGGAGATGATAGGAATAGAAATTGTTTGTCAGACAACACCAGATAAGAGATAGGCTTTATATCTAGACTTCATGCTACATTACTTAGCCCAACTGTTTGGACTACTTTTCCTTCTGTTCAGTGCTATCTTGCAGAATAATTATGAGTAATCTAAGTTAAAAAAAAAAAGAAAGAAAGAAAATCAAAATAAGCTGAAGTGAGTTTAGGAACTTCTGCGTTGCTGAAATTGTACTGTGAAAGATCTGCTGTTTATTTCATTTTTTTTTCAATTTATTGCCAGCTTCTTCCATGAATTTGACAGTTTAATATTTTGTGACAGTTAAAGCTTTACTTCATGTAAATTTACTTTGATTTCAGGCATTCCAAACAAATTCCTTACAGGTCTGTCTCACATTGATAATGAAATAAGATAGACTACATAACCAATAGCATTTATGACAGTTTTCTGCCAAGTTGCACTATGTGGCTTCAGCTGAGAAATGAAAAATAATTTTGTTGAACATATCCCTATAGAGTCTAAAGAGAGTTCTATGAATTTCAGTCCTGACATTTAAAACCTGCATAAAAGTAATAGCTGAGTCATGAGACGCTCACACTGTTCTGCCATGCATCATTTGTTAATGACCTTCCTTGACCTTATAAAGAAAACTCTAACAAAGGAAATGAGTATCCATAGTTGCTTTACCGTAAAAAAGGTATTATTTAATATGAATAGCCCCATTCCAAACCCTGAAGTTCAATGAAATAGCTAGTGTGAGTTTTATAAGTTCATTATAAAAGGATATTATTTCAAGGTAGACATTTTACAAATTGTTACATAGCTATCTTTTTGTACTATTGTGTTCGGAAGGCTGCAACAAGAGAAGGCATGCAGCACCAGATGTGCAAATTAGGCAGGTAACAGTAGAAAACTTACTGGAAAAAAATGAAAGAGATGAAAGGGGCAGAGGACCTCATTGCTCGCTCAGGCTCTTCACAGTGGTACTTGATGGGAGGAAAAGAGCATAAGTTGAAACAAATGAGAATCATCCTAGATATAAGCAAAACATTTTTCAACCTAAAGATGGTCAAAAGCAGCACAGGTTGCCCAGAGAAGCTGGACAGTCTCCATGCTTGGAGGTTCTCAAGGTATTACTGAATAAAGCCTTGAAAAACCTGGTCTGATCACATCACTGACCCTGTTTTGAGCACGAAATTGAACTGGAGACCTTCCACAGCCCCTTGCCACCTGAATTATTCTAGCATCCTGTGATCATACAGTATTGGGTACCCAGCTGCTGGTAAAAAGAGAAAGCTTTCATAAAGTAACAGCAAAAAGGAAAAATTATTGCCAGATGGGAAAAGAGGTAATAGAGCCCTTAATTCAGTAGCTCTTTCTCCACTTTTTCTCTATGACAACTGTATAAGAGGGCAGGTATGTTCAAAGTACATGAAAGGAACATGGACATGAAAGATGGCAGTCTACAAAGTCCGCATACTAGCTCTGGAGTAGGTGGTGGGGCTAGACTGGGGAGTCTGCCAAGCTAATTTAGACAATTATGGCCAAGAAAGACCATATATGTGAAGGGTAATCTAGAATGCTTTTTTCCTTATGTTGTGTTTTGCTTTTGTGACTCTTTAACAAAATTTTATTTCTATTTTTATCTTGTCAGAATTCAATAAGCATACTCTTTTATCTTTAAATCTTGTCACACCATAAATTTGAATCACCTCACATACAGAGGATACAGCCTTGCCCGGAAAGGCGAACCTAACTGAGGTGCACTGTGAAGTTATGTTCATGGTACCTATATTCAGGGCTCCTCCTGAGTCTTCAGGTTGCTTCCAAACTAGGCTGCAGGTATCTCTTGGTAATGTTAACACTGATTAACCCAACTCCCTTGGTATGTCTGGAGATAGCCTGGAACTTCTTTGATGAGCAGCAGGAAAGTGGAAAATGGCTTCAGACTTGAGGGGGGTGGGATTGAAAGGAGAGTTGTCACTTTCAACCTGCCACACTAACATACTGAAGACTGTCTTCCCAACATTTCTTTTATTCTCTTCATTAGCCTACAAATATGAAAGGCTGATTTCCACTCCTAAGACTAAATAATGTTTTGCCTACGTATTCAAACCAGAAATAAAACTATTAACTCTTCTGAAGTTCACAGCTAGACGGTGATGATAGTGACACTGGAGGGGCTGTGGAAGCAACTATTAGTTTCACTTTAACTAAAAGTGAAATAGGTAAAAAAACTTATATAAAATGCTAGTATCAAGGATATTAGTAAAGATTTATGAAGATATGTATACATATTAAAATAATTTCTGATTTCAGGAAAAAAGTGAAGTTGAATGTACAATCTCAGAAAATAACATTTTTATCTTATACAACTTTGTTTCTCTTTTAGTGGCAAAGCATTACTATAACACTGGTTGAGAAAGTACAGATGGTTGCTGTAATCCTAGGATCTCTGTTCTTAGTAGCAAGTGTGACTTGGCTTCTATGGTCAGCCTTCAGCCCTTATGCAGTATGGCAAAGAAAGGACATCCTTTTTCAAATCTGCTATGGAATGTATGGTTTTATGGATCTAGTATGCATAGGTAAGCTCAAAATCTTTAAACAGCAGAGACTGTGGTTTAAGACTGTGACTATATTTATTTTTCTAATTGGTCACTCTGATCACTCAATTCTTTGCAGATTTATTCTCAGCTGGTACCTTTGGCAAATACTGCTTTTTACATTGCTACAAATACTGCAAAGATAAAAGAACCAAAGAAATTGTACTCTGATTCATCAAAATGTCTCCTCAAGAACTTAGTGGTGAGAACAAGATCAGTTTGAATTTCCTGAAAAATAGGCAGCTAGCAAAGTTCAGGAAGTTAAATTGATGAAAATAACAAGATATTATTAAAATAATAAGTAATATTACATGCTGTCAAGTCTTCTACTAATGCCATTTTGCATTACATTTTACCATCATGAAGTGCAGAAGAAGCCCTTGAGGATGTCAAGGGCTACTACATATCTACTCCATATCCAACATTAAATCGCGGAGGCTTATATAGGTTACTGTGCAGGTAACAGAAAAGATCAGAGAAGACAGGCATGAGTTCTTTGTACACCATAAACAGTTATGAAACACTCTAATATTGCTACCTATAATAACTTACTATACTATTTAAAAGTCTCAAGTCATTCAACTTTAGCTGAAATCTTATAAAAGAAAATGCAATTTACTGCAAAGCTATTATGACCAGTTTTGACATTTCTGAAAATATACTGGACCCAGAAGTTTTAAATAGAAATCCCTTTAGTATTTGATAAAACAATCTTGAATTCATTGTTAGAATAGCTACAATTATTTGCAGAGAAAAATTTAACAGTTGCAGTAAACATTAAACCACATTCTTAGAATTGCAATTCCAAGAAAATCCAGGTCAAATGCTATCTGAAGTTTTCTTTGAGATTTTTGAATGATAAATGTTGATATTGTCCTCATCTCATATATGGGAATTCAGAACGACAGTGCTGAATTCTGCTCAATGAGGTGCAAAGAAAAAGAGTGATTCCTTATATCGAGGCTTTTGCTCCAACCATAAAGCCATATCATCATTTATTGAAACCATCACATTACTGTAAGAGTATTTATATTTCAGCTGGATCAGCAGTTCTGTTTATTTTGTAATTTTTCTAAGGGAAGCCCATTTTGGAATATTTAGAACTCAGGCTTTCTTCTGTGAACCCGGATCTTCTCAGAAAAACGAACAAAGTCTAGATCTCTAATACTCTGGAGAAGTGCTCAGCTTCTAAATGAAAAAAAGAGCTCATCTACATGTCCTCTTACATGCTGATTCCTGAACACCACTTTTTCCAGCTTAACTCTCAATATTAAGGTGTTTGCTTTTATTTAAAAAAACACTAATTGAAGACAAACTGTACTTCAGGTATTCTAACTTTTCATTTATACAGAATTCTGTTTTTTCACAAAGATTACAATTTTAAAAAAATTACTTTGGTATGCATGAACAAGTTGAATAACCAGTTATTTCAAACTGTTTCCATGTCTTTGACTGTTAAAACACCTAAACCAAATGAATCTCAAAATCAATGGAGAACGTCTGTGGGTGATCAGAAATAGTAGTGTGTTTGTCTGTATAAGTAAACTATTGTAAGGTGAGCCTTCAACAGATTGGTATATGCAGTTACGTGCCTGCCTTTCAAGCCAGCCAGGCTCAAGCCACCTCTGGACTGGAAACTACTGAAATGACATGTACCTCACATGGCCATGGAGCTTCTAGCCCAACTGGCACCATGCCGGAGCGAAGTGGACGTGCACCTGTCTTCACCCACCAGATAAACTGACTTGTCTGTAATTACCTAAATGCATATTTCATAGTCCTATTATAAATAATACGTGGAAATCTTTATGTAAAACCAACTAAACATTTGGACACTGTTTTGTAATTACAAAGTTCAGTGCAGATATAAATTGTATCTGGAAATTCAGAAAGCTGTATAAAGGAGGTTTCATAATAGTAGAATCCTGATGGTCCAAATTCATTCAACCCACTTATTCTGCAGATTAATCTGAATTCTCTAGGCTTTTAAGACCAGGAGTTCTTGTAACTCTTGAAAATCTTTATTAATCAATTCAACTTTATTCAATTTTATCTTTTTCTTTCATCATAAAATGAAGAAGATTGATAGTTTTAATTTAAAACATTTCAGTAAAGTTCTCTAATAGATGGATGTAATTATTACTCATGAATGATTTAAAAAACCCCAGTGCTGTCCATTATGCTGATCACTTCCCAAAGGCATTAACATATGATTTTACCATTGCATATTATATATAATCTCTTATATCATAAGGCTTGTAATGCTTACAGCCAGTCACAGTTCTTACTTAGTATCGCTCCTCTTATTTGTGTTTAGTCATCCATGGCATTCTCTTAGCTTTCAACAGGATTTACAGTGAGTGAGTACTGCACCCCTCTTTATTTCAGTGAAAAATCTATGCAGACATATAGATTTTCACATGAAGCACATAGTTCAAGACAGGTGCTTGAGTTACTGGTGGCATGACCAAGACTTACTCCAGCTGCCTTTGGTTAAGCCTCCCTATAGCTTTGCATAAACAATATGAATATTTTTGGTAATTTGTGAAGTGTAAATATCTGTACTTTTTAAAAAGCAAAGCAGTTTGCCTAAAGGTACTGATAAAATTATGCAATCTTTGAAAATGTGCACATATTAACTTGTTTTCCCAATGATTAATTTATATACCATACATAGCATATCACCCACCTTCTTCTCAATTAAATTACACGTAACTTGTATTTTAATTCTTGGTCTTGTTTTGCTTTCCCCCCCAAAAAATAATCCCAAAGATTACAGATCACCAATATAATAAATTCTATTCATTCCAGTGTACATATCTTATTGGTATCCATTGTTCTTCTCTAAATTTTTCCAGACTTCTTCCTAACAGGATCATTTTGACTTATCAGTGTTAGTTTCAACTGTACAAGTCACTAGTTTGTACATTTCTGCATCTAAGCTGGGTATAAAGCTGTTATTTTGCTTCTTGCTGATGACAGAAGTTTTCCTAAGGCAAACCTTGAACATTTTAATGAAGTAGAACTATTGCCTGTGAAACCCAGAGCTATGGCAGTGGTAGTACTAGGATCAGACCATCCATGCAGGGATTACCAATGGAAGTAAATTCATGAGCTAATATGAAAGGAATAAATAATATAAATCCCTTATTTAACCACTGAAGGACGGTACACCAAACCTTTGCCATTCTACTTTGTAGACCTAGCAATTATTTCTCATAATGGAAATATAATCTTATATATTTTCATATAATCTTATATATTTTCACCGGAACATGGTCATAACTACTAGCTATAAATGGTTCTAACATGAATAAAATCTCTCACAAGTAATAGCAGCTCACTCGCAATCTCAGAACAACACCGCAGCTCCTTTAGAGTGTGAAAAGCAATTGTAAGGTTGCACTGGAAGCGTGAGTGGTGCCATTAGCACTATGGCAAGGGAGTAAGAGACAGGAGCCAATGTGAGGTGTGAACAGCCCTCTGAAAGCCTCTTTCTACCCTGCCAAGGAACTTGATGCCTGACAACATTCGTGTAACTCCTTAGTTTTAGAAATGTACAGGCTGAAGTTACTTTTATAATGAACACATCTAGCTGCACTTAATACTTCTCTATTCAGAAAGGAGGGGTTTTTTCACATTAGACCTAATTCTAAGTAGTTTAGAAAGAGTTATATTAAGACCGCTATTTTTAGAGTGGACATATTTCACTTTAATGCTTTGAACAATTTAGTGCATTTTTTTATATCTATGGGACCTAGAATAGTACTAAGAGATGGCATTTTGTCCAGTGGTAAAGTCTGTTTCTGAAAAGGGTCTTTTTTTTAATTCCCTGGTAAAATTTTATGATGCTTCAGGGAGGACCGTTCCTAAATGATTATGAGTAAGATTAGCGTGATAAATAAGACAACTTTGGAACTTAAAACCACCAAATCCTATCGAACTAAAATGAGTTGCCTGCCTGTAAAGATGTACAGTATGAAAAATTTCAAGTGATCTTGTGACTCGGGTTAAGAAATCCTTTGGAAAGAGTGAAAGAATCACATAGTTCTTGGCAATAAAAAGAAAATAAAATTATGATCTCTCTATAATCCTATTGCCTGATTCCCATGACAATCCCTACATCTTAGAAATAAATCCTGAATGTAAAGTCTTCTTAGAGTCTTAGTACATTTTGCCAGGTCCGTCATCCCAAAGCTCTGTTCCTTGTAGCTATTAATTGTAAGACAAAATATCAGAACAGCTAACAGTAGAGAATTCTAACACTTTCTCTTGGGATCACCTGGGTAAACAAGTAATGTTTTTTCCCTAGGACTGCAACTATGTCCTCTGTGCTGTTGAAATTATGATATTTGGAACAAGTCAGTATTATTCATGGATTTATCCTTGTTTTCTCTCTCGTATCCTCATTCATTGCTGTGAAAGGAGATTCTTTGCCGTTTTCTTACAGCTTTACTTTAGTGACTAACTACTTATATGTTGAGCATCAAAGCTCCTCTGGAACTGGAAAATCTCCAGCATTTAAACTTTACCCAGATTTCCCCTTGTTTGTGGTCTTGGAACTGTTGATGCTGAGAGCTTTTGTCCCCCGCTCTGTGGAAAATATCTTTCAAAGAGACAAAAGATCTATCAGAATTCTTTTGCCTCTTCTACATAGGTCTTTTTCAACCTGTAGTTTTGTCAGATGGGAAATAAAGCTTTTTATGGGAGGAATTACGGGAGTGCTCCTTTTCTCCAAATCTGACAACTTTATTTCAAGCCTTGCAATATTTGATCCTTTGTTTGTTAGGGCTTTTGGAGTATCTATGAATAACACCTTCCATTTTAAAGAAAAGTTCTCTTCCTTGCCATTGTTGCAAAAACTTTGGAAACATAATTTCAGTAAATCCTGAAAGC
Organism: Limnodromus scolopaceus; assembly: GCA_028565335.1. Lineage (NCBI taxonomy): Eukaryota > Metazoa > Chordata > Aves > Charadriiformes > Scolopacidae > Limnodromus > Limnodromus scolopaceus. The sequence goes on from JAOXNO010000013.1 coordinate 81,384,913, forward strand.
TCAAAAAAAGTAAAAAAGAGCCTCTAAAAGAAGAAGTCCTATGACTTTTTCTGTCATAACTTTGAGAAGATATTTTGACTGTTTAAATGTACTTCATGTACTGAAATGATCTCTTCTCAACTGCTTCCTTGTGCTGTTCAGGTTCCAATAGAGTGCAGGCAGGTATCAAAAATCTTTACATTGGGGTAAATAGGTTTTCTCAATTTTGCTTCATCTCGGTCTTGAGGGAAACTGGGCCAAAGAATACTATGATCCAGTGACAAATAGAGGGAAAATTATGCTCATCTCATTATCATTCTATAGGAAATCCAACAGAATAAGAAAGGGGCAATCTTTGTCACAGCAATAAAACCATGGATTATTTGGTGTGTAGATTTTGCACGTGATCAAACACATTTATTCTTTTTAAGACAATACAGCCAGTCTTGAAGGTACATTTATGTATTAACATGGCTGCTAAATTTTTAAGACTGGTTGCTTTTTATATGTCTGAGAAGATGCAGATGCACATCAAGAAGATTTTTCACTAAAATGCTATGCCGATACAAAATACATTTAGAGTATTTAACATTTAATTAAGTCTATATTGTGTTAGGTTTGCTGTATTGGATGCTTCAATGAATTCTAGACAACTTGAAAGCTTTACAGAGATGCTGCATTTGCTATCATGTCCTTCTGAAAGCAATCTTGTTCCTCCATCTTTCAATGTAATGATCTTTAAAAATGTGTTAGAGTAGGCATTACTATCTGCAAAACATTGCACTTGAATCTGATGTTTGCTGTTCATGCGAATGTTTTTATCATCTTTTCTGCTTATGTCATCTTTCTTTGAATGTCTCCTTTCTGGTGTCAGTTAACCACGCTAAGAGACCTCAGACACTTAAATCACATTTTTGTTGTGTAGGAACAGGTGATATACAATATCTATACAATAAAGGACTATACCTGTGGCACCACAGATCATATTGCAGATGTGGCCATGTACAGGCAAGAAACACTGGACAAAAAATTTATAAATGTCTTTTTCTAGGCAGAATGCTCTCCTCTGAAAGCAGGGAGTCAGAGGAAAAAAGTGACACTGCTCAGAACCATTTAAGTTACCAGGCTGGTTAAGGAACAGAGGAAAAACCTATTAAGAACTCTAAAGCCCTATGTGTCTCCCCAGTAAATCCATAATTGAAATACACATAAAGAGTGTGTGTATAAATACATATACATATATACATACATACAAAAAAATTAAGAGTTTAAGTAAATAAATTGATTGCATGCATACAGTAAGCATAAGTATTAATTACATGGAAGCTTATAAGCAGATTGGACTGTTGAGGACTCCAGATACTCTGTCTTTCCTTTGTAGTATCTTTTAAAAGATTTCCTGGGTCTCAACAAAAAAAATGTTTCTCAACTTCTATCTACTGAATTTTGAAGAGAAAGAAGACAGCCTATCATACCTGCCATGCTCATCATAGTTAATATTAACAATTAATTTCTTTGTGCTCTACTGAAGCAAGACAGGAAAGTCATTATACTTACAGCTGTTTCAGGTTTTCATAAATCTTCTGTGCTCCCAAGTTGAACTAAGAATGTGAAAATAGTTAAATTTGTTTGTATCTGTACTGAATTCTACAAAACACTCTTAAATAAATTTAAGACCATCTTGCTTATTACAAAAGATCTAACTTACTTAAAGATCTACTTACACTAGTACAAATCTCAGTAAATAGTGCTTATGATGAACAAGGATAACATTTGCATGAACGGTCAATTTACAAATCTGCCAGTAAGGTTCTTTTATATTGGTTTACTTAAACCTAAATACTTTATTTAGGTGGGCATGCTCACATTATTGCAGTATTGGTTATGCTGAACTTTCATTCAGAACAATTTTATTTCCACTACGTGGTCCTGCCTCTCAATGTTAAACACATGAATAACAAGTTATATTGCATATGTACCATTTATTTGAATTATCAGAGTTACAAGTAATTTAATAGCTCTGGCAACTGCCAGATTCATTACCATGTGTTACAACTGTATTTGCTCTCAAAGTGGTATCCAGTGACATTTTGTACAAACTAATTTTTTTTTTTTCTTAATTTCAGGACTGATAGTACATGAAGGCGCATCTGTTTATCGAGTGTTTAAGCGCTGGAGGGCTGTTAATCTACACTGGGATGTGTTAAATTACGATAAAGCCACAGACATAGAAGAGAGCAATCGAGGAGAAGCCTCAGCAGGAAGGACATTGTGGTTACCGCTGACTGCATTTAGAAACAGAAGTTTAGTTCATCCAACACAGTTAACCTCACCAAGATTCCAGTGTGGCTATGTATTGTTACATCTGTTCAACCGCATGAGACCTCAGGAAGATTCATCAGAAGATAACGGCTCTGGGGAAGTAGTGATGAGAGTGACCTCAGTGTAAAGATTATGCTCACTGTGCTACACAGATAAGGATAATGTGCTCTGATGTTACTGGACTTTGGAATGTAGTTACAATGAACAGTGGAACCATTAACACTTGAAAATATATCTACAAATTTTTTTAAAATTTAATGCTTTTTATATGATCAGCTAAAACACAAATACATTTTTCTGGAAAAAAAAAAAAGTCTCTTGCTTTTTATATAGTCTGGTTTATTAGATCTTTTGTCAATTTGTACCTGAGGTGTATACAATATAGTTTAACTCTTAGGTCTTTGAATGATGAGGAAACTCATTTTTAAGTAAAAAAATATATTTAAATGTATTTTCTTAAACTCTGGCTTTAATCCACTACTGTTATTTTTCCCACTTTCATGAGAATTAAACTGAACAAGCTTCTTCCAAAAAGAAAACAATGTTGGCACAAGTGAAGTATTCTTCCTTTTCTGTCTTTATTTTGTTGTTGTTTGTAGCTCAGTTCAGGTAAAGTAAGTACTTAGTAAGTAAAGGATATGTTGTACCTTGCTTTTAAGCAGAAGTCCAATGGATGTTCTACAAAACATGAGGGAAGATGCCAACTCTTCTTTTAGCTCTCCCACGTGGACTAGCAAGATGTCAGACACAAGCATGACACAGGCAGGGGAAGAGTCGTGCAGTGCCTCTCGATCTGCAGGGTGCTGGGGCTGTGCCTGTGTGCAGAAATGACATTGCCTTCCAGACAGTGGTGCTGAATTTAGCAGCCTTTGAATTTCTAGTACCATTCTAACTGTAGCACATTGACATCCCGTAATTTTTTTTAAAAAAGAAATGTACATTATGAGTTCTGGAATAATAATAAATTCTAACGGAAACTGAAATAGAAATAATGTAGAGCCTTAATTTTGCCAGGTAACGAATCATCATATGAAAAATGAGCCAATATTCATCTTTATCAGGGTAGCTAATCAATGCTGTGAAGTTTGCTTCCCTATTTTTGTCTCATGGCAAAAATTCTAGTATCATGTAATCAAATGGAAATGGAAATAATTGCCAAGACAATAACTCAGGCTGTTGAAGATCAAGATGTAAAAGTAGGGCTGAAATGACTCTGAGAGCTCTAGATTACCGATCGCAGTTTGCGGTGGGTTGATGTTGTCTGGCTGACAGATCCCCACCCCGCTGCTCTCTCCCCGTCCTCAACAGAACAAAGGGAGAAAATAAGATGAAAAAGCTTGTGAGACAAAGAAAAGGGCATCACTTACCAATTACTGTCACAAGCCAAATAGGGACAACACTGGGAAAATAAAATTATTGCCAATTAAAATAGAGTTGGATGGTGAGAAACAAAGATAAAACTCTAAACACCTTCCTTCCACCCCCTATCCCTCCCCTTCCCCTTTTTCCCAGGCTCGGCTTCGCCCCTCCATTCCTGACTCCTTGACCTCCTCTCCCCTGAGTGGCGCAGGGGGATGTGGAATGGGGGGCTGTGGTCAGTCTGTGCCAGCTCCTCTCTGCTGCTCCCGCCTCCTCACCCTTCTCCCTGCTCCAGCCCGGGCCCTTCCCAGGGGCTACAGTCCTCCAGGATAAATCTGTTCCAGCATGGACTCTCCACGGGCCACAGTTCCTTCAGGGCACGTCCACCTGTTGGGGTGTGGAGTCCTCCAGGGGCTTCAGCTCGAATATCTGCTCCAGCCTGGTCCTGTCCACAGGCTGCAAGAGATACCTGCCCCACTGTGGTCTCTCCATGGGCTACAGGGAAACGCCTGCCCCACCTGCATCTCCCCAGGGTGACAGGGGAATCTCTGCTAGGGACCGGCTGTGTCCGGCACAGGGCAGCCCCAGCCTCTCCTCACAGAGGCCGCTCCTGCAGCTCCCATCCCCACCTGGGCACCTGCACCCGGTACACAAACATCTTTCTGTTTCAAAGTTAAGCAGTAACCAATGGCTGAGAAATTTTAGAGTTATTTTGTGCAGCAGCTGGGGTGCTGTGGCTGGAAAATTCCCTTCAGGGATCAACAGGATGGTGCTGGAATCAGTGCCTGCTTTCCCTTTATAGGAAGCTCTCGTGCCAAGACCAGACACAGGAGGCCTCTGCAGCCACTCTTGGAAGGGAGATAGGAATAATTTAAGCGTTGGAGCTAAGAGATCCTTATATATTCATAAACATTTAGCCAATGAGCTCTACACAGGGCCCAGCATTCTGCGTTACCCTCTCACAAGCTCAAATCTTACTTACTAAGTCTAGAGTTCACTTACTGCTCTTTAAACAATTAACGTGAAAAGCAGCACATAAACCATGAACAACAAAATGCTATCTCAAAAAAAGCCAATTCATCTCCTGCATGGCAAATTATCAACATCTGACTGGCGATCTCATTGAGAAATTATGAGGATTCACTTCCAGATTAGCTTTAAACAATTTCCCGAAGGAGGAATTTGTGGAGAAACAGCAGATAAGAGAAATTATGACTGGGGAAACATGCTGTATCACTGGGAACTTCTTGATCTTAATTACTACTTAAATAAAGCCCACTTTCCCAGAAGGACCAGCATTCCACATGACTAAATTAGAATCAGTATCTCAAAGACTCTTGTAATACAAGGAGAATAAGGCATTCTGTCATCAATACACTTAAAAGGTTCTGTCTTACACCTTTCAGGTACTTGTGATCCCTGGGATTTAAAGAACATTTCAGGGGTCTTTTTTACAGAATACTAAAAAAAATTTGAGAACTATATGAAAGCATTTTGTTGGAAAAAGATCTTTTTCATTCACATCCAAATAATTAGCATGCTGGAAAAAATGACTCACCGGAAAAGATCAATAGATGTAATTTAAAAGAGGACACGATTTCTGTGTACAAATATTTGAAGGACACCCGGGTCTCAAACACTTAGCAGCTTCTGAGGAAAAAAAAAATCAGTAGTGAGAGAATTGTTTAGGGCAAATATCAGAGAAACCTTTTTAATAGTAGGATTTGTCATCATTAATCATTTTTATGGCATAATAATTTTGCATATGTCTGCATTTACGTATTTCTATATATATAAAGCAAGATTAGGAAGCGATAAACAGTGAGAGGATTAATATGGGCAGGGTGCAGCTGTGAAAAAAATTAAATTAAATCTATGGCTGCATTGTGCTGCAGAATTTTTTCAATAGCAAGAGTGCCTAGTGCAGGCTATGAATATTTCTCCGTTGACCTTGTATTTGGATTTGTGCAGTACTGCAGTGCTGTGATCACCTACATGCAAGATGGATGAATTCCAATCAGAACAGGTGCAGAGAGGGGATATTAGGATGAAAAAGGAGTAGGGACTCTGTTTCACATGAGGGAATTAGAAGATCGTGGCTTGTTCTGCTCAACAAAAGTTGAAAACGAATGTTATTGTTCTCAGTTAATACACTGCAGAATGAAATTTATTTTAGGCAAAGAACAAGCCTAAGAAGCAAAAGAGCTCAAAGACATAAATAGATCACAAATAAATCTAGCTGGAAGTTCAAGGTAATTTTAAAATATTCATATAATGAATCACAGACAACAATTCAAGTTGGAAGACCTTGTAGAAGGACACCTAGTCCAAGCTCCAGGGCAGCTCTGAGGTCAGAACAAGTAGCTCAGGGCTTTAAGCAGTTCAGTCTTCAAATTCTCCAAGAATAGAAATTGTATAACCTCTCTGGGCAAACACTCCAGTTCTTGATTGTCCCCAGGGTAAAAAAGGATTTCCTTCTATCCTACCTCTTCTGTTGTTCCAACTTATGCCTGTTGGCATATAAGGTTTTAAAATGTTTAAACTAAAAAAAAAAACAGTTTTATAATTAGATTATTATTAGAGACATATAGTTTAGGGAGTCAAACTCAGCAGAGGTCCTTGGACTGGACATACTCAAGAACCCATTTGAATGTCGACAAGAAAACCTACAGGAAGTCCATTTTTACTTTAAAACTGTAGAAACAATTATGCAAGATAAAGCTGCTTCATAAACAATTTCTTGACCACGGAAGGGTAATCTGATGGGAGCTCTACAGAATAGCTCCCTGGATTCTCATTTCTTTCCTTTGGAATTATGTTTAAAATTAGACTTATTGTTAAAACAAGTCATGTAATAGTTAAAGCAAACCTTTTCACATATTCTCCTCCTGAAACTGAATATCATTAATTTTAGTTCGCTCCCGTGTGTAAATCAACTTTAGCAATTCAAACAGCACTGCGATGAAATAGGCAGCACGCTCACTGAGTTCTGCCAGTCTGATTGCACTCCAGACCAAGCCACAAGAGTTTCACAGGGATTTTATGACTCCATTCATATCGTTGAACCCATCATGACTGCAAAGCAAACTGCTGTGAGCTACTCAGGAACTTTGAGGAAAGAATATATGTGATTTGGCTGGTGACATTTCATACTAGTTGCTTGATAATGTTTTGGGGTTTTTTAACTACAGATTATCTTACTTTATTGCATCATTATTCTGTAAATGACATATCCAAGGAATAATTACTGATATTGAAACCTACTTCAAATCGATCTATGGCAGCACAGGACAGTACAAGCAGGGGTAACTATGCTGAGCAGCATACTTCTCCCTCTGAAACCTTAACAGGTGATTTAAAGAGAACCGAATATTTCTAGGACTAAATTTGAAAATAGTTTGTTATTATCTGCCAGATCTGTGACTCCAATAATTATATACTAAGAAACATAAACATTTTCTAATCACTGAAAAAAGGGAACTTTTAGCAAGTTTTCTGAAAAGAAGTGAAGATGCTCTTTAAAACATTTCATCTTTCTTGTTTGCCTTACATAAAAGAATTCATTTTCATAAACCACATAACAATTTCAAAAAACCCTACTGAGTTACCAGTTCCTAGAATCACCTGTTAGCTGTTGTGTGAGAAGAGATAATGCAGTTCTCAGAGCCGAGAGAGAACACCAGAGAAATCCTTAAAAACTGGTGATTCTTGTGTTTCATTTTATTAGAATCAGAAATGAGGTTTCAGATCTTTCTACATTCAGAAATTTCTCAGGTGGATACTGACATTTCTCCTGGATTTAAGAAGAGATATTTATAATGTGCTGCAGAATGCAACCACAATCTGAATTAAAGGTGATGCATACTTTAAAAGCTGTCACATGGCAAAAAATAAAAAGGAAACTCTAGGAGACGGGCCTCTGAGAGGCATAAACATCTTTCAAAGATCTCCCACAGATAATAGAAAAATAGCAATCAGTAGCATAATTTTCTCCCGCTGTGGCCAGTCAACTATGCTGCAGGCATGAGGAAACCAGTGATCATCCTCCTACTTAATGAGTTCTTGCCTGACAGACCAAAACAATTATTTCCCCTGGAGTCTCCACACGTACTAACTCTAGCTGAATTTGACCCTGACTTGTCACAATTTGCTCCCTTAGTTCAGAAGACCTCAGCAGCAGCAGCAGCAGCAGCAGGCTTGAGGGCTATCCTCTGAAGGATAAAAGGCATATCAGCTGGTAGAAAATTTGTTAAAGCCTCATAAAATGACATTTTTCTGCATGAAGCAGCTGGCTAGAGCCAACCACAAAACTTGTTTTAACACCAGCCCAAGCAAATAGTGCTGAACCAAATTCCTTCTTGGGGAACCTCAGTGGCCTCTGTCCCTGCTGGGGATGGCTTCGGCTCTGCTCTCTGCTGCAGGCAGGGGACTCTGGCATGTTCTTGCCTGCATGCTTATAAATATCTAAAAGGTGGGTGGTGAAAGGATGGGGTCAGGCTCTTCTCAGTGGTGCCCAGCGACAGAACAAGAGGCAACAGACACTAGAACACAGGAAATTCCATCTGAACATGAGGAAAAACTTCTTCATTTTGAGTGTGCCAGAGCACCGGAACAAGCTTCCCAGAGAGGTTGTGGAGTCTCCTTTCCTGGAGATACTCAAAACCCACCGGGATGCATTCCTGTCCAGCCTGCTCTAGGTGAACCTGCTTCAGCAGGGGGGTTGGACTAGATGATCGCTGAAGGTCCCTTCCAACCCCTACAGTTCTGTGGTTCTGCAATGCCTGCAACAGGTCTCGGCCCCTCTCTGCCTTTCTGCTCTGCTTCAGATGCCCCCACCAGCAGAGCTGCCCCGTGGGAAGGTGTCCCTTCCTCCCCCACATTGCAGCTCAGCCGGGGAGCTGTGGTCAGGGCTTGGCAAACAGGCGGCCGTCCTCCCTCCTGCCCACCACAACCCACACACTCCACGGGAACCTGAAGAAGCAAAACAGTTTTACCATCAGTCACAAACACACAAAATCCTCCTGCGTGGGTTTACAGACATACTTGGCTTTGTTTTTCCTAATGCAACCAGTCAAAACCAATAGCAGCTAGAGCCCAGTGTCGGGATGGAAAAGATGTGCCAGCTGCATTTCTCCTATTGGGGAGCATCCCTGAATACAACTCTTCTATCTCTCTTATAAAGAAAGCAATTAAAACCAGGAAGGACCCAAATAATTTTAACAGAATATGTTTTGTCCCCTCAGACATAGCTTCTCAAACCTTGAAGTAGGTCCCTAATCTTCTGATTTAACAAGACAAGAAAATCTATCATCCAGGCAGAGACTGACTCCATCTGGGTAGTGTTTCTCGTTAGACTTCACTGTTTCTTGTCTGTCCCATGCAGATTCAGCTTGTTTAATGAACTTTAGAAAAAAAAATCTATATAAGCTTTTACACCTTGAAATGGAAACTTTTCAGTACACAGGCAGATATAAGCAATACATTTCCAGCTGGTGCCTCACATTCAGTGCACACAGGGGTGGGGCATTTGTTCGTTCCCACTAAACACATCTGGGCTATCATTCACACCCGGACATTGAGGTCATTTATCCACATCCTACTTTGCTGCTAATGACAATTTGGCATTTGTCCATGAAACAAGAGTTTCTAAGAGACCTGTTCAACATTTATCCTCACATCGAGTGTTTATCACCTTCATAGGACATTAATTTGGGTTTTGTATATTCAATAAAACACCCATTTACTGCAGTGGAGAAAAGTGTGCTTCATGTTGTTTATTAATTAAAACACTTTTAAGAAAATGCAAACACAATCTCACAGTAAGTAACAACCCCTAATGACTAACCCACCATTTCCAGTCATTCATAAGGATAAATTAGCTTTCCTGTCCTCTTCCCAAATTCTTATTTTTTTTTGTGACAGTTTCTAACCCATCACTCAAGAAAAGCCCCAGACACACAATGACTCACCCACTGAAAAGTGTTTGCTTTGCATGGTAGGATAGCTTTAAACTCATCACTGAGGTCAAACTAGCATTCAGCTCTGGGGCCTTCACCCTGTTGGTGGAAGGGGGAGAAGTCAGACAGTCTCTTCTCAAGCATCACCCGGGTGTGCTAACTGCTGTGGGTAAGGAGCTGCATGTCGGCATTTGCCCCTGTTTCCCCCGCTGACACGGACTCTGCTCGTTGTGCCCTGAGCAAACCATCAGAGGCCAGCATCTCTCCCCTTGTGTGCACAGGAAACATGCCCACCTGCTGCAAAATTCAGCTGAACAGTCCTCTCTTCTTTTGCTAACTCTCCTCGTTCTGCCTTTCTCTTCTCTTGAATACACCTTGTTCATCTTGCACCGTGGGTGGAAAAATCTAGCCCCACTAGAAGGAAAAAGGAAGGTTACTTGTAACCAGGTTTCTTGGAGGTTGAAGTTGTGCCCTCCCATGCCCTGCCTCTTCAGCAGATGCTGTCCTTGAGCAGCAGCAAGAAGGAGCTGCAATAGCTGGAGAGCTACATCCTTGTACTGCAGCACTCTCTGAACTCAACAAAACCACCAGTGGGGATGATGCTCCTCAGGAGAGGGACTGCATCTAAAGCCCAGCCCTTGGGACACTGCTGGGTCTCATTGCACCGACACTACCAGCTCTAAATCTGAAACAGAAAATTGTTGGGTTATGGATTTTTATCAGTGCCAATTCCTTTTGTATTTGAAAGTAATTTGATGCTCTTCATCTGATGACTCTTTTAAGAAAAAATAAAATCCTTCCATCATTAACTTTCCAGTAAGGTAGGTATTTTCATATTTACCAAAAAACTCATGCATGTTAACAGTATGAATCATTAACTGGCTGAAGAAATCACAAAGAAAGCCCTTCTGTTGGTAAGTGGCCAAGGTAGTACAGGACAAGCAAAGTTAGTGATGGAAAGGGACACTGGCAAACAGGGTTCTAGGTTTTCACCCAAGTTCTGCTGACGAATTTTTACTCACTTTTTTTCTCTGTGCCTGGATCCTCCTCACCATTCATGTAGTTAGATTATATTTTAGATTCTTAGATTTTTTTTATTATTTCAATATACAGCTTCCTTGCTGTGCATACCTAAAATACACAAGAATACATACATAGAATACACAACAATACATACATAGAATACAAAAGAAGCCTCTGCTCTCCAGCAGGGCCTTTTAAAGTCTGCTTAAATGTAACGTAGTGTAATATAACAGTACCCTCACTCTAAATCTCCAGGATAATATTAAGTTTGTACTAAATATGAATCCAGTATTTGCTACTGGCTTGAATTCAATTGATTTAATAAGTGAAGATAGAGTGTAAAAAAAACATGTGCAGATTCAGGAACATAGACTTACTGTTTCCATGAAAATATTTACAGAAACACAAGGGAGTATTGAAACTCTGGTTCTACTGCATGCATTCAAACACCATCATTATGAGTGGGGCGAAAATTTGTAGGGGGGTGGGTGGGTGTGTATTAAAGCTGCCAGCCAGGCAACCCACCACCAGTGAGGCCCCAGTGCCCACCAGAGCTTGGCCAGTCAGGGTGTGAGAGCTCAGACCTGTGTAAAAGTGCACCACCTCCCTCCTACGTCTATTGGAAACAAAGGCAGAGAAATAGCAGTGCAAAACCAAAGAAGCCAGGTTCTTGAGCAGAGTAGGATGAGGTGAGGATGGAGCTTTGGCTAGAATCACAAGTTTCCAGACCATTAGAGGCAACCTGAAACCTTAACTCATCTTAATATGGTTTTAGGTTTGAATATATTTCCCTGCTATATAAACTGTGGCTGTATACAAAGTTTTAAAACTAAAATATAAACCCAGTGATTAAGATTTTGAGGCCAGATTTGGTAAGGAGAAAATCCCCAACATTTTTATAGCGTCTTCCTTTATAAAAGAGAAAACATATTTCTGAAAAAATGGTGATCCAGATTGTATAAAGAAACTTAAGACCCTGTAGCATTTTAGCTTTTGCCAGCCTGGGCCTCTCCGCTTACATGAAGACTCCTTCAAACTAAGCTGCCATTTGCTCTTTCAGATTTTTGTTTTTTCCTTTTGTCCTGTTCAACTCAAATTCTCAAGTGGTTTCACAATGACGAAACAGCTCTACTCAGCCAAAGTGGAGGAAAGCCAAAATACTCAGATAAAGAGATTTTCAGATGAGCTGGGGGAAATTCATTATGCTGAAGGTACATCATTTTTTACAGTAGCATTTGGTAAAGTGGAGCAGGCAGTAGGTGATTATTAATCATAGAAACATTAGCACTTTGGCTCTTCCTCCTCTGCTTTAGTACATTGTTTCTCTACACGCTTGCTCTGGGCTATTGGTCTCAGACTTACACTGTGTGTACTATCACTTCAGCAGTGATGGAGACATTTCCTCTGCAAAACTAAAGCTGAGGATGCTGCTGTTGCACAAAAGCAGGCAATAATGTTATTTTAACCCAGAGCACTGAGAATGCTACAACCCACAGAGCAGGAATTTGCTATGATTAAATATTTTTTTCCACTTGTTTAAAAGAGAATCCGTTCTCACTTAAAAATCTAACCTTTACTTGGTCTCATCTGCAAGTTAGATAAATTAGCCTTGATGGTATCTGGGAAAGGGGATAGCTGTACTTATTTGTGAGCAGTCACTTATTTTTCCACTTCTGCAGTGCAAAGTCCACAGATTAATGCCAGTGAATTGCATACTGCTGCTTAAAGGAGAAATTAGAGCAGAAGAGAGAAATATTACAGAGTAAAGGTTAGATTTTCTTCTGGAGAGCCTTCATTAAATCACAGTATGTTTAAATGCAAGTTTTTTTTAAAGAGGAACCAAGTAATACAGAAATCCACCTCTAAGAAGCTGAGCTCAGAGCCAGACTCTGACTCTGACCATGAGAAGAGAAGAACAGAAGAATCTCACACAAGTTTGCGTGTACACACTGCAAATCCACCAGTAACGGCTGGCTATTGAGTTTGGAGGAAGCTAAAGGATTAACATGCCTGAATCTAGAAGATCATAATGGTGTTATGTAGCAAAAAGGAAAAAAAAAAGTGACTTTTGGAAGTAACAAGCAGGGTACAATTCTGGTTTATTTAATCCAGAATATACTCCTGTCTGTTTTATCTGGTAAAAAACCTGTCAGCCATCTCTTAAGCATCAGAGAGAGCATCAGCAGCCCCTGTTGCAATGACCTCAGGTCTTAATAACTTATACCAAGTAACAACTGCAAAAATCCAACCACTTGCATACCAGCTACTTTGGGACAGTGAAATGTTTTTGCTACATCAACTCTACTATACATTTAAGGCTGTTTCAACCTATTAATTCTCTAGAAAACAAAATTATTAGACCTAAAATTTAATTGTTGTTCTGGCATTGAAAGTCTATTCTTCTTTCATGCACAGTGCTCAGAGACTGATATTCCCTACAGAGCTCAAGCTTTAGCAAAGGAAGAGAGAAACTAGTAGACAGCAAGAGACAACAATGTCCTAAGAGTAGACGTGCTATAGCCTTCCTCCCCTGTCCCCATAAACCAGCTGGTTTAAACAGACATTTGAATGCTAGGTAGTGTAAATATAAGCTTCGCTACAGATGATAGAGGAATGGGTAATTTTCCACAAAGGCACTCCCTTCACTGTATTATTTTTAATTTGAAGTTCAGGCTTTCCAGTGTGCAAGCAGATTGGGCTATTTGATGACCAAGGGGTTCCTCATGAAATCCAGAGTGGGCTCCCAGCATACATGCATGCATCCCTGAAATCTGAAAAATCCCGGAAATCTGAAATATCCCTGAAACCTGAAAGATATCTATCTTCAATAAACTGCAATATCCTGTGCATTGCCCGGTCATTTTGCCTGAAAAGAAGAACTAGCAGCAATGACAAAAACATAATAGCAGTGACATAGTGAAGCAGCACGAGGTGAGATGGTCCACAAAGTAAAAGAAAGCACATGCATGCTGAGCTGCTGCATAGTACAGGGGCTGGAACCTGATGTCGTGGATTGAGACTTTCTCAAATCACAGCAGGATTATATCACCCAAGACACAGAATTCATTCCCCACCACCAAAAAATAGAGGAGGATGTTTGGTTGGGTTTTTTTGCTTGTTTTTCAAATGACACGCCTGGATGACAGTTGTGTCTGCTGTGTCCATCATCAGGGAGCAGTGATAAGCAGTGATGTGAAGATCTGTAAGAAAACCAGCTCCCCCTGCCTCTCCCCTGCATCCCGGCTTCCTGTTACTCGTCCAGACCCACGTGTGCATTTCAGAAGCAGGCAAAAAATGATATCCAATTTGTCCGATAAGTGTTTCTTCCTCTAGAGCCCAAAGTAATTGAATATCAGGTGATGCATAAGCAATTCCACTATCTAATTTGCATACAATTTGTTCTTACAGAAAAAAAAAGAAAAAAGAAAATGATTCAATTCTGCTGTTGTGCAATGCCCTATTCAAGTTAGGTTAATTAAGCCAGTACCATTAGTTGTGCAGGAAGGAGGCTTTTTTCTGCCCAGAATAAGCAGAGCTGGGATATTTGGGCCTTATATCTTCTTGGGATGATCAGTTAGAAACGTAAAATCCCGAAGGCAGTTTGCACTTGTCGGCTGTGATTGAATTTAGCTTGACAGCTGGCCAGCCTAATGGTAAATGTGCTAATCACGATAAAAGCAGGGCAATTAATCAGAGCCCGGCAAGGACACAGTGTTAGCAGTGCTGAAAGCAAGCAAAGGAAACCTTCCTGCATTACAATACATACTTTTCTTCCCTAGGGAGCTTTTGTGTTACCTATTATGGAAATATTTACTTCGGTAACACTAGGGGGGGAATGGTGCAGTGACGCTGCTGGTGGTTATAGCCTTGATGTTTTACAAGGTAGGCAAGCAGTTATCTATACAGAGGGACAGCAGTAAAAGTATTTCCTACCTCTTCTGTGATGACTCTCATAAGAAAGCTTAAACCAGAAAAGAATACACAGTATAATTCAGAAACTGACCTACACAGCAAGGAAAGACCTTTTCCTGTTAAAGTCAGAGAGAATTGCTCATGGCCAGCTGTAATAATCCACAGAGTTAAAAGGATTGCTGCTAAAGCACAAGAGCTTCCAGCTAATACTTAACCACGGCTACTAACCAGATTTTCATTTTAATTTTTTGGTAGAAATACACTGTTTACTTAAAGGAAGAAAAATGCTCTTGAAACAAGGCCTGGGAAGTCTCGGTTCAATATCCAACTCCTGGGCAATTCACCAATACACCCAGAGAAATATCTGGATGGAAATGTAACACGTGCTGCAGCCCATCCTGCACACCCTGAAGCCAAACACTGACTCGGCCCCTCTGTGTACAGGAGGGATCCTGCTCCCTGACCAACCATGGCTGGTAGGAAGCCACTGTAGCATCACCCCACCAACCGGTGAAGAGTTGAATGGGGAAGAGTAGCAGTACAGCCCCCTTGAAAAGAGGAAGAGAGTCCACCTGGGCTTTTAAAGGCTGGCTCTACTCAGCTGGCACAGCCCTAGGTAGGAAAGGGTGCGTTTTGAAAACTGATGACCCTGCCTGTATTTGGTTGTGCTAGCTCTGGATTTTGCTGCCTGTGGGTATAAGGACATTTGCTTGTTTCAGAGGTTTGTTGGTTTTCTGCACAAAAAGTACCCAGGCAGAGACAGAGCAAATTTACAGCAGTGTTTCGTTTTTCACCCAGACTCACTGGACTTTGGTCTCGTGCTAAGTCATTTGCCAAGCTATAGGAAGATTCTCATGTAAAGAGATCACTGATATGTATTCATAGCCTCTAAGGTCCAAAGGAGTAATTTTCCTAAGGCAGGTGGGTATCCTGCAAAGCCCAGACTGCAAAACACAGGTCAACATATGAGGACCTTGAACAAAACCTTCCTCTCTCTGTTATTAACAAGCAGCTGCGCTCAGACCTCCTAAAAAAAACCACCACAAAAGTCCCATTAAGACCATCCAGCGTGGTAAGACATGGAACCCTCCACTAGCTGATGACAGAAATAACAGATGACAGCTATGAAGTGGAGGTGTCTGCCCTCAGAAATAAAACACCATCATTTTCACAGCAGCAGAAGAGACCCCAGCTATCACGAAGCCACGTTTCTCCCTTACTGAACAGAGGGATTGCACTTAGCCACATATAAACTCAGAAGATGACAGCTTGCAGACAAATTACATGAGGTAATAAAAAAAGTAATAGGGAACTGCCTGTCGGAGTGTCATGAACAAGAGCTGTGAGAAAATGTTCACCCTGCTAGGTACTTCCAGGAGCATCAACATCCAGCTGCTCTCCCACTGTAAAACTATCTAGGAATGCCACCTGCTGCCACCACCGGTCAACAGGCTCAGCCATGGCAAGGGGACACGTACAGAACATGTGTTCCTTCTGACAGGTACATACATGCTGTTGCATGTATGGCAACAGCAGACTAAAATACAGAGTGGGGATGCAGATGGAGAGGAAGCAGTGTGCATGTACACACACACACACACATACAGAGGACCACTCACAGGATCATTCCCAGTTTGCTCTTGAAAAGCTCAGGCAACCTGTACTGGTTGCAGGCAAGCTCTAAAGACGTAGTAACTTTACACGAGAGAAAGCAAATCCTTACCCATCAGCATCACCGCTGCAGTGGCACATGGCTTGCTTCGCTCGCTGCTGGAATGGATTCAGGGAGTTCATTTTTGGGGGGTGGGTTTTGCAGGCAATGCGTTTTAGCAGTTCACAATGCATTTTGGAGAAGGAGAAACCCGGAGGATTTTTCTGCTCTTCTTACAAGGCTGTCACCCCTCCAGGGCCAGGATGCTGCTCCTTTTCCCGCAGGTGGAGCCCTTGCTCAAGCGAGCGGCAGCGCAGCCGCCCCGTCTGCTGCACAGTCGGGCTTCAGCTGCTCCTTCGCTCTGTCTTATCAGATTGTGATTATTATTTTTAATTTTTTTTTCTCCAACTCCGGGAGATTTATATTAAATGAGCTGGTTTCATTAGCAAATTCCAGGAGAAGCTGGGATGGTGAGGAAGCGTGGAGCGGGACCGGCAGCTTGCTGCTGGCATAACAGGGGATCATGGAGGGACTTGAAAATATATTAAAAGCATGTAAGCAGAGTTGTCAAGTATCCATGTCGGGTTTTTGTTTGCCAGGAAAAGATCCCGTTCCACAGGAACACATAAAACCTGACAGTGTTTTGATCCTATTTCCTGTCATTGCTGGTGATCAGCAGTTGACCTTTCTGTAAGATGTGGGTCGCCCCGTGGTTGCACAGGTGAGGTGTGTGTTAAGTTTGCCGTCCCTCCACGAGGAGTGGTGAGTGGTTGAGCACAGCAAGCCACGTCTCCTGGAAAGAGCCAACACAAATCTGCAAATGCCATTTTCCCCTAAAACACTGCAGGTTTCAAATTTTGTTTTATCCTGAACTAGGAGAAAACAATTTTAAAAGTGTTTGCAGAGCAGAGCTATACATCCAAATGAATCATGCTAAACCCAGTAAAATGATACATGTTGATGAACTCCAAATGTTTTATTTGGAAGCTGCTATCATTTCACTGAATTGTTTTTAAGTGTTTTTGTTCAAACAGGGAACGGAGACATTTTTGTTGAGCGGCTGGTCAGGTTGGTCAGGAGGCAGGTCAGACTTGGAAGGACGAGAATGTAACACAGGTTTTATCCAACCCAAAATAGAAAGCCCAGCATTTAAAACAAAGTTCTAAAATTGTTTTGAAAATATTTTTGTTCTGTGTCACTGAAACTGATCTCATTTCACAATTTGCGGGGAATTAAATAGTTTCATCTAAAAAAAATTTTTTTTCAAGAACAAAACCAGCAATATTTCTGATCCTGAAGCACCACATTTCTTGGCTGCCAATGCAGCAGAGAACTAGATTATAATACTGAGACAGATGTTATCAATAATAGCAGGCCAAGAAATAACTGCATGTCTCAGTATGAGAGAGTCCTTTGTATTTTGAATCTGATCGGGCTATGAGGAAACACAACAGCATTCCAGGAAAAGCAAGAGCTGTGACATTAACTAATGTCACTGTTCAGAAAATAAGATGAAGAAAAATGCATGTACTGAACATGCTGCTTTCCCACTGGGAAATGAAGTTTGAGCCCCACAATTGTGAAACTTTGAGTGACACTACAAAAATATTTAGTTATTTGTGTTACAGTTTGGAACTGTTCTTCATCAGTTTGGAATGGAACCTCCCAGGTTCTCACCTCAATCTTGTCTTGAGTGTATCTGGCAAAACCTGTGTACTCATAAACCACCGGACACCAACACACCTTCAGCAGATGAAAGGTTGTTCAGGCTGCAAGGATCCGCTCAAGGGAACACTGTCTCCAGACAACAGGTCTTTGGAAGAGGTCTCCCTTGCTCTCAGAGGTGCCATCTTTCTCCACGGACGCAGGCAGCAGAAGGCGCTCAGACCAACTTTGCAAGACAAAAGAAATATAAACAGTAGAGTCTAATTTTAAAAATTGACATGAAAACTTAGGAGCCATGTAACTAGAATACTTCTTATATCTATTATATTTGCTATTTGGCGCTTGTATAATTTGGTATATTAAATGTAAGGCATCTTGTCATGGGTGACATGATTTTTCCCAGTAAAACTTCCCAATGTGAGAAGGTAAATTTCCCAATATGAGAATGGACTGTTATATGAACCATAGCTTTTAATCTAACACTGTTGTGACAATACATAGCTTGATTTAGGGTAACTTCTACTACTTAACTGAAATGGAAATTTGATCACCTTGTTCAATAAGAGAATTAAATTTTATTAGAAAGGATGAAGAAGGAAAGATGGGAAATTTTCTCTGCAGAATAATCCCAATAACACTTCCTTCTTACAAAATAAACCAGGATAACCTCTCTGGAGGTTATGAGGGTAGAAAAGGCTTCCCTACCTTTTTATTTAAATAGGCACTGTTGCTTAGCAACGAGACTGATACTGCCTTCAATGCGTATCACAAACACCACGATTCAGCACAAACATTTATCATTTTCACATGAATCATTCACCTTGGGTAATGATCCAGGATGACTGTTTTACAGGAAAACATTTGCGCACAAAACAAAAGTAAATTAATTTCATGCTGTCATCAGCCACAAGTTTTCCACACAAATCAGCCTTTACTTGAAAAGGATCTATCAACTGTTGCAGCTACCGGAAAAAAAAAAAAAAAACCAAAAAAAAAAACCAACCCAAAACATTTGGAGGATAGCTTTCAACATTTAATAGTCTGAAATCACGGAAAGCAAGGGTCTAGCTCCTCTTTTATAGATGCAGTTAATGGTTTATAGTAAATTCTTCCTAGGTTGGCCTTCTGAGGGAAAAGTTAAAAAAAAAAAAAAAAGTTGGATTTCGGAGAGACCTTCAGGGCATCTGCTATGTGGAGAGAAATATGACGACTTAAAATCAAAACGAATTAGGTAGGGTGTGAAAGCCACTGCAGAAGCAGGGAAGACAACACCAAACCACAAATACCTGGGGAACAAACAAACAGACAGAACAAACAGACTATGTCATAGCAAATTATTTAGTGCTGCAAGACGGGCAGCAGTGCAAATTGTCATTGCCTTGTAGAACATAACGCAGGAAAAGAAACCCAGGACAGCACTTGTGACACCTTGAAGCGTCCAGGTGTGCTGTAAGCAGACACTGTGCAGCCGCTGGCAGCAAAGACCCTGCTGCAGAACCCCTGCTGGGCTGCAGGTCTTCATCCCTCCCTGCCTCTGCTCACATCTGGGATGTGCAAAGGAGGAAGAGGAGGGCACTGAGCCCTCCTGGAATCCCCACGTGGAGGTGCCCAGCTAGGGGCTGAGTTAGGATCTCTGCCCTGGGCTCCTGGGTTCGAGATCAAAAGTCAGACAAGTCCTGCAAGGTCCTGCTCAACTCCCCATCCCCAGCAGCGCCCTTGGCACGGCACGGCACGCTGAGCTGTGCTCCATCCCTCTGCAGGGCTGCAGAGGAGCACAGACAGGACCACAACCTGCAACTGGCTCCATGTTTCTTCCTGTCACCCCCAGGCCCAACATGAGGTGCTGTTTCTTCAGCAGTTAAACAGGAGAACCAAAAGCAGAGCAGGGCTGTATCCTCGCAGCTGTTTTAGGCATTAGGGTGTCCTCAGCGATTCCAAAATTGTGACTCAACATCCCTTCCCCTTCAGCAGAGGATGGAGCCAGTGCTGCAGGTTGAGATGACTTCTTCCTTCAAATCCCAGAAAGGGGCCTAGAGACCTCAGCAAAGCCCAGGCAGTAAGGGCTAAGATGTCTGACTTTTTTCTTTTTTTTTAAATATCAGGAACACTTTGGTTTTGAAAAGGAAGCCTGAACAGTTCCTTTCTCCAAGAATAAATATTTGCCTAAAAATTGTGGCAGCCAGCATTACAGAATGATCATACCCTCACATGAGAGTCATTTCTATACTTGCCTGCATAGTCAATCATTTGTGGTCTATTTTTTGTGTGTTTGTGGCCCAGTGAAAAGCTTGTCTGACCTTAACCACAGACATCTTCCCTATAACTTTCGGAAGGCTGTTTGCCTAAGTAAGGACAGCTCAAGGTATTTGAGATGCCTGATGGCATCTGCCCAGCCTCCCTCTTTGGATGCAAAAGGGCACAAGTCTTCTTCAGGGACTGTGATCCCTGCCAGACTTCTGGGAATGTCTCAGATACCCTTGTGCATCTCTAATGGCACCCAATACCTGTGTTTTGACAGCTAAATTGAGCTTTTGGTCTAACGCTTTTCCTGAAGCTCCGTCTCTAATAAGGACTAAATGTAGGCCTGCAGATGTGCCAGGAATTCACAAATGTGTGGATTCCTTTGCAGTGACTGGTCTCCCTGCAAACTGCTGCTCTATACTGCCATGATTTTCCCCAATATGAGTCTACATTTATATTAAGCTGTAAGGTTATTACAGGAAGAACACCTTATTGAGGAAAAAAAAAAAGGCAGGCTGAGATGACACAGTGAGGAATAGCTATTGATGACCCTAGAGAAGATCCAGAATATGTTTAAACATTAGCAGTGTTGTTTCTATCTTTTATCCACACATTTGTCCATTAAGGGGCAAATTGAGCGAAGTTCTCAAACACATGAAGTATCACAGCGCTGTAGGCAAATTCTGTGGAGAAAATTAAGTAAAGTCCAGAAGCATTTCAAATAGTATCTCCGTACTCTAAGGTCACTACGGTAATTCTGCATGCACCTTTTTTTAATTTTTTTATTTATTTGGTTTCACATAGGTGACTTGAGACATGCACAGAACAAGGACTCTTCCCTCTCATAGTGCCATAGTGCCCTCCTCCCTCCTTGCTTCCAGGCGCTGATGATGCTCTGTGCCCTACAGGACAGCACCCTGAACAGCCAAACATGTCTGCTGGCTTCAAAGACATGATTTCCCATCTTATTAGCTCTATTTTTACCTGAGGTTGATAATGGTCTTGCTTTTCCTATTTTTCTCCAGTTTTCCTAAAATAATATTAAAGAAACTGTTAAGTTCTCCAACACTCAAGTCTTGGTCCAGTCATTCATTTAAGTGAGAGCATTTGGGGCATTTGTCTAAAAACCTGGGTGTACTTTGACATCCAGCCGTGAAGAGAATGGACTCATTTTTTCCAATCTTGGCAAGACGAGCACTCTTAAATCAAAACAACTTAGTCATATTATGAAAGCTGAGACCCTTGTGAGTTTATATTCCTCGCTGTGTTTGGGTATTTGTGTGGGCGCAGGGCCAGAAGTAGGCGAAGGGTTTGAAGACGCGGAGAAGGGACTTTGCATTGCTGATTTGGACAACATTTCTGCCTCCTCCAGACCAGCCTGGAAATCGCACCCCCATGAGCTGCTGCTCAGTGACTGCACGGTTTGTACCAAGTCTATGTTCACTGGTCGTGCTCTGGCTTCCAGACATCTAAAGGAGATGACATTTTGATGTCAAGTATCAGAGCCAGTTGTCTGAATACTGCTGAACACCTGAATGAGCAGTGAACTGCCCTCGCACAGCCTCTTGCATCTGAAATCACCAGAACAACCGGCAAAGCCCTTTTAAAAATGAATAAAGGGAGGCAGGGATGCTTAAACTTCTTTGGCTGAGCAAAAGCTACAGGCAAATTCTGGTGTTGATTACAAAGATATGTCACAGCTGTCTTAAAGGAATAAGAAGTTTCTTGATTTCTCAGATTTTCACTGTAGATGAGAAGAGTGAGAGAGACCTCAAAAAGCACTGTGTCTCCCTGATCAGCTTCCTGACTTGCAGGCGTTTGAGTTTGAGTCACGTTCCCTTGGTCCTTCTTCCGAATACAGAGGCACTTTTTGCTTCAGGCCTGCAGCAATGGGGCCTAAATATGCAGAGCACAAAGCCCCCAGCAAAATTTCAAGTGCCTACTCCCACGACAGTCAATAGATGAGGATGTTAGCTCCCAACAAGACTGGGTTTTGTGCTCTGGAGCACAAGGATTTTTGAAAAGAGGGTGCCAAAAAATACTTAATTTGGAGGACTATGAACAACTCTGACTAACAGCATCCAAGCAAGAAGTGAGAGTGTGCTCTGTGTCAGGGATCAGCTCAGACAAATATCAAAATATGAAAACAGCTGCTGACAAAAGGTCCGTGTAGCTGAGCAGTCTGTCTGACAGTAGCCAAAAACCAGATGCCTAAAGAGAAGCAAGAGAATAGAGCAAGCACATTTTCCCAGCACAGCCTGCCAGCCTCCAACATTTTGTGCCTCAGGCATTTCCCAAGCCAGAGGTTGTCTGTTGTGTTTAATTGCTGCACACAGACTTCTCCTCCGCAAACTTATCCAGTCTCCTTTTAAACGCTGCGAACATTTAGGATCCACAACGCCCTGTGGCAAGAGTCCAAGGCTTTAACACATGGCAAACAAAGAACTACTTTAATTTGCTCTGGATCCATTACCTGCTGGCGTCACTTGATGCCCTCTCACTTTTTTATTTTTAATTTAACTAGTAGTCATGGCAGATATTCAGTCCCTTCATCCCTTCAGCCATCCGTGATGCAGTGACCTTTGTCATTCCTGTCATGTTGCCTCTTTTTGGCATGGGACACACTGCGACGCCAGACACAGAAGCCATCCTCAAACCTGTCCTGGTGCCCCCAGCACCCTGGTCTGACAGGTCCCCCCATGAGTTTGTTGATCCCATGGGAGGATCTGTTGTAGAAAAGCTGTGTTGATTCTTCCCTACTGCCACATTTATCCATCTGCTCACTATATGTAATCTTTATGATAGCTTTCAATTTACCCTCCAGCTTCACAGGACTTCATATTTGACTCCTGTGGGAGAAAATATCTTTCAAGCAAGAGATTACACATTACCATTTGCAGTCAGCTTTCAGCCCTGAATTCCTTTACTTAATTATTTATTCCAATACAATGCTCTGTATTGGGCATTTTTATGCAATGTTCCCTTGCTTTTTCTTATTTTTTTCAGCAGGGCAATGTAAGGCTGCTTTATCATGCCCTCAGATTTAACCTGCCAGAGGTTTATGTACTCCAAAGTTCAGGCTGCAAGGCCCTCTTATGCCTTCATCAATTTGCCTTACAAAAAAGTAAACCAATGTTCATAAATCAGACACCCCTCAGATCTGAAGATAAGGCAGTCTCTGTTTTTGAATTAGATTTCCCCTACAGATGGTTAATACCAAGCAACTATAAAAGACCATTACTTAAAAAAACCCCAAACCAACAAAAGCAGCCATCCCCCCTTCTCATTTTACAAAAAATATGCTGGAGAGCCTGGAGTCTCCTAACACGCGTTGCACCTCCAGCAGCATGTCCTCAGCTTATCAGGACACAGTCACCCCTGCCTTGTCACAGCTCCCTTTGCTGCTTCTGAGCAGTCCCTGCACTGCGTAACCTCTTTGAAGAAGATCAGGCCAGGAGATCCGGATGCCAGGAGAGCCCCTGCTGCAAAATGCACATTTCTAGACGGAGCCCCTAGCCCCTTTTCTCCCCTCTCTTTCCTTGGCTTACGACAGTCTGGACACCTCACCCAGCCACACCACACAAAGAAGACTTTCCACCCATTTGGAACTCCAGAATCTTACAAGTGGTATTTAAATTAAATTAACACAAACTGCCAAACACCTCAGGACACCCTGGAGTCTCCTCCCAACTGGCCAGAGCTTCCCTCCTTCTCAGACCCAGCTCCACAGGGAAGGATGGCATTTCTTCTCCCTTTCCACTGGTGAGATGTTGGTGGCGGGCTCCTCGCTTCAAACTTCAGGTCACCCTGCACACGCAACCATGCAAACTCTGAGATGCCATCACAGCAGCAAGAACGCGCTGTTGCAAAACCCTTCCCGGGTTTTCCAGTGCATCCCAGGCCATGTCAGGCAGCTGCATTTCCAGGTCATTCCTCTCTGTCCTGACAGATGAAGTGCCTCCTCACTCCTTTCCCTTCTCCAGCTGCACAGCTTTGCCATTACCGTCGTACCTCAAGAACTTTCTCGCTTGCCTGAGCTTTCCCTTCCTTCTGGGCTCTGGAAAACACAGCGGGTCCCAGTGGCACCTCTGCTACCCCGCCAGCGTGAAAGGGAGGCTTTTGCTGTGAGCGTATCTCAAGGAAAGGGAAAAGGAGAGGCAGCCACATTTCAGAGGGAACGCTGGCAGGGATTCAAGTTCCAGCAGCGAGAGAAGCTGTCAGCCCAAGCAGGGAGATGGCAGCAGCAGCGGAGATGATGACTCCTGGCCAGATCCCGTTGAAGGAGGGCCCTCGGGACGGCTGCCCAGCATGTCAGCGGGTGAGAAAGAGGAGACAGGACAGGAGTCCAGGGGACATTGAGGAACAACACTCTAGAACTTACCTATCACCTGAGGGATAAATACTGAGAAAGTTTGGGTCATTTCTCTGCTCTCCACGTACAGGAATACAACACCAGAGAGAAAAAAAACCAACCTGGTGCTGACCCAGCAGTGTGACTGCATGGTGACCTGCTATGTTATGGAAACTCACCAGCATCTCAGTCTTACACTGGCAATCAGTGACAGCCATTATGGCTCATGATAGACGTATCCCTGATTTCCTACTATGCTACTTTAACAATTTTAATTATTTACGTGGATTCCCCCACAGCTGATTCATATTGTAGTTCTACATATCACTATAAGAACCAGCAGTGGAAAGCATCATACTTACTGACATTCATGCATGGACTTCCCACCTCCAGTGAGAAACGTGAGCAGGATTTGGCCACTGAGTGGTCACTGACTTGCAGTCTATCTCCTCATCCTCCACCTGGATGGCCTGCCAAGTAAATGGCCTTACTCATCCTGTATTAATACTGAGCCATTAATCAAGTGTATTATCGATAACTACATAGGCAGAATACATCAGACTCTTGCAGGAGCTTGGGTAACTCTCCAAGGGCAGAAGAGAAAAGGAAAGGACAGTAGGGAGAAAAAGTCACAGCTCTATTATCTTCACCTTCACCTGTTGATGTTAAAGTTTGCTTCTAATGCCAAATAAAACAGAAGATGCTTCATGCAGTTAAGGAATGAATCACTGCAAAGGTACTGACACGACTGTGGGTGTGTATTTTCAGCCCCCCAGCAGCCAGTTGCACACGAGATCTGAGCTCCGACAACTGCTACACGTCACATACATCATGGGTTAGGCAATTCTATTTCTGTGCTGAAATGCAGGTAGCCACCCTGCAGTGTCACGTCACAGAAGACACATCAATAACTGTAATACCACATGAGATACATGACCACAGAGTAATCAAATACAGTGTAATTCAAGTCCAGAAATAAGCTCTATTCTTCAAAGTATTTTCACAGCATATGATAGCCCAGGAACAGACAAGGAGAGCAAAATCTGGGTGTCAGAAAAATATAATTTGTTACTAATAAATATCTAGAAATATTTTTTCAGTTGTCCTGATAAAGGCTTAGGGTATATTCTTTATCTGACAAGTGATAATGATGTGGAAACACTTGATTAGGTAAATTATAAACAAATTAGCTATACTTATTTTTTATAGCTAGAAATTCAGTTTTTCTAAAGTTCTGATGTCTATCTGCTGAGGCAATCTTGTGAGTGGAGTATATTCAAGAAGTAATGGAAACTTCTCAAGAGTGGCTATTTACTTGGTTTTAAAAAAATATTTTAGGAGCCATCAAAGACAGACAATGCAACATGAAACTGTTAAAAATATTCATTCCCTTTGGCACAAATCCCTTCTTTGCATTCTCTCTCAACTTTTTAAGATGACTTTTTCCATCTCTACCATTTATGTGTGCTTGAGGCTACAACATGCAATGTTTCTTTAAAAACAAAGGAAAATGAATCTATTCTAACCCCAAAACACAGTATCTTTAGTGCTAGAAGGAACGGTTAAGATTTCTGTTCTGCATTAGAAGTATCAAGGTCATTTATAAAAGCTTGGGTTTTTTCATTTTTTAAAAAAATCCCTCCTTCTGTTCACTCTGGTTCTCTCTCTGGTGCCTGTTTAGTAACTTTTATATTTATAATGGCTTAATTTGACTTATCTATAGCCAACTGGATTCTTGCACTCATAATATTTTTTTAAATTTGTATTAGTAGAGCCTACTTGGAAAAGATTTCCGTTAACTAGTTTAAACCTCAGACGCGCCTCTATGATCATCCAGAGGACAAGGGGAAAATGACCTGACGTTTCTGTCCAGTTTTCACAGAAGACAAAAATAGAGGAAAAACCTGCTCTGAAGCATACAGCTGTACAGCAGGGGTGCATGAAAATAAACATCCCTCAGCTATTTTATGGAAAAAACTGATTTAATCTGTTTAATAGCATGCCGTAATGCTGTTCAGTTAAATGCATTTTTGTTAAGCTAAGTTTGAATTCTGATGTCTGCTGCCTGGCAGTAACTCGAACCTATTATTATTATACCCTTTGATGGCCATCAAAAGGGCACTGATTTGGCTCCACACTGACGCCTGCACCTTAGCAAAGCCAAACAGCCGGTGTTGCTGTTGAAATACAAAGCCAAAGGAAGAGTAGATGTTATAAACCCGCCTCCCCTTGCTATTCTCAGTTAGACTCCCCCGTGTGAAGGGGGTAACTAGACACTGAGGTTGACAATGTCTCAGGCCTCAGTACACATTCGGCAGTAAGGGCAAAGCATCTGTTATGAAAAGGGTAGATATTAGATGCTTTAAACGCAAAATTACTATTCCATTTTTGAAAGGCTGTTTCAAATTTGAGATACCCTCACAGAAACAGCTTGTCAGCTTTCTCAAAGCCTTTCCTGGGCGCGGTTGGGGCTGGTGGTACTGTACTTACCTGGTGTTCAGGTCATTTTCTGCTCCACCCCCAAACTTCATTCTTCAGTACTTACACTTTCTCTGACTCTCCCCGTTCAACAAGCTATACAAACCCACCTCTCCTAACCCCAACCCCAGATTTTTTGCTGAAAATAATTCAATCTCTTCACTTCTCATCTCAATCCCAGCCCTTCTTGTGCAGGAAATTTCCTTCACCCTTCTTCTTGTCCCAGTTTTCAAAACCCCATCTTTCAACCCTGCCCTGACTTTCTAGGCAGCTTCCATATAATTCAGGTCATTTCCTTCTTCACACTGCCAGAGTGATAAAAGCCTCTTAGCTTTGCCAAATCTCAGCCTCGCCAGACTATAAGCTCCAAAAATTCCGAGCGTGTCCCTCTTCTCCCTAGTCATGGAGTTGGAGATGTTCAAAGACACGTAATGCAGCTAAATTTGGGTGAATTTTTAACTGGGAGATCAGTAAGACACATCTGTGTCCCAAAGATGACCTCCTGGCAAGGCTCACGCTTTCGTTCTGAAGGCCTTAGAGGAGATAGAGAGCAATGAACCATTTTCAAAGGAAAGGTCACCAGGAGTTTAACATGAGCAAAATGACATTTCCTTCTAGCTTTATTTACAGAACCAGATGAACCATTTCAACTAACGTTTTCAAAGCCCAGCATGGGAAGTTTCAGCACGAATAGCTAAACTGACAAAATTATAAAAATCCGAGGGCGGGTTACTTTCCTGGGGACCGGCTGGGGGAAGAGGAACCATGCACCAACTCTACCAGAGAACCTTTCCCCTTTAAACTAACACTGGCAGCTGTGGGGCAGCCAGTCTGCAGTCCAAATGGTCACTGTATTTCTTTTTAATGAGAGTTTGGACCTGCTTCAAGCCTAGTGCTAAAATTAGGTCTTTTACTAGCTTTTTAATTTTGCAGTTCAAAGGCTAGGAGTTTGCAGAAACCACGTAAGCCACTACTGAAGGTTACCGTCTGGACCATGGTTCTGAGTCCAAGACATCCAACAGAAGCTGTTTTGCATTTTGTAGGAAGCCAGATGATCATAGATCAAAAAGGGAGAAAGTATTGCACATCACATCAATCTCGTGCTGCTAACAGGAGAAATACAGTTCCGCTTTTTTACAAAAGCCAGTGGGAATGAGAAGGACGACTATCGAGATACAGAGCTTTGGCTATAATCACAGTGCACGGTAGTTTAGACACGCCTTTTCTAAGAGACCTCTCTCGACAGGACACAAGTTAGTCCAAAGCATAAACAACACACCAGCCCGACTGATGTGATTCATCGCTGCTTTCTTTGATGAGATCACCACATGCTACTGCAGAGCAGAAGAAGCCCCAGTGTCTGAGCTTGAATTTTATGGTTCAAGAATCAACAATGTTTTCACTCAGGAAATTTACAGCCTTTGCCAACCCCAAAATGGAAGGAAGACACATCACTCACATGCCGCAGCCTCTCCAGCAAACTCATCTCCACCCGCAGTATTTCAGTTTCTTTTCTGGTTGTGTCATTTTGCAGGTAGACATAGGAAAAAGGTTAAAAGTCAAAACAGGCAAGCTGTATCAATAACTTAAATTCAAATTTTCTTGAAATAAGTAGCAGTCTCAGAGTGCCAACTCAGATCGTGTAAGACTACATTAAAATGTTTGGCTTTGAAAAATTACCTTTATTCGTTTTCCACTAGTCCCCCCCAGGGTGGGTTTTCTAGAACATTTAGAAGGAAATGCTGCACTACTAAGTGCTCTACCCTTTCGGTCATTCCATTTTACTTTTCACATCAAATATATTACCTTGCCTTTAAACCAATGCAGAGGCCTTCCTGAACTTTTTATACATGTGCTTTTCATATACTATTTTTAGTGTTACTTACACTTCCAGTTACTTATTATGTTTCAGGGTCAAGAAGAACCACACGAGGAAAATCAAATTTTAAAGAGACAGATAGGCAAGGTCATAATCTGTAACAGAGATTTTTTTTCCTTTTTTAATCCACCTACCTGATGTGCTGATGTGCTCATTCACCTACCCACTTTCCAAGAGAAGTTTTGCAAGTATTTAATCTTTTCTTTTTCACCAGAGTTAATCCGTTAGTGCAAATGACGATGCACGCTTATCAGTTACCAATATACTGCTTTATTTCTTGGTAGCAAATTAAGGCTTTATAGTGAGATTTGTACAGTACAGGCCAATTCAAACATTAGAAACCTTAAAAACCATGTAGCACTATTCACTCAATTTAGCATAGCCAGAAAAGTAGCTTTTATTTTTTTTTTAATAAACAGTTAAATGTTACTAATGAGGTCTTATATTTAATGAGTGCAAATGGCTCAAAATCCCGCCATCCTCAGGAATGGGCTTAACATTTAACTATCATCTGGGCCATTTTGAGATAAAGGATAAACAGAGAGTATAGCTGGCTTGAATAAAATATACTGTACTACTTGCTGGGGAAGAATCTCTAATTTTAAAACTACAGAAAGGAAAACCAAAGTGATATTAACGGGCCAAAGGATGGTATGATCCCCTATTAGTCACTGACCAGTAATAGTAGCAATGACAATTTCATTTTCCATAGCCCTCTTTGCTTTAGTACAATCTGATTTATAAATCAGAGCTGATGACATCCTGTATGTTAAGAAACTCAAAATTGGAGGAACATACATAAGTTACAGGACTTTTTGTAGCAGTAGGACAAGTTCCCTCTGCAGGGACATGCCCAAACCATTGCTTTTTTGTAATTTGAGAGAGCATTGCTACAAGTATTTCCTCCGCAGTTACGTATTTTTCTCGAGCATATGGATTTTCACTTCATATCAATGATTTTATTAGTGTTGTCTGGAGATGATGGAACTACTGCTTATGAAAACCAGACACGGTGCTTCCCTTCTTATGTTCTCTACTGAGACATTTATAGCGTTTGAGCTGAACGTATGAATTCACCTGTCAGTCAGGCGCAGGGGGGCTGCCTGAAAATATCATCACCCCTAACGTGTCTGGCTTTCAGATCTGAGCATTACATGTGAAAATGCAGAGAAACGGCTGCCAGAAAATTGTGAAGAGAGTAACCATGGAATGACCACATGCTCTGGGGAAGGAGGCAATGAGACGGGGGAACCACCAAACCACTCTTGCTCTTGCATGACCAAGAGTGACCACGAGAGTACAAGGGGCTCCCAGTGTCACAGGGCAATGCTGGCATTTTAATTCTTTGTTAAACAGCAGCTGTTTCTCCAGCCAAAGGGAACACACACAGACAAAGTTTCACAAAATCTAAATCTAATGTGAATAACACTCTGTCCCCAGGGGTGTTATCTAACATCAGGCTCACATCTTTGAAGTCTCAAGATCAGCCATCTTCCCTTTGAACTGGAAGGCCACAGAAAAGGGTTGGGTTTCTATGTGTATTAAGGCACATACTGAATTTACCTCAACGCACATGCCTGGTTTGCTCAGGGAGTGTCAACTGCACCGGTGCCACAGCTGCTGAGGAGATACACTGAAGGAACAAAGACAGACTGCTTGGTGAAAGCAGGGCAGCACAGCAATTGGGACTGCCCCGTGCAAGCTGCGTCACAACGCCTCAGGGAGTCCCCGGTGTACTACAGTGCTGTGTCAGCCTGTTGCAGAATTACAGTAGCTTCTCAGGCTGATTTATTGGCTTTCCCCTTCGCCAGGCCACCAATATCTCACCTGTTTTCCTTCACTCGGGTGAATATGTCACCGCTTATCAGACCCAGAAGTCCCTATCTGCTACTAGAGAGTGGTACTACACATGCAGGAGAGAGCAGATTTGGAAATGAAGGCAAGTAGTGATGATGCACGAGTGACCTGGAGGTGGGCTTTCCAGGAGAATCCATACACAGGCACAATCTCCAGATTCACTCAGCAGAGTGTTTGGCAATGGCCAGCAGGTCTCGGTCTGCATCAATCAAGTATGTTTAAGGACGTTACCCAGTATTTCCTGAGGGATTACAATGGATGACTACCAAAGAGAAACTACTTGGAGACGATGGGATGCTTTATCAGCCGTATTGGAAGAAGTTGGGGAACACAGACACATATTGCATAGTCAGCTTCACGAGCACAGCTGGAATTCAGATGTATTTGACACAGCTTAGTAGCATTTCCAAAGGAGGGATTATGTGCTATTTCCTTTGGAGGTAGCTACTGTAGCCTGGGACGAGATCACGGCTGTTATGGAAATGGCATCCCAGCAGGGATGCTGAGCACTCATTGCTTTTGCATTAAGGTAGCCTCTCCACAGAGACCCACTGCACCTTAAAAAGTGATCATACAAAAAAGCAAACGGAATAGTCCTCTAGAACCTCCCCCTCACCCACAACATACAAGAAAAGCCGACTCCCGTGAGCTATAGAAAAGACAGCATTACTGAATGTGGGAGTGTGTGTTTATACAACAGTGTTTTTAATACTGCATTGTAACGACAGGTGGGGGTGTCCTTTCAGAAGAAGGCAGGGTTGGTGTGCTCTATAATACAGCGCTTGCAATGTCGTTTAACAAATCGCAGGGCATCCACAGAGACATCGCAGTCCTGCACATTCAGCATCTGCAGGTCAAAACAGTTGGCAGCAACAATCTGCAGGCCCTGCCCAGTGATGCTCTCACATGATTTCAGGCTCAGGCGCTTCAGGTTGAAGCAGTTGAGGGCTAGAAATTCCAGGCCGGTGTCTGAGACCAGAGGGCACTTGCCAATATCTAGCGATTTGAGTTTTGTGCAATTTTTGGCGAGGTACTCCACACCGTGGTCCGTGATGCCCTCGCAGCCCCGCGCGTTGAGGTAGCGCAGCTTGCTGCAGTATTTGGCGATGTAGCGGATGCCCACGTCCGTGATGCGGCCGCAGTGAGCGATGCTAAGGTATCGGAGGCGCGACTCCAGCTTGGCAATCTCCCGCATGCCGAAGTCACTGACAAACCGACAGTCGCTCACGCTCAGTTCCTTAACGGACGTGCAGTAAATCATCAGGTAGCGGAGACCCTCGTCGGTGATGCGGACGCAGCGGCGCAGGTACAGGTGGGTCAGCTGAGTGCAGTGAGCGGCGATGGTGTGCAGTCCTTCGTCCTCCAGGACGAAGCAGTCTGTCATGTCCAAGTAGCGAATGGAGATTTGTTTCCCGTGTAAGGGGGACAGCTTGATGGAGGCTTCGCGAGTCAAACTGATGCATGTTACTTTGGAGCAGCCTAAGTGGAAAACCACAGCAAAGTTAAACGAGCAGTAAAAACAAATCACACAGCAGGACCAGAAACGGGGGCATGAAACTGTGTGCTGGATGTGATGAAGATATCTTCACGTTGCAAGAGCAGAATCATCGCGATTAACTAGCCTGGCTTTGCTGTGATGTGTCCCTACATCAGAGAAAATAATAAACTCCACTGGAGTCAGAGAGGTTGCTTTGGGATTTTGAGCACCAGCAAAGCAAGAGACCAATTTTGTCCATATCCCCAAGGTAAAACGATGGTCCTGGGTTTATCTAGGGACAGCCTATGGTCTGTTACTGCAATATAAACCCAGTGACAATTTGAGAAAATGGTACTACATGACAACCAACACAGCTTTTTGATCAGAGGCAGTCTCATTGCTGACTGGCTGAGTTTGTTAACCAACATCAGAGGCTCTTTCACCATCCAACCCCATTATAAAAAAGACAAACCCCACCCACCCTCCAAAAAAAAAGCATTTGAGGAACAGATGTGAATCCAGCCCCAAGCCTGAAATGCGGGAAGGATGCAAAACTATGGGAAGACTATGTGTTTGCAGAAGGGTGGAGATTCGGGTATCCTAGAGAGAATGGGGAGAGTCAGCAGGAGCCAACAGACTGGTAAGTGCATGGGAGGACACGGACAGAGACAGAAAAGGAGTGTTTCAAGTGAGAAAGCGTGGCCATGAATGGAGGTAACTAGGCTAGAGGAGAAACACCAGACCCTGCAAGGAAAGATAAAGAGCTAGATTAAAGGGAAAAACACATTCACACACTTCCCCCATTTTTAACCTCCACTCTGTGCCTCGTGATGGATGAAAGCCTTTTTTTTTTTTTTCCGGAAAGTGCTGTTTCTGCAGCACTGCAAACTGGCAGTCTCAGGCTCCTGAAGGAAAATTCTTATCTGTGCCAAGTTCGGTCGGGCACATTGCACTAGCACAGATAGAAACAGCTGCAAGGAAGAAGGAAGCATCTACCTGGTAGTGACCAAGGCCCAACAATTTTAGACATAAATGTCTACTCAGAGAAATTTTGCAGTTTATGCCTAAAGACGTCTCCTCAGGTAGGGATAAAAGGAGCTTTTCTGTATTGCTGAAACATTGGCCAGGGGAGACGAAGTGACCTGTGAAAAGCCAGAAAAGTTAGGATGATGACCTTAGAGCTGTGCGTATCCGAATTGATGCACAAATCTTGTAATAGGAAAGTAAAAAGCATGAAAATGTACAGAGATCACCTCAAAAACTTGAATGACCCAAACCCATACCACTTGATACAACAGGTTCTCATTCAGAGGCTTGGTGGAAGGTATGAATTTGCTTCAGTTCTTAAAAACAAAAAGAAAAAGAAATCCCTTGAGAGAACCCAGTGGGTTCACACAAATGCTGTAAGAAGCACGGGATATGGACTTGAAACAGTTTGCCACCTGTGATTAGATTTCTATACTTATCATTTGAATCTGTAGCTGGATTTTCAATTTAGGCTTAAAATTTATTTGAACAGACGCAAATTTTACCTCAGGCCTCACACAATGAAATGAGGATATTGTCCACAGGTTATGCAGAAGCCTCGGGCCCTTGAAGGAAAGCACTTTGTTCAACAAAGAACATCTTCTTAAAACTGAATGCTGCTATTTCCCCTTCAGACTGCATTGCAGATGTGGCTATGTTATGGTGCAATCTTTGGAAAGGTGTTTGCCTTCAAAGAAACACTATATACACGTTCGGTAGTGCAAAATGATTTTTCTAAAAAGAAGCAGTACAATACTAATGGTGTAAAAATTTCACCTCCAATATGTTCTTTGGAGTAGGTGATAGAAAATGCACCATAGAAGTCCCCATCCTTGAGCTGGGTTTCCCCAGAAGAAGCTGGCACTGAGGCAGAGTTCTGCTGGACATGACATAGCTCTCACTATTGCGTTTGCCTGAGGAGGTTGTTGGATTAAGGAATCAATCTGGATATTTCACATGCTGACCAGAATTCAGTTTTAAAATCTGGCTAAGTGAGAATGAAGGGTCAACAAGGCTGAGGAAAATGTTCCCTCTGCTGAGCATCCACAAAGGGGAATGGTTTAATGACCGCAATTAGAAAGTGAATGGGTCAGGAGTCTCACAGCAGAGTTGGAGTCATCGTACATCGGTGTGTGATCGCTGTTTTGACAAGCTAAGCATCGTCTTGTCTAGTTACTTTGACTACACTGTAAGATATTTCATGGGAAGGGTATTCAAAATGGTTTCACCAGAAAAAGAGTCCATGTTGATAAAGAACTGCCTGATTTTTAGGCAAAATGACAGGTTTCTGGGTTTGTAACAATTTTGCTGTCCTAAATAATAAAAAATGTGAAAACAAAGCTCTTGTAGCAGGATTTTCCATAAAGTAAGTATAACTGATTTTTAAAAGGGAGGAGAAACTTCCAAACAGATTAAAAAAAAAAGTTGGCTAGCATGTTAGATAATAACTTGCAGTCAAGCTCAACCAACTTCTAGAGATATCTCAGATCTGCCCACAAAGTGGATGCTGAGAGTGACAGAACTTACATTGTGGAAAACTCTGAAAGTTAATATGAATGTCTGGTTTTGACATTACAAATTTCGCTATGTTATTGCTGCCAAGTAACCATCCAAGAGGGAGAGGGATTCAACTAGACGTACAACTGTGAACTGGGTTTTAATTAACTAGCTACAAGTATAACATTATCCTCCAGCATACGTACCCAACCTTTCTTGTTCAGTATAAAAACAAATTGCTTGAGCGTGTAGGTGCAAGCCTTATCCTCCTAACTACTTCTTGGACTTGATTACAGAAAAGATCGTCTCATGTAAGACCTTCTCAATTTAGTCCAGAATTTTTCCAAGGGCATAGAGTGCAGCCTCATTTCAGACAAGTCCAGGGAGAGTCTGTACAGCAAACAAAATTGCTGACCGAAAGCTTATTCCTGGAATTCTTTTCATAAGACCCTCATATATGAAAATAAATTGTGTCTTTTTTTTCTTCCTGGCCTCCCAAGTCTTCCCTTCTATTTAAACACTTAGTACACAAAGGGCAGTAAGAGGGAGCTGCATAAGTACTCATAGCACAGTCTGAGCCAGGGCTCAGCAAGTGCTTTCAGCACTTGCTGTCATACCACAATGCAGACTAGTGAAAATCTGTGCCCCTGCCCTTTGAAGATGAAGACTCACAGCTACAGATGTATGGACTGCTTTTCCTGTTACTCTGTAAGCCCAGGAATCACCCCTGCTGTTTGAGAAATGGGAAGAGGAGAGAAAGCACGAGAGCAAGAAAATTCACTTCTATAGGAAACATGCAGAGAGAGAGAACAAGGTGATGCTTTAAGAAACAATTTGAATCTGCCCAACGGCATCACCATTTGCTCAACCAAGGCTTTCTCTTGCTCCAGTCCTTGGGGTTTTGTCCATTGAAACAATTATACTTTCTTTCCCCTAAATCCATTTCTCTTCACAGAATACTTTCTGGAACTACTTTTTCCTCGTGCTGTAAGATGCCCCTTCCTTGTCAATTCTGCAATTTGTTACTGAGCGTAGATGCCTCTTTGGTAAGACTCCAAGAGAAGCTGTTTTTCACTGAAGACCAATATGTTTACAGAGGGATGTCCTGCCCTTCCAGCAAGGGAGAAATGAATGGGACATCACTGGCAGGCTTAAACTAGTTCCTGTGGATAACTGACATTTTTTAAAGGATGAGGTTCTGCCTTACACAAGCAGCAGCCTCCACAGGAGTCAAATCATGAGAGGTGCATGCAATCCTTGGCACGCATACTATGAAGATGGATGAGACTCAGTCTTCATTTGAGGACTTTGCTGTGCTGTATTCAGCACTGTGGGCTTTGCTACAACTGAGGTCACTTCTAGCCCTAGCAGATAGCATTCAGTTTTGCTGAGATGGATTCATTTCCCCTCCTTCTGAGCCCGCCACCAAGGACAGCACGGCGTGTGAAATACACAAACAATGAAGTTACCCAGAAAAGATCATTACATATCCTGACAAACTGTGCAGCAACTCTTCAAAAAAACCAAGATCCGACAAACAAGAAGTAAAAAACATTATAATATATATTTATTTCAGCCAGACAGAAGGAGGGTAAAATGGAATCCTGCTTCCGAAACATCCTCCAAAATTACCCACGTCAGAACGAAAAAAGTGTGCTCAAAACAAGACCCTAGAGATCAATTATCCTCAATTCATATCCAGGCACATGCAGCAAAAGCCAAGTCTGAACCAAAACACCCTGACTTCTGTGAATGTTCAAAACCAGGGTTTTTCCCTTGCCTGCTCCAAAAAGGAAGGATAACTTTGAAAAATGTGAGGTTAAAATTACTTTCCTGTTCCACTGATGAGACAAAATTCAAGGAGGACAGGTATTTTATAGAATCATAGAATCATTCAGGTTGGAAAAGACCCTTGGGATCATCGAGTCCAACCATCAACCCTACTCCACAAAGTTCTCCCCTACACCATATCCCCCAACACCACATCTAAACAACTCTTAAACTTTATTTGCCTTCACTCTAAACTTTACTCACCTCCTACACACTTTGAGCCAAACTGATGAGCTCTTAGGTACAGACACCAGCTTCTAGGTCTGAGAGTAACAGACTTGGGAAAACCACAAATGAAGACAGACCCCAAAAGGACATATTTCAAGACCTGGTGTCACCTTTTCATTTTCCCTGCTTTTGAAACAATTACCTTTGGTCTATACCACATCTATCAGTAGAAGCTGTAGACCAAAGCATTTTCAGCCACTTACTTATAAGGAAAGTCCCCAAGTACACTCCGTGTGTCAGCTAACAAACTGATGTGCCAACACAGTTCACTCTCAGCTCTGCAATTTTACCTCTCCAGTCTCTCCAGGCCCAGGATACTCGAGCCACTCAACTCTTCATACCACCCTAGTGGATCTAGTAAGAAAACCATTAATGTGCCTGCGATACAGCCAGCCTTCAACTGATATGTAGCTCTAGTTCTAAATCACACAGACACATACATTTTCTCCTGGTGTTGGAGATGCTTCAACCTGAATGTGTAATTAGCAATCCAGAGCTAATGTCAGTATGTACTGACAATAAGTAATTCACGTGCATGGTCACTGTGAATAGACTCCATGGGACAGGACTCCCATGGAGAACCCCTATCATCTGATGGCTTCAGACAGTAATTACAAAAAGTTAATAATTCTGATTTGTTGCTATTTGTCTTGATGCCATCCATGACATTCTGCCATACTAGGAAATATGAGGTGAAAGATTGGGTGAAATAGTTTAAAAAAAGAAGAAGCAGGAAAAAGAATGCAAATCCGTATACACTAGATAGGCAGGCTTGGAAAAATCAGTTTATCTAGGTACCAGTGACTCCACAGCATTGCTTCCCATCCCCACTTCATCCTGCTTGTTGTGTAGCCATCAGTACCTCTGCAATGGCAAGCCTGGTCCAGCTGATTAATACCAACATTAGACTAATAACAAGGTGAGATCACAAAATAAGTATTGAACATCAAATTTACCTCAGTGCTTTACTTGGCTGCATCCTTTTAATTAAGTGCCAATCTGTTTGCAGAGAGGAAATTCTGTGTGGCTTATTTTGGGTAAAAATGTCTTGTTTCCCCAAAGCAGATGTGGGAAAAATTGTCTAAAACAATTTTGCTGATCTAAACAGCTGCAGTGATACATTGTAACTGGGTGAAATGAAAAACAGAAAGCCACTAAGCAAATAAATACACTACTAAAAAAAAAAAAAGTCCAAGCTAGCTAAGTCTGGTTAAAACCTGGCTAAAATAGCAATGGAAACAAATCTACTTATAAATGATGTAGAGATAAAAGACAAAAAAAATTTTGCTCTAGTAGCTAGCCTTCACTGTATGATGCTGTGAAGCCTGCAAAGTGGGCCCTTATAAGGGTGCTTTATGCAAAAATCTCTAAACAGTCCTTTTATTATTTGAATGGGCCATCTCTGCTAGCTTGCCTCCATCAGAGGAGGCCTGGCCACTCAAGAGGTGCTGCTGGCATCTGGGGCACTGAGATTCTAGTGGTGCCTGTCTCATGAGTATCATGTTAGGAGACTGACTTTCCTACTTCGAAAGACAACACAGAAAAGGGAATCACCACCATCCCTGGAAGGACTGCAGCCATGGGTAAGGCAATGTTGGAGCAGGTTTACTTATGAAGGGACTGTGGCGGTGGGTATATCTCTGAAAGCATTGTGACCCATGGACAAGGCCATGCTGGAACAGATGCACCTCAAAGCAACTGTGGCTATGGATTTAGTCTATGCCGCAGCAGGTATAACCCTGATGAGACAGTGGCTCCCCCTCCTGTGGGGGAGTGAGTGAGCAGCTGTGTAGTGCTTAGTTGCCAGGTCAGGTTAAACCACGACAGAAGCCAAGGGTTTGACAAGTATGAAGCTTTTAGACTCAGAGGCAGCCATATTTAAATATTTCCTGTTACCTGACACATCCAGGTGTTCCAGGTTGGGGCATAGTGACACGACATCAAAGACCGCCTCATTGGAGATGTTGTAACAGCCAGACACCTCCAGCCTCCTCAGTTCTGGACAGCACTGGGCAATGGTGTAGAGTCCTCTGTCTGTGAGCCGCCTGCAGCCACTAACAATTACCGTCTCCAACATGAGACATACGTTGGGTGTATCTTGACAAAGCCTCCTGGTCAGCACTTTAAGAGCCCTGTCTACGTTGATTGTCTCGCCGGTCAGGCGAATAGTCCTCCAAAGCCGGGGGTCCCAGGCAAGGTTATACCAGCGGCGGCACACGCGGGCGCAGCGGCACAGCTGGTTGGTGGGCAGGAAGGAGAAGATTTGGATCATGGAGTGGTCAGGCAGCCGGTCTATGTTGGCCTGTTCCTTCTGGTGCTTGGACGCCAGCCGGATGAGAGGATGAGTGAGACGGGTTGGCGGCGGCGAGTGGACCATGGCAACAGTTTCCCCAGTGACTGAGGATGAAGACGTCGACGACCCCCTGCCATTCTGGAAACCGGGGGAATTCGGTGGAAATATTAATGCTGGACTGGGTGTGCTGAGCGTCCGCATGCTCAGGTCGGAGTCTGGAAGACAAAACGCACAATTTCAGTAAGTGGTGGGTGGATGCAGAGCTCTCTGCACAGCACAGCACCCTGCCAGCCCATTTGTTAATGGAGTATGATGGGCTTCAGGGCTTGCAGTTAAGCAGCCATTTTTAGCAGTAAGAGTGAGAAAACACTTATTCTAAAACCTATCTTAGATAGACTCTGGAACCAGTTCACCTCAGTGCTGGGCACATGACAGAGATGCACTCCCAGGTGTGCTGTCAAAGCTACGCTAGCAGAGGAGAGGCTGTGGGTCTGAGACCTGCAATGAAGGGGAAACAGCAGCGGATGAGTCCAGGGATTTAAATTCTTTATACTCTCGACTAAGCACTACAAGAAATTAGTACATTTGAGTCAGAGGCTTTTTTGGCAGAGAGTAACTGCCAATAACTTTGGCACTACCTATGCAGCCGTGAGCTGTTAGGGGAGGAATACTGTGGTCCTTGGCCTCTCAACTCCTTCAGCCGTTCAGTGGGAGGCCAAAGAAGAGCTCACAAGGCCAATGCTCCTTCATTCACCAGACCTGGGCAGATGGGAAAAGCACAACCCCGTACAGTTATTTTCATTGTGTCATCAAAAAAGTTCATTTCTCATTTGTGCAAACTGGGACTCAACAGTTTAACCAGGAGCCCAGAGACTAATTCTAGAAAGGGGGTTGGTGGTGCCTTTTCATGCGCATGCAGAAAGCACTGCATGGACTAAAGTGAACTTCAGTCTGATTTGAAAAAGCAGGCCCAGAAAATTAAGTAGTGAAGAAGCACCATGCCTGGAAATTTGCTACAGAGCTGTTGTGCAATACTTACAAAGTCTTTTCCCTAGTGTTAATTGTCACTAGCAGTCAACCCCAAAAAACCCACTGCAAAACAATTTGCTGCTTCTTTACCTTCTTTATTTCACTTTACTGGCAACAAGCAGGCACAAAAACAGAGAGCCTCTGCTACTAGGAAAGGTTGACTTTGCTGTAAGATTGTTTCAACTGTTTTCCCTCTGTGCTGACATTGCTACCTAGGAGTCATTTCCAGTCCTGCTCCCAGCTCTCCAAGCAAAGCAAGTAAAAGACTGGAAGACAACTAGGATATAATTTTGACAGTCAAGCAATGCCATGGGCAATACATTTGGAGACCCTGAGATATGTCAGCAGTACGCTACACAAGACACAACCAATGTATGAGAGATGAATGCTACTGCTGAGCACGCTCCTTCCATCTCTGGTTCAGTCAGAAATGCATTCAACAAACCTGCCCAAATCTGGGTTTAAGCAGACTTTTAAAATTAAGTACATTTTAGATTAATTTGATCAGTGCATTGCACATCCATTTCCCCATCAAGCTTTTACTTAGCCCAGCCCAGACCTGCCCTGATCTCACTAGCTACAACAGCAGCAATCATAGGCTTGCATTTTCACAGCGTGTCTGCAAGGGAGAGAGGCACAACTGTTTAGGTGAAGAACGCAAGGCACAAAATCCAGCAGCTTGCCCAAGATCATCTAGTTCGGCTGAAGAGAGATCAAAATCATCATTTCACACTGTGAAGGAAGAACCTATGCTACCCAGCTCCTTCCCTCTTCCTCTTCTCTATCTTGTTTTACTTAGACAGAAACTCGTTACTTCAGCAAGCGACAGGAAAAACAAGGCTTCTAGAGTCTATGCTATGGCCACATGGACCTAACCCAAGGATTTGTGTATTTCTGAGCAAGAACCATATCTTAATGCAGAGTGAGTTTTGCAGACACTCTGCTCCCCTTTGAGACCTCCTAATACCCCCCCTGGCAGCTATTGCAAATAATTGCATCGAGGAGTGTTACTTGGAAAGTGTCTGGTATACTCCAGTATTTTAAAAATGAGATTTACAGCTGGAGAGAAAAAAACCAAAACACCAGCAGCAGCCAGGCTCCTGCAGACATGCACTGACTCCACAGAGCACTTAGGCAACAGTTCCCTAGATTAATTTTTGCAAGGACTTACCATATGTTTGACCTCCCTCACATTACCACCAAACCCAATGACAATGCCTGAAGTTAAACATGTGCAGAAGATGTGGCAGACTTGGGGCCTTTAGTTTTTGCTCTTTTATTGAGATTTTAAGAGCATGATTCTAATATAAAAGAACACACATTTCTGCAAGTACTAGATGTATCTTCGACTATTATATCTATTTGGCATTGTGAATTCCTCTCCTTTCATCTTACTTTTTCATTTGCTTTGGGCTTTTTGTTTGTTTGGTTGTTGTTTTTTTTTTTACACACATCAGCACAAAAAGGGAAAACAAAGTGATATAAATAAAACCCATAGAACAAACACTTGTTTCAACACCGCAAAATAGGTGGAAATAAAATCAAAAGCAAAAAGTTTCTGTTTTTAACATCTGCTATAAACAATTTTTAGTACTGTGGGAATGCTTCCCTCTCGTAAGATGATCTCTCAGCATATTTTGAAAACAGAGATTTTTAGTCAGTTATCATTGGTAACACCTAAAAATCTCTGCAGGGTTACATCCTTCCCTACTTCCCATTCCCATGTGAGTAAGAAAAGGGTTTAATTCTCCCCACCCCGAGGATCAAAGCAGCAAGCTAATATGGCTAATCTCCATTCCTTTTGGATCGAAAGTGGCATTCCTTTATCACTCCTGGGCACACTGAATAATCAATACCTTAGACATCCTGCGTGCGTAATGAATTACCAAAATGTGTTTTTTAACTTAGACCTGGAGCTAAAAAAGGTTTGACCTTCTGTTTTATGGGTATACTCCGTGCTTGCTTCATGCTCTCTTAATTCTCTCATTAGTATAGCAGTTCCAGATGTGCATCCTGTATTTCCTTTACCTTCCATCCTGAAGGTGCGTCACGTGAAACTTGCTCCCTCCACCTTCAGGGCATGGGCTTCCAGACAGACACATACACATACATAAGCGTGCACCCCATCTCCCCACACCAAAGTATTCTGGAAAAAGACTGTAGTGTTGCCATTAAGTTTAAACAAGAGAGTCGAGAGAGCATTGCTGGTCTGCTAAGCCCATAATGCAATATGCTCTCAGACAGGAATTTTGCTGGTAGCTTAGCTGAACTCTGTACAGAGGTATTCCTGCTTACTGTTCCTTGTACACCCCTAAGGGGGAAAGAAAAAAGTAGCAGGTGAGTCCAGGAGCTTTTTGCCAGTAAAAACTTGGAAAGCTTTTTGCTAGCATTTAAAGCTTCAGCAAAACACTTGGTCTACTGTACATTTTCCAGACTTTTCAAGTATTATTGGGAGGGGCTTCCTATAGCACTATCTGAACCTCTAAGGGCTTCCTTTAAATTTTGTTCTTCACCACTTAGTGGGTGCTAGATAACAGTTTGAGTCAGTCTGAGACTGGGCAACTGAATGACGGCGTGACATTAATAAATGGAACCCTGCAAGTGCAAGTGAGTTTCTGATTGCAGTTCTCACTACACATCTTTCCACACACACACCCTATACAAGCATTTCTTTTCCTGAAAAAAACCCACAACTGCTCACAAGGCTGAAATGCAGCTTTACGTTTTGGTGACCTTAGAAAGTAAAAAACTAATTAGAAAGAAGCTTCCCTCCCTACAACCTCTTTTGCCCCTCTCCCTCCCCAGTTACCAATCTTCTGCACAAGATGCTTTTTATTAAAGCTTTGCTCCGGCTCTGAAAATTGTTTGTTGATGTAAGAGAATATTTCTTAACAATCGTTAAAGAAATCTCAAAAGATGCGTGCCAGAAACAGAACTATAAAAGCTGACACAGAGGGAGAAAATGCACTGGAGGGAGTTTTCTTATTCCACTAGGAATCTGGTTTATTTCAAAGGAATCTCCCCACTTCCCCTCCCCAGTTTGTTTCCCAATTAATACATACATCTGGGGAAAAAGAGCCTTTAAATATATATGATTTAAATCAAGATCTAGTCTCTGTTCCTTCTAGCATTGACAACGACATGCAGTCTCCAATTTCAGAACCAGAGAGAGAGAACGGTGTGGTATTTTCATTAGTCCAGCAATGCCCTCTTAACACAGGACACTTGATGTCCAGATCCCAGCATGGACTTTTTAAGATTGAACCATTTTCTATGCTTAAAGTGTGACTCCATTCAATCTCACCTTCCACTATGGTATTGTGGGTATGAGCTTTTTAAAGTGGATCCTATACTGAGCTCCTCAAGTTAACAAAATTAAAATGAAAATTTTGGTAAATATCAATCAAACTTCAGATTCTTATCTGACAATTAAACAGGATCCTTCATGTTGATCTGCTGTCACCACTGAAGTTTTTAGCAAAACTAAGGCAAGAATTAAACCAAACTATGTTCAGCCTCTGAAAAGTCAGTATAGTTGAGAAAAATAAAAAGCAATTGGCATTTTTGTCAAAACGTCAGATGCAAAATAACATATGCAAGAAGCATTTACATTACATGGTACATTCTGTACCATTACATGGTACAGAAACATCATTTACTTAGCACCTCTTCAT
Source organism: Limnodromus scolopaceus (assembly GCA_028565335.1). NCBI lineage: Eukaryota > Metazoa > Chordata > Aves > Charadriiformes > Scolopacidae > Limnodromus > Limnodromus scolopaceus. Next base: position 81,428,641 of record JAOXNO010000013.1, read on the forward strand.
CAATAACAGTGTTGCATAGATATCACATATTTTACTAAGTGCAATGTAGGTACAGACTTTGCATTTTTACCATGATACCATCAACTTTATGCATGCCAAGGAAGTACTCCTTTTTCAGAGATTGTGGAAAGTGGGTGCTTAATGGTTGTAGCAGCTACATTTTATGGTGCAAAGAGGGACAGGAGCAGCTGAGAGGCTTCTACAGGGGGAATATTGTGGGCTGATTCAAGGAGAGACTTGTGACTTTGACGGACAGATGTCAAATATGGCTGTGTGCCCTCAGAGGATGTTAGAAAAAGGAGTCAGTTAGGACAGCAGGCTACAACAGGGCCATTTGGTTTCTAAGGTGCTTTCTAAGCACAAAGTCTCAGAAAAAGTGATACCTACAAAAGAGCATCTTCCACATCACAAACATCCTCAGGCGTTCCTCTCAGACTGTTACCTCACTGACCTTGGTTCCTCACGGCTCCAGGAGGCTGGGATAAATCAGAGAGCCCATGATAGCAAAGAGGCAGCTGGAACAAAACTGACCATGTGAACTTGTGTGAGACAGCAGCGGTCAAATATGCCAGAGGGAAAGGGTTGCTCGGCGGAGATACCTACGTGATTTTGCAGCCTTTTACAACCAAGAATGTACAGAATAAGAAAGGGAGTTGGATGAGCTCTCTCGTCTCTCTCCAAGTACACCAAGTACACTTAAACCATCTCCAACGTTCATGTCTGCCCTGTTCTTAATTTCTAGGGACAGCTATTACTCAGCTAACTGAGGTGCCTGTTCCAGTGTTGTCACCATATCAAGTTTCTAAGTTTTTCCTCTTACCCAACTCATACAAGAAGCTGCTTCTTGCCCCTCTCCTAGTGATTGTGAGGACTGAGAGGTCTCCACTCTTCATGCAAGGGTTTCTCACATGCATTTGCTCAAACTTCAGCCCTTTCTTCCTAGTCACATTACTAATATTCACAGTTTCTCCTAGTTTTTCCTTTGGATTTTCTCCAATCTGCATGTATTTCTCTTAAAGCACAATGCTCCAAACTGAGCAGGGCACGCTACCACATCTCACCAGCAGTGGCTAAAGTGGAGTCCTTCCCACCTATATTTCATGGAAACCACATTGCCAACCCTCCAGATTTCAACAGTCTCAAAGGATGATGCATCCAGTATGTGATTCAACATATTGCTCAGATTCCCATGTGCCATACAGCTGCCTGGCCATTTATTTTCTTCATCCATGTTTATATGATCTATTCATCTTCCCCACACCTGTCTTCTTAGAAAGTAGTATGTTTTCTCTCTCCTTAATCTTCTATTTTTTCAAGAGCATTTTGAGTACTGAGCAACCTTCTCAAATTGCCCTCATTTTCAGTTTTCCAAATATACTGCAGGTCCAGTGTCCTAAATTTTAGCCCATTTCTCCATATATTGGTAGTTTTATGTCTCAATTCAATTCAAACAGACAGCTTCTGCAGAGGGATGGAAAAATTGTGCAACCTGGTAATGAATACTGTAGGGTACAGCAGCGCAGATTCCTAAAGGGTCCTTCTTGAAACATCATCACAGTTGACAAATATCCAGCGATAACTATGCAATATACTATACCCTTCAGTGGCCACCTTCTGGTGATTTCATTCAGTCCTTATTTCACCAGCTTGTTTCCAACACAGACATGCACAAGTCTAAATAAATCTAATATAGGTTAACAGCTAATGTTTCCCTCTCACCAGAAAATTTATTCTTACCAACACAGGCAATTAGATTGAAAACTTAAGAAGAGTAAGGACAAGGGAACAAAAACACTTCCACAACGATAAAACATTTCTTATCCTGTGAGGTTTTGTAGGTTGTTCAACTCTCTTTGTGAGAGCAAAGACCTGCAACAAAGCTCAATTTTTCAGTCTAAGAACGAGCAGCCTCAGAGCTCATGCAGTAATCGCACCCACATGCTCCTGGAAGGAACGGTTCCACAGAACTTAAAATAACCTTTTATAGTTTTTAAAAACCTCCCATAGAATGTAATAAGAAACTGTACCTATTGTAGAAGACTAGAGACTTTGTTACAAGACCATGTGGACGAGGGATGTGTTAACTTAAATTTGAAGCCATTTCATAGTAGTTTCTGTGTGACATTTTACACCTTGGATTATACTGGTGTAACTTCCCTGTGATGTTGAGATCCAGTTTTCTTTAGTCTATAAACTCCGCCACATACATTTGGAGACCTGATCTTGCATTCCTGGCATAGTCACACTAGATGCTTAAAGTCAAACAGCACTGCAAGTGAAGTAATCGTTATAGTTTTATTAAGTAAATAATTCTTCCTTATAATGCATTTGTCAAAAGCTGGAACTAATTTCCCCCTACTGACTTTGTCCCCTGCCACTTGGCAAGAATTAATTTCATCCCCATATTTTTGAACAGAGCTAAAAATATGAAGACTGGGGAGGGTAGGGGGTGGGGGGTGGGAAGTAATCAACCTATTAATTTATGAAGTCAGAGCATCTTAATTTTGCCTTCAGTACCATTAATGATACTAGCACAACAGTGCTGAGAAAAGGGTTTGCCAGTGCACCCACCATTGCTGGGAAATTACGCAGACATAGATGGGATAGTGCATTTTTTCCATGTTCAGTAAATATCTAACCCCAAAATGAATTCCATACATGCTAAAGTACAAGCTCTTCTTAAACCCCTTCAGGTCAGATGCCCTCCCAACTCCTTGTGGTATGCCAGGGAGCTCCTCCAGCTGACCTAATTTATGTCTACACTAGCAGCCCAGAAAGAGGAGGTCTGTGGACCAAAACTGTTACTTCTGAGAACCTGACATTGACAGGCCTGGGAAATGGGTGTCAGCTTTCGGACAACATCTAATGTCATCCCCCAACCTGAACGCTCACTAGGGGTTGCCTCAGTGCTTTAGGTGAGCCAGAACGTATTTTTTGCTTTAGTTTCACCTGAAAGTAATTAGGTTCATATACCTTGTGGTGGTAACTAAAGCTCGGTAAGCAGGGAGAGAAATTTCAAAAGTGAGCTTCAGATCTCAACAAAAATGCTAGTGTAGATGAACCCACTGGTGGGTGAGGAACCTCCTGTCCACCTCCCCCAAGCCCTCAGTTGTCACCTCCCAACCTAACCCGTACCGTGTAGAAGAGAGCCATCCTATGATCTGCTGGGTTTTTAGGGGTTTATCTGGATTACCAATGCACTGGACACATTGCATTTAATTGTCCCCCGTTTTCAGGATTACCACACCTATGGGGATCCAGTCCTTTGCTGTTCAACGCATTGCTTTGAAATGTGCAAAACAACTGTGATTAAAATGAAAAATAGCATTTACAAGATGCTTATATATAAGCATCTTCTATATAAAGGTTTAAGATAAATAAGAGAATAAACAGATAGCAAGTGTGCTTAATTTCAAAGTCATACTAAAAAGCCTGTCATCCTCTTTCTCACTCCACCTGACAAGCTGTTAGAAAATCTTCATTAACTCAGGAACTCTATCCTGGTGAATACAAAACACCTTCTGAATTCATCCAAAGAACAACTTGGTTCGGTGAAACAGGCTTACAACTATGTTCTGCCCTTTCTTTGAGTTACTCTGACTTAATCCAAGGTCAAAGTTTTGTCAGATAAACCGCTTTCACGCCTGACTAGGCAACATTTACATTTCCATGTTCCACTTTTTTATATATTGATCTTCATTTTTCATTTAAAACCCACTTTACATGAATATAGGTAAGATGAGTACAAATTGCTTAATACTGTCTCTCAAGCTATACATATGTGGCCAGAATGAGTCCCTTAGAGTGACACTGAGCTGGGGCAAACATATACTACTCTGTCTTTGAATGATATGCTGACATGAAGTTTGTATTGATACTTGTATAGAAAACTGGAAAAAATGCCTAATCGCTCCCAACTTCAAAATGAAGAAACTCAGTCAGCTGCTGCAGCCAGGTGTAGCTGTTCCACTATTTCACCTCTCAAAAATGGAAAAATTCAGAATAAAAGATGAATCAGTTTACATTATTATAGAACTTCAAGATAAGTTGATGGACTTAAAATTTATGGGAGGGAAACATTTTCAAAATCCCCAGCTGTTCACATGGACCAAAACTAAGAGGAACTGCAGAACCCTGAAACGTAGTTCTGGTAGATGTGTGTTGCTCTAAATGGAAAATAATATACAAAGCAGAGGAATGCTTGCCTTTGGGGAAAGCTGACAATATAATCACTTTGTTGTGTAATCAAGATGACTTGCATCCAGTTGGTAGCACACTCTACAGCAGACAAATAATTCCTTCAAGAACGACTATTTCCAGCATATTCACCAAAAGTGAATTATTTGTGTAAAAGAACATTGTTTTTCATAATCAAATATTGGAATTTTAAAAGCTCACAACTCTCAGAAATGATCCACTTTCAAATTAACAGGGATCCAGGATTTGACCTTGCTGTGGTTTAGGCTTCAAAATTGAAGAAATAAAAGGTGAGCAATAGGCTGAAAAGAAGAGGGAACAGTGGCAAGAGATTTAAAGCCATGAAGTTGTGCTCCTCTCTTAACACAAGTTGAGATGCTAAAGATTCATTAACTCAATAAAAGAGTCCAAATACCCTTCCTAAAATAAATTCAAGCTTTGTAAACATAGGCTTTGCTGATAACCTGGGAAGAGACAACTGTCCAAATTATGGGACAGAGTTGTGCACAACACAAGAAGAGGCCTCTAGATTAAAAAAATGCCACACCACACCCAAATCCAAATGACAAAGCAAAGCCAATCCCAACTCATCTTGGTTCAGCCCAGCTCCTTCTGGGTTGTCCTGTGAGATACCTGCAAGTGCCTACACGGTGTCCCACCTGAGGAGTTATATACCAAAGCAGACACCATATCCCTCCACCAGCTAACTTATCAGTAAGGAAGTGATAATAAAACAACAACAAAAATGTTACCGATAGAAGAACACAACTCTCTTCCGTAAAAACTGTTCAATTAGTTACCATATCATTGCTAACTCCAGAGTGACTGAGGTGAGCTCTTTTCAATCCTGCAGGAGAATTACCTTGAGGCAGTAAGAATTTTCCAGGCTTTACAAATCAGCAGAAGTGTTTCTTCCCAGACTAATCCACCAAGTGCCCCATCTGGGTCTGTAGAATGGTCACCTATTACAGAAAATCAGCAGAATTGTCCAAAGCATAACTGAAGGCTGATCTGCAACACCTGCTCCTGGTCAGCTCTGATCCATTTACACTTCAGTTTCCAAAGTTTATTTTCTTTCCCAGGAATGAGATCCCTTCAAAAGCACCTGCTAGCATCCTGGCATCCTTGTTTTGCAGGCAAATACCTCATTTCTAGGATTGCATCCCTCCTCCCTTTTGACACATGGACAAATTGAGAAAGCAAAGCTGGTCTCCAGTGCTTTTTGAAGGAATGGTAGAAACTTCGTCTAATCCACAGTTTTAAGTTTCTTACAAATCCACAATGTTGCCACTCCACTTACAGAGGAATAAATTCAGCAAACAGTTGGCCAAAACCTGTCGCTCAAAGAATTACCTTTGGGACCTGGGTGAGAGGAACCCTCTGGAGGGGATGAGAGAAAAGAAACGTAGCTCTCCAAAGCAGAAACCCAGGACACCAGCACAATCTAACTTTTCCAACGCCCCTCTAACAAAGATACATAAACCGAGGATTTTTCATAATAAATGCTTCATGTTATAAGAGCCCTGGAGTGACAGTCAGCAGTCCCCTCTTCTGTTACAAACACACAAAATATTCATACAACGACGCATGGAGCAAGAACACAGCGCTTATTCAGAGCCACAAGGATTAAAATTTTGTTTATGGGAAATTCAGGAGTTAAGCTGGGAAAGAGACATGGCCACTGGCAGCTTTCTTCTACTAGAAAATGTAACTGGCTCAAGCCCAAGTGCACTAAGTTACGTGGATTCATGACCACCAGTGTGAAGCAGTCCCAGACTGTGTCAAAACAGATGGTACTTACAACTGCAAAAGCAGCGCATTAGCCATCTTCTAAAATCCAGACCTGCTGTCTGAGGTCCCACTTGCTGTGTCTGTGACTTGTGATGTATAAATTGCAGATTGCTATTTATACGCAATAGCATATGGTACTCTGACATTTGAGGAGTCTCAGATGTACATACATGCAAGTAAATCAAGAATTCAGCACTCTGTATTTATGGCAACTTCAATAACTTCCCAGTCTACTGAAAGCCATGATAAATAATTGACTCATTGTGCATAACATATTAACTGATTGTAATTATTCTTTTTCAAGTCATTGTGATTTCAATTTACTGAAATGAGATAAAATAATTCATTGATACTTATGTCATTTTGATTTCATTAAATCATAATCAATATGCAGAAAAAGAACTGTGACTGCATGTTTGCTTGTATGCAAAGCTTTGCAGACAAGAACAAGCTATGCCTAATTAAAGCAAATCAAAATTGCTCATTAAAATGCCATAAGAAATGCATTAATTCACAAACTCTGAGTGAAGAGGTTAAGTAATCTTGACCTGTGTAGCTGAAGATCAAAAAGTATATGCTCTATGTACCATTACCTTCAATGTAAGTAGATAGAAGACAGAAGTGGACAGATGGAAATGTTATTTGTACGTGTAAGAAGGAGCAGCAGCAAAGATTGAGACTAAGAGAAAACATTGTAGTCGAGGGTTAAAAATTATCATACAGTACACAATTAGGTCAAGGCATAGGCTGCTGAGAGGGTGAGTTGGGATTAACATCTAGAGCTTTCTAGGAAGCAGTGAGGTTAAAAAACAAAAATAGAACAATAGAGGAATTCATCTATTAAGAAAATTCCGCATTAAGCTGCTGTTTAGGCAAGAGGACCCAAGAACTTTCCCACCCTTTATCATCAGCCAGCCCTGATTTGTCAGCCAGCCTTGCCTTTCTAAAACAGAGAAGTAAAATTCTTACTGAAAGAATTTGTCAGGGTGCATGAAAAATGAAGAACAGAATAACTGTGCCACTCTTCCATCAGGTTGGCACAGATACACAGTTTGTGCTGAGAAGCACAACTTGCTACAACTTTTTCGAGGCTGTTTCAGTACACACTTTTACAGATTTTGTACTCCTGATTCATAATATGCAAACTATTCTCCATCTTGGGAGAAAAGAGAATGAGGTTCACTGCAATGTACATAATCCACCAAAGCATATTAAACCCTGTTCACGTGGGCGAATAAGACTGCTGTGCTTCAGTGAAAATTCCTCAAGATGCTCTCTTTTTTTCCTATCATACAGTGAATATATTGAAGGCCCTTGTAACTTTTAACTTGAGTTTGAAAGACAGCATTCACTGGCTTCAGTTCTGAGACTCCTGAGCAGCATACTCCATTGCTAGTCTTCCTCCTTGGTGCAGAAGAAGGAGCATGCGTTCTCCTTCTCTGCCGAGTTGAGGCTGCAGACTTCTTGGTGGGAGGCACTATGTTAAGCTTGTAGACAAGGACTACCTGATCTACTAAAATGGCACTGAAGTCCTAGTGAATTGACACTCGGACTACCTTCAGTTCAGACACTTTTCCTTGTAAGACCAACTTCAGTGACTGATTGACACAAAGGGGAGGTGAAAGTTATGCTCTGTTAAGCTGCAGAGAGAGCAAAGCAGTGTCCGACTGGTGTACTACTATTATGTTTATGCAGCAAAGTGATGACAAGGTTGTGTTCACAGGTTGTGTGATGTAAATTAAGGTACATGTAATGAGCCTCGGGTTCTAGAAAAGGCATTTAACACTGTGCTACAGTTCCACTAGGTACTGAAGTTTCAGGTGGACAAATTATAGTAATGACTTCATTTTCTCCTTCTTAATCGCACAAGACTTCAAGCAAAAGACTAACACAAAAAAGAAATTTATAAAAATGTATTTCTAGCATTTTTCAGTATAATTTGGAAACATGGAGCACAGCCAATAAAGAGAGATCACAAAGTCACATTTTAAAACTTCTAATGAGGAGGTAAAACAGAATTTATATTAGGAAATGTTTTAGAGACCCACAGTGACTTCACATTTTCCAGCTCACTGGATTTGCAAGCAAAGAGGCTGATGCTGCAGTATCTGGATGCCAAGTACTTCCTGGGATGTGTGGAGTACCAGTGGCTACTGTAAATTCAGAACAGTCAGCATCTCACAGGATCACAACTCCCCTCACTCCATGTTAAATTTGAAACACTGCTGGGCTGGTTCACTCTCCCTGTTCTATTTGCGGCAGAGGGACTTTTCTAACACCAGTAATTGCCTGGAAAGTATTCCCTTCATTTCATTATACTGAGCTACACTCCACTCATGCTGGATTCGTGACAATTTATAGCATATAGCACGTACAGCAACATGACACTGCGAAAGCGTCAGTATGAGAAATGCTGCACTGAGAAGTGAGATGAGATTGCAAACATTAGGCCACTAAGCTACTATACTATAGGGCAGTTATTGAGACATTTACTTGTTTCTTCATCTCCATTTACAGAACATGTGAGCCACATGCAAGGCAGCGATCATACTGGTATTACACACAATTCAGGAAAATATTTTTGTAGTCCTGAGGGTGATTCAAGAACTAGTACAAAATGTTGAAGCTTTCCCAATTTAATATCTTATTCCGTTTGGAAGGCAGGGAAACCTGTTGTCAATTCTTGATCGCCCTTCAGTTTCTGAGAATAGTTGCCTCTTGGTCTGTTTTGACATGGGACATGGAATGAAACAGAGGTGTCAAAAGCATTGCTCCTTCTGAGGCAGGACATTTTCAATGACAGGAGTGCATGTGGCAGCTTATGTCTTACAGAGGTCCCTCTAGTAGTAGTGCATTGAAATCCCCTATTTGAATCTCAAGAGTTAAGTTCTCCCTAAGAGCATCTCCACGCCACATGAAATGGGTCTTTTGTTCAGTACCTGCTGAAATGGGATGTCTGTACATCAGCCTGGAGATAGAAAACAAGCTGTCAATGATCTGTCTCTCCAACGAGCTTCTTTGCATGTGGCTTTTGCAGTATTTGAATTCTGCCACTACAGCATCTGGCTGTGATTTAAATTCATAAAACCCTAGCATGAAAGTAGCTCATACCCTACAGTAAAGGTGTCTGTTCCCAGAATCTGCGTTAGCAGAGCGCAAGACTGGAAAACAGACTGCAGAGTTCACATGGAGTGTTACCTCTTAATTAACAAAACCCGGTTTGGACCATCTTACCATTTTAAGGAAAATAGCTTATAAGGCCTTGAGATTACTGAAATAACACACACACACCTTGCTGAAGTGATATTTGACTCAAGAGGCTTTTATGTTGAATGGCCTCTGTTGATTTAGAAATATCTATTTCATAAACTCTGGAGGGAGAGAAGCCTATATTCCCAAGTAATCTATTTTATAAAACAGCCAGAAGCGTTTTGAAAACCACACGGTAAGAAAAGGCTTCAGAGAGGCATGCCGTGCCTCCACCCACGAGGGCTCATCGTTAGACACAGACATCAGCTTTTCCTTCCTCTGAAACAAAGGTGGGATGCCTTCCTTGGGACTGAGCCATAGCTCCTGCACACCCCAGCCAATCTGTCACTTCTCTTCATTACTTTTTATATCTACAGTACTCACCAATGATGCTACTGAGTCTTCTTTACTGAGTATAATGAGTTTCATGCAAGTGCAGCCGTATCTGGGAAACAATTCAGGGGGAATAAGTTATTTTAGCTGAGTCTACAGCTGGGAGAGCCCGCTCCTTTGGCAAATCCCTTAAGTCCTTGTAACACAACGAAGCCTCATCTGCCTGCAGTACATCGCAGCAAGCTCACTAGCCTTTCTGTGAACAGCTATTTGATTCTTGATGGGAAATTGAGCTTTTATTTACAGAAAAAAATCCAAAGTGCCAAGAACACAAAGCAGTCTCATCACACTTGAGCTGCATTCAGCAGCCTTGCTGTACAAAAAGGTATGGATGGAGGGTGTGCTTCTACACCCTGCCCGTGCAGCATGAGATTACTGTTGATAGCAAAATGGGATCTAGGAACATGTGATGATCACATGGCTCAACCTTGGCAAATGGTCTGGGTAACACCACCTTTTAATGTAGTGTTGGAATACGCGTGAACCATTTGTGGTGTGCATGTGTGAAAAATGCATAAAACCAATGGGTGTTTCCCCAAACTGATCGTGTTAAATGGGAAGAAAATCATCACCCTCCAAACAGTCACCTTAAAGAGGAAGAAAATCATCAGCCACGTAAAACGACCTCTCAGTCAGATCCCATGAGCTGCCTGCTTTCAGGCAGGCTGCTGCAGGCAGAGACCCACATCTCATGCCGTGAACGTGAGTTGGTGGGTGCTGCCTCATCAGCTGGAAGGAGCAGCACGGGGCCTCATAAGGTGAGAGCACCCACGTCTCCTGCAGGGAGTGGGTGACCCCCAGATGGGGCAGGGGGAGACTATAACACACATGTGCTGGTAGAGTGCGTTTGTGCACCTGTGAAAGAGACACTAGAACTTTTGGGGATTAAAGCTGTTTATCTGTAGGTGTTTATTAACATTTATTCAGTATTCCGTGTTGTGATTTATCTGTGATATTACTGGTACTGATCCCAAATGTGCAGCTCATTGACTACTGATTAATTTCATGTCATTATTAAACTGCTTATTTCATGTCATTATTATACCAAAAACTAATTTTGGTTTAAACTACCTGAACTGAATAGTACTCCACTGCAGCACAGGGCTGTGATTCATCACTCACTGCTGTTTGTTTCTGTTATATTCTTAAGGATGAGAAAACTGACTTAAAGCAGGTGTCGACAAGAGTTTCAAAATAAAGCTAGGGATTAAAGAGTGTTGTTTAATCAGCTGCAACAAGCCATTGCTTAGAAAAGCTGTGGACAAACTCCAAAAGCAACCTAGATCCCACCACGGATTTGTGGAGCACCGGTAGCGGTGCATAGTGGAGCAACAGGGAGATGCTGAACACCTGCACCGAGGGATCGTGTTCTGCCTTGGCAAGGGCTGCAGCTGATTCAGACTCCGGTTCTCCAGCAGGGAATCACAACCTTGGTATAATCTAATTATCTCTCCATACATAGATGTGTATTATTTCCATATATAGCTATATTTGGCTGTTCCTATAGGCAGATTACTATAATTACAGATGGCTAGAAATGAAACAGAGGCTCCGAATTTTCTTACTAAGTATGGAAAGTACTGGAAACCACTAAAGTGCTATAATTGAATGAAAAGCTTACCTTTCATTTATAAAAGTGTGTGCCAGGGAAAACTTAATAACGTACACCTAATATAATTAGGAAACCAAATTAAAGACAATTAGTTAAATTATTTAAAACATTTTTCTGAGGAAAGGTGTCAAATTCCTTATGAGACTACTCCAATTACACAATTAAAACAGAAGGATTTTACCCTATTAAATTTCTCTCTTATTTTTTGTCTTAAAATATTTAAGATCAGGAATTGGCATGCTACAATAGATGAGTTTCTTCGCAGAATTCTATATACATAATTAAAAAAAGGAACCAGAAGCACACCAGTAATGAATATTTTTAAGCTGAGTTAAAATTAGCTTATTATGCTAAAATTAATTAAAATAGTTAAGGCACAGCATACTTTTCTGACAAGTATTTGATGTACCTTTACAATAAGGGGCACTCACACAGGTTTCATCTGCTATATTTAAAACTGAGACTCGTTCTGTTAGCACCGCTCAGAAAGCAGATAGTTATGAGCTGTAAACCTTTAAGAGATTCCAAGCTACCAAAATATTGTAACTATAAATTTACACCACCAGGAAAACAGCTTCCAGTGCGTGTCCAGTGTATTCTTGTAACTCAGCCAAGCAACGGCCCTCCTCACTTTCCTGGGAGTAATGTTACTTAAGAGTAGTACTAACTTGTGAGAGGCACAACTACACTACAGTCTTTTCCAGGCTCCTTCCCATGTTTTAACTGTATTCTCCCTTATTAAACACTTCTCCACTTTCAGCAGAGTGGCACAAGCACAGACACAGTAAACCCTGAGAACGATTTTGGGCTGTATCTGGTCCTCAGGTGAGCTCCAGCGCAGCCAGCAGAGCGATGCAGCCGCTGGCAGGGAAGCACCAACGCAGGACCCGCACTCCCGACTGTGGGAAATGCAGAGCGCAGCCCAGAGCCGGGGGCAGCTGCAGCCGCAGGAGACACGCTGCAGAAACAGGACACGTTCCCTAATTATGGGAAGCACTGTGGTTTCAGAGGATACCACGTGCACTGAGCTGGCTTCAGTATGACGGTGTAGAAGTGCTGCCATTTCACTCATTTCCCTTTTGCGTGCTCTCTGTTAAAACCCACAACTCCACCACACAATACGATGTCAAAAATGTTGTACAGATAATGACGAGTGGAGCCAGAGGGTGAAGCCAGACGTTTATTCTTAAGTTTTAACCAATATAAACTGGATTAGGAAATTCAGTTTATACTTAATTGTATATTTTAAAATAAGCCGTTGTAACTATTGCACTAACCTATAAGGGATTCAGATGCTGTTGGATGTCTTGGCAACCTTGATGTAAGTTCATATTCTGCTTCTTTCAAAAGGCTGTATCCAAAAGAAACACTGCATCAAATAGATTTTTAAGACTTTCCCCAAAACATGCTTTGACATCGAGGCAAATTTTATGAGTCAGGGTGGTTGAGAAGCTTAAGCAACAGTTCTGATACTGCTGCATCTGACAGATTCACCAATTTGAAAAAATAAGTTGCCTGTCTTATTTTGACAGCGGAACATCTCGGCCACTTGGCTTCATGCTCCCCATCAGTACCCTGGCATTGGCACCCTCCAGCTCCAGCAGGCGGCCAGCCGCGGCATGCAGCAAGGCTGAGTGGCCTCCTCTGCAGCTGGCACTTAGGTGGTCCTGGTAACACGGAAGGAACGAAGGAGCCCCGGGGCACTTTGACGCACTCACGACCTCAAAGCAGCTCACAGACACCTAAATTACATCAGTCATCTGCAGGTGTGAAACAGCATTAACTGCCTCCTGTACCACCAACTACCACCACAGCACAGCTTCTTACTCCTGTCACATCTAACTACTCACCAATAATCATTTAGACAGTAAGCACAGTCTGATCACATACAGACTGGAAACCACAGTAAGCATCACATCTAATAGTTGTGCTCACTCTGCCATGCATCTTTCTCCATCCTAAGGTCCCTCTACTACTCTTAGCATTCACATACAGCTGCTGAATGAAATGCAACCCGTTGTTTCCCAGCACTAGTAGTAAAAACCATGCAGCCAGAGCCAGGTGTGACTTGTCCACAATCACAGGAAACAATTGCAGCAGACAAAATCGGAATATGCAGGTACAAAATGTTCTAGTTTAAAGGGAAAAAAAAAAAAAAGAAAAAGCAAGCAGATTGCAGGTGCTTGAGAAAGAAGCTAACACAACACAAACTTCTCAAATACCTCAAGTTAGCGATGCTAGCAGACTTGAAATACAACTCTCTGGACTATCCAGTTAAGAATCACTAACATCTTTGCAAGAAACTCTGAAAAACCTGGCAATCCTAAAGTTCATTATTTGAAATAATTTTAGTTTTCAGTTCGAGTTTTGTTTTCCTGTATGACAGAACATACCCAAGCTGAGACACGCTATGAGGATTCTACTAGTAAATCAATAATCACAACAAAGTGATTCAAAAGGAAGACTGTTTAACATTCACTCATTAACTGTTTTTAAATCTCATGAAGAAAAAAAAAATAATCAAAACAGGTAAATTAACCAGCTTCCCCTAAAACATGGAGTTACCTACTGTCAGATGCCTGTAGTGAGGGTGAAGTTAAAGCTTTTACCACTAGTTCCTACCATCTGGCCAATACATGACACATTTCAGTTTTCTATACACTGTACTATAAACACATACTAGATTTAAGCTTTGTATGCAAGCCTTCCACCTGCAAAACCCAAAATACCACATTGCACGCCTCAACATCCATCCCATGCCATCCACAGGACAGTTTGTTTGGGCCTGTAACTTCTCTCACTCCTGTGACTCCGCAGAGAAACTCCCAGAGCCTGCTCCTCTGTGCCACTATCAGCACACACAGCACAGCGCCGCTAGCAAGTAAACTTGGCGGAGGCTCACAAAATACATAACTTAACAATCAAGGACCTTGTTGAGTTGGACCTTTTATTGAACACAACTCTGGCCCTTGTCTCCCCTCTCTGTTTATAAGGCTTACCAAGTATATAAACTATTGCTCTTAAATTATGAGGACCCACATTTATGAGAGCAATTATCCTTTGTTTGTTTAGAAAGGCTATTTGTCTTTCTCCTGCCTTTCAAATGCCTCCCTGCCTCCTTTGCCCAAAACAAAGCAAAATGTTTGGATTTTTATTTGAGGGTGGGCTCCATCTGAAGTTCTCTTAATGAGAGGAAATCTCTGCTATGACCATTGGATGGGGAGGAGGAGGGGGAGGAAGAGATCGGGCCTTGCTCCAGTTCAAATGAAAGCTGGGCAAGGGAATAGTTTGAAGGAATAGATAAAGTTCTTGCTTTTATACCTCTATAAAATTCATTATAAAGTTGAGCTGGTTTTGCTTTAAAAATTTTTTAAAAATCATAGTATGCACCAGTTAATAAGTATGTCACTGTGCAACTAGGGCAAGGTAGGGTTTGAACATTTAACTCTTTCTTCTGTAGTTGGTTCAGATGAGATGGAAAGTAAATACTCACTGCTGGGGGTTTAAAAAGACTGTGCTATCCCCAGAGAATAGATTAAACCATAGCTTCCAAAAGAATAAAATATATCTCTGTAACACTGCTCTATTCAGAATTAATACTGCCCGCATAAAACACATTTGAGGTTTGCAAGTGAGCGCACTTGGCTGTCAGACTCTGCTTCCCAGCAAGTTGTCAAGTACTGAACATAGATGGATTTCCTTTAATGGTTTCAGAAAAATGATCCTACATATCAGCTCTGTCATTCCTGTGACTCCAACAAGACTTCAAGACCTGAACAGCCCTGTGGCCTGCAGCCAATGGGCTATTTATCCTGAGGACTGCTGTTTTTCCTTCCTCTCCAGAATTTGCATCACGCGCCCTCTGCTACAGAAGGCAACACCCAGACTGAGCCTTTGAAATCATCTGCTTAATGCAAAAGAAAGCTGAGCTGCCTGGAAAGCCACAGCAGCAGTAGGGAAAGGAAACAGAAAGGTGGTGTAGCTCCCCCATTCCTCAGCCACGCACCTTCTCACTGTCAGTAACTATGGAAACTGTGCTTTAATATGAAGTGCCCTGGGTGGGGGAGACCCTCCATCATACTTCTACGTATGAAATTCCATGGAGGTCTTTCCAAGAGAGGAAGATGGGACAGATCCAGCATAGCTGAGACTTATCTTAGGACCAAAAAAAGAGAGAGATTTATAAAACAAGTGCTGCAAACTATATCAACAGAAGGGAACACAGAGCTGGTGGGTGCAAGAAAAGCTGCTCAGTGGGCAAAGTCATGGCACAACCAACCAGCCGCTGGCACACAGAACAGAAAGGCAGCATGGAAAAAGCCTTCCAGGAAAGCGGCAGTTGTTTTGTTCAACAAAGCCTGATGAGAAGATACTTCAGACGTGAAATGCATTTTCTAGATTAGGGAGTTCTTAATTATATGACAGGGAAACCTCATGCCTTTGAGTAAAGTTCAGTGGTTGTTTTGCTTTCCATGTAGTTGCCCACCACCTAGATGACTTTTATTCACTGAAAATCAATGTTTCAATGCGGAAAGAGGAAAGGACAAGTCACTTGCCGGCCCTAAGTACATTTTGCTTTTTATAAGGCTATCACTGACACTCCCTAATACAGTTTCCATGTCCAAATATGATTAGCATAGATCTTGTAATGGGACTTCATGACAGCTGTCAAGTTATAATACAGGAACTTATCTTTCGTGATGCAGGATGCATTACACTCTCAAAAAGGCACCTCTGAAATAAAATTGCAAGTTCCCCTTCTTGTAGAACCTGCTTTCAATGTTAAATGAATACAGTAATCTTTTAGTAGAAATATGAAGAATTAATCATGAAAAGCATGAAGATGACATCATACAATAGCTAAATGGCATTCTACTTTCCAGAAGCAGTCTTTTTACTCCCCAATCCTCTTTTTTTTCTAAAAAAACAAAACAAAAAACTTTTTAAAACCATCAACAGCTATTTTTATGGAGTAACCTTACGCCATGTCCTAAATATGAATTTTATAGAAAGCTTTTGCTGTAAAAGAGTTGTCTGGTTTGATTAATAGTCATCTTGAACAGGAAATACTTGCATAATGTGAATACATCTTGGACACAGATCTGGCTCACAGTAGGTCTTTTGTGCTGCAGAGACTATCCTGGAACCATTCCCACAGATACTGCTTTAAACAATCCTGCTGGACAGCAGAGCATGGATACCAGCATCTCCTTTGCAGGTTTGAAGCTATCCAATCGGAGAAAGGAATTTACCCAAGTTTCACCAGCTACAGAGAAGAGAAACTGCCGGATTACCAAGATGTATAAACTGGTCTTTCAGTCAGAAAGCCTCTCATCTCTATCGCACAGCTCAGCATCAAGCACTTGGAGAGCTCTCTGAATACAGAGGGCCAAAATACAGAAAACCTAGGGTTACTTGTAAGCTGACAAACAAAATTGCTGCAGGCAGCAGCCTCAACCAAAAAAGGTGCTAAAAAGTCAGAGAGAGATCTGCTGGATATACTCCACTTGAGTTTCCAGAAGATGCTCAATTAATGTCTACCTGGAAGGTCCTGAAAGAACGAAGTGGGAAGATCTCAAAGATGAGCTTTTTATTTATTTATAAGAACAGGAAACAAAGAATTATCAGTTGCTTCTTGTGGTTAAAGGAAGGATCTTGACAGTTCAATATGCTCATAAGTAATCTAGAAAATGTGGTTAATAGGAAAATAATGAATATAATTGTTATACATTCAGCTGTTCGAGGAGATAAAGATGAGGGCTTACTCTGAAGAACTGCAGAATAGTCTTAATCACACTCTGTTACTGGACATTACATTGTCAAATAATTTAATGTAAAAATGAAACTCATTTGGATAAACTTTCAGGCATGCACATATAAATACACAATTTTCCATACAAAGTGAATGAGTTTGGGCTGACCATTACTATTGAGGAGTAAGATCTTGGGATTGCAAAAGACAGTTACACATTATAATTCCAATTAAATATCATCTCAAACAAAAAAAAAAAAAAAACAACAACCAAACAAAATGCAAAAGCATAACTCTCACAAAGGAATAAAGAACAGGAAAAAGCAATCATCATCACAGAGCAAAAATACAACTCAAGTAGTGCATGCAGTGTTGATCCTCTCCTCTCAAAACACTTTAGTATAAGCAGAAGCAATCCAGAGGAGGGTGCTGAGGACAAGAAAAATAAAGAACAACTTCTGCATAAAAAAAGAACTAAATGTCCCTCAGTTGGAAAAAGAGACAATTGAAAAAGAATACGATGAAGATCCGTATAGTCACAAGTGGCACTAAAAAGCTATACCCCACTTACTCTGGCACTCGAGAACAGAGGAGACAAATCAAACCATTGACAGGCTCAAAACAAATGGACGCCAGACGGTAACAGTCTCTAGCTGGAGGATAGCAGCATTTGCGGAAAAAGGCCCATCACCTCTCCTCCTATCCTATCCATAATGCTTATACTTCTTGCTCAGCTCCACCACTGTTTACATCTCACCCCTTCCTCTCCCATGTGGCTTTTAAAATCCTGTAAGAATACCATATAAGCACTTCCAATAAATATAGGACTGAAAACACATCATATTGCAAAGTGTTAAGAGCTGCTGTCTCTTCTATAGAGTATTGCAAACATGATTAAAACTGTTGAGTGTTCTCAAGCCCTAAGGCTGACTGGAAGGTGCAATTAAATGTCTCTTTTCATAAGAACAGCTGGAACCAAATCGTGGTGAAAATCTGGTGATAGCCATAAGTCAAGAAAGTAAACTGTGAACTGGGTCAAGAAAAAGTTAAGTTATAAACAGGCAATCTGGCATTTAGGACTAACAAAATTAATGTGCAGTCAATTGCTTAAGCGGGTAAATATTAGGCTTCCTAATAAACATGGCTGAAGGTAAGAAAAAACACAGCAGGAGATAGGCATTTTCTGACAACAGCACAAAGGGAAGGTAGGCCTAGGTAACACACAAGGAACTAGTGAACGGAAGACTGGTGTGTGTGTGTGTAGTGTGTAAGCAAGGTCCTCTACTTGCTAGTACTAAAACTGAGTTAGGGCCTTCCTGAAAATCAGAGAACTGGGAAAATAATTCTTGGACTAATCTTTGGAAACAACCTTCTCAGTAGCTATATACTGGGTATATGCTTGAGCCAATGGTTCAAGCTAGCATTACTCCAAACTAATTTTGAGTTCTGCGAAGTTGACAGAGTTTTCTCGTCAGATTTTTTAAATTTCAGCCAAAGACCATCTGTAAAAAACACACAGTAGAGTTGTGATCCATGTCTGACCACCTGCAGTGTTACACAAGAACTCTGGTGGAAACAAGAGAAATTTTATTTCCCCACAAGGTCCAGCAAGACAAAAACATCCAGAAAATGGTTGGTATTTGACACTACTTTTATTAAAATCTAGCCAAGGAAGAAAGGAGAATATTTTCCCAGCTATCCAAATCTCAGGATGAGTAAATAGAACTCTAGTAGGTATATGGTAAGGAAAGACAAGGTTTAATAGTAACAGGATCTACAAGTTATTGCTTGGTATTATCACAGAAAAAAAAAAAGTAATACAGAAGAAACACTCCCCTCATCAGAGCATGAGAGGCAACAGAAGCTGAGGAACCGGCTCACATACAGAAGCCCCAACCTGGGAATGCCTGATGTGGAAAAAGCAATTAATTTCCAGTGAACAAAGAAGCAAAAGCTACTGTTGTCACCTGAGGAAAGGAAAAAGGACACTGGCATGGGAAGGAAGAATAATCCTCTAGATAAATTACCACATCTGGTCCAGACTGCAGACAGAGTTACCAGGCAGCCTAAGCCACAATTGTGGTGTTTCTGCACAATTTACAGAGTAACTGTACAGTGGCATTTTCCCAGAATAGCTTTCCCCCCCTTTCAGCATCTCTCCACTCATGCACAAGCCTGAGCTTCTGCTGTAATTAGAGACAGCCCCCCAGGGCCCTGAACACTACAGAAAGGCTCCCAGGCAGGATCATAGGGCATAGTTATCTGTGTTGCACACACCAAATGCTGCCCAGCCAAAGCATGATTCATCTTCTTTGGGCATACTTATGTTACGGCTTCCTCTTAGTTGTGTGTAGTTACAACATCAAGCAGCCCTAAGCAGTGCCCAAGTGCAGCAGCAAGCGGCTTTTGCCACCGCACAGCTGTGAGTACTGCTTTGGAGTGGAGCTGGAGTGCTGCTAAAGCAGCATCAGAGGCAGAGGATGTGCCGAGAGCCAGGGGAGAACACGCCTCTCCAGTGGTTTAATCCCAGGAAGGGAGACGTCAACCTGAAGTGAAGCTGCTTCAGTGAATTGCTCATGCTGACCTTCGAGACTGCCCTAATTTTACCAGTGCAGAAAGGTCACTGTTGCAATAATGAGCAACTCTATCAAAAACGTTATTTTAACAGTAGTGGTGAGAACACAGCCGGTCTGTAATTGATAAAACAAGGAAACTCCACCAGGGTGTTTTCAAAGGGCTTGGTTAGAGGAAGAGGTAAGAAAGCAACCTAATGAAAAAAGCAGCAAAACAAAACACATAATGCACAGAGTTCACTGGAGTTCGGTTTTCATGTAATTTATACATTCTTTTCAACACTATTGCTGTTTCTGAAATGGTCTGCTGTACTCCAGTAGCAATGAAGAGCCACATAAATAAATAAATAAATAAACTAAGAGCTAAGCTTCCTTTAGGCTATTTGAAAAGAAACAGGTATCATCTGACAACTTTATTATAGCTTTTAAAGTATACCAAACACCCGTAGGGAACACTAAGAGCATTAAGAGAAAGGGAAGTGAACTAGGCAGGAACAAAGACATTCATGACTTAGCATCCAAAAAGGAATTACAAATATATTTGGATGCTCAATCTGAATCACTAGAAATAAGGTATCTGTGGTTAAGAGGCACATTGCCATGACATTAAAAACCTTACTCCTTTCAGTGATTTATATGACACATTATCAGTGAGGCAAATCACCATGGCTGGGCTGGTAACTGCAGTATTATCAACACACAAAAGCCAGCAGTAAATTGAGAGAAAATTTATACATCTGTCTGGAAAGTTATATTGAGCATCAAAATATTATTCATTGACTTTTCTGCAGAAAAAAAAAAATAATCCTCATCTTTCCTCATGCAAACCTTCAGAAGAAAAGCCTCACCACTGTGTTTTCAGAAGCTGTGGCAACCAGCCACCAAAGGCATTCAGCTGGTGGAGCAGGCAGAACGTGGCCAGCCCCAGCCTGGAGGTTAACCCTGCTCACTTGACCAGGGTAGCTATAACCCATTCAGTCCCACACGCCACAGCTGAGAACACTGTCAATGCACCAAAAGTATAAGCACAAAGGCACATCGCATACTTGAAAGGAGAACTTTACAAGTTTACCTGACATAACTTCATTACAGAAAAAAAAAAAGAATCAATACTGGTAAGTTCCCTCTCACCTCTGAGTCACTCCCCACCTTGAGCCTCACCCCTTCAGTTTAAGGCAATAGTCATCTTTATTCTACATGGTTATTTTAAAAGTTTCCTATTTAGTGTGTTTATCTCAGCCTGCTTCATTTGACTAGCTTCATCTTCTGAGCTTCATGCTACTTCTGGCATTTCTGTATTGTTTAGTGTCCACTTGACCATCCAGCTGGAATGTTTATGCAAGAGGCTACTCTAATGGTATCCTTACTAATAAAACTCTGCTCAGACCCATCGTTTGATTGCCATCCCTTCTTCTCCATGACCAGTAAACATTTTGAAATCTCACCTTAAGAAAGTCTTGCATATTGCCATTATCTTCTGCACTGTTTTTCACAATATTCCTTATTTGTCACAGAACCAACTAAGACCTCTGCTTCAGAATATGTACTTGCTCATGCTTATCATACCTTTAGTTCTCTACTGTGAAAGAATTGTGGAATGGAGGATAGCACTGCCTAATCTCTTAAAGGAGTTACAGACACTATTACTACTGCACTAGCCTCATCACTGACACATCTCTGATTCTTTCCAAGTGCACCTCTTTATCAGAAGCATGCCTTTTTATATATTTAAATATATATTTTTATATATAAAGCACCTATCACCATATTGATAAATATTCTTGGAACCACTCTGATGGCAGAGATAAGAACGGGAGTCGGCCAGTCGGGACAGGATCCTGCCAGTTGACTTTTTAGCCCAAGACTTAGTGTACACACTGCAGGACATCCTCTATGATCCTCAGCAGACCCAAACAGACTTGGAGCACAGTTAGCAGCCAGCAATCTCCTCAAAAAAACCCCAAACAAACCACCACAAATTAACGTCTTCAAATAGTATGTCACCCAAAACAAGGGATAAAAAGCTGTGTGTTACCCACTGCCCTGTTTTCCCTAAAGCCTACAGCCCTTGTGCAGTTGCTCTCACAGAATCACAGAATGATATGGGGTTGAAAGGGACCTCTGGAGATCATCTAGTCCAACCCCCACCCAGCTGACTTTCTAGCATGAAAAAGCAGCCCCATCCCACCCAGGGACTCTGTCTTCTTGCTTGTGCAGGAGGTAGGCCATCAAGTTTCTCTCATGCGCTGCCTCAGTAATTTCTCCTAGCTCATGCAAAGTCCGTTCTATTTTTAGCATTTATAATTTTAATTCTTCTCCGAACCCATGTCTAGTTCATAGAGACTAACCAATTTGTAGCTGAAGGGAAACTTGTTACACTTCATCTCAGAAATCCCTCAGGTAACAAAGCTCCACAGGAGATTTGTATTGCTGTTTGATATTCCCACTTCCTTACACTCTAATAGGCTTTTCATAGCCTCCATCACCTTTGCACATTCAGGAAGGAAACAGTACAGAACTGATTGGGCAAACAAAATTACTAAAGAAAAAAGCAGATTCTATCCTCGTGTATGCAGTAAACACTGTTAACAGCTCCACAAACCCTGGAACAGGTTGAGTCAAATTGTGAACTGGTTTTAAAAGAAAAGGAAAAAATTAAAAAATAGAAAAGCCACCCTAAGACACCCTTAGCCTGGAAAACCTTTTCCTTGTAAGAAACAAAGAGAAGGAAAACAAAGCCAAAAGGTGTGCAGTCTAAAGCGCTGGATTCAAAGCCAAATAGCTGCATCTAACCAAAACTCTGCACAAAATGCCATGCAAGCCCTTGGAGTTTGACTTTCCCTGTGCCTCCTAGTGGGAAGAGATAGTGTCGTACAGCAGATTTAGTCGGCTCACTTTTTATTAAAATACACCTTTAAAGAGACATGCTTAGAGTTTTAGTTTTCAGCATCCAAAGTTTCACTTTGCCTACTGAAGTTAAGCATTCATTGCACGCAAGCCTCTTCTGTGCAGCTGGAGGGAAAGCCCAATGCAATGTCAGAGAAAGTGCATTTGATCCTGTCTACAGGAAAAGAAAAATAAAAATTGTTTTATTTAACAAGTAATATTATATTAAAAACTGTAAATATAAAAGAATCAAGAGTTTAAGGCTAAGGAGAGCAAAGAATTTGTTTCTTTTTTTTAGAAGGAGAAGCTCACAAACTTAGCAACAGCTCAAAATTTAGACATTATTGTGTTGGTTTACGTGATTTATTTTCAAAGAATTCAGACTCAGTCTTTATGTTATAAGCTGGAATTACTTAGAGATATTTAATAAGTGAGTTTTTAAATTTTATATATTTGCACAAGACCCACTCAATGCCAATGTAAAACATGTTTTAGTCTGGATGTCAATATTTATACTTGTAACTTCTTCCAAATTTCTGAAGTTTACATTTATACTGCAGAGCATTCCGAAAGCATTGCTTGTATTAAAAAGTGGCAAAGCTATTCCATTTTCACTCTGATTTGATGTGACTACAAAGTTTTCCTGAATGTAGGCCTCCACTCCAATACAGAAACTTTTGATCTTCATAAAAATGTAATGAGGAAAGGAAAGGACCCTAACATATAACCACCTTAACCCAGCCAGACCAGTATTTAACTTTTTATGTATTTTACTTAAACAAAATGTAAGTGACTCTAGGGAAAGCAACGTTAATAAACATGATCATATAAACTTTACAGTGAAAATTCAATTTTACCTTTAATAGTGTCTCTCAAATAGTAAACTTTATTATAAGACCAGTAACTCTTAATCAGATCCTAGCACCAAAATCAGGTGTTTCATTTTCAATTTTTAATCAGTTTGTCCAATTGCTTCTTGGAATATGTCATGTCCTAAATAAGATAAAAAATGCCATTGAAAGTGTCAGATTCTGCTGGAAACTGGACTGATGCCTTCACTCTCCTCAGTTCCAGGAAAATTTTTCTTGACCAAGAAAAGCATTCCTCTTTGGTTACTGCAAGATTCCATATCTGAGAAGCAGAGATACAACGTAAGAGGTGAAAGACTAGAATTTGTCCAGAAAGTAATTCTGAATCTTGAGTTAGTAGCAGAGTCAGACTGGTCCACAGTGAGAATTTGTCCCAAATTCTGTCTAATGACAATAAGAAAATAATTGTGACACAAGTTGATCATAGGTCTCTATATTTTTTGTTCAGTTTAAGTCTCCACAATGCTCTACATTGTACTCCTACGCACTATCATCCTCTGCACTTACTCCTAATCTTTCCATTTGAAGTTTCCAGAAATGCTCTAGGGCATTTTCACTCCACCCTCATCACAACATTTGCAGCACACAAATGTGCACAGCCTGGATTTTCCCATAAGTCTACTTTCTGTTTTAAGACACTATTGTTCTTTACACGCAAACCTATAATTTGCCAGACACTAATTTCTTTCTCAAGCCATAATGTCTTTAGCATATTTAAAGTCAACTCCACAAACTTTATATGCTAGGTTAGCGCATCATTAACTTTTTCAGGGATGCTATTTACATCTCTTTCCCAAGAACACATGGAAGAGCTCTTGCCCATTTGGAAATTCTGTGTGGAGCCAAGCTTTCCATACTTAGTGCAAGCACTCGGGTTTTGGGGAGCCACCAGTTCTGAATGCTCACTTAGAGTGACTACACCCAGACTTGCCATAAACAGTTGCTTGAGCTTCTGCAATGGGGCATAGGAAAAAGAATGAAGATGCAAGATGCAAGTGTAATCTGCTCTACCATTGTAATGTTTTCACCAGAACATGAAAGAAAATATTCTTGACTTTCAACTGCAATTTTGTGTGGCTGAAGAGCATCAAGAAAAACAGCAACTTGTGGTCCACAAGCACAGTTTGGAGTCAACTTTGCTGTACAAGCAATAGGAACACCCCTTCCCCTGCAAAGTCCAGGCTGAACATAAGCACTGCATATACAGCACAAGAAAAGAGATGCTTGGGTTCTGCATGGTTAAAATTTTGCCAAAATACAAAAATATTTGAAGGGAAGTAAAAGCTGTCATATGCAAGGTTAATCTTTGCAGTCCTATGGATTGTCGTGAAATAATCACGAGCAATTCCTGGGAACATAACTGTTATTACTGAATCTTCCGCACTTTTGTCTCACTACCAGTACTGGTAATGTTGAAAAAGAGTCCTACAGACTGACATTGGGGTAGTTACACCCAAGACCCTGCCCTAAATTCAGTACGTATCCTATGGAAATTCCAATTTAATTTATTTGCAAAGATGTATGCTGGGTATAAAATATGAACATTTTTGTAATGTCAGAAAATTATCCTTTCATGTGCATTCAGCCAGCTATAGCAGCTACTGGAAAATTTTTAAATTACTCATAATGAATATTGTACCTCTAAAGGGGAAAAAATGCAAACCAACTGCATCTTCTCTCTCTAAAAGCCACTGTAGTAGTAAAAGCAGTCAGAACTTGCACACAAAGCAATGTATTGATGGGCTTATCTCTGAAGTATACTACATCATCCATGGGCACAAACCAACCCTTTCATGCTCTCTGGAAAGAAAAACATGACCAGTTCTTGAGAAATTCCTCCACCCCATTACCTGAGGTTCTGGATGACTTGGATGTACATTTCCAGTGCTTCCAATAATTTAACAGGCTCATAGGTTTCTGCATTCTCTTAAGATTACTCAGACTAGAGAAACTATACGCCAAACTGAAGGAACTACAGCAGCCTTACTTTGGCATACATGGGGACAGAAAAACTCTCAAAAAATCAGGAGTATTAAGGAACAGAAAGCAATTATTCTTACAGAACGCAACTCTGCAGAATCTAATGCAAGCTCTGAGGGACAGACAAGGTGAAATGTTCCAGGGGATTTCTCACTATTCGCAGAACAGTTTCTTAGTTCAAGGACCAAAACAGCAGCTGCCCTTGATTAACAGCTTGTTGCTGCTCTTCTGGATACTGCAAACCTGTCACGTCAGAGGACAGGGCTACAAGATGTCTTTTCTTCAGTGCCAAGCCAGATGCAGGAGATTCCACCCTGTCAGCCGGGTTGCTGCGACTCCATGTGAAGCCGCATCATTCACTGGATTGCCGAAATGCTCTAGTTGTGTGAGCATCCTATCGTGTCACAGCACTGTATGACTCGCACAGCTGAGTCCCGCCGCTCAGAAGTTTGGCTCTAGCTCATGTTTCAGGACAGCAGCACCACAGTCTCTTCTCTCGCATGCCAGAAGAAATGGATCAGTGAACCCCAGGTGGGATGTGCTGTGCTGCAGCCAAAATGAGACCAGTTTTAAGAGGCCAAAAGCAGCCCTTTGAAGTGTCAATAGACGTAATGCTCCCCATCATCTCAAATACTGGGGAGTTTTCTACTAGGGACCACAAAGAAACCCCAGGTTTGCTGCAGAGACACATGATCTATAACTGCTGTCATGAGCTCAAGCAAGGTATGACAGCCACTGTGCCTTCAACACTAGTGAGGCGTGTTGCAATTGGGATATATGCAGAAAGAATGAAAAAGAATACAAGACCAGACCCACAAATCAACTAAATGAAGAGACCTACAGAAAGCTAACTTCATGACAATGAAAACTGTAACAAGACGGTACTTATAGACATCTGGCAAAGGATTTCCAGTGCTTAACCTTTGCTTTCAAAAACAGAATATCCAGACTTTGGGAAAGAGATGAAGGTGTAGGTTCTGAACCACTCTCAGCCTCTGCAGGCTTGTAATACATATGAAATAATATACTTTTGTTCCCAAGCAAATGTCTTTTAAATGAATAGTATAGAATCATTGCAAACTATCAACAAGGAGAATTGCCTAAGCACTCATGCTCTTGCCATATAATGACTCCAGACAGTATCCTTGTTACTCACAGATGAATTCAATTTTTAGTGAGTTTAGATGGCTGTTAGAAGCAACTGTTTCTGCTGCCTTTTTTAAAAAGTCTTTATAAAGTCTTCTCCCCTCATGCATCCCTCTCATTTCAGTACAAAATGCCCTCCCATGATGAACGTGACTGCAAAGAAAATGACATGGCTTACAACAGATTCAAATAATATTCATAATTTTTTAATTCTGTTTCTTGAAACATGATATATAAAATACCAATCGCTTGAGTAGAATTAAAAGAGAAAACGTGCATAAGAAGCTAAGCACAAAATGCCTAAATCCAGTCATATTTAGCAAGCACATGTTCTACACTGCTGGATGGGTTCCAGAATGTCATATTATTTCCAAATAATCTTTACTGCCCTATAAATGGGCCCATTGTATGAACTTTTTGGATTGGATACATAAGCAGATAACACAGACACATTTATTTAATGCTGTAACTGAAACTAGACATATAGTCAGTACAAAACTTACCCCAAAATCAAGGATTGCCAAATACCTTGGTCAATGTGATGAGAAAATGGGGCAAAGGGTTGGGAGTTGCAGGAAACACAGGATATACCAAATTACATCTCATCACAGGCTCTTCCAACTTGGAGGGGGCTTTAAGACATCAAATCGCATTTTATCCTGCTACTGACTGGGCATCTCACCAGCCTTTCTTAAAGATGCCATAGAATAAAGCAACACCTATTGTAAGCAGTTGTGTTTCTTATTCAACGCTGTGAAGAAGGTTCTGTTGCGTCCATTCTCCTTGCAAAATTTCTTTTGGTAAATACAACCAACTTACTCGATGTACAGCATAACAGGTCAAAAAGGAGTCGGCAAAAAGTGGATGTGCCACCCTCAACTCCATCAAACAAGTGAACTATTCCCGTGCTTATCTGGGCGTTACAACCCTGTCATTGAACTGCTCTATTACTCTTCTCCCTGAAATACAGTGTAAGGCATAACC
Source organism: Limnodromus scolopaceus (assembly GCA_028565335.1). Lineage (NCBI taxonomy): Eukaryota > Metazoa > Chordata > Aves > Charadriiformes > Scolopacidae > Limnodromus > Limnodromus scolopaceus. Next base: position 81,456,073 of record JAOXNO010000013.1, read on the forward strand.
CACCTGGCCCATACTAGCTTGCAAATAGTGATAATTACCTTCCTGTTCACCAAAAGAAGGAAGAGAAGAAAAGTGACTACATAGCACCTGCTTTTTTTTTTTATGGCCTACTTGGCTTAATTTGGGGGCTCTGGTCTGTGTCTCTGTCACAGTTGTTCTACTTAGAGAGATGTCTGTAGGTACCTGATTCAGCAACATTAATTTCATGTCTCACCTTCCCAAATGCTTAAAGCGAAAAGCTTTTTTAAAAGTTGATTCATATTTATTTCCTTCTGACAGAGAAATACCTGAAGTGTAGTTCTGTACTGTAGTTCTGTAGTAATAGGAAATGCTAACATAACTGTTGCTCTTTTTCCCACGTGATGTCAAGGTGCAGCCATGTGTATAGCACTATGCAGAGGTGCCACACGACTCCCACAGCACTGACTTCTGCTTCTCGTACATTTTACATTCACACTTCCATAGTCATTGGCTGAAACAGCAATTGACAGCTACATGAGTAAAAGCTATCAGAGCAGGGAACATCTCAGTTGGCTGAATAAAGCCCCTCCATAACTTACCTACAGAGAACTGAATAGCATATAGGAGAAAACATAATTTGCTAGATACCATAATTTAATAATCCAGTTTATAATAGAATAATAATATTCGGTCTATAGAAAAGAAGTGAGATTGCTGGATTTGTTTTTCAGCTTCACGGTATGACACCATTATATCAGTCAAGTTAGTTCACAAGACACCCATTTATGTTTTAAGAAAACAAAGACTTAACCAAGAAGGAGAGCTGGGCGACTTTGTAAGACAAATGTTTGGAGCTCACTTCATTTAAAAAAAAATTAACCCAGGGACAAGGTTCTGGTCATACTCATCTGAATGTAACACAGGAGAATAAGGATAGAGCTTAAACATTTTGCTTGCCAAAGTACAGGTACAGCCCCTGCACGGTCTGCTGGATGACTCAAAGGAGGCAATGGCCAAGAAGAACCAGACTGAACATTTCACCCCTGACTGGCAAAGTGGCGATGTACCGCCAGTTTACTTCAGCTAAGTTGAACTGCAACGATAACCCACACTGGCCTAAAAGAGATGTTTCCCTAGAAACTTTTCCCCATCTCTAATTACACTTTTAAACAAGCCTTCAATTTGCTAAATTCATACAATATCAGAAATGTATTAATGATTTTAAATTATATGTGCCAAAAGGAACTAAAGCGTGCTTGGGCTAACATGTTTTTCCAACACATTTCCAAAACCATGGCAGTAAATCCCTCTCGCAACACAATCAGCAACATGATGGGAGCAGAGGCTTGTGCCTTCAAATAAGCAATACATGTCATCTGGTGGACAAAATGCCCTCAGGGAAACTGTGTGGGTAAGAAACTACAGCCAGTAGATGCCTGAATGAACTCATAGTTGATAAAGGCCAGAAATATCAAATTACCAGAGGAAAAAAACCAGCAACCCTGTGTTTGCTCAGTCTGAATCCTTTAAAGAAATGTGTAAGATCCCTTTGGAAGACAATCTGGAAACAAAAATTCATATAGGTTCTACTGGACACCAAAACATAAAATAAATAAAATTACAGACTCAACAGGAATACTGGTCGTAAGGTATTTCCAACCTCCTTCCCTCCTCCTAGACAGCCTCTCCACAATCCACAGGCAGTATAAGTTTCAGGTCATGCTGTTTTCCATAAGAGCCCGGCATATGTCCACCTTTCCTCCTGCTTTATAGTCACCCATCACTTCTGCTGTCAGGTGGCTGGACCAATGCAGTCTGTCTACACTCCAAACAGTTGTTAAACTGTTAACGAGCTGTGAAGACTGCTGCAGCTATTTTGGATCTACAGAACAGCTTACGCGTCCAAAAACTTGTATTCCCCCCCACCCATTAACATTATATTATTTGGTCCAAAAAATAAATTACCTCTCCTTACAAATCCCGCCTGTGAAACTTGAAGCACACTTCCCACGGCGAAGTGGGGCGCTGCCAAAGCTGCATCAGAAAGGCACAGTTCGGTGTTGCCCTCCAAGCCAGCAGCATCCTTACCTTCATCTCCTAGTAGTCATTTCTAATTGTTCTCCATCCTTAACTACTTAATGCTGCCAGGCAGGCCCTCCTCAACTCCAAGTGAGTTACTTAAGCAGTGCTAATGATTCATCCTGCACAAGGTCTTTAAGGAATGTGGGTTATTTTCTGTGCTTGTATTTACACTAAAAACTTTTCTATTGTTTATATTTCCTTTCACAGCCCCCAGACTGTTTATTAAGGCATCAAATATCAACAATGTCCTCCAGGCTGGTGATGCTCTTGGCTAGCCATACTGATCAGACCGTGGCCAGACTGTGACTGAACTGTCAAATTAGTCTGTGGTAAGAAAGATTTTAAATCCCCTAGTGAGATGCGGCTTATCCAAAAAATGCAATAAATTTATTTTTATTTTTATTTTTTTAAAACGTATTATGTGGTTGCTTGGTTTCATTTAACCTTTAAAAAATAACAATTTGGTGGTTTAAAGAAAGAAAAATTGATGTATTCTGCCAATTCTCACTCCCTCATTCATCTATTTCCTTGCTCTTCTGTGTTCCAAGTGTCTGTTTCACTTGTTAACAATTAAGCTCAGAATTTCTGCATTTTCTGATGCTTTTGCACTGAGGTACTATCCATGTGCCCCAGAAGACAGTGGATTGTACTGTGGCAGCAAGTGAGGCAGTTCTCACCTGGCAAAGCTAATATAACCCATTTCTCTGGTGCTGCAGGTTCCCTGGGCCCAAGCAAGATACTGCCGTGGTGCTGCCGCTGATCCAGCTGAGGCATCATCACCCTGCTGTCAGGTTTACTTCTCTTTTGGAGTCCTTAAGTACAGATACAAGTGAGTGCCAAGATACTGTCTGCTCCAGCCAATCAAACCAACAGCATTTCTTAAAGGCATAAGGGAAATTAAGTGCTGCCTGAAGTTGCCTTCAGGTGGGAAATGGAAGCATCACACATACCAGCATACTCTCTAACATGCAAGACGAGATGCACTCTGTTTTCTTTGTTGTTATTATGGGGTCTTGGGGGTGGTGGTGGTGTTTATTTTTAAACTCTCTGCATTTCTCCTGCCCCCCACCCCCATCTCCACAGAGAATCTCAACAGCTCATCTCAGAGTCCATCTCTTCAGTGTAGGAAAAATACTGATTTTAATTCTGAAAGTTCCCAGTCTCTGTCATCAGCCAAGGTGGCAGCTGTTGCAACTGGTCCCCAGAAAGATTCAACCTACATCACATCTGATATATCCTAATAGCCTTCTTGGGATGCTTATGGAACGCAACCTGGTAAGGAAGCCCTACAAATATCCCTCCTTACATGATACATACAAGATAACCATCTTTTACAGACTCCAATTTGGGGGATCTGCTGTTCAACCAGCAGGAAATTGCAAAGGTACTACATTTTTATCCCCCTGTTCTGTGGAAAAAGCATATAATCCAATATTATCATTTTCCATGAGTAACCACAACAGAGTTGTGGTTTGGTATGTGGATAAGGAAATACCAAATAGGAAGATAACACTGTCTGTGTTGGCACTAACGTAACCTCTACTAGCATACCACACTGTTCTGCTGTCCACAACACAAATAGTATGGAAAAATTGGAGAGAGATCAATAAGAACCACAAGAACGAGTAAAACATATTTCATCAGACTAGGAAATTCAAGCAGCTCAAGATATTTATCTTACAGAGAAGGTCCAGGATAACTGTTTGTAAGTGCCAGTAGGAAAACACAGATTTGATAGAGGACCACTCAGCTTTGGATATAAAACATCTAATAATGTATAACATTTGGTAATTGCAGTAGCCATTATTATTGGAAATAAGATTTTCTTTTCTTTTCTTTTTTAAACATCAAGTCCATTGAATCTCTGGAGCAACTCATGAGATGGATTGCCTCTACCCATTTTTTTAGCTGACTTTTAGAGTTCTAAAAAAAGCATACTATCATACCAGGAAGGAAAGATCTGGGGCTCCTGTCCACGCAAGAGGTAAAATGCACTCATGACACTCCCTTCTGGTGTGAGAAATGACTAAATTCATAGAAACTTGAAAGATATTTTGCAACTCTTCGAAGAGATTATTATTCTTGTAGAATCACCACCAGTTAGGTCTGGAAATAATTACCATTATGCTGGAATTTGGTTTCAACTTTTTAAGAAAAATTATTCTGCCACCATCTTCACAACCACTTAAGCAATATCCCTAAGTAACTACAAAGAATGAAAAAGGAATAATGGAGAGAGAGAGAAAAAAAGCAATATATTGCCTTATTATTGAACTGCCTGATGCAAGAGCTAATATACAAGGAAGGCATCTCCCATATCATTAAATCATTTAATTTGCTAGCTTTTCCAAAAAAGGAATGAGTACCATTTAATTTACATCACAGTTCAGTAATATCTGGAGCCTTCAGTTCAAGAAACAAAAACATCACAGAATGATATGGGGTTGGAAGGGACTCCACAGCCAGTTTGCATCCTGTCATCTGCTCTTGCAAAGCGCTGCCTTCCCCTCTGTGAGTGCAAAGTTGCTACTCTGGAGTATCTGAAGAGCTTTGGCTGCTCACGTACCCTGTGCTCACCCAGTGCCATGCAACATCACCATCTGGTGACTAACCCACAGAAAAGGAGTCTTCTCTTCTGGTTTGATCTTCTCCTTCAACAGGCCTCCCTCCTCCATGGCCTGAGATGCCACAACATGTGTGTAGCACATGGGCCACCTCACCATGGCCTCTAGTGGGGAGGACAACCACGCTGCTACTAAAAGACATGCCCTAGGGACTGGCTGGCTGCAAGCCAGCAGCTCCTGAGTGGCAGCTTGCTGCCACAGTGCTGGCCTCCCTCAGCCCCTTGGCACACCAAAACTGCTCCCTGCTTCAAATACATGCTCGCTGGAGGGGAAACTGCTGAGCATTATACTCACAGGTATAATAGATGGCTCAGAGGCACTAACTATCAACAGCTGAAACCTGTTTCAAGCTCAATGGGAAAATAAGTCTCAGAACAAATGCGGAAACTCCTATGGCTAACAACCACTGAAATGTAGCTGTTGTCATATAGTACCTCATCAGTCTCTTAACTGAACATACCGGCAAGAATCAGAGAGATACCGAGATGCTGGAGAGTGAAAGGAAGATGTTACCCCCGAGTGCAAAGGTCCAGGACTTCTAGTCAGTGGACTTCATTTACAGCAACAAATTTATCAATAACAGTACCCAAGATATCAATCTAACCCAATGAAAATTTTCAGATCTATTTGTCACAGAATTGTCACAGAATTCTCAGAGTTGGAAGGGACTTCTAGAGATCACCTAGTCCAACTCCCCTGCTAAAGCAGGATTGCCTAGAGCACAGTACTCAGGACAGACTGCATCCAGGCAGGTCTTGAAAATCTCCAAAGAAGGGGACACCACAACCTCTCTGGGCAGCCTGTTCCAGGGCTCTGTCACCCTCACCCTAAAGAAGTTTTTCCTCATATTTGAATGGAACTTCCTATGTTCCAGCTTGTGCGCATTGCCCCTCATCCTGTCACTGGGAACCACTGAAAAGAGTCTGGTTCCATCCTCCTTCAACCCACCCTTTAGATACTTGTAAGCAGCGCAGAGCACAGAGAAGACAAGTGAAGATGAGGAAGGCTCTGCTTTGCCACATGCACGTTCTCAGATGGGCTGCAGGCTCCTGCCACCTACCCCAAGAGTTGGCACCCACCCAGGGCAGGAACTGTGCTGATGAGACTGCCCAGATGTATCTGCTATCTGCATTTGTTCTGATGCCTGGGGAAAGTACCCAGCTTGGCACCCCTTTCCAATCTGGGGAGCTTCTTAGCTTAAGTACATGAAAGGATACCATCATTCGACGAGGCCTGGCTGTCTTGGAAGACATGCACAGTTATAAAAGCTAAAAGAAGACTCCACCAGCATCGTGCAAAACCAGAAGGAGCCCTGCAAAGCCAGATCCCCGCCAGCACAACATGGAACACAGCCTGACGCCACCAACAGAGCAAAGCAGGAGGAGCCTGGAAGAGACCAGAGAGGCTGAGCACACTGCTGGCTAGTTACTGGCTTACAGCTTCATTTCTTAACTTACTTGTAGGAATCCAGAATGGAAAAGTAGGCCCACATATGAAGGCATGAACCAGCTGTAATGTGGAGATTACTTCACCTATTCAGAATCCAATGGACAGTTTGAAGAATGCAAACTAATAAAATAAAATAAAATAAAAGTTTATGAAATAATCGGGTAACTTTCTGCTCAGGAAAGAGCTGGGTGAAACATATCCCTGCTGATTATATGTCTGATGTCTCCGAAAGCTGTGTTCTGTATCAAACAAATCTGTACAGCAGAAGCCTGTTTGCAAAAGGGAGCGCAGTTCTTTAATTGACCACTTTCAGAATGATGTGGTCATTCTTTTTACAAAGGAACAAGAAAAAAGAAAAAACAACACAGCCTGATTAATGAAATTAAGACATATGCATTGCAGCTTATAATATAAAAATATACATGCTGTTAAAACCTAGACTGTTCCTTTAGCACAGCACTTACACGTGCCAAAGTGTGAGACAGTATGTGATGTTGTTGAGCCATGTGAGAAAAAACCCCATTGTGCCATGAAAACCAAAAATACAGAAAGCACAATAGATGTTTCCCTATTATTGCCCAACAGACTGCTACATTAAGAACTTACTGACATAAGAAAATTATTAACCAAGAGTTTCAGAATTTACTTTGATGGTATAATCAGTAAAAAGCCAGAAACATTCATTCTAATCCCAGATCTGACAAAGCCCACTTTGTAACTTGGCTTGGCATCTAAATGGTTTGTCTTGCATTACACTATCCAAAGCCTGGGTGATGAGTTAGAATTTACTTAGTGTATATGTATATCTAGATTTTCCTTGGAAGCCAGGCATAAACACCTATCCTTTGAAGATACAATGGGGCTACTCTTTTGATCCCAGTGACTTTTAAAATACTGTAAAATACAGAAACTCCGTGTCTCTGAAAAATACCTGGTAAAAGAAAGACAAGTTTTTAAGAGTTTAACCTTTAGCTTTGTTTCACATTTAAGAAAATGTAAAAAATAATCATTAAAGAAAGGTGTCTGAAGACTATTTTTATAGGCTTAATTCTGATATTGATAATGTAACTATTTTGTGGGTAGCAAATATGGTGGCGTTAGAAACTTATGTTCATTCGCTTCGAGTGAGAGGTGGGGGAGAAGCATCATCTCGTGCCACACCTTGACTTCAAAGGGAGCAGCATTCTCTGACAGAAAACGGGTCTAGCAGTGTGAGCAGCACTTTAGAGGAACACATGATTTGCTCCCCGCCGGGACAGGAAGGCCTGACAGCTCATTAAGCTGCAGCAGTAAGAATTGCTACTCATCTCAGTGTGTCCACTCACACTTACACTGTAAATCTGTGCATTATCAGAAGCTGAAATATGTCTGACTATGGATTCTAGAGGTTAAATAACTGGGTCTTTTTCAAATAAATGCACATCCAAAAATCCTTTAAAATCATTAAGCAGTTGTCTCCTACAGCCCCTGGAGAATCAATAGTTTCCGAAATCAATTGACAGACCTGCAGTTCTGCTCCAGGCAGACGCTCTCCAGCTGGAACGAGATGGAAGATTTTCAGCTGGATCCCTAACTCAGCTGTCAGGGAGACAAAACCTGAAGCATTAAAGCAACCGAGGTGATGTTCTTTCCTCAGTGCTACTACTGAGTTGCAAAAAAAAAAAAAAAGAAAAAAAAAAATCAAAGTAAAAGCTGTTTTAAAAGCTTTTACTGCATTTGGGTGCCCTGCTGCCTGAGCCGTACAGTTTTTGTTGTTGATATCTACAGACATGGCCCAGGGGCTGTCCCAGCCTCGTAGAAGTATGGTGCATTTGATACAGAACCACAGTATACCTAAGTATGCGAGAGGAGCAGGTGTCTGCTCCCAGCTTCCCTCTCCTCTGTAGCTCCCACCAGCTTTGGATGTGTTTCAGGAGACCAGGCATTTCAAACAAATTTCAGACCCAGCCAGATTAGTAGCACTCACTGACTGGACCAAATGTAACCAACAACCTGTGCACAGTGCAGTGCTTCCCTCCAATGGAATGAAACAAGGTGATTTCGGTGGGCAAGCTCCAGACTAAACCTAAAATAACAGGTGGCCCTAAGAAAGATCTGTACATCTCTAGGTCACTGAATCTTAAATGAATGAGGACCAAGACCTCCATGTTTTCAATTCAGTATTTCCGTGATCAATCCTGCAGTAACTATGCTAAATGCAATGAGTTCAGTTAAGAGTTCTACTATGTATTTTGTGTCTTCTGTATTTTAAACAAGTCCTGAAGACAATGGGAAAAAAAAATGTTCTTTTCATACTTAACATCAAATACATCTTAACTGGCACGCAGGAAAAAAGTTAAAATCCCTGTAACAACTAATGCAACTTTTCATTTAACAACTTTCTTTAAGCGCACAAGTTCTTTAGTCATGGGGACAACTGTTTCTAAAACCAGATGAACAAAGTGCCTTTAATCCTTCATTTTAAGAACAAAGGCAGTGTAATCTAGTCATTAAATATCTGATGATGTAGTTTAATGACATGTGAAAGAAGTGCCTTGGAGCAGCCTGGGGAACATGTGCTAGCAAGAGCAAAGATTCCCATGTTGCTGTGATGGAACAGAAAACATGCCAGGCCACTAAGAGGCACTTCCAAAATTAAGCCTTTAACAACAGAGATCAGATGGCAGAATACCCTAAATTACAAAATCTACATTAGCAGTAAAAACATGCATGATAAGTTACTAGAGAAAAAAAAAAAAATAAAAAAAAAATCAAAGAAGGCAAAGAGACATCATAAATGCACAGTAATCTCAGACCTTTCCCTCCAATTTACTGTTAACTGAAGTGAATGAAAATGGGAGATACAGGACAAAAAAGCTGGCCACTAAGCCACAGGTGAATTTTTCCATTTCATTAGAAAAATCTGAAGGAAATCTTCTAATCACTGGCCACACAACTACACTTTCCACTGCAGCTGTGACTTTATCAGCTGAGTAACTGTGGAAGTGAAAATTTTGGTGATGTACTAAAAATATGATCAGACATGTAAGCAGCAACCTCATGTAATTCTGTATACACACACATATATATATTTATATATGATAAATGTGAAAACACTGAAACGCAGAAATATTTAGCTGATGGAGCAGGAGTAAGGACTATTTGGTTGCAAAGAGCCAGCATTCCCCAGGCGGCTAGTTCACTGCATTGAAACCTGTCTAAACACAAATGACCATCTGTACCTGAAATAAAGTTACCACTCAACTGCAGCCTTTTATTATAGTTTGCCCCCCCCATGTTAAACATTTGCAGGACAACCAGGGAAAGCATTTAGAAACGTTTTAGATCACTAAAATCACTATTTCTAGTAGGCATTATAACCTGCAGAGTAAAATTACTCAATACTAGAAACCAACAAACACTGATGTATTTTTACTTCTTTTTTTTTTTTTTTACATTAACCACAAGAGGGAGCCAGTAGTACTTGAATGCCAACACTGCCCCCTCCCCCACCAAAAATGAGAAATGGGAGTGAAAAACAGCAGTTTAAGCAAAACACATTCTCAGCTCCCAGTGAGACTTTTTGATGTGCATTTCAGGAAAATTAGGATCGCTAGCTAAAGTGTAAATGGAAAGCTTCAGTTTCTTCATATGTGAATTCATATTCACTTCTTCATATGAGAATTTGAAGGTGAAAACCATGTTTATAAAGCATTAGCAATATGGTTTAGTGATCGTTTATATCAGCGTTAGGTTGATGGTTGGACTAGATGATCTGAAAGGTCCCTTCCAACCTAGGCAATTCTATGATTCTACAAACTTACAGCAAAATTTCATTTACTTCAGGGCACCATCCCCCACTCACAGCCGTGATGCTACCAGTTTGATGTCCAAGCCGAATTACCCGATTTTCAGACCACATGGCCTCTTCCAGTGACTTTCAAGACCTGTGCACACAACAGCCAGTCCCCTGTCCTGTGCAACAGTGTTTAGCTGGCACAGAAGTAATCGCTTTTGCTCAGTCCCCTGCGATGTAAAAGCTGTACGTGCTTGATAGGCCATGACCAAGTCAGCAGGCAGTCCCCAAACAGGGGATCAGCACTTACCTGGCTCCTATGGCACAAAAGGAAATTGTGCTTTTTGGGTTGCATGAAGAGCAGGGGGGTCTCTGTAAGAGGCAGGCTGGGACACCTAAGACTTTACAGTCGACTCCCTGTCCACACCTTCACAGTCTGAGCAACCTGGGGACTGACTACAAGCTATAGACCTGGCATTCAACTTTATAAAATAGCAATCTCTTAGAGGAAATGAAAAGAAAATGAATTGAAGGGTCTGAATGAAAATCAGCTCTGCTCCTCTTTCTGAAGGTAAGGTCAGGACAGGAGTACTTGGCTATTTAGCCTCTTTACCACCTCTTTTTCATTTATTTTTGCCTTATTCATCAACCCTGATCAGATGTAAACAGCCCAGTTAAAATAATTTTAATTCTCACTAAGTAGAATTGAATTCTGTGGATAGCTGCATTAAGTTGGAAATAGTACTCAAGGGAAGCAGATTTAGTGTATTCTTCTCTTCATAACTTGCCCATAGAAATAAATTTCTGTTCTGTCCATTTCTACAGTTACACAGGAGCTCCTAAAATACTGAGAACCAGATCAGAAATACCAACCTCCGTTTCAATGACTTTTCATTTCACAGACTTTGCTTTTCTAATACTCTTCCCTCCACACTATATTTGTGAGTTATTTTCATTTTCATTAAGAAGAATAGTTATATTCATTTGATAAAACAAATGACTTTCCCAGGATGTCTTGCAATTACATCTCATTTTCACATTCTACATTTCTATCCACATGTTGATTTTTGTCCTGTGAGTCTGCAAACGACTCCTATTGACACAAGCACTGAAGATGAGTTTGCTTCAAATGTACCAAAAACCCCCGAACAAACAAAGAAACCAAACACCCCCTCACACACACAAAACAAACAGAAAACCTGTTGAGAGTTTCTACTGGCTGAGGCAATAGAGCAATTTTAGCACTCATAATGTCACAGCACCCAAAATAATTCTGGACATAATTGGTGCTTTGAATTGTCTAGTAGCCTGGTGATTTATTTTATGGGATGGTTTTAAGTCCAGATTCCACTGAAAAACGGCTTTCATAATAATGATTTTTGTTGTTGTGAAACTTCCTAAGTTCTCCCAGTGACAGTGCAGCTACAATAGAAGCTATTAAAAGTAAAGATTTATCGGTTGGTATTAAGAAGTTGCCACAAAAGATGTCTCTGCACAGCAGGCCACACAACATTGCCCACAATGCGTCTAAGAGGACAGCGAACAGAACCGTTGTGTAGCCACACAGGAGCACCCATCGCGTTCAGAAATTCTGTGACATCTTACTCACGCATGAGAGGACCACAAATGGGTATGAGACAAGATGTGGGCAGCACCCTTTCCGCCTCCATTTTCCACACTAGGCTTGTTTCAGCCTTGACTAGCCTTTGAACCAGCAAGAGGCTGTTAGCACTAAAGGGGCCCCGTATCACTGGAGTTTCGTCCTTCTGGGAATGAACCTACCTACCCATTAATGCATTCCTAACACTTAAAGATGAAGACTACAAGAAACACTACCAAATCTTACGCTTGGTGACATCAAATGTTCCACTACCTCAGCTAGGAACAGCCTTTTCCCCAGTTCACAGCTAAGTGTTACATACTGGGCACATTCTTCCCTTCTTCCTCAGGCCCACCAGAAACATGCCAAGGCCGGGGATAAACGAGCACTCTGTGCTGGAGACAGAAAATCCTTTTTCTCCTGTGTGTGGCTAGAGAACTCTGTTTATACAGTCAGAGTTACGGCTCCAAGAAGTGTTTCCCTCCCAGGTCCTGTGATACTGCAACAGAGCACTGGCAGTGGGAGGGTCAACTCACTGTCCTCTCCTGGAAGATCTGCCCTTAGTTCTCTCTTCTGCTTGCCCTGTGCTCTGAAATAATGCCCCAAAAGGTCAAATGAAGACTATTACAGATACTTTTGTGCCACACAGAAGATTAGGGTTGAGCATCACCTTCCCCTTCAGACCCAGTGCAAGGCACCGGAACTTGATTCAACTCAGGCAAGGGGGAGGACCACGTAGGCACCATGTAGGAAGCAGGCCACTCGTTTTAGCTCTACTGCTCACTTGGAGCTTAATTCAACTTTGAATTTTTGCCTGGCTAAAATGCTGAAATCCCGTAAAACCATCAAGTTTTACATGTTTCCATCCACAAAGAATAAACTGACCTAGATTCTCTCATTCTTAGATTCCCTCACGGTTCTGGCCAGGTTTTCAGGGGGTTGCTAACCTTGGCTGAGTTAAGGGTTTATAATGAAACACTAAAAACCAAGTACGTTTGAGCTGGTTTGGATTTTATTATGAATGTTTTGGATGGCTGTAATGTTAGAGTCAATTCAGACATTCTGGGTACTTTTCATCCAAAAAAATTCCTGCTTGGAAAAAAAATCCCATGTTTACAATAAATTAAAATCAATCATTATTTTGGGCCTGATTCTCCACTGCACCATTCCAGCACAGCATCTGGTTTAAGACTAGGCTCCTGCAGTTGCAGTGAGTGTACCTTGTTTTCATATCCTCTTACTCACTACAATAATGAAAATAAAAAATTTGTGGAAAATGTTACTTACAGCTTCAAAAGAATCAAAAGTGTAAGGTGACAGACATAAGGGTGATGAGTAATACAATGTAAGAGAGAAGTCAGACAAATGTAATGCTGGAATTTCAAAAGGTACAAGAAGTAGTGAAACAAGAGTCTACAACTTAAAGGACAGAATCTTCAAGCTTATGAGAAGACTCAGCACCTTGAAATACATATGAAGGCATATAAGGTAAAGCTCAAGGTAATGGCTTCTCATTTAACAGAGAGCTTCATCTTCAAAAAGTTTCAGCGACAACATACCTCAACTGCCAATCCACAGCTCTGAAGAAGCTGGAAGAAACTTACCTGAGGTACTGGCAACGCAAAACAGCACTTTTAATATACTATTAAAATGGAAAGGCCTAGCTTAGAGTAACTAGACATTGAGCGTATGAAGGCAAATTAAAACTATTGTGAAGGCATCATCCCACACTCTAAATAATAATAATAATAATTATTATAAAAATAATTTTCAACACCTGACATGTTTTTATAGTTTTCTTGAAAGGTTCTCAGGTTTTGTCAGTATGTAGTGTAGACTGATTTTTGCTCTTTGGCCAAAACACTGATTTCAGCTAAGGATGCAGTAGGGCAGAAGGAGGAAAAAGGAAAAAGGGTGGATAATGCTGACAAAACACTCTTACTTTGGAGTTCTTCAGACATCAGACCACACATCTGCTACCTTCAAATCTTTTTACCACTTACTTTTATTGTTCTTTCAAAGCAAAATTCTTTGTCCTAAAGAAAAACCTAAAACCACTCTTCCATGTTCAACTCCCCCAAAATGAGGTTGCAAAAAGTAGTTCCACAGCAGGAACAAAATATTCTATATTATGCTAATACCATACATACCTTAACAATAGACAGAGCATCCAGAGATGCCTGTTTTCACTTACAGAAAGGGACAGAGTAATCCTTAGTTAATTTTGTCTGCACTTTATTGAAATAGTTATGAAACGAGGAAGAAAAAGCATGCTTCAAACTTTGCCAATATCCAAACAAAACAAACAGCAGCAGGGTTTTGTTTTCACTTAAGTTTCATTATACTTCATATATAGAGAATTAGTGCAACTTAAAACTGTTTTGTATTTAAACCCATGTGTATGACAAGAGTAGCCAACATGTTCATTTGCAAGTGGAAAAGTCTTACTCATGCCATTATTTCCTAGTGTAATGTGTTTTCATATGTTTTGAGAATCTTTTTCCTAAAACAAAAGTAAACCTTAACAAATTAGCAGACCTGAAGCAAAACCCCAGTCAAGAAATCTGACCTTTAGGGAGTTTGCAACTGGCTTTACGATTTTATGGATAAGTTCTTTTACTACAATAACTGAACTTGGATAACGGTGGCAAGAGAACGCCAGTCACACAATGATGGTCTGGAGCAGAACAAGCTAAACAACCTTGGCAAGGCTTTTGCAACACTCTGAAAACCAAAGAGACAGCCAGGAGCAAGCTATGTTTCCCCCGAGTCAGTAGAGGTTACTCAACTGAAAGCTCTTTCTGTTCCTTTATGCTGCTTGCGCAGTTTGGCAGCTGAATCATGTCCTCTTAATTTGTGTTATGGCTTACTACTGGCCACCAACGTATACAACCTTAATGGCCATCAGCAATGGAAAATAATTAAATTCAGCAAAATACACCAATTGTAGGTATCTCAGATGAAAACAACTCTTGGCTAAAACATGAGTGGTGCGTTGCATAATGAAGGCTTGGAAGTTATCTAGAAAATATACACACAGGGAGAGGGATTAACTTTGCAAGCATTCGTCCCCAGACGGGAATTCAAGGTGTCCAGTCATTTATGGATGATGTTAAGCACTTCAAATAAACAAGCTTAGAAAGAATTAGCATTAAATGAAGCAGCTAATTAACACATGTTAAACTTCAGACAATTCATGATAGAAAATACATGTTCGAACATAGTGTTTTACTTCTTTGTTACCTGCTCTAGTTGCACACTCATTCCAGTCTTACATTATCCAGAGGAAGATGATAAGGATTAAGGTGAACAAAAGGGCAATTAGGTTTTCAATTAGCAGATGCAGTGACACAATTTCTTACTGAACTGGAAAGTACAGGAGAGCTTTCCTGAGTCAGCTTTCTCTGCTGTGTATATTAACAATTGCTCAAGAACTTTTAAGAAGAAATCAGTCAAGAAGCCTCTAAAGCAACCATGACCTCAGGTAATCTGATTTAGCAAGGAATCAGAGAGTAGCTTACAACGGTTTAACCTGAAATTCCTCAGTGGTATTTCTGCCATGAGTTCATTTTGAGTCATCCAACAAATATTGGATCTCTGTTCCCACAGTTTTTATGCCAATTTGCCAAGCAAGCAAAGTTTTCCTCAATCCTTGTCCATACTGGTCTCCATACTGGCCATCTTTCTACCAGAAATTAGACAGGAGAGAGCATAGCCAACAAATATGGTAGGCAACACATGACACTAGTCACCACAACTTTTGTTACAACCAGAAGGTGAATGTGAGCCTGTAATCTAAAGACAAAAAGCTCCATGCTTCATTAACACTCCTACAGCACCCGCTTCCTGCCTGCCTGATTAGCTTTAGAAAGAGCAAAAGCAGCAATCTGGGAAGGACCTTCCACAGGCACAGTGACCATGAAATTACCGCTACACACATGCTTCAAAATGACACCTGCCTCCCTCCCCTCACTAAAAGAAAAATCTCAGGAGCATAAATTCAACCAGAAAATTACCCTTTTTTCCCCCAGGACTTGCATGGTGGCAACTCCAGAGAGTTTGGGAAAACCAATAAGGAAAGAAGCCAGTTATGAAACAACAGATACACTACAAAGAAGATGGGTATCAAACAGACATGGAAGGGGAAGAGTGTTAAGACAGATGAATTAATTAAAATCCAAAAATTAATTAAAAATTGCCAGAACTTTCACGAGCCTCTTCAGAGATGGGAATAAACTTGTGAGGATGAAGAAAAATAATAAAAATAATTTTAAAAAAAAGAGATACTAATTAGAAAGTTCTTATTGTAAGCAAAATTCTGTTGAAAATTATTGTTTAGAGCCCTGGCACTTCAAATAAAATATTCAAAAAAGGAAAAACCGATCACTTTCAAGATGCTAATAAATCCTTAAAAGAAAGCAAACTCCAACTAGAGAAAAGTGCAGGTGATGTTCTCTAGATGACAGCATGCACTATTACAGTCTATAAACATTTGGAAGAAGCAATTTGGTCTCATTTGTTGCAGTTCATTTAATCTCTAAACAGAGAAGCTTATCTTCTCAAGCCAAGACTAATGAAGAAAGAATGTCTTTAGCCTAATAGGTCAAATGTAAACAGGTTTAAAATTAAACCATTTCCAATATATTAGAAATGACCCTACCCACATGATTGCTCACACTCATCTTCCTCGTCTGGAAGAGGAAGTCCAGACCTGACTCCAAGTTTCCTGCCGAGTTTTGTTCCTACACAAAGGAATTACTGCTTCACTGAGTACATGCAATCAATTTACTTGGCAGATTTAATAACACTCAGTGGTATCACTGTGACTGAAAAAGAAGTTGATAGTTGTGTGTTGCCTGGGGAGCCTTAGATAGCAAGATTCTCCTTCTTGGGAACTGAATGATGAGTCTGCTATTAATGCTGCTTCCAGCCCTACTCCTACTGGTCCTTTACCATTTGATTCTACTCTACAATTCTGCAGTTTTACCAAGGGTTGGGTAAAAGTTCTCTCGCTTGAAGTTCCTCCAAACATTTCTATTTAGGTGTTGTTTCTTTTCCCAAATCTCCTTCATTCTCTTTTTTCCTTGCGTAACTATACAACAGTTGCAGATTTTTGGGAAAGCAGCTAGAATGAGAGTTCTGGAATAGAACCTAGAAAAAACCCTTCAGCCCTCCAAAAACCCAAACAAGACAAAAACACACAAACCAAAAACCTAGCACACACACACACACACACACACCCCGTCCTGCCACCCACCCAGATAATTATTACAATGAATACTGAACCAGAATCAAAGGGCATAAGCTCTTGGTGACAGGAACTCTTTGCCAAAACTCCAGAATGAATCCAAATTAGCACCAAAAAAAAATAATAATTAAAAAAAAAAAATCAATAACTATGACAGGTATTTCACAAGAAAATTCACAGATCTGTGAATGACAACAGAGACAAGCTAGGTTTTGGATGAAATTTCAACCAGAACCTTTCTCTCTGTATCTTCTAATTTTGTAGAGCCTGATATACATGTACTTGGGTCATACTATTGCTACCAGAGGTTCCAAGCCTGCAAATTTCATAGCCACTGAGCTCATTGAACAGCACAAGCAATGAGGTGCCAAATCCCTTCTAAGAAGTAATGAAGGATACCAGATTTTTCTGAATAGTCTCTGTACACTCAGTGTATTGCTGGATAAGGCCTTCTGTTCCCCCTTCTTTAACAAAGTGGTATCACTTCACGTCTCAGCAAATCTGCTGGGTTCAGCATGCTTAGCTACAAGAGTGCAAGCTGTATGCAAATAGCCTAATTACTTTCTTCTATCCACAAAATCTAACCTAGCCTGAATAAGGACTGATCAATTATAACTTACTTACTTCAGTGCTTTCAGAGGACTTCTGTTTCTAATCAGGATTTTACACTAAAGCTGTCCTTTCATGACACAAATACAGAAGTGTAATGGATTTTTTTCATTCACGTTCAGAAAGTCAAAAGCTTCCTAGGAACTATCTGGACTATCAATTGAATCTTCAAAAACCCACTTGAATATCATGACAGTATCAGAAGATGTTATATAGCTGCTATTTTTATGTCTATGTCACTGAATATACCTCTTGTTATATCTCAAAGTACTTCTGGGTTAGTCAGTACTACACAAGAACTGAAAATAGTGATGGAAAGTTGGGTAGTAGGGATTTAACTTCTGCTGCTGAGGAAACAACAGCAGAGCCAAGCATGCTCATATGACAGCCAGTGCAACAGCATAAATAGAGGTTAACCCACCTTACTTAGCATGGCCAGAAGAGTCTGGGTCCATTTCGTCTTTACTCTTCCATTAAGTAGTTGTAGGCAGCAATAAGATGTCCCCAAGACTGTTTTGCATGCAAAACAAGCCCTGTTCCCTCAGCGTATCCTTACAGGTAAGTACTCCAGCCTTTGACCTTCTTTGATTGCATTTCACTTGACTGACTCCATTAGGCCAATTGTCTTTCCTAGACTGGGAAGCTCAAACCAGATACAGTAGAGCAGGTGTGGCTTCACAGGTGCCAAAGAACTACTTCCCTCAATTTGTTGGCATCATGGTTTCAGCTGGGGTGAAGCTAACTTTCTGGCTAGCAGCTGGTGTGGGACTATGTTTTAGATTTGGAATGAGAGTGGTGTTGATGGTACACTGGTGGTTTTCATTGTTGCTAAGCAGTCAAGGCCTTTTCTGCTCCTCGCACCGCCCTACCAGCAAGTAGGCTGGGGGTGCACAAAACGTTGGGAGGGCAACACAGCCAGGACAGATGACTGCAACTGACCAAAGAGAGATTACATAGTATGTGACATCATGCTCAGCATATAAAGCTGGGGAAAGAAGGAGGAATGTTCAGAGGACATTCAGAGTTACAGCGTTTTGTCCTCCCAAGTAACTGTTATGTGTGATGGAGCCCTGCTTTCCTGGAGATGGCTGAACATCTGCCTGCTGATGGGAAGCAGTCTATGAATTAATTGTTTTGCTTTGCTTGTATGTTTAGCTTTTGCTTTACTTATTAAGCTGTCCTTATCTCATCCCATGAGTTTTCTCACTTTTCCTCTTCTGATTCTTTCCCCACCCCACAGGGGGTAAGCAAGCAGCTACGTGGTCCCAGTTGCTGGCTGGGGTTAAACCACAATAGTTGGCCACACTTTTGCTACTCAACCCAAGATGCTCTTGGGTTTCTATAGTGCAAGAGCACACAGCTGCTTCATGTTCAACTTGGTGTCTACCAGGTCCCCTCCAAAGTCCCCCTTTTCTGCAAAGCTGCTTTTTAGTCAGTTGGCCTCTAGCCTGTACTGTTGCATGGGGTTATTCCTTCCCAGGTGTAGGACTCAGGAACTGCCTTTGCTAAATGTTATAAGGCCTCAAGCATATCAATCACTCCATTTATTTGGTATTGCCCACAAACGTGCAGAGAACACACTTTATACCATCATTTAGGTATAGATATTCAACAGTGTTGGTCCCAGTATCAATTCCTGAGGGACACCACTGGTACCTGGCTGCTTGTTGAGTTTTGTGCAGCTGATCACTTGCTGATTCATATTGTAACCAATAATCTCATTTCTGAAATGGATTTTATAGTTTGAACAAGACTTAAAAAAAAAAAAGGAAAGAGTTCATTATAAACCTTCTTTACCTCTCAGTGTTGTTTCCTTCAATTACAAGTCCACGTGGCACAAGTTCAGGACTTTGTGTTCCTGTAGGTTAACCAGGAAACACCACATACTCTCAGAGATGCCGCAGCTCAGGGAATATTTTACACTGAGAGCTGCTTAGGCTTGCTTAGTCTCAAGTGTAAGCTCTAGTACAGTCTGTCAAGACTAACACAGAAAGATGGAAAACTTCACAGTCATCCTACAAAATCAGTGCAGTGAAGTATGTATGACGGGGGTCCTGACTGCCCAGACACACAACTGAAGCTTGCTTTTCTCCATAAGCAGGATGCTGCACATGCAAAACTTTTGCTCTCGGTTCCAAAAAAACTTAGTCCCACTCAGTTCCATTTGCCGCTGAATGTTGCTTGGGAGACCTGTATTTGGTATCAAGTATGAGAGGCTCTTACTGAAAAGAAATTTATTTAATAATACTTAAGTGTTTAATCTTCAAAAATTGACAGACCATGCCTGCAGGGGGTAGGAAGAGCTTGTGAATTACCTGGTTAGAATGCAAAGCCACTCCACTTTAGTATTAAATTAAATTTTCCAATCCAGACCCTCATATACTCATCCTGCTTGAGATCTTCTTGATGGGATGACAACCTATTAACTTTGATTATTACTTGTAGTAGATGTTTCTATAGCAATACACTCCTACCATGTACAAACAACATTAGTTTGAGAACCTGGACTATTAGCAAACACTGCTTCAAACTGCAAAGAAAGACTTCAGAGACCTGTGCCTCCAGCAGCAGGTACACATGAAAGTTATTTGTCTTTGTGGTTCCACAGACTATGAACCAGCAGAAGGAAGCTGCAAGGCCTTCTGCTGGAGAATCCCAGTCACCTTTGAGCAGTCAGCAACCACTCAAGGCCACCTGCTGGAGAATCCCAGTCACCTTTGAGCAGTCAGCAACCACTCTTTTGATCTGTGAAATGGGTATAGGCATCCCTACTGCTCATGGCAGCACTGAAACAGGTCATGGCTAAGCTTTATTGTGCAGTGCTGCACCTCCTGGGCACCACAGGTCATGGTAGCTTTGTTCTGCTGAAAAAACACTGAATGGACAACATGCACAACATACCTCTGCTGAGGCATTTAGTAGTGTCTGTTTTCCTGCAAGGTGCTCTTTCTGCCCAGGATACTGAGTAGTCACAGCAAACTATTTAGTAAACAGAATATTCTTCTACTTCACACTAGGATAAAAACATGTCTCTTCAAAGCTTTCCTGAAAACTAGAATTTGTCTTACTCAAGGAGAGATCAGATTTGGGTCTGTGTCTCAGACAAATACCCATAGTAACTGGACTTCCAACCATCTTAAAATCAGATGATACCACGTATATACACACACGTATTCCTATTTAAAAGTTTTGATTCCAACAAATCAGCTTTTTCAAAGGAAAAAAAAAAATCTCTTATCAGACACATGCTCAGTGTCAATAGACAGAATAGTGCCTTTGACATCCATCTCTGAAAATATTAAGCTACTTAAGTGTTTTGTCTTCCCTTATTAAATTTCAAATGATTAAAGGCAATGGAAAAACAAGACACCGGTCGAGCAACACGCAGATACGCTCTATCTGAATCGAATTGCTTGGCTTTATCTGTGGCCATGCCTTTGAGTTAAGCCTGAGGATCAAGTACCATAACTTTGCATCCAACTCTTGTATTGTTAAGCCCATCCAGAAGGCAAGAGACATTTCAGTACAAACCATCTGCTCTCTCCCATCTCCAGTTCCACAGAATATTACCAGGAAGTCTTACTGATTAATTTTGATAGCATAGGCAATTAAACATATACAATGTGTGTGCATTGTAGTTTTTATTTGAATATACATACGTGTGTGCACACAGTTTAGAAAAACCTTGGTGAACAGGAAGAAGGAAAAGTAAAATACAATGTTTTTAAAGGGCATGGACTGAAACAGTATGAAACTGGATTATACAAAAGCCTTTGAATTCATTATCTCTGTCAGTCTGTGCCATGGCAGACATGGAGAGGGCAATGGTAACACTATTTGCAAGCAGCTTACCTCACTGCCTGCTACAAACAGATGATCTGAAGCAGTCACTTGACTTCCATGAAAGTACTGATTGACAGAGAAGTTTTCCTGCTCAGAAATTAGGAAAAAGGAGGAAAAAAAAAAAAAGAGTTAGAAGTAAAAATGCCCCACGCCTTTGCAGCACTATAGAAAGACTTCGACTGAACATAAACACCATCCCAAACTTCCTAGAGAACTCAAGTTTATAGCACACTGAAGACTTCAGACTTAGGAGCAGATGCATTACACACTTTGTGAAGCCTGAGAGTAGGCTGATCAAACCCTGAAGAACTCACCAGCAGTGCTCAAAATGCTGAGAAAGGACCTAAACAAGAAAGGATCACTTTTCCATCCAGCCCTACTTTCTCTTCTCACTGGTGGCTATCTTAAAGGCAAACATTCCCACACCCACCTAACACTACATAAAGTTCATATCCATCACCACAAAAACATTTTATTTCTTCATTTATTTCCATTCTACCTGCTGGCATCTGCCACTTGAAATATGTTAAGTCTATAAACTAATTTACTGTACACCTAGCTGACAGAAATTAGCAAGCTTTTTGTATGGCTCAGAAAGAGCAATACCATATTCTGCACTCACAGGAAAATATAGGATCTGTAATAAGTCTCCCAACCGCTTCTGTGGCCTCAACTGTCACTTTTATGATCTGGGAGATTTAACTACCAGCTTCCATTGTAAGTTACGCTAACAGCATAACTTGCTGCTACTCAACAGAAGAATCCTTTTCCTCCTTCCCTCACATACCAGATTTCTAATTAAAGAGAGATTAATCCATCTCCTGCTTTGCTTAAAATGTGCATTAGAGATGCAACAGTCACATGAACATTGCTAACTGATTTAATAAATACACCAGCATCTCTTTCCCTCATCTACTAGGAATCTTAATGCCTCCTGCAAGGAAGAAACAACACCTGCTGTAACACCCTGTGACTTCCATAGCAATTCACAGCATCAGGCATCTCACAGGCTCAAGCCTTTTAAAGAGCTTAACAAGTTTGCATATATAATAGGAATTAGTGAAGAATGCTGTTTCCATGGAGCAAACAAAATTATTCCTCATCTGAAAACTGCTCAGTGCCGTTAATTAATGTTTTCTTGCCTCTAAGGGTCATCTCACATCCATTTCTATTCACTCACACAATGAAATAAGTGGCTGCAGTGGTACCGAGTACCATGGAAGACAAGGTGTTGTCTCCAGCTATAAGAGGTAGGGAAAAGACCCTCTGAGGGTCTAGGAATGGAAAGGGCACATCCAGCACCACTAGCAGAAAAGACATTGTAGTGACAAACTGCACATAGCTTTTCTATGTAAGTGTACACACTGGTGCAAATTATAGCCACATAAAGTACACACATCTATTGCTATCTAAGATCAAATAGTCAAGAAATAAAGCAGGTGACTAAACTACATGCATATTCAGAGGTGACTCCATCTCAGGGAATGCAGCACTGGAACAGAACACCACCCCCACACACTTACAAGATGTGGCAAGCTAGGGGTCAGGGTGGTTTGGTTTTATTTTGGTTTGGGTTGTTGGAGGTTTTTTTGAGAAACATTGACAGAAGTTGCAGAAGAGAATGGGTTTGGGTAACAGACTTTGGGGAAGATTAGAGGGAAAGAACAATAGCTCAGGGAGAACAGAAGAACCATTTTGTCTGATGCTCTGCCAAGCTTGTGTTAAATAACAAAACAGTGTCCTAAAAGAATTTGTTAATATGGCAACACTCTCTCTTCGACTGATGAAAGATAAGACTATGTAAAGCACTGCTAATCTATCTGAGCACCAGTTTCTGCTACCCAAGTTAAAGCTATAGATCTTGGCTGTTGGAAGCCTGCTCATTTGTCAGGGTTTCCCTCTCCAGTGTCCTTGACATGCTGAAAGTTCAGCCGGGCAATTTTCATATCTATTCAGAGGACCAACTCTTCCTAAAGTCACAAATTATTGTCCGCAGCAGTTTCAGCCTCCTAAACAAAACTAGCTAGCTAAGTAGACTAGCTAACTAGAGAAATCAAAATATATCTTACTAAGCTCACACGCTTTTTCAGAAGAGCTCCTAACTGATCTCGCTTAAATAAATCAAGCAATTAAAAACACTCCTTTACTGAAAGTCTCCTTAGTCCCATAAGCTATCCATCCATACCTACCCTCCTGATTCAGGTATTTATATTATATTATGGCACCTCTTCTTAGTGTAGTAGCTAAACACAGGCTCTAGTCTAGAGAATTTATCCTCTTATTTTAGCCAAGACACAATGAAGTAAGATGAGCAAGAATGACTGGGGAAGTGACAATGAAGCTATATGGTTATCAAATGGTGTAAGGTGCTTCAATTGACACACGGGAAGACTGGCAAGGAATTTGCAGAAGAATGCTGCTTTACACAACATATTGTGATACCCCAGTACCCTAGATTGAAAATATGAACATACTTTGGGTATGCCACAGATGAGAAATGGGCGATTTACATTACTTTGCTGGATTAGGATGGTTTGACTTTATGGATCAAAACAAAGGCAAAGTCTCATCTTGAGCACAGCTATGCAATTAAATCAGTGCCATGCAAAGCTGCACCCCAAGTTTCCATGAACTGGCAAGGAAATGAATTGAGCACATCTTTAAAGCAGTGCCTAAGGAAGGATTTTTACATGCAACTGCTTTCTGTGATCCTCAATAAGTAATTATTAAAAATCAGATTGTTTTGCTCACCTCCTATAATTCAGGTTTCTGATTACATTTGTCTCTCCCTTTCTTCTAGACTGGAATTTTTAATGAAAAAAAGTCATGAAAAAAGAATCTTGCAACTATGAAATGTTACATGCTCAAAGGAGCAACTCCCCACGAGCATCCCAGGACAGCTTGTACTTATCTCAATCACCAGTGTACACATGCAGCTCAAATGAAGCCTGTGAAGAACTTGGCAGCATTTATCTTCAGGGGTTGCCACTCCCATAGTTTTGTTGCTTTCTGACCTGCATTACAACACAAAAGAAGCAGCCAGAAATGCCTAGTTTTGTTTGACTTAAAGGTCATAAAGATGTGAAAACGCACAAGCTTGTATGGTAAAGGCAGAAACTGAACTAGTCACCTAATTTCTCAGAGCTTGACTGGGGCCCAGATCCTGTAAAAACATTTTGGAAAATTGGAGATTTTCTGTTCCTAGGCCAAATTTCAGGTTAGGATTGGAGACCAGACTGATATTTGTATTCATTCTCCTGTATGCACTTCCTTTCAAGTGGAAGGAGAGACAAAAACTACCCAGTACTACTGCATTTGAGTAAGTTCAATAGAATTTGGGTCTTTGGTGTTTATAGCTTCTGAAGTAAAACTACATACTCTAAAAGCTTCTTCTCTTTATTTTTTTTTTTAACCAGATTTTATTTTGTACCCTCTAAGTACAAAGATAACTATAAGACTTTGATTTTAGCACTTGCAAACTTTCAGTGTTGTGTGACCTTCAAGACTCCAACGACTTTAGAAATAAAACAAAATAAAAAAAGAAAAAAAATTTGTGGTCAGCATTTTACAGGACCACTGCTATCACAGGTCACTAATGGCTCTTAAAACCTTCCAAAAAGCAGAGACGCTGGGAAAACATTTAAAAATAACAAACCCAACCCCAAAATAAAAGCAACAGTACTTGATTAAGACTAAAATAATGCAGAGATTTAAATGTTTGTTATTTGCACGCAAAAGGCCAGGGAATTATAAACTGAGCTGGGATGGGAGCATGACAGGATGAAAAGAAACATGAACCAAGAAGTTCCTATCCTAAACTGTCCCTCTATAATAAGAAAGTGCTTTAAGGAAGAATTGTGTGTATGTGAATTCTGGCTACATCTACTGCTGTGTGCTGCAGCATACAGATGCTTGGGGACCTGCCATCACAAATAAAATGAGCAGTCTGCCAACAACATACCAAACATTAGTGGTCTCTAACATAACTACAGGTTTTGCTCGTGGTAGCATTACCAAATTACAGCAGGGTCTTTGTGCAATTGCTTGCTTTACTTTCTCACTGCAGAACAACTGCCCGCCTAGCTACTGAAAACTATATACTGATAAATATATTTGTTACGTGCATACAGAAAACCCACAAGGTTTCAGTCATTAGTATTCAACTTCAGGGTCATTAATCACACAATCATTTATCAAAACAGTTACTGTGTGAACAGTAGAAAGAAAATGCAATGGTTTTTCACAACATAATACTAACTAATCCAAAACTGGAGAAGAGATTTACACAGCAATATTCAAGGCATGTTAAAAAGGAAGTTTCAAATCTAGCAGCTCTTCAAGTTCATTGGCTTGCTTTGATTATCATTTTGCAAGCCATGAACTCTTAGTATAAGTATGATCTTTTTGTTTCTGTGTGGTCAACCTACACAGGATCGTTTAAGAATACTCAAAGGCAATGGCTGGAGTTACTGTTAGCTTAAGGAGAAAAAAAACCCACCCCGTACCTGTCCATGACAGTATCAAAGTTCAAGTGAAAGTGGGCGAAGTATTCCATTAAGACACACAAAGCAGGAAGGCAGGTGCCTTCTTCATCAGCTAAACTATGTTAATACCCTGTTAAAACCTTACTGGTGTAAAAGCACAATATGGGCAAACTGTCTTTTAGTTTAGAAGATCAGCATTCATGTGCAGTCTGTTCAGTCGTAAACTGTAAGCGGTCTCCTGAAAACCACTGTCAAAGGAAACTAAAGGCCAGTTCAGCACAACTATAGACAAGGTTCATTAGTCCACATCCAAACTGAAAGAACTAAGCAGGACAAAATAATGGCGTCTTGCCTTTGTCAGTTCTAAGAGAGTTGAAAGTAGAATCTTTGTTGTAAAGTGGTGTAAGATAGTCCAAACAAGTATTTTCCAATTACATTGGTCAGACTAACCAGTTGTCAAAAAACAAATAACCAAAACCAAACAAAAAACCCAACACCAAAGCCCCTCCCATGAAACTCAGCTGTGGGAGATATTCTTTAGAATTATTAGAAAGTCTTTGCTTGTGTTATAAGAACTTTTTTCTTTTCCCCAAACGCAACTGCCTGTCACATCCACATTTCAGTAGGTGAGCTAACTGCTGCTGCACAGAACTTTGCCATGATTAATGTGAAACTTAACAGTGGCTGGAACAGTAAAGGATCAAAAATTGGAAGTTAAAAAGAAAATTTTGAGAGCTTGCAAAGAAATAGGAGGAAAGGAGTGTTATTTGACAGTCACTTCACTGCTATAAGATGGACTAGGTTGGGTTTTTTGGACTTTATGTCCTGTGAGCCATTCTCTTCTCTCTGTGAATCTCTTACAGACATCTAGATATCTCACTAAAATGGTAACGCTCATCTGCACTGGAGTTGTATTCATGTGTGCCTATCACAGCCCTGTCAGGCCTCACACAGTCACTTCTCACTTTTTCACTAAAAGAGCAGCCACTTATGTATTGCTGCTGAGGGACCTGCTGCTACATGCATTCATTTTCCTAACAACCAACTCAGGAGGACATGCACATGCTGCATGATCAGCTTCACCTTCCCACTGCAGAGCCCATCCCATCCCAAAGACTTCCAAAGGCTATTGCAAAAAAATATTAAAATTATAATCCATTAAATTAGAATAACCAGCTCAACCTCCTAGCCATGTTAATAATCAGCACACTCAAAGAAGCAAATAGAAAACTTTCTCAAGCACCAGTGAGACAAAGTCCAAACCTATTTACATTTTCCTTCCTGAAATATATTTCTACGCAAAACGACTGCAGGTGTTTTTCAAAACCCAACAGGCAATGTTGTGCTTGCTGGGATGATACAACTCTAATGCCAAGTCAAAAGCATTAGCTTCCACACATCATACCAGTGAGAGTTGGTTAACACATCAAATTAAGTGCATCACGAAACTTGACGTGATGTTTGATTGGCAACAGCAGTAGGTGAGGGACTGCAGAAACATGGGAAGATCATCAGTTCTGCCTGAAACACCCCTATAGTCTAAATCAAGTCCTGTCAACTTAATGTAGAAAAACAGAGATGATTTCATCCTGATCTTTCAACATGCTGTGTTAGTTATTCCACTTTTTACAGTCAAGCTATATCATACAAAGTAAAAGGAACAAGTGAAACAATTAAAAATTAGGACATGCTACTAGCATTTAATTAAATTCCAAAGTGACATTTCTAGAATTATCTAAACTCTCTTCTTGCTAAACTTGATGCATCCTTTGGCCATTTCTCCTCCAGACAGTCCATCGTACTTTCCTTTCTACCCCTGTAACACCATTAGGGTCACAGCCCAATTATTTGATCCACTACACTGAGGTATACCACATTTCAATCAAAATACTTTCTCTCAGTAACCTGGTTGTGACAAAGGAAAGTTAGCTCAGTTCTTACCTTTCCTTCTTTCAAAAGAAGTGGAACACTACCCATCAGGTACCAAAAGTAGCATCTTGCCTCTTATGTGTTTTGCTGATTTCCACCACTTAAGTTTGAACAAAGTTTCAGAATTCCATTCATAAAGAACAATTTAAATTCTCTACGTTGCCACCATTTTTTAAAATGGCACTTTTAACAGCATTTCTTAACAGTCAAGAATCACAAAGTTAGGTACATTCTGCACCATGTCATATTACATCTGCTTCTTTGAAAGCATTTGATACTCTCCCACACAACATCCTTGTCTCTAAAATGCAGAGATATGGATCTGATGTGTGGATAAGGAATTGGCTGGATGGTTGCACTCAAAGAGTTGTGGTCAATGGCTTTATGTCCAGGTGGAGATCAGTAATGAGTGATGTCCCCTAGAGGGAGGACCTGTATTATTTATGGACCTGTTGGAGCAAGTCCAGAGGAGGGCCACAGAAATCATCAGGCAGCTGGAACACCTCTCCTGTAAGGACAAGCTGAGAGAGTTGGGGTTATTCAGCTTGGAGAAAGGAAGGCTCCAGGGAGACCTTATAGCAGCCTGCCAGTACTTAAAGGGGACCTACAGGAAAGGTGGGGAGGGACTCTTTGTCAGGGAGAGCAGTGATAGGATGAGGGGTAATGGTTTTAAATTGGAAGAGGGGAGATTTAGATTAGATATTAGCAAGAAATTCTTTACTGTAAGGGTGGTGAGACACCGGACCAGATTGCCCAGGGCAGTCGTGGATGCCCCATCCCATCAAGGCCAGGCTGGATGGGGCTTTGAGCAACCTGGTCTAATGAGAGGCATCCCTGCCCATGGCAGGGGTGTTCAAACTTTATGATCTTTAAGGCGCCTTCCAACCCAAAATGATCTATGATTCTTTGGACAATGTATCGTGTGCCCAATGTGTGCTACAGTCCCTTTGCCAATCTGATATATTCAATGGCTGTCAAAACCATGAGAAAAATATGAAAATATAATGTCTCACTGGGAGAAAGTGAACAAGCAGACATTTCAGTGTTTTGCTGTCCATACGCAGCACTTCTTGTCTGTGTTTTGAAAGGGAATTCAGGACTGCTGAAAGTTTGCTCAGTCTCACCCCATAGTAACGGAGCAGGACAAAGGGAAGGCCATCCTGTTGTCTCATTTGGTCCATAGGGGAACTGCCAGAAATTCTGTCCGTAAACAGACTCTGCCTCTCCTGAATAGTCAGCAGGGCTGATGGCACAGACCAGGCACCCTACACCTAAGGGCAGAAGTGAGGCCAGAACTCACTATTTATCTGCATAAACCTCTCCAGCAGTCCAACAAAGAAACGGGAGCCACGTGAAGCTATCAGGCAACTTGTCTTCCTGCTTACAAAGGGAAGTATATCAATACCTCATGATTTCTAATTCCAGAAAACAGCACCAACAGGTATCCATCATCATTTAGTTTATCACATCCCAAGAAGGACAGACTAGGACTCTCTGGGCAGGACATTGCAGTAAGCCAGCCACCGTACCCTCCATTTGTCTGTAGAGTGCTTGTTGCTCTCCAGCCAGGCTGGAGATGACATCTCAGAAAGCTGAGAAGCAATCTTGGTTCCTTCCAGAAGAAAAATCCTACTCTTCCTTCTGATACACTTTCTATTTCAGAAGACCTTTCCTTTTCTCATTTCACCGTTTCAAGCATAGATTTGTAAATCCCTACCTCCAATTCCTTTTGCAGATGGTTTTCAGACTACTTGCTAGAATGAGTCCAACTTTTCTGTTTACAGGTTTACAGTGTTTGTATTTCAGCATACACTCTCTTCCTGTCTTGGCTACTTAGTTCCCTTCCTCTGGAGCGTGCCACCAATTACCTAAAAAAACCCCAACCAGCTCTACGGTATTTGGCAGGCATATTCAGGTAAGACAGCAGGTAGAGATTAGGGAATTCAAAACAACTTCTCCAAAACCTAGGTAAAGCTTAATTACCTAAATTGATATGGGGAGAAAGAGAGAGAAAGAAAGTTGGGGAAATTGGAACACTGGAAAAATTGTTCTGAAAGATTTCACATTAAAAAAAGCTAACAAATTTTTAATGCAGCCGGTATTTCAAATAATATTACTCTATTTCAAGGCATGGCGTTGATCAGCTGCAGCTCCTATATAAGAGTGCTGCCAAAAGGCAGTACGTATGGTTTAAATAGCCAAAGACTTCTCTCTTTGTACTTGAAGGAACTGTTTGTGATAAATGAGCAAAGTGTGTTGGTAAAACTTCACTATATACAGGAGACAAAGTTATCGATGGTCTTAATAAAGTGGTTCTAATGAAGTATTATCTCCACCATCATTATGTATAACGGGGCGTATCCATTTTCCAGGTTTTCCTCTGGAAATTAAAATTTCTTCATTACTGTGCTCCTTTTAAGTGGCATTCTGAGCCTTATGGATATAATGCTCATTTACCTAACATTAAAATTACTATTTCGTATTTTTCTGTTAGAGAAATCAACAAAGGAAAAAACCTAACATGTTTCTAGCTTACTTGGCAATGCAAGACTGTTGTCCCAAAGAGGGGCGTTTACCATTTGCAATATTCAGTCTGTTTGATAGCATTTGAAAGAAAAAAAAAGAAAAAACCAGTCACTCTTGTTTCCTAAATCTATCAAGCAATATTTTCTACCTGATAATTAAATATTCCTAATTTTTCTCACTCTAGAAGTAGTGAAGTTCAGTTTCACTAAGAAATCACTGATGACTGCAGACCCCTCATAAAGTCGCTATAACTCCCCATGAAGTAGTATTTTTCTTACGCTTTCAATATTGTGCATCTCTAGGAACAAGTCACCTTTACCATATCACTGCAAGCCATTCAATAAAGCTTAGTTTGTGCCAGAAGACAGACTGTTAACAGCTGTTAACTATAGGCACTTCTGAACATCATATTACCTGTTGGGCAGTTGATTAAAGCCACAGGTGATGTCATCTAGAAAGGGCAGTGTCTATATGCAAACATACAAGTGTTTGTACAAGAAACTATAGAAAAATTATTTAATTATTTTTATTTTTTTTTATGTGTGTGTGTGTATCTATCTATCAATATATATATATTAACAGTAAAATAGATTTACATTTGGCTAATACAACCACTGGGTCAACACCAGACAATGCTACTGACAACAGAATAAGATGCAGTAAGAGTCCAAACTTGCAATGGCAGAAGGTCTGATGTGGGAAAGTAGTTTCTGTATCTCCTTCCTCCAACATGTGGGTGAATAGTGAAGTCACAATTCCACCACCTGAGGTGACCCTAGAAGTTACCATATCACAAATTACATCTCTCCACATGTAGCACTACTCAAGCCTGCCACATAGCCCCTTTGAACTGACATGGGGGTGAGGGAGAGTATGATAAGTCTGATACTAAATGAAAAAAAAAAGGCTTCTAGCCACTCTTCAGAGTTGTTCTGACCCAAAAAAATTAGATTTGACATTTGAGGTATTTAGTTCCATTATTACCTTTCAGGACTGGATTTTCCTAGAAGAGGCTTCATATCCGAGAAAGGACTAATGTGTACTGTTTATTCTACTTTGGCAGGTCCTTAAGTATTTTCTTATTCATGTATGCTGCTCCTTACAAGGGTCTAAAATTCCCCCAGTCAGACAAGAGAACTCACATACACAGGGGCACGGTTGCTCCTCCACCAGGATTTAATAATTCTAAAAGCTGAACTGTAACACAGCCTGAAAACCCCCCAGTTTCCAGTACTAGAATACTCATATCATCAGCTCACAGTCAGAGATCTACCCTACCTGATTTTGCAGTTGTTTTATCAAGTATCTTCTCCGGCCATCAGTAAACCAAGATGAAACAAAAATGCAGACTGGAGAAGCCATTTCCAGCAGATAAACTCCTTGCTAGCTCTCTCCTGCCAGTTGCTAAGCCAGCCTTCTATCTAGAGGAAAGACCTTTGTGATTTTTTTCCTGCTTTATTATTAGGCTGCAAACAATAGCCTTTTTGTTCTATGGCAAGAATACAGGAGCCGAAGCTCCGCGCACAATTGTGTGATCATCGCACGGCCCTGTGTCCCAACCTCTCCGAAACACAGCAGGCACAAAGCTATCCAGCTGACTAGCGAGAAGAGAAAGGACAGTCCAAGGGAAACAATGAAGAAAATTGTCACTTCCAACAATGCAGAAGGCCACTTCAGTATTCCCACAATCTCTTGCCAATTTTTCTTTCCTTGCGCGATTTCCTCCATCAAATAACTGCTGTCAGTTTTGACTGCTTAAATGATTAATTTTTCTGACCATAGATATTCTTAGGAGAAACAAGAACACTGACCTAAAGCTGGAACACTTATTTGCAATAATAATCTTGACTTTATATCCTCGAACATGAAGGACGGTCTGAGACGCTGAGCAGTTTAGTCCCTAAGCTCCAAAACCCAGGTCCTGCCCTGCTCAGCATCTCTGAGGTAGGTCCAGCCTACAAGGGCCAAGCTCCAGATCACGTAGCCCCTGTGGAGGACATTCGCATAACAAAACCACTCTACAAGCCGGGGCAGAAGTATCAGTCCAGAAATGGAAAGACTTTTCTAGAAGTATTTTTGGCTGGTTACAATATAACTAGAGCCTTCTGGGTGTGCAGCAGCAGTAGTCGCTGTGTAGATTTTCAGCTGGTTTACAGCTGTGCCTGGTCTCTGTAGCATCAAAGGATTTCAGTTATCTGTTTCACTCAACCCTACTAGCAGATATAACCATAATATGCTGCGCTTTTGTTCTGTTTTTTTCAGTGGATCAGAATCCCACATGCAAGTAGGAATTTTTTGTGGTGTTCATTCATAAGAGCAAATTGTCCCACTTTGGAAAAAAAAAAAAAGTGAGAACTAGGTGATGCCCACCTTAGAAAACTTTTTCCTAGTGCCACTACACTGACCAAATGCAGCGGCAGGGCTGCGAAGTGCTGCTAGAAGCCCTACTCCTTCACTTTCAAAAAGTTAACTATGCACCAAGCTTAGTGGTGAAACTCTTCACCACAATTATAAGTCTTTGCTGAAAAGTGCATCTGTTACTTGTAGATGAAGAGATGATTGTTTCAGGCATGATCTGTTTTGCACATGTTGACCAGTCATGCTAAACAGCATATATTCCATCCCGCAAAGCCATACAGATTAAACGGCCAGCAAGAAACCCAATTATAGTATGAAAACAAGAGACTTGCTTCAGCTCACACTGCTTTAACTCAACAGCTCAGGTGCTTGTGATTCAAAGTAGTCTCTGACTCACATGCTGGGGAGGAGAAGATTCATCCTAAATTCCATACAGTTCTAAGATAGATATTACCCAACCTCAGTCTGACTGTCCTTCTGCGAACTCTATGATGTAGTTATTGTATTTGGGGGGTGAAGGTGTGGTGGTGTCTCTCCCCTCTCCTAAAAAAAAAAAAAAAAAAAAAAAAAAAAGAGGAAAAGAGGACAGTCGAGTAATTTTTTCAAGCCTCACCTACCTCTTTCCATTGCAGACTCCTGCTTGCAAGGCACTGTCACTGTTGGGAACATTACCTCTTGTATTGTTGATGTTCAGCTATTAAATTATCTCTCATATGAAATATGCTACTGATGTGGTACCCAAAGCACGTACTGGAAGCATATTTAAAGCAGTCCTAACACACCTTTGTTCTTAAGACAAAAATCTCCCCACAAGCACTGAGGTAAATATGTACAGTCCATATTTGGAAGGAGTCCTTCAATTTGCTTCAGACCATTATAAAATGATATAAGTTGTCCTGCTATGCATTTGCTCAATTAAATATAGATGTAACCTCCCTGGCAATACTACCTGAAACAACAGTAGAAAAAATGCCAAATATTGTTAAATAAAAATATTTTTATATAACAATTTATTTCAAGTTATTAGATAATACTCCATAGTAACATATTTCAATGTGTTACGATAATAGATATTTGTATTATATAATTACATATCAGGATGATAATTAAAGAAATTGTAAAATAGAACAACAGGCAACATACAGATAAGGAATTCACAGCATCACAGTAGACATTAGCTATCACATCTTAGACATCAGCTGTAGGATGCATGGAAAAACAAAGAAAGCCTCTTTAAGACTACATGCAAAGAGAATTTCAGGTGAATGAAGTGTCCAAACCAGATACATCTCTTAAAATACTGTAAAGTTATATAAATTTTACTATAAGTTAAAAATTATTTTACAGAGATTAAAGAAAGCTTTCATCTGCCAAAGTTATGGAAGCTAGAAGCAGAAATAAGACACCTAACAACCTCTCACCCCCCCCCTCCAGGGCTGAACATGTCCCAGGTTTTTAGACTCTGTGCTTCACATGGAGACCCGCCTTGCGCAGCATCCCCATGAGATCACGTGCAAACCCATCCAACATCTGGCAAATAAAAGCTGGAGGCAACAGGAGTTGCTACAAGGAGATCGACAACCAGAAGACATGATCTTTAGAGAAACTGTGCTAATCATCAAGAAAACTATATGCAATGGAGGTTTAACTGTGGATATTTTAGTTTGCCTGCCTCAGCTATATCTTTTCGATTTGAATTAAAAACTGTTTGGGGGAATATTCTTACCTGTAATACATAGCTCCACAATAGGGACCTCAGTACGTTTGCCACTTTCTGATCCTGTGACAGTTAGTGCCGCAATAGGATGTAGGTGAGTGAAAGCGTTGCCTTAGACAACTGGATGCTAAACTGGCAATGTTTAGTTATTTGTTACACAGTGCATTCCCTCCAGTGACACAGGATATTATTTATTAACTAGAGCAATCGTTATCGGGATTTTATTCATCTCACCAGAAAATGAACTCAGAACATTGGAACATCCTTATTCTCAAATACTATTAAAATGCCTTTTTCCTTAGAGTGATGACTTCTGTAATGCAATCCTTGGCACAAATAGTAACCAGAGAGCAAACAGCATATTATGAATACTAGATGTCCTAGGAAATATCCACATAGCTTCCTCTGTCAGCCCACTCTGAATTTACGAATATTGCAAACCAAACTTACAGAGACTTTCATTTTATGAAGTTCAGTTAGAAGTAAGTACACCTGAATGCTCTATGCAAAATTATAGCAATTATAATAAATTCAGAGGATTTATGACCAAATGCATGCTAGTTCTCAGGCTCTCAACTGCTTGCTGTCATAAAACTCATGACAGTCACTTAATTGAAGGCTTTTTATTGCAAGATCATCCTACTAGAAATCCAGCGTGCACAAATACGCTGGAAACTCTGCCTCTAGTTTCATTTTAAATTATTCCGGTATTTCTGTTTCTACAGTTTGCATAAGCAACAGCTTTACCAAGAGGCTCATTCTAGTATGGTTGCACTAACTCCAGAGTTATGTCAATAAAACCCCCTTTCCTTAAAAGGCAGTACATGTTTAAGAAAGATTTGATCTCATGGGGTGGTATACTACACAGTGCTAAGATGCACTGCTCATAACTTCCACACAAACAGCCCTAGTGAATCTTTGCTTAACTTGTGGTGGAACAGCATGCTGAATTTTGTCCAATTCTGTCCATTAATCATTACCTCCACACGGCATAGCACATGGAAGCATTGTGAAAACAGACAAAAGGGAAGGAATCATAAGAACAGAAGCTGCAGATAGGAAAAGAACATATTTGCTGACCAGTGCATTTTTCCCATTCACAAAGAGAAGGCAGAGAATGGATCATTTTGGGATAAAGTCCTAATGAGACTGGCACAGGGAAATCTACAGATAAATAAGGATGCTAGCCATAACAACTGATATATCACAACACTTGAAGGCAAGAGGATGAGTTCATTACCTGAGAAAAATAAGCTCATTGTCATTCACTCCTTGGCAGTAAAACTAGAGTTATCAGTACCTTGCTCACATGGACACTGGTGACAGTTGAGAAAGTTAAATAAAAAGATGTTCTTTTTTCTCACCCCGTCACTATCTACTAAATTTGCAGGCCAGTGCAAAACTAAGCTAAGGTTTTACACTGCTCTTCTAGATATCATAGAATAGTTTGGGTTGCAAGGGACCTTTAAAGGTCATCGAGTTCAACCGCTCTGCAATGAGCAGGGGCATCCTCAACTAGTCCAGGTGGTTCAGAGTCCCATCCAATCTGACCTTGAATGTTTCCAGGGATGGGGCATCTATCACTGTAAAAAAATTCTCCTTTTATCAAGTTGAAATCTACCCTCTTTTAGTTAAAAACTATTATGCCTTGTCCTGTTGCTACTGGCCCTACTAAAATGTCTGTCCCCATCAGAGAGATGTAGATATATACGTGGGCCCAGGGAAGTTGTGGATCCCCATCCCTGGAAGTGTTCAAGGCCAGGATGGATGGGGCTTTGAGCAACCTGCTCTAGTGGGAGGTGTCCCTGCCC
>JAOXNO010000013.1:81492188-81532305 GCA_028565335.1 Limnodromus scolopaceus
AGTGTTCAAGGCCAGGCTGGATGGGGCTTTGAGCAACCTGCTCTAGTGGGAGGTGTCCCTGCCCAGGGCAGGGGGGTGGGAACTCGATGATCTTTAAGGTCCCTTCCAACCCAAATAGTTCTATGATTCTATGTCAGGAAACAGCAGAAGGCCACGTAAACTGAATCCTGAGGCTAAAGATGCTAGTTCGCAGAGTTCTTTACTACACAGGTGTCAGATGTGCTTATTTTAAGTCAGTATTTTAATTAAGTCTAAACACACCACGTAACTGTATCAGCTGTCAATGGAAGCTGCAGTCTCCTTTGAACAAGGATTATTAAGTCAGTTTACTTGCTGCCTGCAAAAAAAAATAATTCCTAGAACTTTGATGACTTCTTAAATCCTACTGTTTAGTCATATGTTATCCAGTCAAGATAGCTAGGAAAGCTTCCCAATTTCACTAAAACTTCATGTTCCACACTTATGTGTAAGGATGATGAAAAGTTTTACTAAAAAAAGTTGAAGGCTAAGAGAGGGAACAGATGAAATAACTGGAGTCTACTAAACGTGATCTTTCACTTCAGGGTCTTCTTCCCATCTGACTACGCCCGGGTTACAAACAGTAGTCGTTTTATTAGGCTACGGTTGCTAGAGATGTGCTGCAAAGTATTTGTAGTGCTTGTGATGTTAGCCTGTGCTGATACCAGGGGATACACAGTCATCCTCAAAATAGCATAAAGTAATTCTGACAATTCATGACATACATTTAATTGTACTATCAAATTGCAAGGGTTTCTCCCAGGCTCATCAGCCTGAAATTTAGTGGTCTGACTGTTCTGCATTGGATCCCTCAGCACACCAGCTGTAGCACTTACCGCTGCAGTCTAATAGACAAAGCAATAGAAGAGAGTTGGCAGGCAAAAACAAAAATGTGATTTTATGGGCTAGCGTATACCCACAAAAATAGTGGTGGAACACAAGCCCAATCAATATAGGACCATGGGGACCCCTGTTTATGTAACGTGAAGCCAGAACACATTAAACTCTCAAGTTCTTTCCAGTGTTAGAGGTTTGCAGCATGCGTTGTACAGACCTTGGAACGCTATCTGATTTACTTTGCCAGCAAAAACATTACAGATGGAACTGTCAAGTCTTCTTGTTTAGTGGCGCCTGCTTTTCTAACACGTGACTTTTTTAAATAATAACCGTCACTCATCGGATAAACTCAATGTCTTTTCCAGCACCTGCAAAAAATGCTTTGAGAACAAAGAATAGACTTCAAGAACTGCCAATCTACAAACTTCCCTTCAAAAAGTCATTCTAAGCTGTCTTAAACTTCATGCATTTCACAGTTACAACTCTGGCTTATTGTTGGTGAGAAGGACTGTATCTGCCAATTACTTACAACACTTTTCGCTATTTCTTCATTTTTCCACAGTAAGTAAAGAGTGGGCACGTGCTAAGGTCATCCTAGAGATAAACTGGGTGTGTACATGGTATAAAAATAGCTGCAACAAGTTTAAGACTCCTGTCCTACAAGTCTTGATCATAATTTATTTCCTTGTACCACTCAGGATTCAGAGAAGGCTTAAGGGTATTTTCAGTCATGTCAACAGGAATAGAAGAAAACCAGTACAAGGTGTATTCAAAAGGTAGCTTTTGGAAGTAGGACATCATTCCACTGGAATCAAATCCTAAAACCAAATGCTGAAAACAAGTTCAAAGTTAGAACTCAGAGTCTGGCTCCTGCTGCTTTCCTCACTTGTCCTTAGAAGTATGGACTAAAAAAAATTGTTACTATAGAGTATTACATAAAGCAGTCTTTCTGTTTAAATATAATGTTATTTAAAAAAACCCACAACAGTTATGGGTTCTTTGTTATGAAATAACTAAAAGAATGCTGCGGTCATACAAGCAGAAAAAGAGTTAATGAATACAACAGAAAAAAGTTTTTTTTTGGGGCCTCCCAAAATTGTGTTGGAAGTTTGCAGAAAATCACTGCTACCAAATAAAATCATCTAACAATTAACTTTAGACCATAAACTTTCCATTATGAAAACATCAGTAACAAACGCTGTACAAAAAAAAAAAAAAAAAAAAAAACCACACCAAAAACCAGCAAACCAACAACCCAGCAGAGCTGTAGTTAATCAGAATACCAGGAAGGGAAAAAGAAAACTTGGAAGACTGACACTGGCACAACCCTTGCTGATAAAAAGGAAGGAGCAGGAAGCAGGCAGTTCAGGCGATACGGCTTAATCTATATGTATGCAAAGACTTACAGATCTACAAGCAGAAAAATAAGTACTTGCTGTCAAAAAGAAACATCACACAAACAGAAAAGTAGCATTTATAGAAAGGTCTGGTCCTAACAGGTACTTTGCTTTTTATGCTTTAATTGGTTGCTTGTGCAGAAGACACGTGTTTTTGCAGATTTTGGCTGGTTGAACTACAAGAAACTATTTCACAGCTCCTGCTTTGCTACAGTTGTGTCATCAAGACTGGAAACTGTATTTTTCTAGTAAACTTACAAGTACTTAAAGAGCACCCCAAAAAAGCTATGTATAACAAGGTAATTTCCTTTAAAAATCTTTTCTGATGCCAGGCTGTATTCACTGTCCATAATAAACATAGGGATATTAAAAAGAAACTCTGTGAAAGGCAAAGTTACTTGCTCAGGCTGGCCTTAGGAAAATCATGACCATTTGCCAAAAATACAAGTGGCATTAGTTATTATTGGAAACAACTAAAACAAACTTTATACCATTGACATCTCTCAAAACAGGTAGCATTTATCAATTTCAGGTGTGCTTTACACTAGAAATTTACTCAACAATACATCGATTTTAACTCCAGCATTGAAAGAAAACTGCAGCAACATACTTCTGTAATAGAGATAACCATTTAATAGAAAGCAACTGTTGACAGTGGTCCATTAGATGCTTACATCTAATTAACTACACACACTAGTCAACACTTCGCTTAAGTGCTCAATATTAATCAGAGCTGCTGGCTAATAAGGGCCTATATGCATACGTATCCACATTTGTATAAACATGTGGTATTAAACATGATATTGTCAGTCTCCTTTAAGAGAAGATTTTAAGTTTGTCAGTTCACTCCATGTTTCTTGCAGATGTTTTTGAATGAGTGTTTTTTATAATTTCTTTGTTTTAGGGAGGTTTGGGTTTGTTTCTTAGGGGATAGTTGCTTGCTTCATCTTTTAAGCCTGGTCATTCTATGAAGGTAATGTTGAGAAACGCTTATTCTGTGGAAAATTTGCATGACAACTTAAACAGAAAAAGACTGATCTCCTGTCTATTCTACAGCAAAAAAAGCAGCAACACCTTAATCACAAAACATCTGTTACTCAACCTGAATGACAGTTTTCTAATCTAATCGTCATTCAGCAACGCAAAGTATTTGCTTTCTTACAATACTACACTGCCTAAGCTCATAGAGCATCCTTGCTTTCCCTAAGGTTCAATGTAACATGTATGTAGTTGGCAAAAGATAGTCACAGGAGATTCCTACAATATTTCTATTTCAATTAACTGAATTTCAAATATTAAACTAAACTGCCTCTACTTGCCATAATAAAAGTGGCTGGAAATTTTAGTAACCCACAAGGCATTTCCTGAAGGCCCCAATCACTGCAGCGTTATCAATTATGAGTTATCTGTCAGATCCAAGATATTCACAAACATGGGAGTTTGACAGTGAGGCAAAGAGAATGATGATACATCTAAGAAATTGAAGTGGTGTGTGCAAGCTGTGATCACAGTAAAGTACAGAATGCTCTTAGATAACCTACTGCTCATTTTACCGTAAGGCCACAAACACAGGGCAAGGTCACTTTTCCACTGAGGCTTCTGCGTTCTTCTCCCCACTCTGTTTTAACCCAGGAACCATCCTGATTACCCACCAGCTGAACAACACAACTTGCAAATAATTTATCTTTAACATGCACTAACTCAACGACAGCAATTTGTAGATCCATAAAACCAACTTTCTCCTTCCCTGAGGCCTTCCTCCCTAATGAGCCTCAGGAATTCCCTAAGCAGTCAGAAACAACTTCTTAAATTTTTAAGGTTTTAAAAATACTGTCCAAATCGCCTCACTTTCATGAAGGTTTAGAGGTAGGATGAGGGAAGAATCTAAGAAGGCTCAGCTTGTTTGAGCCAACATACAGGATGTTGTAATGTAATCATTACTTAGATGTAATGACAACATCTAAGGATGCTGTCATTAACTGACTTCAACCTGCATACTTCAAATGCAACCCCTCTGTCACCGAGCAGGTACCCAGACAGCACAGAGGGAATGCAAACCAGACCCTTTCAACCTGACCATATGATGCTTTGCTAAAATTTGCCAGCAAGACTTGTGGAATCAGTCAGTGGCATCTATGCTGGCTATTTGGGCTGGAATCTCCACATCAGGTGGTCCCAAATCCATTTCCACAGGAACAGTGATATATTAATCACTGTGCAAACTTTCGACAATCAAACTCTACACAGCTTGATAGACACAACCAGAAGCAGAAGAAAAAAGCGACTAGACAACACTGATCTAATTGCTCAGCTGCAAAAGGGACAGCAGAGGCACCACAAATGGGAATATACCTGAAGCTACTGCTGCTTCCAGAAGAGGCTGGAAGTCTGCCAGCCAAAAGGCTTGGAGTGTCCACCCTGGTTATCTTGCTAAAGATCTGAGTAGGAATCAACCATGAACATTAGCTCGCTTCTGGAATTGCCTTCCCTTGAAGTCAGCCAGTTTTCTAACATGTCCCTGTGCCAAAGCATCTCTGATAAAAGAGGGGTTTTGAGGGTGGGCTTTATGTGGATTTTTTTTTGTTTGCTGTTTGTTTGGGTTTTTGAAGAGGGGATTTTTTGTTTGTTTTGGGTTTACTTAGGTGGTTTGGGTTTTTTTGTTGTGAGTCTTAGAAGGCAGACCTACAGCAGGGAAGGAAAGCAAGGAGCCTTCTGGTCAGTCTAGATGATACTAAGTAAAGAAAATATTGGAGAAGCCCTATCAGTGTTTGAGAAAACAGAAATTAAAGTGGTGTGTGCAAGCTGTGATCACAGTAAAGTGCAGATTTCTATGCGTACGAGCAGAGACATATAACATCCCATGACAGATTTAAATTTTCTTCCTCTTTCCTATGTGAAATGTAGTAGCAAAGTTGCCCTTTTAAATACAGAGATGATTCTTGGGATAGGGGTATATTTTTATATATGCATACAATAGATTTTGCACCTCTGGGAAAAGATACATCTAATACTCTATTATGTTTCGTTCATTTTGCTTTCCATTCTCCTTTTCTAATAATATTCTATTCCTGACTGCCTCCAGCTGGCAAAAAGAAGACAGGCAGATCACCTAATCATTCGACTACCAGAGAAATGACTCAGTGGAACATGTTTGGTTTTTTTTCCCTTTATAAATGGTTTGAGATCCATTGAGTCACAGGTACCTGGGTTATCCTGCTCTGTGCCAAAACAAGGACAGAAAAACATCTCTTTTTCAACATATGTATATACATGAGGCATTGGCAAGAGGGAGATTCCTCAATTCTTCTCCCCTCCCCTTTTGGTCTCAATGCCTTGGCCACTGCCTGATAAAAAACATATGAAAGAAGCAATGCAACAACAAAAAATTCTCACATTCCAAGCATTAACATCACATATGCTGAGTACCAGACTCAATTATACTTTTAAAATGCATTACAGATGTAGCTCAACCCAAATGGGTGCAAGATGTACAGTCAGATACGAGTTTACAGACAAGTGTTAGGAAATAGCTGGCAGAAGACAGGCAATGTTGTTTGCATTTTGCCAGCCCAAATCTTCTCCCCTTTTCCCTCCCCCTCCTCCTTTCTCTTTAGAAGTTTGGCAGCTGTGTCTCAATCTCTTCAAATTACTCTTCTAATTGGGTGTTTCTATGGAAACAGACTAGAAGACACAGCACCTCTTCATTAAAGAACTATAAAAACAAGAGGTGCACCATGAGAAAACAAAAGGGATGAAGAATAATAATACAATAGGAAAAGTTCTTTCCAACAATGAGAAACTGTACAGCCTTTAACAGTTTAACAGCACAGGGCAAACCAGGATCATACTGATGCTGCCAAGTTACCACGTAACCAGCCGTAATTCTTCAGGGATGGCCTTTGACTGAAACAGTGAGTGTTGTGCTGTTTTTCACATGAAATCTCTGCAGGCCCCAAGTACCTACGCTGGTGGCCTTATATAGTCTGTGTCCAATCATATTCTCTATAACACAAGATAAGATTCTCTTGTGACTCCTTTCTCTGCAAGCATTTACTTTGACAGCCAGTGCATTTAGCATCATCTCAGATGGGAGATTTCCTGGCATAGTGTAGCATTTAAAGGGGAAGAGCAGAAAATGCCTGTACACCCAGACTGTACACCATGAGCTTGCACAGATTAGCTCCTTGAATGGAATTCGTTTTGTAGATCTAAGTAGTTTTTGCAAATTGTCAGGAAAGCTTACTACATTCAATCTATGCTCTGGTTGTCTATGCTCTGGAGAGAGCCACCAAGAGGCTGCAGCACAATGCTGGGACAACACAAGGTGCCGATTTCCCAGCAAGGGAAGACAAGATGGAGCATGTATGCTTCACTCAGTGCCTGGAGTCCTGCAGGGGAAAACACTTCCTTCGTCCAGTCTGTTAAGTAGTTAGCACTGGACAGAAGTTAGACTTAATTTGAGTACGTCCAGTCATTGATACCAAAGAAAAATTTCAATCGATTAATTAGGAAAAACTACATCCTAACAATGTAGGGTCACTGGGTCTTAGCACCCAGCCCACCACTTTAGCCCATGATGAATGAGTGAATCGGCAACAAGATTTCCATCACTTTAGATCCTGAGTTTATTGTGAATCAATTAAAAGGCACTGCCTACTAGTGAAGGAATGTCACAGCAGCCTCAGCTGAAAAGAAAGTGCCTTCAAGACTTAAATTAAATTACAACATTGCCTTACCACATAAGCCGTAGCAGGAAGAGGCACCACATGGGAGAAAAATCAGTTCTGAAGCATAAAGCAAAATTAAAAATTAGGGGGTGGGCAGAGGGAAGAGGACTTAATGCTTTGTTACTCATGAATTCGATCTTGCTGAATTTTTTAGGGTGACACTAGGAGTGCTCAAAAGCTTTGCCAACCCAAAACTATTGTAAGACTACAGTCATAACAGCAGCATCAGGTCTCTAACAACAGGCCTTTAGCATTTTCAAGCCCTGGTCACAAAACCTGGTAATGGGTTTTGTTTATTTTTTAATTAAGTCTTCAAACATTCTTCTCTCCTCTACTGAAGACAATAACACTTGGTAAAAATCTCTCCCAAACTCTAAAATGCAGTTCTCATTAATACACACTTGTCTCTTATAACTAAGTTTACTAACTTCTTCACTCCAAATTATTGACTAACTTTTCCAAAATGTACTGTAAAAAGAAGTTCTACTGGAAATCCAGGGAATTGCTCCCTATAAGCAGTAGCAGCAACTACTGCTACTCAGGTTCTGCTCTCAGCTCGAGGCAATAGAACCTTGTAACTACACTGGAGTAACAAACCAGAATTTGTCAATATATTTTTTCAGGGTTAATGAAAAATTATTACACTTATATAACATGCAAGATAGCAATTTATAGTAAAATGAATAATGTCTACACCATACCTTTTCAAAAAGGGACATAACAGTTTCCAGCAATCAACAGGATAAAGACAGAATGTATGAAACCCTTGACATTATCAAGTGGTCCTTAGGACAAATCAGGGATTTTTATAAAGTATATAAAGTATAAATCTGAAATCCACTGACAGTTTTATACTCTTGTAGCAGTGAGGAGGTGAAACAATGAAGTATTTTTGTTCCAGATCATGTCAGGTTGGTTTTCAGTTGAAAATCTTGTTAGAAAACTACACTGAAGACTGCTGTAGTTATCAGTCTAGTAAGTTTTAAACAATATAGTAGTTAACCTAATCTGATTTCACTGTTGCCAGGGCCAAAAAGCTCAAACCAAGGTCAAGGCAGACAACAATAGGTCATGAAGGAAATAAAACATTAAATAAAGTGGCCAACTGCCAGCTGTTGCCTTGGCATCAGGAGCTTATTCTTCACTCTCCTCCTACTCCACCTTCCCCAAATAATTATGTTAAAGAGGACAGTGAAACCTGACACATGATCAGAGTCAATAAGCCACCCCAGAATTATAATGCTGTCGGGACAAGTTTTCCTTTAAGCCACCCTGACAAAGTTTCTCCACTACATTCAGAAATATAGCAACAAAGGCGTTTGGTAGTTCTGTGAACCTCC
Source organism: Limnodromus scolopaceus (assembly GCA_028565335.1). Lineage (NCBI taxonomy): Eukaryota > Metazoa > Chordata > Aves > Charadriiformes > Scolopacidae > Limnodromus > Limnodromus scolopaceus. The sequence continues at coordinate 81,500,508 of JAOXNO010000013.1, forward strand.
TACTTTGGTGAACACCAGTTTGTCTCCCTGAAGCAACAGTTATTCCTGTCTGCCTAAGAGATGAAAAAGACTGTAACAAGTGCCCTGGCAGCAGCAAGTAGTATCTTCTAGATGCATCTGGCTAGCAGAAAATTCACATGAAAGGAGTATCACAAATGCTTACACCAACTTGATAGCAAGTTCTTCACTCCCAGCTTTTGTTCTGCCGCTGCCCTGGGAGCACAGGGCAGACCAAAAGAAAAAAAAAACATTTTTTTTTTTAAAATCATCATTTAGAGCACATACGAGCAAGAAATCGTGCATTAACAAAGGTATTTATAAGAACGTTGTAATCTGCTACCTCAGCCCCTCAGCCATTCTTGTTTTGGGAGAGGCTTACTCATATAACATTTTGATGAAGAAATGTACAAGGTGGTTTGGGGAAACAAAAATAATTTAAATGAACTCCTACAGAGGCCTGCATGCACACCCCTCATATTAGGAAAAGGATTCACCAAATTTCAAGACAGAGATGACTTTCAAAATTGGGAAAGGTTTCTTTTATTCGCCAACTAAATACATTATGCGTGACCAGACAAGAGTTCATCTTTTATGACAGTGCTACAAAGAGCTCTTATTTTCATCAGTTTCTTGATCACTTATCCTAATTTCCCCAGTGTGCTGTGAACTCAAGTTCTTAACATCTGGAGTTCTTGTCTTCATTCTGCAAGCTATTTGGTAAGAAAAAAGCTGAAAACAAAACTCCAAATAAGACACCTAATTATTCATTTTTAAATCCCAATTATAATATTCCTTTAAGTCTGAGAATATTCTCCCTCCATGCTCAGGAAAATCGGTAGCAAATAAAACACGTGTCTCAAGGACGAGTTTCCTAGTTCTCATCAACACAAGGAAAACCACCTGGAATTTCAATAGAATTAAGAAAAAATATCTGTTTCCTTTAAAAAGATATGAAAAATGCACAACACTTGCAGAAGAGTAGACTGATGTAGACTGACTTCTTACTTGAAATTACTTTTAACAGCCTGTAATCTTGCTTCTGAGCAAGGCAACATGATTTCATGAAGCTTTGTGCAGCTTCACACAGATGAGAAAACTATCAGGAACTTGTACTGCTCTATGCACACATAAATTGAAGCATTCCAGGGCTCTCACTCAGGCAGTGGGCCAAAGCCATACCTAGATTCAACCTGGAGAAGGCTACTAATTTACTACAAAGTCAGCTGGTTTCACTGTCTAGAAAAATGAATGTTTGCACACACGTTCCAGACAATTCGAGCTATTTCCGATGTAGAAAACAGTTCCCATATAACCTAAGTTCCATTTACACACAACAGCAATAGTTCTTGCTGCCACCGTGCTGGACAGCTGTGGTATGTCATTGCCATTTTCTGTCTCAGCCCTGGACAGAAAGCAGAAACATTTTTGGTGCACATTCTGCTACAATTATTTTAATAAGGAGAGAAAAGGAAATTATGTACTTAAAAAATTAATGCTGTGTATTACTCAGCAGCACACTGCAACAAAGGAGAGGAAATCGAAGAATCATGTTCCTTCCAACATCAACACAATACACTACCTCCTGTAACATCTTATTCCCTCTGTGTGCATCTTCTGCTGTACCTGGCCAAAACACTGGGCAAAGTGGGACAGTTTTCAGTTCCAACAATTTGAAGAAGAGATATGTTATCACATACAAACTGACCCCATTTCCCTGCTTGCATGATCTGTGGTTGTGCACTTTACATTTTCTTGTGTCATCTCTGCATGTCTTCCTGCTTCCTTTGAAAACATGAATGGGAGCAAGCAACAGAAAAGAAGAAGTTCAATTCATCCAGGTAGCTGCACATTGAGCCGACAATAAACAGCTCTTTGAACAACGCTAGCTCTGGAATAGCATTTGAGACTCCTTGGCATATCTTCACAACCTTCCCAGACAAGTCATTAATTCTGGCCAATTGTTTAATACATAGTTAATATCCTTAAACATCTCGCAACAGGGAAACGAGATGTTTTTGCCAAATATTTCATAAACAAATAAATAGGGAAATTAAATCAATACCTGCAGATTTTAAACACTAAACTTTACAGTTTATTGAAGGTTGTTTCCAATTCATTAGGTCTACCAAATCACGAAGGCTGCTTTTAACCTGCCATGGAGGGCCACGCCTCTCTAAGTGCTAGAAGTCATCTGCTTCCAACTCTACTGCCTTGAGATGTATTACATTCACACAACAGAATTACAGTTTACTGGAAGAGTGCTACATGTTATGTTTATTTGTTTCTAAAATACATCGCTGACATACTCCACACATTCCAAGCCCTATGCAATTGTCATTCAGAGCAATGATGTAATCCACCCAATTCAGGCCTTCTAATAAACAACAGCTATTGCTGAGGCAATGCACATGAAGAGAACCAAATGCCATGTATTACCAACTCAGATTTCATTTCAGATGCCTACCACTGCATTTCTGTTACACCAACTGATGTAATTATTCAATCATCAAAACTTTAGGTAAGCTTTTTTTTTTAATCACGTGAAATTGTGGCTGACGTGGCATGGAAAAAAAAAAAAACCTCACTTCAATTGTCCCATAGGTATACACTGTGTGGAAGTACTGTGGACTTCCTATCAAACCAGCCTGAGTGCAGCTTGCATGGAACCATTTCCGTCAGTGTGAGCACGGGCATAGCCCCACTGAGATATGCCTACCTCCCTATCACACACATTACACTCCTCAAATTACTGTCTTGGGCCACACACCTAAACAGCCTTGAATACATCCAAGAAAATTCTACCCACAGTTCTACTCAGCATTTAGTATTTCCCTGTGGATAAAAAAAAATCCTTTGCCCTCCACAACTGTATACAGATTAGCTTTCATAGTTTGATAGACTCATAGCAGAATGTTAAAAATCCAAGGTATTGGTGGAGAAAAACAGTCATTATTTGGGTACCTGCACGTGCAGGACCTCTGTCAATTTCTTTGTTTTTCATTATTTCCTTCCATTGTTGCCATTTTGATTCCTTCTTTTCTGGCCAGCCTACAGCAGTTTAAGCATCCCATACACTTATCCTAGTCTTCTACTAGGATAAAAAGACAGATTAGTGTTTGTGCATCACAGTGGTGAGGACAGAGAATAAAAAAACCTCGTACATAAGCAAGCTGAGGAAAATTTGTCATTTAAAAATTAACTCTGTTTCAGATACCTTTACCTTTTTGGTCGCAAATCTTGGCCGTAAGAGTGGGTAAATGGTTGGGTTGTTACTCCTCCTTAGGCTCCTAAAGGTATGACCAGTGGTGCTGGTGATGCTACAAAGTTTACTGAGCATGGGGTTGCTTGGGGGCACCCAATACTATTTTGCTTTGACATAGGAAAACAAAGCAAATCACCTGGAGCCAACATACCATAGCCTTAGGCTATGAATGATCCCTGAACTCATGTAGTTTACCTCAAATCACAATAAAATTGCCTAGGTTTCACTAGCATTTTTACAGGAGGAATTGTTCACATAAGCTAAATTGGCACTGAAGTTTAAGCCTGAAGAGGGCTAAACCACCAGCATTTCTAGAGCAAGTTATAAGAACAGTTGCAGCTTCATTTCTGTCCAAAGCTAAGTATCAAGCTTGAAACTTGTATAAATAATTCATGGAAATGGGTGGAGGGATTTTCTATTAGAAAATTTTACAGAGAACAAGGGTAGCTTACTTGTGTAAAACAATTGCATTTTAAAAGCTTGCTTTTTTTAATATATTTTATTTTCTGTGTGCATAACAGTGCCATTTCAACCCTCCAAGCAACTTTGAACAACTCTGCCTGGTATCTTAGGCAACAACTTGTTGCCTAACATTTGAAAGGACTGTATGTGTGTCTGCATTTGTGTTCTTTCCAAGAGAAAGAAAAATGGCTGGGCAGGGTGGGGATGAACAGTTTCCTTCATTTCCCCAGAAGGCAGCAAAGACTGAAGAACAACCTCAAGCTCATGGTGCCCTATCAAATCCAATTTCATACCCTCTTAGTAAACTACAAGAAAACACCACAGATCATCTGATGAAACAGGAAATATAAACCAGCACCTACCACAGTTTAAGTGATTCCTCTATGGAATCCTTTTATATAGATCCTTTTATATATAATTTCCTGCACCATAGGCAGGAAATATCTTTTGTTCGCTCCTTATAAACACTTACTGCTGCAGTGCCACTAAAAATGTGATAATGTTTTGGCAACCAGCTGACTCTGGCTGATGCCATCATGCAGTTTAATCACTCAGTTTATACTCACACTTCACCTATACTTACACGAAGCATATAGAGTCCTTGTCTTAAGCCAGCTAAATAGTTTAAAACTTTCAACGGTTGATACTGAGATTAATACCGTTCAATATCTTCACTAAGGACTTGGATGATGAGTGAATGCACTTTCAGCAAGTCTCTAGACAGTACCAGTTCAGGGTGAGTAGCCAATGTGCTACCATGGAGAAACACCTTGACAGGCTGAAAAAAGAAAAATAAAAATGGCCCAATGCAAATCCCATCACGTGCAAATACCAGTCCTGTCCCAAGGATAATATCACATATGACCAAGGCAACAGCCTGGCAGAAGACCTAAGCAGCCCAACGCACAGCCAGTCCAACACCAGTCAGAGGTGTATCCTTGCAGCCAAGATGGTTACCCACAGCTTATACTGTATGAGCCACAAGAAGAGTTGGCACAGCAGGCAAAAACACTTTTCCCCTCTACCCAGCTCTCATCAGAGCCCACTGGGAGGACTGGGTCCACTTCAGGGCTCCCCATGAAAAAAAGAACATGACCAAGCCACAATGAGCACCCTGGAGGACCCCCAAAGCTAACATGCAGATGGAGCACAGGGCCTACAAGAGGCGGCTGACACAGGTGGAAGATGGACTCTCTTCAAAGGTTGAATGAGGTTGGAAGGGATCTCTGGAGATCATCTACTCCAAGCTCAAAACATAACTTTTCAAAAAGGTATCTTTAATAGGATTAACCTAATGGTTTCGGCAATACCCTAATGGTTAAGAATTAGAGTGGTAAAATTGTAAGCCTGGCACCACAATATCCACAAAAACTAGCAGGAAAAAGCATTCTCAGTTTGGCAAATATAAAAATGAAAAAAAAAGGCCTTTTGAGATGAACTCTAGCAACAGTTAAACACTGTTCTTTAAAGACAGGCCGCATACCCAAGTGAGTCCAAAGTAATTAAAAGCTGCCATATCATTTTGTCACGAGTTTCTTGAGACACCTGAAAGGGCAAGACTAGGCTTGAACTCCAAAGCTGAAGACTCAGAACTTGCAGCTGGGAATGTAATAAATCCAGATTGACTAATCTAGTTAGTCAATTTTATTTTTTTTCTGATTAACTCAGTATCATTGGAAATGAGCATTTATTGAGCTCAAAGCATGTTATTTGAAACATCTGACATACTCAAATTTATGCCCAGTCTATGGTAGGACTCTGCTGAAAATCCCAGTGAATCTGCACCAGCTCCCAAAACTCTCTTGACAGCGGAGGTTCCTGGGAAAGGAACACTCCATCTACACTAGAGCCAACAAGCTCCTACAGCCACCCAAGAAAAAGTGACATGCCATCAGTCAACCTGGAAAGAGAGCACTCAGTTTAAAAAGGGACTAAAAATGACACAATAAGAGAGCTACTTGAAGACAGCTAACAGAACAGAAGGAGGGCTGGCCAAGATTCATATGTGCTTGAACTCAGGAAGTTATCCCACATGAGGAATGCCCTGGAGGGAAGGAAGTGTATAAGAAAGCATCACTGATTTCCTTGAAAGATGACATCTAGGCACCTGCTTGAAATACAGGATGGTGCTGTTGGGGAATAGGAAAACACCGAAAGAAGCACTGGTCACAGTCAAGAAGCGCAAGGATGAGACAAACTGCCAAAAAATCAAGTTTAATTCAAACTTGTAAGATTGAAACATCTAGTATGAAATTCTTCAGCTACATTAAAAAAAAAAAAAAAGCAACGAAGGAAAAAAAGAAAATCAAACGTAAGTAGTATAGATGCTATCCAGAAAGAATTGCAGATGAAGATCGCTTAGGAGTGGCTGGATGACTAAGATACAATAGTAAGAGAAGAGCTGTTTTAGCAAAAGGATGTTGCTTAAGAACAAATAGGCGTTTTGGCCCTGGACAATTTTAGGCTTTGAATGAAAGAAATATTCTGGATCCTCAGAGAAATAAAGCTTTGAAATAATCTCCCACAGAAATGGAGGGGAGGGGACATAGCACTTTCAAGGAGGACTCAAAAAGTTAATGAAAGGGATTGCATGAGGCCGTTCCTCCAACAGCAAAGCAGTCAGTCCCAGTGTCCCAAGACATCCCTTCAAATTCTTTGTTCTCCTCCTGAAAAAGCCAGTAAAATCCTTGCCCACCTTTATTACAATAGTCAGTATGATATTCACACGCTGTAATGATTTGCAAACCTTTTTTAACCTTCTAAGTGTTATTTCATCACTATGTGCAAAAAAAAAAATACAGCTGAAGAAATAAAGAGTGTCAGTGCTAAAGAACAAAAGTCTTGAAGCATTGTTCTACATAGCCTTTTTGCCTCCACATACAGTTAATCCATCTCCAAAAATTGATTGATCTGTATGGGAGTAAATCAAGGTTGCTAAAATCCCAAATTACTCTACACATGAAGAGACACTGAAAAGCACTTCCTCCATCCTTAATGACATTGGTCTCAATTCTGAGACATGCTGAGGACACAGTTTGTTAACATGTGTCAATGTTAACTCAATTTTACAGAAAAATGACTGGAAAAGTTTCAGTGGAAATACTTTGGCAAGACGTGCTTCTCTTGACATGAGCATCTTTCAGAAGAGTGGTATAATGGCCAATCATTTTCCCAATTTTAGGAAGAAGTCAGCACAATAGTTGAAGATTTTCAGAAATAAATGTAAATTTTTTCATTGTGAAATGAACACTTTGTCTTGCACCAAGTATTAGGAAAACAGTATTACAAGTCAAAATAGATATAAATTTTCAACTGACAGGAAAGAAATGAAAATTCTGACAATATAATGAAAAAGCTGTCCTGCTTGGAGTAGTTTTATACTGTAAGCTACCTTTACGTCAAATTTGGATCTCTATCTTACTCTATTATCTATATTCCCAGACTCTATAAACCCCCGTGTTTTTTCTAAAATTGTACTATCCCTCATCCCTTTGTAAAAAGTTAAGGCAGAAGTCTGCTTATATAAAAGTTTACTAGATGTATTAGAATGAGAATATAAATTGAACCGAGAAAAGACCTCTCTGCACACAGTAAATAAACTTGATTCTCTCAGTCAATTAAATACAGACTTAAATTAGTTAACTGAATACAGAATTTATAAGAAAAGCTGAAATGGAATAAGTCTTCAGGAATGTACCACTTTTTCTGTTGCAGCAAAAAATGCTACGAGGCTTATGTAGTTATGATGCAAGTTTAGGGGCAGGAAGAGCTGGATCTAGGGATTTGCAGCACATAGGTAAAGGGCTTCTTTTCAGCTGCTGGGGTGTCAAGTTAAAAACGGAACAATGTAACTGAACCCTCCATAAATTAAATACTACTCTAAACTGCAACTAAATTGTTCTCTGCTACCAGTTTAATAGTCCCTGCTTGGTTTCATCTTCAGCTTTCTGTGGCTTACATTCTTTGCCGTGATACGTCAATCTGTATAAACCACAGCAAAAATTGTTAAAATTGCGGCGTCTAGGCAGCTGCGTATACCCAGCCAACAACAATCAAAAGCATTTAAATAAAAATATTAAGTCTTCTCTTGCTTGTATGTTTAAAAAAAAAACCAACAACAACAGAGGAGTCAAATTAAGTAAATCACTCATCTCTGCTGGAAACGTTAAGTCCCACTTTGGGCACACAAGCACCATGGTGAAAACTGGCATGAGCCTTGGAGTCCTGATTGACAGAGCAGATGGAGAAGAAGCAAGAAAGCTGGCGTGGGCTTTAGGAGCACGGGCTTTGTGGGACAGCCTTGCTTGGAGGGCTGCCAGGTCCCAGAGCTGAATGGGGATGACACCCCCATGAGGGCACACAGTTGATGCACAGGCAACTGGGGAGAGGGGCTGTGAGGAAGGAGCTTCTGAGCAGCCAAAAATCTATTGTTTCCAGGACCTTGTGCTGCATTTAAAATGCATGGATACTGACAAAAGAGGAGGGTGAATACTGCCCCTTTCTAGTGCTGCTGGAACAAAGCCACAGGGGAACATTGAGAGAAGCCTTGGCAGAAGCCACGGTGAGACTGGACGCCTTTGCAGGAAAGCAGCCCCCATGCAAGCAAGCGGTGGGGCTAGACCTAGAAGGGGTGAACAAAGCTGACAAAGCCAAGCACTGCCTACAAGTAATAGCAACAGAGTGATTGCTGCAGAAATTCTTCATGTCTCCTGAAAGGCCCTAGGAACATCTCTGCCAGACATTTAACATCTACTTAGCAGTTAGGAAACCACCAGCCAATTCGGGAGTTGTTTTGAGAGTTCATCAAAGGATCATTTCTTGCACCACACAAAGCATCTTAAAATGTGACATTCCACTGAATGCTTTGGTCAGCTTAGGGTCTGGTATTGGAATGATGCTTTGTGTCAAAACAATTTGCCTGTTCAGTATTCAATCCTTCTTTGCTGTTAATCTGTATTAGCTATGGGAAGCAGGAAAATTCATGGAGTTTTCAGCTCTGTCAGTGCATATGAAAATCTTTACATGGCAAAGTCCTTGGTATGAGAAACTGCTGCAGAATAATCATCCTGCAATTAACAACTTCTTGAACTGGGCCCATCCAAATTCTATTTATTACCTCTCCCATCTGAGAAGTGACCCAAATTTCAGAGTTCAAGGGGGTCCCCTCTTGGAACCCTTTTCTGGGCACATGCAAATTGATTTGGAACAGTCAGTATAGCTTTACCAAAAGGAAATCATATCTGACCCCTGTGACCGCCTTCAGTGATACAGTGACCTTGGCTTTTTTAAGCCTCTTAATGTTATCTTTGTCAATATTCTTGTAACTGAAATGGTACATCAAGGTCTGGATGGCTGGACAACCAGATGGGTGAAATGCTATGTGGATGATTGGTCCCCAGAGGGTAGTGATTATTTGGCTGTACTCTGCCCAGGCTAGTAACAAGCACCAGAGCAGTCAGTCCTGGGACCTGTCCTGTTTAATGTCTTTATCCATGACCTGGAGGAGGTGAGAGAGTGCAGGCTTACCAAGTTTGCAGATCACACCAAACTGAGGAGAACTATCAACGCACTTGAGTGCAGAGCTGCCATTCTTCGGGACCTAGACAGACTAGAGGAATAGGCTAACAGGTACCTCATGACATTCATCAAGAACAAATGCAAAGTCCTGCAGTGAGTAGGATTAAAGCCACACAAAGGTACAGGCTGGAGACTGCCAAGTAAAGAACCCTCTATGCAACATTCATAGACCACATCTCCAATAATTCCAGTTTTGGACTCCCTGACAGCAGACAGACATTGAAAAACTAGAACAAGTCCAGCAGAAGGCCCCCAAGGTGGTCAGGGTACTGGAGCACTTGCCTTGTGAGGATAGGCTGAGAGACTCGGGCTTAAGCCTGGAGAAGAGGCAGCTGGGGGAAGCAGTAGGGAGAGAGGGCTAATAGCAGTTTACCATTCCTATAAGGAGGTTATCAAGAAGATAGAGCCAAGCTCTTCCCAGTGGTGCATGGTGTGATGACAAGAGGCAGTAAGTTGAAATGAGGAGTTCAGACACTACAAAAGGGAAAGCCTTTTTACCCCGAGGGAAGTCAAGCAGTGGGACAGCAGGCGCAGAGCTTGTGCAGCCAGTGTCCTTGGAGGTTTACCTCAAACCCAACTGGATAAATACCTGGAAACCCTGCTCTGAGCAGGAAGTAGAACTTGTCCACTGAAGTTATCCTCTAACGTGAATTATTCTATAAATATAGGAAAACATCACTATAGGATGATATACTCACAGATGCAACAGATTTGCTAGCACAAACCTACATTAGATACACATACATAAACATTTCCAAAGCAGCTCTTCCCAGCATAGTCAACCTATATCCAATCCAATGAAAAAAATACCACCTAAATTTCCCAGAACTAAAACTCAGGAGTGCCTCATGGCATTAAATCATTCATACTAGTGCCCCATATAAAAAGAAGTAATTATTTAGTACTTCATTCTGCCAGTTATTGAATATTGATGCGTTGGTCCCACAAGATACTCTCTGTACAAACATCATACTACAAGTGTTATAACATCAATGAATTAGAGGTGCTTACAACACACATGATTAATCACAAAATCACTAAGGACAAATCTACAATTTGGAAGTAAATTAGGAACACATTGGAAGTTGACCAAATGAGTCCGGAAAAGACAAAAACAGGCTATAGCATTTATTTCCAGGTGTCATCTTACTGTACTACTACATGCTTCTTCGATTCTTACAACCTTTAGCAACAGACCTGTACTATAGCATTTGTTGATATATTGTTCTATCCTAACAGAAAATTAATGTAGAAAACCATATTTTACTCTCACAATGAAAGAGTTGCCCTTTGGAGACAGAACACATTTTACTTTTACTGGAAACGGGGGCAGGGAAGAAGATCCAGAACAAGGACTTCCAAAAGATTCCTAAATCCACAGATTTTCCACTTCCATCATTTGCAATCTTTGACCGACCACTACGGTTTGGAAGCTATCTAGATAAATGACTCACTTTTAGAATATTCCAGCTGTCACTGATCTCCCAGAAAGATGTCTGAGCAAATGAAAACACTTTAGCAAGACTCTGGTATCTGCAGCCAGAAAAGCTCACATTAGTAATTCAGTTTTATTGCAAGTCTCAAGATACTGCTAATATAAATGCACTTTGTCCCTTGGCTCAAGGAATTAGTATATCTCAATGTTTGAGGCGGCTTCTACTTACCATACCTGACAATATGAACTCATAGAAATTCAAACAGCTGACACTGCTCAGCATTACAGTGAGAATATCCCCAGTGGTGGTTTCTAGAACCCCAACAGTACTTTTGGAATCAAGGTTTTTCCAGATTTTTATCCTGCAAAAGGACTTGAATTGCACTTCTAAGTGCAGATGTGAATGGCGAAAAACTGGGCTTTTTTTGCCACGACTGCATTTGAGCTTAATACTGTATAGCTGCAGTTCTGAAAGAACATTTAGCTATTCTGCAAGGTGACACGGTGCCTTTATTTCAGAGCTGCCTACTCCATGCGTAAAAACGTTCAAAAAGCATTACTTCCATCACACAGGAGGGAGAGGGAAGCTTTCAATCATTTGCAGATTCAAGTTACTGCAGATAGTTAAACACCTGATTTATGGGTACAAGCGCTGTTTGCCTCTGCACATTATGGTAGGAGGACTTCACATTTTGTTTTTTGTGGCTCCAATTTTGCTTCAACAAGTCGATTGTGAGTGGAAGTAACCAAATAGCATGCAAGATGCCAAGTAGAGGCCTCTGCAAACTTGGCCCAGAGCGAACATACTTGTTAGCCTTAAGTTTGCTGTTCTCATTTTAATCCCCTGTGCTTCTAGCATCTGCAAATTGTTTAGCAAATTTAAGTCCTTCATTTATCCACTTACAACCCAGTCTGCTTTCCTACAATATTTTATCATCAGATTTGTGGAGCTGCCATTGTTCCACTTGGATGTTAAATGAAGTTGGATAGTAAATGATGCTAATCCTTAAGCATTTGCCACCAAGAAGGTGCAGGTATCAGTGACGGCATGCTGCTTATTTAATATATTGCTACCACAAATAAGAGAGCAATAGGAAATGCTAACAGCAAGTTTGAAAGGGAGTTAAGTACAGCCATGTATTTCAACTCCACCATATTTCCAAACATACTAATTTTTATTATTTTATCTATGATTCTATGATTTTATCCTGAAAGTTACATCATCATAATGGGTAAATATTATGTGCTACTGAGATGTTAACTACCCTACAAATGATTTAAGATTACTTAAATTATTTATCTTCGGGATTTTTCCTAACACAAAACTGACTGGGAAAGATGTGCATATCTTGGTATGTTCTTGACCAAATTTCCCATGATACACAAGGTATCTTTCTGGCATATATTTCTATGTGCTTACGATCATTTGACCTACCCTTCAGTTCACTGCGATATATCAGTAGATGGAATTATTGCTGGTGTTTCAATGTATTAATATGTTAGTTTATCTCCTGTAGAGAGATGCAGAGGATAGTATAATGCTACGCTATAGACAATAGCATTTTTCTGGAAAACAGGATATAAAAATGTCACTAGTAAAAACCCACACGAACACTGAATAAACAAAAGAGTAAAGTTTAGAAGCAGCTCCCCATTTTACCTATCAAAAAAAGAAAAAAGAAAGAAAGAGAGAAATAAATACAAAGGGTCTGGCATGCAGCAAAGCAAAAAGAATCTTTCCCTCACTTTAGATTTCAATGAGTTGCACATTTCCAGACAGCTGTTCTGTTTCAAACAAACAGGCAAAGTCTGCCTCAGGATATGAAGACTTTCCTATTAATATGTTTTTGGCTAGATAGGGGTAATCTACCACGGCGTACCTATATCTGTATATCCTAATGAACTAGGATTATGTCTCCCAGTACTCAAAAAAAACCCAAACAACCCAAATCACAAAACAAACCAACAAAAAGAAAAACACCACCACCACACACAAAGAAACCAACAAACCACAAACCAAACCAAAACTAAACTGTCAGGAAACGAATTCATATTTTAAGTAAAAAAATTCTACGGGTAGCTTTATTGCCATGGCAGAGCATTGTTCCTCAAGAGTCTTGCCTTGCAATGAAAGTTTCTTTTGCCTTGCAGATCTGATTTCCAGCTCCTAGATGAATTGCAAAAATGAGTCCCATGGAGTTGTGGGTAATTCACTTGGCTCCCACTGTTCTTCCAACCCTTCCAAGACTGCAGCCGTTCCAAGGCAAGCACAAAAACCCAAGCATATTTGCCATTTGATGTACTATGTAAGCAAATAACATGTCTTTCTTCTGGAAAGAGATACAAGTCTAACAACTGTGTAGGGGAGATTGGCCTTACTTCACGCTGCTTAATTTATTTCAGACCTGAACAGCTAAATGACTTAATTGGTCTCAGCAGCTGACCGCTATGATTTGATGACCACACATGGCCAAACCCTGAGGGAAAAAGACGGCTGGAGTTAGCGTGGCAGCCAGAACTTTTACATGCACAAACAACAGGTGAGAATACAAAAATCATCTGGTTACCCAAGATGGGCAGCTGCAGACACAGAAAAAACAAGACAGCTGCCTGCAGTTGGTAGTGTTGACTGTTAGAACACTAGTTGTCCTTACAAACTTCCATATTTGCAATAGATATCCCAAGGAAGATATCTGGAAATGCACATAGGATCTTAATTCCCTTTAAAAACAAGATTCCATAGTAATTCAGATTATCTGTAACAGATGTTTGTTTCTAGAAAAAAAGCATGGAGTTCCCATCAAAATTTAACTAAAAGATTTGAATGGAAATCTGATAATTATGTTTAATTCATAGCATCTTTGGACTAGACACTGGTTGTTCAAACAGCACAGAAGAACATACTACTTGACACAGATGCCAGCTGAATACTGCCATCAGACAAGAAACTTGGGAATTCAGATAAAAATCTGTGCTTTAAGACTTGAAATCTGCATTTGTTTTGGACAACAAAGAAGAATCCCTCCTCTTTCCATGAAAAATGCATGCTACTAGTCAAAAAAACTCTTCATATATAACAAAAGGAACAGTAGCTGACTAGTGGGAGAGTTACGGAGTTACTGATGTCTGAGAAAGAAAGCAGTTTGGATATAGAAAACAAACAGCTGCAAAATTACTGTAAGACTTTTTGTTTTGCATTTGCCAGAACCAACTTTCCAATATTAAATTATAGATCTTCATTTTTTCCTAAAGAGTGAAAGAAAATACAGAATGAGCAAAAGACTTAAAAAGATTCACCAAAGGGGTCTGGAACAACAAATAACAGCAGAGTGAACAAATGGCTTAAATATGGTAACATACTGGAGAGATAATCTTTTGTCAACCATGAAGTATAATTTGACATGAATGTTATTTCTGGCAATGGGCATCCATAAATAGCATCATCAAGAGCATGCTAGTGTGCCAGAAAAAGCCATTGCCAATTAAACAAATTCAGCCCTTCCTTCTTCCCCCATTCCCTCACTATATCCAACAGCTCTGCAACAAGAAATACAACGCTGAATTTTAACTAGCAGCACCATACTTGGAGAGAGCCCTCCTGAAACCTCCTGAAGCACAGGGCAGGTGAAAAAGCAGAGGTCTATCAGGGACAAAACTTATTTATCACACCGTTTGGGTAACACAGACGCATGGAATTTATTTCGACTTTATTCATCCTGCCCCACAGCGCCATCCCCCTTCTCATATGACATCAATACAGACATTGAAAAGATTTTGTTACAGAATCACAGAATCTTCATGGTTGGAACGGACCTTTGAGATCACCGAGTCCAACCATACACACACACACACACACACACAAAACAACAACAACAAACACCAAAAAAACCATAAAACAAAACACCCAACCCAACAATCTCAGGCATTAGAAAATGCCCTGAAGTGCCACGTCTACACATTCCTTAAATACCTCCAGGGTTGGTGACTCCACCACCTCCCTGGGCAGGCCATTCCAGTGCCTGACCACCCTCTCAATAAAGTAATTCTTCCTAATATCTAATCTAAACCTCCCCTGCTTACAACTACAGTGCCCTAAAAGAGCAGCGCTTACCAGCTGCAGAAGTAGATTGGCCTCACCTGAACCAGATTTAAAATTACAGGCAACAGAACAGAATCCGAGCATCTCACACAGAAATCAAACACACTCCTTAAAGACCATGGGGGTCAAAAAGATGAGTGGGAATACCTCCTTCTATTAGCCTTCCATACTTCTAGGATACTCTGCCTGTATGTACCAGATAGGGTTAGCTTTTGATAGGTTAAAACTCAGTGAAGAGCTTTTCTAGGATAAATAAAAACAGGCGTACAGGGAGTTGGAACAAACCATATTTCCATATTTGAGAACAGTAGGCACTTTTTAAAACATGAGTTAATTCCACACAGGAATAGCACAATTAGGTTAGAATTTTCAAAGCAATCCCAAGTCATTCAGTAGCCAAATTCTGTAATAAAACAAGCCCTCAGGTGAACTATTGTCATCATCAAATCTTTAAACAGCTTAATTGCAAGCTTAATGCTTGTAAAGATGTTTTTATAACATTTAACTAACAGGAGCAAAAAATTTTAAGTGATGCTTGGAGGCTTGAGTTTACAAACATATGTCAAGGACTTAACTTTTGGCATAGATAAGTGAACCAAATACTTTGAAACTCCATGTCAAGGCTAACAGCTGACCAATCTAAATGTATTCAAATGGAAATATACTGGCACTGTAAGAGTTCATTTACTTTTCCCTGCTTCTTTTACTGAGGAAAAGAAAAAAAGGGTCTGGACTTCGGACTACATTCACCTGCTCTTCTGGCTGAATGGCCAGTACTGCAGAGAAACATTTCAGCGTAAGGAAACCATTGATCATAACAATATTTGTTATGTCATAAAAATCTGATTATACTGCAACAAGCCTGTTCTAAATCAACACTAAGTATTGGGTTTTAATACTGTGTATGCAGCAGACATACTCACAGAGAATTAAGATCTACTTTGTTTATGCTGATTTTGAATACTTTTCTCCTCAGATAATTTACAGTTTTATTTTGTTTTTCAAGGCTCAGTTCATAGAATCCTTAAACTGTTCCAATCCAACCACCTCTAGATCATCCATTAGATGTTTCATTAATGTTGTGATCTTGCAGTGCCCACTTAGCATTCCTATCTCTGACTCATTTTCACATGGTAAGCAAGCTTTGACCAGTTACTACTTCATCCCAGAACTGAGGTCTATATTATCTGTATAAGGCAATTTGCCAGCGTGCATGTTGTCACCAACTGGGCATCTAGTTTTACAGTATCCTCCCAGAAGCCACTTTAAGACTTGTTTGGAGATTCCAACTTTTAGTCATGCTTAGCCCTGCAGTCCTCAAGCATCCAGTTTCCTTGAAATCCCACATCAATTGGGCAATACTAGGAGTGCAGGTAATACCACTGTCTTTCCTCACATTTCCTCCTGATTTATGAAAAATACCTCCTGCCTTAAGGTAGCTTGCAAAATCCACTCTTCCTAGAGTCAGGAAGAACTTGGAGACAAAACAGGTGCTCAACGTCCAAGAGACTAAATTAGAATATGTTAGTTGCATGCATCCACGTCAACACTGAAAAACCATCCATTCATCCCAATACAGAGGGCAAGGCATTTACTGAAGGCTCTTAAGAAGAATTTTCTCTTACTCTATATCTGTATATGAAACTTAAGTGTAAGAAAACAGGTAATAGAAATTATAGCTATTTTAAAAAGTTAATTTAAAAGCAACTGTTCCAGCTGCACCATGTCTTTAAAAAACTAAAGTAGAGTAAGCGAAAATTAAGGTGCATGTTATTAATACAAATAATATTCAGGCTTGCACAGACAATTATCACTTATGTGACAGACTGATTTGAGCTATGATTACAAAAATCCACCCATCCACCAAAAAAAAGTGTTAATGATCCCTCTTAAATTTTACATAATTGGAATGACCACACAATGTACAACACCACCTGGAAATACAAATACAAAAGTGTAGATTGGTGCCATTTTAGCACTCCTAGACATGGAGAAAACTACGGTGATAACATCCTGCCTGAATGTATGAATCCCTATAGGATTTCCCTCCCCCTTCCTCCCCCCACAAACAAAATGTATGGTTACCCTTTAAATGGCATGGCTTTTGCTTCTCACATGTGTATCGCTTATCTAATCATACAGCAATGCAGCGTTAACACCTAAATGAATTGTACCTTTTTTCCCCCCAACAATTCCCATAATATTCATGCCATTCATATTATTAAACAATGTACTTGCTTTACTCTTTAGTTTCTTGTTAGCGTGATTCTCTTTGCAGTCTCTTAGTAGCTCCTAGAAAGTTAACCAATAGCAATAATCCTCTAACTTTAAACTACTTCAAGTCAATATTCAAGTCTCAAAAAAAACCCAACCAACCCCACAACAAAAAACCCCATCCAAACACCCCCAAAAAACAGGAAACATTATTTCCCCCCCCTCACATTATTTTGGTACCTCCACAAAGTGACTAGAAACAAGTATCCTACTTGTTATATCACTACGTTATATCCCTTTCATATAAATACGGCTAACTCCATTAGACAAAGGCATGAGTGTGTTGCTCAGCCACTACAAAACACAACAAAACAAATTGCATCAGCTGATGAAGACAGGCTAGTATCACTGAACATGGAAAGCTGTGCTTAACTTGGACTATCAGATCTAGTACATTAAAAAAGCCTAACACTTAGCAGTGTCCAAAACTGAAATATACTGTACATTCTTTTGGGTATCAAATGGCTGTAAGACACCATTAAACCAACATCTCATTGGGAAATTCCTGGATTAACAAAGTAACACATGCCGACTCCTCTTCTTGTGGCCGCCCATTGACTGCATTAGCCTCTGAGAATAAATTACACATCATTGTTCTATAAATCACAGCTTACTACCGAGTCATATAATTTGCCTTTATAAGAAACAAAAATGTCATGTACTAGAAAGAATAAATCTCTCTGCCTAACAGGGCTTTTCTTCTCCACTACTGTATTTATCACTCGTAGTTCCCATCTATTTATCTCACACAGTTATGAAATTCATAGTCAATGTTGCAGAGTGAGTGCCATCACCCTGAGAGTAAGGGTCAAATTTTGCTCTCGCATCAAAGCAATGCCTTGGAAGCCCAGAGTTAAACTGAGATAATATGAAAAAATCTGAACCAAATAACTTAATATATTGGTGACCTGCCAATAGTATGCCAGCTGTGCTACTGGAAGAAACTAAGTTATCTGCCAATTTTTGAGCAGGTATGCACTCTCAACATGAAGAACCAAGACTCTTGAAGTCAGAGGATTATGTTTAGATAGCTTCTATACTACTTGCACTAAAGCACATTTTCTGAGGCAGACTATATATGGTCAGAGAACATTATCTGGCTGATGCAAATTTATTAACATAGGTCTCCACATTAAGACAAAAAGAGTTGTCATTAGAAGCAACACTGATCAAACTCGAAGATTTTACAGGCACACTTCATTTGAAGTAGGATTGAACTCTACATGACAGGTTTTAGTGGGGTTAGTGCCTTGTACAGCAATTTCTATAAAACATTGAACAATCCTCTGCAAGCAGGGGATGAGAAAGGAGTTCATAACTTCTAGACAATCTCAGAGAAAAACCAACAACCACAGTCACTAAATTTTTCTTTCATGTTTCCACAACAGCTCATCCTGCCAGAATGATCCCAATAATGTCAGAAAGTTTCCTTTTTCTAAACTTCCACATTTACAGTAAAGGATAACTTAAGATACTGCCTTTTGCACCTATTGTGTTGATAGACTTCCCCCCAGATCCATGGACCAATATTTTGAACACCCTCAGAACAAAACTTGTGTCATACTAATAGCTAGAAATCAGCCATGCAACATTTTTGACATTATAATGTGTCATGTTTGGCAGAAAACTTGTTTAAAGACAATATTGCTAATTTCACGGATTTGACAGAGTTGGAAGGGACATCTAGAGATCATCTAGTCCAATGCCCCTGCTAAAGCAGGATTGCCTATAATCAATCAAAACAATTTAAATTGTTTTAATCTTTATCCAAAATCAGAATTTAGCTTATTAACATACAAGATTTTCAACTATTTGTTCTGCTTAAAACACACGCAGATTTTATTTCTTAGCAAGCTGATACTACACTGGTATCTGCTGTCATATTCAGAAAACACATCCATTGTGCTGTGCACCATTGGAGAAAAGCATCAATGATAATAATCTAAACAGCATTTCTTCTACACTTGCAAGTTGCCGCTATGTTTTTAGAAATCACTTAAGACTTATTTAACACCGTAAACAATAAGGGTAGGTTCCAAGGTAAGCCTCACATCAAACCGTTTAGGCACAGTATTTAACCTATTAAAACAAGATAGTTCATTTTAATCAAAACAGTTTTCTAGTTGTAGAGCTAAGACATCAAAACTCACGTGTAAAGCTCTAGTCTGAGTTGGGAGTCTTCACGTACAAGGCCTGTTTTGAAACCTAGCATGTAGACAAGTGCTCATGAATAAAATTTGTCACATAAGATGTTTTTACAAAGTAATTTTGTATCAATGGAATTCTTTGGTTTATCACCCAACACTCACTGACAGTTGTTCAATTTGATGCATATGAGCATTCCTGTTACACTTTGTGACAATTTCTAGTGAAACATACTGGTTTCCAGTGGTTCAAGAACTACAACTGTGAACTATAATTATCATTTAAATCTGCACCCAAATAATGACACATTAGTCCATTATTTCAAAATGCGTCTTAAAACAAACCTCCTTAATCAGAAAAAAATATCCCCACTTTGCATGAGCAATATCTATTAGAAACTCCTACTAATCAACAAATGAGATACTTCAAAGAATAAAAAAAAAAAAAAAAAAAAAAAAGTATCTCAAACTTCAGACTCCAAACTGAGCTAAAATCCCAGAGCCAAAGGCAGGTTTTAGTTGATAACCCACCACAAGAGACTCTCATCGTTTTCATTAAGAAAATTATCTGGAGAGAGATTTGAGAGAGAAATGATGGCTTCCAGACCACAAAGCACTTGACTCCCAAGAACCTACCATTCTGTCAAATCTCTTAGACTCCTCTAGGAAAGACACAAGAGCAGACTAGCTTATTGTTCACATCAGAGCTGCTCAAAATTTTTACTTTTCCTGGCATGCATGTCTCCTCCTTAGTTACACTCGTAGGTCTGAACCTAATCTGAATAGATTACATTGGTCAACTAGAATAGATTAGTCAACTCAAATTGACAATGTAATTGCTTAATTATTGCAGCCTGCTCACCTTCCAAAACAAACTAGTCCAAAAGAAATCAGAGGAAAACAGAAAGCAAGTAATTGTGTCCTATGAGCCAGAATATGCAAACTAGTGCAATAACACAAGAAGGATAATGATCGAAATATATTTTTCTAGTAATATCAACAAGTGCCATAGAATTCATCAAAAGTTAAAAGAATCTTTCAGATTAGCCTTTGGTGGTTTGTCCTCATCTCTTTGTTTCCCCCTGCCATCTTACTTTGTGGCAATGGTCTGAATAGCTTTAGCAACCATAGATATCTACCCTTCAAAACTAAAGGTGTAAATAGAAAGTTTACTCCTAGGCAACCTACATATGATGTTAAAGGTCACTACTGGTCTTGTACAAGTCTTTGTCCCCAGTAGAACACATTGGGAGCTGTACCTTTAGTTCCATCTTGAAAGAGAACATCCATCCAACCACCATCGCCTGCCGAGGCTGAACGCAGGCCAAATGGAAATACAATTATTTTTTGCGAGGTACTTCAGGGAGAACACACTGCAGCTACTCACCATTTTTGTCCAATAGCAGACCTAGACTGGGCTAAGTTTGAACTGCTGTTTTAAAGAAAGAGCTAAAAAAAAAAAAAAACCAAACCACCAACAAAAAACCCCCAGTAGTTTTCCCTGTTTCCTCGATTCATGTTAAAAAAGGAACGTAAATCCAAAAATTAAAAACTGAACTCCTTATGCTTTAATGTGTGGGACCACACTATGCATGTGTCTTGCTTATTTGTCTCTCTTCCCAGGATGCAGAGGGCATTACTTGCTGCTGTTTACAGAACCATTTTCATTTAACATTTTATTCATGTTTCTGAAAAGATAAACCATGCTGAGTAATTCTTCATTCTCTTATCACACGCATAGGTTTAAGCTATTTAAACAGTCAACTCTGCAAACTAAGCCTGTCTGAATGAGAAACTGCATTTGGTTTTTATTGTACATCGCCTTCAAGATAGGCCAAGTAAGCTAACATCATGCTCCAAGTAGTACGCCTGCAGCTCCTTTGAAAGCGTTAGTCATTGGCTACCTATTAATAAATTTTTGCTGAAAATTCTTCCTTTGACTAGTGTAATAAAAAAAATGGTAGTACAAGCCTGATTAAAGCATCTTTCACACAGTATTTTCACTAAACCATACTTTGGCATGAGGCTTAAGTTATTTTAGAGAAACACAGTTGTCTTTCTTTAAAGCAAAGCCACTACCAACACCACAACCCAGCAACAGGCACATGGCACCATACCTACCCTGTTCTGTTTCAAAGCAACCCCTGCATCAAAACATTTCCACCCTTTTTGCCTGAAAGATCACAAAACCAATGTAACACTGGACTACTTCACTCAATGCCCATCCTCCCGCGTGGGATGGCAGATTTCCATGCTGCAGCGGGAGGGACCAGCAGGTAACGCTGCTCTGGGAGCAGGGTGCTCAGTGGAGGTCTCAAACTGAATTGGACCCACTTCTGTGGGGTGTGGGGGAGTTTGAAGAAACCAGGCAAATGGTACTCTGACCTTTGCTCTTAAAGAAAATAGAAGAAACCCACAGAGACCTGAAACTCTCACTGGGTGGCACATGTAGCCCCTTTACACAAAGGTTTGGTTTTCTCCTTCAGTAACGCTTGAATAGTCAGAGAAAGCAACATGCCAGCAAGAAGTTTTATTGCCCAGCTATCTGATACTGCACGCTCACTGGAGGCTTCCACTCCGATTACCAAGCCACACTTTGTTGAGTCACAATATGTTTCTGTAAAATATTTGACTGTACTTGGAAAAAAGCCTGAACAGCAGTTGTTCTTGTAACAGAGAGAAGGTACCATGAATAAAGGTCTGGCTGCTTTTTAGGAAAATGGGAGATATGAAACGAACCTGACTGGCAGTGTTTTGAAAAATCACATCTTCTGATAGACTGGTGGGTCTCACTCAAACACAGCAAATCTCTCCCAGCCCTCTGCAGTTAGCCAGCCCTGAGATAATTATTGCTGCTAGATTATGTCAGTGCAACCAATAAAAAAACCTTTATTTCAGTCTTCTGTTTACATACAGCCACTAGAGTATTTTCTTTTTTAAGAGGTTGATTCAAAAATGGTGTCAGCACAGCTTCAGCATTAACATTTTCACGTAGGGCTTCTCTGACCTAACCTAATGAAATAACTCATCCACAAATGCAAGTATTATTCATGGAATCCCTGTGTGATCTTAAAACTAATGACTCCATATTTGCAAAACAGAATTTATATTTATTTTAAATACTTAAATGCATCCTCCCTCCCTCTTTCTTTGCAGGAAAAGCCTGTTATTTTCACAGCTGAAAGCAATAATTTCTAAATGGGAAAACATTTCCAAATGAGAAACTTCTGATTATCACCAAAATGCTCAATTGTTATTTTGTTTGGTTTTTGTTCGTTCCTCTCTCCCCGAAACAACCATCTGCAAAGAGGCTGAAATTTAAGTGTGTGTAAGGATACACATTTACAGGAAAGTAGTTCTTCATAGTATTTATGGTTTGTCCAAAAAGCATTATTAATACAGTTCACATTTGTCATCACAAGCTTGCTCTTCTGCGCCTAGGACAGGAAAAGCTCTTTTCTCCCAACACTTTGGAGACGAACAAGAATATCTTATCAAAGTCTTATCTATTGACTAATAGTGACGATAACACTGTTCTTAATAAAATTCACAAATCAGAGGCTAGTTTCTACAAGACCAATCTTTCCCCTAAATGTTCTTAAAGGCTGAATTCTGCTAACTGGAAGGAGTAGTGCTGGTTTTATAACAGCTCTTCTCTGCTAGTCCCAAAGCTGTTCTTAAGCAATCACCAAGCAGTAATCAAACAGTCAAAGATTGCCTATAATAAACCAAATCTCTGTTCACAAATCTTGTGCCTACACAGATGTAAATATTCTGAACTCCATTCATATCAGAGCAATTGCAAAGGATTCCTACAAGAGTCTAATACTGAAAGGCTTTAATAACTTGGACAACATGTATCAGAGGAAAAGGCTTGAAGGATCGAAATAAGTTTGGTTCAGCACAGAAGATCATGAAAATCTAGATCATTTAATATCACAGGGAAAGCAGAGTACATGTAGCTCTCCAGAAAATAATCAGGAGGTTACATTACATACGGCCGCCTTCTCTGGCATTTCACCACAATGCAATGACTGCTTTTTCAACTGCTAGTAGGATTTAAATTTGATTTTCCTAACTTGAACAGAATGATATTCCAACCCAAACTATTCTCTGATAGCAAACTGAATTCAGGTAACAGCCTACATAATTATAAATTGTTACTTTTCCACTAGATGTCAGGGAAGAACATAATCCCATTTTCACAAAAGATGTCCCAGGCACAACTTTCCAGGTGCGGCCAGCTAGAAAACCCAGACGGGCTGTTACTTCTTCCTTTCTAGGAGCAATTAAGAGAAAAAGTTAAAGAATTTCCCCATCACAAAATGACATGGCCAGTTGGTGGACTAAGTCCTTGTGTCTAAGTCCTAGACATAATAATCTCCTCAAAGGTAGCAGAATTGAGCATGACTGAGAAAAATGCAGTAACAGAAAATGCAGCAGACTATTTTTCCTGTCAGCATAATTTTATGGGTAACACTACCATCTACGAGTTATGCCTAGCTAAAGCCTTTTAGTATTTTTATCCCTTTCTCCTGATGGCTATAAAATGGTAACTGTACAAGATATATATGTATATGTATATATATATATAAATTTAGGTTAACAGTAGGAAGAGTAATGTTTCTGGACTAATAACTACAATACATTCCTTACCAGATCAGAATTAGTTTCCTTCAAGTTCAGCCTTCACAGAGGAAACTGTCAGAAGAGCAGCACATGTAACCAGAGTTGCTATTCCCAAGAAAGTCTTGCCTCTTGGCTTTACCCAAAAAAAAATCTATCAAGAATGAAATTTCACAAATGAATTCTTAAGACACAACACACGCTTCCAGGCCATTAACTGGGCTCATGGATTCAGTTCTACAGACAAAAGAGAGTATTTCAAAAGCTTAACCACAACCACTTCTTTTCAATATCCCTAACTATTACTAAAAAAAGCCCTGGTGACCCTCCATTCTGAAGTACACCCATTTCAAAATCATACCCGTGACAAGTGGTCCCAAAGAAAAGGAATATATTCACACTGGATGTGAATTCTCTCCACAGTTGGCAGAAGGATACAGCATTGCTGGAGGCAGAACAGCCACAGACATTCAGTTTTCATTGTGGCATGAAAGTGGCGTGGGTTTATACAGAGAATGCTTAACTTCACCAGGAATATTAAGAGAAGAAACCAAAAATCAAGTTATACTGTAGAACCTGCACTACTGAGAAAAGAGTTTTACCTAGAGGTACCCCATACAATCCCACAGAACTGCTACCTCCAAAAGAAACCAAGTAGAACCATGGTGGTGAGGTAACACCATGCTTGTCCTTTTGTCGAGAAATCTGGCTCTACATAGCTTCACAAAATCCAGCACACAAAAAAAAAAGGATGAAGAAAGAGAGGCAAGGAGCAGAAGGAGCAGTTACGCCCCAGAGGAAAGACTCCCTCTGCTCAAGCATCAGCAGTAACTAAACTTTAAAAGTTAAAAAGCAATCTTTGTCCTTGAAGGTTAGATCACAGTTAACTGTTTAAGTGTCTGTTAAAGAAGGGTAGAGGGGGTTGGGTGGTGGGGAGTAATAGTTATGGGGATTAAGCCCCCTCTAATTTGTAAATTTTCTCAAAGCCTCACCACAAAGCATAATGAGAAACAGCACAAAGTTTCAGATTGGGGGAAGGAAAAAAAAGGGGGGGGTAGGTATGCACAGGAAATTAAATTAATTTCTATGGGTATAAAATGGAATGTAGGCAAGGATAAATAAAGTTTGGGGTTTTAAGGATGCAAAAGGGCACAACTAAGTACAGTAAGCATATGAGATTTAAGGGAGGGAAAAATACAGGCAAGGACATGAAGAGAGAGAAAAGAATGTTACATTCTGTTTCTCAACGCCAAGCCTAAATACCTGAAAGCAGGGGTGTGCTTGCCAGAGAGAATGCTTGGTGGTGATGTGAATGACAAGGGGAAGGAAATTCAACATGTGGAACCACTCAGTATTTTTTACACAGTTACTAACGGTGTTCCCCACCCTAAGTACTCTGTGCAGGTTCCAGTGGAATTAATTCCAATGTACTTACAAGCAGGTTACTAGCCAGAGGCCGTATCCTAACCAGGTTAGGATAAAAGCTGGAGTTTGGGAGAACTGCAAGCAAGTCTCCCCAACTCTGTCCTGTAACAAATTCTCTGTAGGGTTTTGGAACTCAGCAGAAGCAACTCCATTCTCTTCAGCTTCATATTCTCAATTCCTGAAGTTGTCATCACTCCTTTTCTTTCCCTGCACGCTAAATGGGCAAACAGATTTGCCCGTGGGTACCTAGCCATACATTTTGAATGGGCACAAATTATAGTGGTACACTTACACACACCTAAGTAACACCTTTCAGTGGACAAGGGTGCTGACGGACTATGACCCACCCTGAGATGTAACCATAAAATGGGATATTCCTACACAAGAGCTGACCCTCATATCACTGACCAGGTCTGATTAAACCTGTGAAACCAATTCTGTGCTCTACACTGAGCCAAGAGTCTTGGTACCTGCAAATAAGTTGGTACCAATGCCTTTTCTATTTCCTCATGAGCCGGTGTAGGAAAGCAAAGAACACATTCTTAAGAAGGGCAAGTTCTTTAGTTCTAAGTGAGGCAATGACCCACTATTACTTAGGAAACGAAGAAATCACTGCTTCTTAACCTTGGAGAAGAAATTTTCAGCTACAAAATGAGAGACCAGAACAAGAACACAGCAGATCAAGCTCACGGTTGCACACAAGATGCCCACAAAACAGCAAGGAGTCACTTAGTGCAATGCACAGTGATAGTATGACTATCATCTCCAAGGTACTTCTCCATTTAAAGGCAAAATGAAAAGTATAATTTTTCCATCACAATTTAATGATCAGTATGGGAAAAAAACCACAAGACCAGAGACACAACTGTGTATTCTTCTCTCCAGATATGTGACTAAACCATTATTGTTTCAAGTGGATGTATCCTCATTTAAGATTTGCAAGCAGGGGGCATACACTGACATTTCAATTAGCATACAATAACAGTGCATATACAGATGCTGACAGGATCTCTTATCACATATAGCCATGGGATCCTGGATCTACTTGGGATGTACCTTCAATTTTGGAAGTACTGATGCAGTTTTGCTTTCTTTTTCAGTTTCCAAGAATCACTTCCCTCAGGGGGTAACTAGTTGATTGTTTGGGAAAGCCAATCATTCACTTCAGTCATCAGTAAGTTAAATCTTCAGAGTTAGCAGAACTATCCAAATTTTTAATGTCTTTCTGCTTCTGAACTACCAAGAAACATTACTGATCTTGAAATTTGAACTGCTTAAATACTTTTCCCTTTGAGGGTGAATGCACTGTGAATCGCAACTTTTTTCCTGGTTATAAACGGAATTGTATGCAGAGCCTATGCAAAATGGCTTTTTCATATTTAAAAAGTAATTACTCAGCAACCAATTTTGCATCTTTGGACTTAATTTTAAGTTTTTAAACCTTCGGTATTTAAAGAGCACATAACACAGGGAGGAGAGCTACACTTACATTTTTGCCAAAGAACAGATATTCCAAATTCAACTCTACATTCTGCATCTGTATAACAACTCCGATGTAAGCATACTTAGAGAGCCATAAAATTGTTACAGTGCAATGGTTTCTCAGTATATCATGATACTAATGAATAACACAGTATCTGCAGTGGGGAAAAAAAAAAAAAATCATATTATTGAGAGAGATTTTAGCAGTCCTTCCTCCCAAAGTGATTGTACATTAATTACAATACTATAGAAAGTAAAAAATTTGCCTGTATGGATCCTTTCAGTTAAGGAGATTTATTACTTAGCAGTTTGAAAGCGTTGATTATTGATCCTACTGTGAAAATATATCGAAAAGTAAGTTTTAAACCATTTTGTTTTCATTCAACACACATTTTTCAAGTAAAATTAGTAGACGGTGTAATATCACATTCAGGATCTCTGCATTTATTTTTTATGCAAGCTAAAAAAAAAACACAAGTAAATACTTCTAGTACTGGGCTTTTATCCCTGATCTCTTGAGGGTAACATCCTCCAGATAGTTTGGAACACAGTTTTACCACTGTGCATAGTTTCAAAAACTTGAAATGAAGAGTTTATAATTGAAATACTGGCGGAACCATACTTAAACATAGACTTTGTGGAATTGTTGATATAAATTAGTGTATTTATTAGCTTTCACTTATACAAGCTTAAAAAGCATATTGCTATTTTGAATGTACACATGGCAGAATAAATGCAATAGTTCAACTGTTCAATTGTGATACCTCCAAACACAATAATGAAACTTCAAATTATGTCTAAGTTTCTAAAAAGACTTGACATCAATGGTCTTCAGATGAACCATACAAACAAGTAAGATAAAAACATCTTTTGTTCTTCATTAGAGGTTAAGAAAGCTTCCATTTGATTTGAAAAGAAACAAAAATAATATCTTAAGATACCCATAAGTTTATACCAACTATACATTCTATTACGCTAGTGTCCCACAACCTTTGAGTTGCTTCCCAATTAAATTAATAATTTAGTCCTGCTTCTTGCACATTTCAGGGATTTTTTTACTCTTAAACCAGTTGTTTCTAAAATATCTGAAATAGCAGTAATATTATTGAGATGCAAGTAAAACAAATAAAGAAGGCTTAACTTGGCTTAATTAAGAGTGATAGATAATCTCAGCATTCAGTTTCAGTTTAAGTCATACAGTGGTATGCAACTGAGTCCTCCCTTCTGTCTTTGACTAAGAGTGAGTCCTTTAAAGGAAACATTTGGCCTCAGATTTTAACAAGGACGGATAATTCTTCATAGTCAACTTGATGCTTCACTTTCGGAAAGAGATTCCCATTTCCTCTCCCCTCCAGTGGACTCCTCACAAGGAATGACACTGAGCATCCAAAAATGTTATTGTTCCCCCTTCTCCACTCCTCAAACATTACTTGGGACGTTTGGTGGTAAGTCATTTGCTCATGAGCTTTCCATTAAGAAAACTTGAGCTTTGAACTCCCATCACTTCAGGGCTGGAGGCTGGGGAACAGCAAAGCGGGGAAAGGACTTTGCTGTCCACAACCGTGAAGTTTTACTCGTAAATTGACTACATGAGCTTAAAGCTGACAAATTTACCTTCTTGAATAAAGCTGTAACATACAGGTAAGGAGAGACCATACAGGCTATAGAAAAACAAGACAGAATACTGGAATTAAGGGAAAGCATCTTACACCTACCTGTATGTCCTTAGGCGGCTGACTGTAAACCTAGAAGACAATTATCTGAAGAAATAATTACAGGAATAAATGTTGGTTAATTTTAAAGACGTCATGATGAATGGGCAAAGAACCAAAATTTAACTTGTTCAGGTAATAAGTCAAAATAATCCACATTCTTTTTTTGGAAAACTTCATGTTTTCCAAACTAGCTTGCATTCCCAGAACTCTAAAAGCAGGCATCCACATTCTGCATGAAACAGCGCTGTTGTTGTTGCTTAAATTCTCTTGTTAAATCTCTCCCATTTTATAGCTAATCACATTTTTATAGCAGGCATGAAGCACTCTACAAGGCCCTTGCTGAGCTGTTCCTGTAAATCAAAACCTTATTCCATCTTTCTGCTTGCTGGCAGCAGAGCAAGGTTACTTTTACCATTTATGGTTGCAAAACCCATCCAGCTTTTCCCCCCCTTCAGTTGCTGCCTTTTTTCCACTATTCTTTCCTTCTCTGTCATGCTCCAAGGAAGATACTCCACGATCAGCTAAACAACTTCAGAACTCATCCTTAAGCTTCTTCTTGCCCTCCAGTACACTTACAACCTCATGAAAACATCTAACAAGAAGACAAGTGAAATATTAATGCAGTATTTAGGTCAAGAGCCTCCTTCCCACCTTAAGTCACATGAAACAAACCAAAGCCACGCAAGAACAGCAGCAGCTCAAAAGCTCGTTACGCTGAGTTATCACTATGCGGCACATACATATACTAGCTCATAAAATAAGGCCCAGATCAGACTGGAGGTGCTTGGAATCACAGTTTAACACTCTGATATAAACACTCAGTCCAACGTATGAGCAAGAAGAGAAAAGCAACAGTTAAATCTTATTAGTAAATCACCTATAAGTAGACACCATTTTCTAGAACAAAGCAAGCTTAAAAATGAGGAGGAAAAAAGTAATCCCACTTTTAGATGTGCCGTCCAATTGCATGCACCCTCCTGACACACAGGGTATTAAGCTGAAACACCCTCTATTTACAATAACTACAGACTGAAACACCAGATTCAGTTTTTGCCAGGTCTGGTTCTGTTCTTCCCCTCTCCAGCTGAGAGCCAGAGCATCCTGCCACAGAAAAGGAAGACTAAAAGGACTGTCTCTGCCCTTCCACAAACCTGTGCAGGCCACACAGGAACACAACTCTCCAAGAAACTTCTATGTTGCATGGAGGAACAACGATGTACCCTGGAAACTCCTGAATTTTCGGCTAGAAAGGACTCTAGCCCACATTGTGTATGGGAGCAGTAAGCACACACACAAATCCCGTTACAGGGATGTTACTACAGGAGAACACACGTCCAGTTACAAAAGCAACACAATCCTTGCTGCTTAGAAACTAAGTGCTTTAGTGTGTTTTCTGACTGACTTGAGATCTACACTGCTTCATAGAGACATGGATAGATTGCATGGACTAAATCTGATTTCTCTGAACAGCAATAGCAGCCCTTTTTTGGTTTAAAATGGCCCTTTACAAGTGTCAGCCTATTGTTTAAAATTTGATGTTCAAAAGAAGTTTAAGCATAGCTCACTCTTTTGTTTAGTTCCTACATTCATCTCAGCATGGGACTGGCAGAAACTGAGAAATCAGCACTGAAAAGTTACTGACCTCTGAGCTTAACATCTCCTAAATCTTATAGGTGAAGTAAACAAACTAGAAATCATGTTACACATGCACAGAAGAAGGCTCTCCAAGGAGACTATTCTCACATTAACTGGGTGGCTCAAGACAAAAAACTGGTTTGTGAGCCCTCATTGCTCCAGTCTTTTGTGTCAGCAGAAGTCTGCAAGCAATCAGTTGAAATAATCCAACTACCTGCTTATCAAGTGGGTTTGTTTTTTCTGATTTCTGGAAGCATGCCCTAAATAATGCTGCTTACTTAGAAGATGTTTTATTTTGTGCATAATTTATCGTACATATTCTATGCAGATGTGAGTATAACTAACCGTTGTTACTATTTTCCACCTGGAAAAGCACAGTGACTGTACTGATTAATGGCTCCATGACAATTACATCATTCTTGACTTCACCCCTTGTAGTTAAGCATATTTCCCGAACAATGGAACAGAGGGTGATCAAAGGAAGCCAATTTTCAAGGTCATAAGTTCTTGACACACAGACCACCTGCATGAGGTGCTCAAAATATCTTTGCATCCGGAACTCTTGGGTGCAGGATTAGGGAACTGAAGTGTTTGAAATGCTGGGTGTTGGGCATTAGGGGAATGGTTGCACATCATGAGAGAAAGGGAGGGGAAGGAGCCATGCAAAACCTTGCTCTCTGTGGCAGCTGCCACTCACTCCATTGGGCTCAGCAAGACCAGGTACCGAGGAGAGGAGCTTTCTTTCACCTGGAGGGGGAGTCCCTGGGGAAGAGGTGCAAAGAACAAAGACCATGAGGATGTCTCCATGCTTGTATTCTCTTTTTTGTTATCTTGCATAACTTACGTTACTACTAAAAATGACTAAAGCAACTACAACTAGCCAGTGAACAAGAGATATCTGACACACAGGTCCTCACAGCTGCTACCCTTTACCTTCCTGCCATGAAAAGAAGGTAGAACATACTTTGAAGCACAAAGGACTTTAGAAATGAGGTTGTCTGCAAAAAGTTCCTTGTACTTTCTGGTAAGAAACTTCAACACAGCCATCCTCTTTCATGCTTAATACAATTAACTACAGATGAATGCCTTTGAGAGATCATCAACAAAGAGGGAGAAGGAACTTGCTAGAACCTTTCAGCTCTGCAACCCTCCTTATCCCAATGGCAAAACAAATCAAGCATGGATTGGTTGTTCATCAAAAACAGAGGTCAGATTACAGTCTCACGGTAAAATGAATAAATATCTGGAGTAACACTATTAAATGTCCCTAATGGACTTATGCAAAGCATTTGACACTGTCCCGCATGACATCCTGGGCTCAAAATTGGAAAGTCACGGATTCGATGGATGGACCACTCGGTTGATAAGGAACTGGCTGGATGGCCGCACTCAAAGGGTTGCAGTCAACGGCTCAATGTCCAAGTGTCAGCCAGTAATGAGTGGTGTTCCTCAGGGGTCCGTACTGGGACCAGTACTATTTAACATCTTTGTCGGTGACATGGACAGTGGGACAGAGTGAACCCTCAGCAAGTTTGCTGACGACACCAAGCTCGGTGGTGCAGTTGACACGCTGGAGGAAGGGATACCATCCAGAGGGACCTGGACAGGCTGGAGAGGTGGGCTCGTGCAAATTGCATGAAGTTCAACCAAGCCAAGTGCAGG
>JAOXNO010000013.1:81532405-81566492 GCA_028565335.1 Limnodromus scolopaceus
AGGGAGACCTTATAACAGCCTATCAATATCTGAAGGGAGCCTACAGAAGAGCCGGAGAGGGACTCTTTACAAGGAAGCGTAGCAACAGGACAAGGGGCAACAGTTTTAAATTGGAAGAGGGGAGATTTAGATTAGATACTAGAAAGAAATTCTTTATAGTGAGGGTGGTGAGGCACTGGAACAGGTTGCCCAGGGAAGTCGTGGATGCCCCATCCCTGGCAGTGTTCAAGACCAGGCTGGATGGCTCTTTGAGTGGGAGGTGTCCCTGCCCATGGCAGGGGGGTTGGAACTCGATGATCTTTAAGGTCCCTTCCAACCCCAATGATTCTATGATTCTAAATCAATAGAGCTACCCTGGATTTGCACACAGAATCTGGCTTGTTATATTCCAAATTACTAAAAAACTGACTGACATCACAAGGTAGCACAGTAGCTGAAAGATTTGAGGATGACTCTACTTGGATGTGTTTTTCTGAACAAAAAGAGCAGAAGGTTAGATTCAAATTCTACTATCTACATAGCAAGGGTCAACATGAATATTTTCTTCTCTTATGTAATGAATTGTCAGATGTCAGCTACACTGCTGTCCTGTTATCTCCTGGGAGGAAGGATAAATTGATTAATAAAGTTATTTCCAAAAAAAGCCTTCAAAAGTAGAAACATCTGCTACGTTCATTAGTCGCTATTTGGCCTGAGTTCAGTAGTAAGGCAAACTACAAACCCATCCCCTTTCTCTTACCTAGAGAGGTTGCAGCAAATGGGACCCTACGTTTACGGAAATCATAGCTAACTGGAAGGAAGATGGCTGTGAAGTTTACAGATACACTTTGCTTCCTGTTCGTTCACAGCAGCATAAGAATGTTTTTACATATACTAGCATCTGATGGTCATAGGAACTCATATGATTTATTGTAGACTCAGAGGTTCAGATAGTCGAAGAATATTTAAATGTGGCATTTAAGAAACCCAGAATATAATTATGTTTTTTAAAGTACATTAAGAGTTAGTCCAAAAATTTAAGCCTATAATCACATGAAAACTGGGAAGAGTTGCAAAAGTCAGGCAACGTAAGTAAGTCTGAAGCAAAGCTGGGAGCTGAATCCAGACACTAGAAGTTTGGGTTTAACTCTTCCATTCAGTTGCCTGCACAACTGGACTGAGCAACACTGGAATCATACACTTTTTTTTTTTTTTCATTTAAAAATTCTAGTAAGGTTGTAAAGTCAAGCAATCCAGAGCTGGGAAAGAAAAAAAAAAAAACCAAACAACTCAGAGCCCTATTAGTTTTCACCTTTTCTCCTGTGTGAAACTATAGTATGTTGTAGTCATTTACAGATAAAATACTGATTTTTTCACTCTTCTTTCAAGAAAGAAGTGCACATATGACATGCATGAGGCACAATGCACAAAAAGAACTGTGTGATGAGATTATTAATGGGCTAGTTTATTCACAGCAAAATCCGCAATAAGAGTTTGCTGTGGTGATGCTCTGTGTTCCAGTGCCAGGAGTCTAGATATCCCCTAACAAAGTCCCTGAAGCTGTGAGCCACCATTTTGCAAGCATGGAATGTGCTTTCACCTATTGTCGCATGCAAGGCAAAAATTAAGGTTAAAATGTAGGACACTTGACAATGACAAAATGACTTTGTTAGACAGGTTACCTCCGCACCCCCAAGAACTCTGAGGCAACTGAAGAGTGCTTACATGCAATCCACTCCAAAGCTTTCTCGATACATCAGAAAGGCAGGCAAACACCACTCTATCCAAAACGTGCTGTGAGGCCTACACCTGAAATACTGATTAGAGTATTTTCCAGAGTGATAAATAAACAGGAGCTCCTTGAATGAGCACCCTCTGGTCTTAGTATCAGTTGAGGGAGAAAAGCTTTGAAATGCAAATTGTTAGAATTGTTAAGCGTGACAAAAGTTTTTCAGAATTTCCTGATTACAGAGTGCTTGAGTTCAAAGTCATGACTACTGTTTGAACTTCAGTCCTATACCACTTCTAAATTTATTTTAAAAAAATCCAACCTAAAATAAAATTTTAAATTGCAGTCTTGCGTTGAAACCTGCTTGATTCAACAACCGTTGATCACCTTCTGATCCACTACACAAACCTCTGCTATCAAGCAAGTGGAAAATTAAAATATAACAGTTGTCATATACCATGGTGGGGGGCAGCAGACTAGAATGAGTAGAGACCAACGGGTTTCATAGGCATTTACAAACAGAAGACACTAAGTAGTTCCCCCACCATCTACTTTGTTCCTACCCTGTTCCACTCTTCCTGACCAGACAAGGACTCTTACCATTCAGACTTTCATTCTTACCTTCCTTTCCCCTTAAGATACCTATTCAGCTTCCTTTTCACAGACGGCTGTAAAACACAAACACTTCCTCACCCTCACCCAGTGTCTGCCCCTAATTCATACTAGTTCTATGATTCATACTCTGCAGTGCTGACCGATTTTTACCTTCAGGAAAGAAAATGTTCAGCTCTTCCCGGTAATCATGCTCACTGTCACTTGCATATAGCATCTGTGTGAACCTGCATATATACATGTTATCTCTGAGCTAGAGAAGGGAGTGGGAGGGGGATTCTACATCTGGAAAATACTCTAAGCCTACAGTCTTATCAGTTCACTAAGAAAAAAAAACTGAGACCTTTTGAAAAAAGCTACTACAAGATAGCAATCATCATAAAAAAAAAAAAGCCAGGAGAATTGTACAGTAAACTAAAGGGAACCCCCTTTAGTGTAGGAAGGGAATGTGTCCCTTCCTACATCAATTATCCTCTCATCTTAAGGTTTGAGGAAGGACTTTAATGTAATAAAGAAATTATGAAATTCAGCGTCTAGAATTTAGAAGTAAATTCTAACTTTGTCAAATTTTACAATGAGGTTAATGTCCAGAGACATACTCTGTATTAGTCAAAGCCTACAAGCTTTGATGCAGCAGCTGAGCACATTTTATTACCTGAAGTGGAGACTACAACAGGACACACTCTGACCTTCATATCTATAGCAAATAGTGCTCCCTTTTATTTATGTGTATTTGCTTTAGCAAAATAACTTATTATTTTACCATGTATCATACTTTCAATGAACTCCCTAAACACATTTTCATACACTTCACTCCTTCCCACGTAGAGGAGAGCCTCTATGTTCTGTTTTATCTCACACGTTTCTAAGACGAAAAAGGCCAAATAATCCCCGCTCACACCCCACTCCCCACTATGTGCCCTTCTGCTAGATTTTACTATGGTTTTAATGCCTATAAAAGTTGATCCAACAACAGAACAGGTGGATCAAAAGTACTAAAGGCTTTCTGGAGACCCTTTACAAAAGCTCTTAGCCTTTTCCAAAAAAACTACCTCAGCAGCTACGTTGTCAATGATGCTTTTCCAGCCTGTGAGGCAATTCAAATCCCTGTTTTCTTTAGACTAGTATTCTCTAAAGGCAAAATCTATAATTTTGTAGTAAATCTGGAAGGATGTCATATTCCACATAGGCAGGCAAAGTCTGTCCACAGTGTGAATACACACTCTTAATTAATAAATGACAATCCATTTCCAATTTACAGGTTGAAACTAGCACAATTGTAAGGAAAATGCTGGACTTCCTCAAAAATGAGCATAGCAGCAGATAAGGGGTAGAGTCTGCAAAGGTCACCAATAGTTCGTTTTCATCTTTAGTTCTTCTATTTCACAGTAGCGTTAGCTACAGGTTAAGTCCTGCAAATATCTAGGCCAATCTTTTTTTCCTTCACATCTCAGCAGACACCAGAACTTATAACATACTCGTTCAACGCACATAGGAAAGTTCGATCTACTATTAAAATCTAATTCTCTCATCCGTAGCAAGAGCGGATATCATCTTAATCCTTTCTCCCTTGTAGTAGATTTTTCTGTTTTCAAAAGACACACTGATTTCCTCTTCCCTTCCCAACCTTGCCCTAGACTAAGGAAATACAAAACTTTGAGTGATCTCCCTTATAGGTCAGATTTTCTGGACTTCTGTTCATTCTTGTTTTCCTTGAACTTACTCTAGTCATTACACTTCTAATGAAATAAACCCTCAAATCAACCACCAAGATGCTTCTTGAAAGTAAACACACAGCTAAGTACTTCAAATCCAACCTCAAGAGAACCTCGTATACTCTACTTTAGTGCTTTACAAGCTGAAGGCAGGCATTTAAAATGGCACTGTGAAAGAATTGTGAAAGAACTTCATTTACATTAGGTTTTCTTCTTAAGACCCTGTAGTACTTGTTGCCACTTATCTACATAATAGCGGTTTTGATGTTAAATACCACAAGCTTCTACGATATCAAACAGTATGACTGGGTCTACCTCAGTCCCTTCTTCCTAACCAAGATGACTGAAACAGGACACGGACTTCATTCAATACAAAGGCACTTGCCTCTTGCAACACCCGATGGGCCACATATATCTGAGAACGGAAATACCTTTAAAAAGCCCCATGGCATTAGAAAGTGCAGCACCGGACGAACTAAGCTATTCCACTCAAGTTTGTTTTGGCAGATTTTCAACCCTCTAGTCTATCCTTGCCTTGTTTTCTCACACAAGACTTGGAACAATTCCATTTATCAAGTCTACCTAGATGGAGCATTAAGTTGGCCTCTAAAATAAGACAGGGAGAAAAAGAGGAAAAAGTAATGCAATTCAATACTGTTAACAATTTTCTCACTGTAGTTTTAGGTATGAAGGACAAAAATGGAAGGTAGATGGAGAAAAAACCATGCATTTGAAATCTGAAGACTCAAAAGACTTTTCAAGCCATGCTACTTGACGCAAGACAATATTAGCTAAATATGAAAACCTATTTTTGTGAAGAAGTTATCATACAAAAATAGTATCTCTGACTAATTTTCAGTTAAGCTAGACAAGGGAAATGTGTTATTTTCTGTCGTTTAAGGGATCTACTACAACTGTGCAAAAGAGATAGTTGCTAGCATTTCTCATAAGACTGAAGAGCTTCCAGTCATATACATTTTTATTTATATATTAACAAAATGGCTATAACTACATACATGCTACAAATAAATAAATAGCATATATCCAGCACACATCCACTAATAGGAATATAAAATTACTCTCTGTTTCAAGTAAAAGCTACAGTGATTAAAGAGCTATACTTCATGTTACACAGTCTTTCAAGGGAAGTTTCTTTCTTACAATACCAATGCTTGCTTCAGATACCACCAGGAAACAACTATCAGATATGCACACGTCAGTATCTATTTATATAAGAGCAGCTTTCTAATTGTAGAGCTTTTGTAACAGCTTAGAGAAAAAAAGAGAAAAATTAAATATTAATTGGCTAACCGCTGTCATTCACTGAACTTGAAAAATCAAAGAAAAATCCTTAATCTATTTAAGAATTTAACTTTGACAAAATTCAGCTTCCGTTTTATTCTCAAATGTTTCAGTAAACCACAACCAAGTTATGAACAGTTTAAATTAAGCTAGTAGATCATGAAAAATAAACTACTTAAAATCACACAATTCTTTTTTTACCAGGCCCTGCATTTGACTTCTACAAACCAGTCTAGTTTGGCAGACACTCATAGGTACAGCATGGCAAGAGCAAGGATACAAAAGCAATGAGAAAGTGTTGCCCACTGGCATGACATTTTTCATCTTAAACATTTTCTCCATTAGTGAACATATCTTGCAATAATTTTAATGGTGTAATTTACAGACCTTTACGGGAGAAACTGTATCCTCATGATCACACAATTTCCAAAGCAACTTTGCCAAATCTGTTGAGAATTTTTTAATATTGCTGCAAGATACATGCTACCCTTCCTACTGTATTTTCTGCTGTGCTACACAGCTATCAAGTCAGTCTTGTGCTCCAAGCTTTTCCTACATAATACAATTTAAATCAGAGACTTGACTTGACTTGGAGCCATTGAGTACCAAACTGATGGATATTTAATACCTGTTCATTCAAATTAGAAACAGGTTTATTACACATAGGACAAAGCAAAAATATAGTTAAATGAGTCATTAAGATTATAAGTTAATATTAACCATTTAAACAAACAAGAAAAACCTCATGTTTTAACATGTTGTTAAAGTTTGCCTTCAATGCCAGATAGCTGCCCTGTTTCATTTGTGGGTGAGGAAATGGACTGAAATGATATGTGACAGCTTCAAGGGACGGGTTCTAAGACGTGCAAGTTCCTTGATTCTCCCCAAAACAGCTCCTTTTTCAGCAGACATCTCATTACATCACAAATTTCTAGCCAGGGTCCAGAACTTTTACTGTCAATGATATAAAATAAAAAAAAAAAAAAAAAAAAAAGCAAGCCTAGTGTCAGCAAGCTTAAGTTCATGATTGGACTCTGTACTCCATGGAATAAATTTGAGGTCCACAGATCAACAAGTCAACAATCACAGCACATTACTTCAACTCTGTTAACCATTTTGGCAAGCGGTCAGTCCTTGTACAGTCATCAAGAAGTACAGACAATAATTCTTACACTGTCCCTTCTAGGTTTATCCTATATGCTTGACAAATGACATCCAAGTTTCACCAGTAAATCGACATATTTAGCAGGGAAGCCATGGAAAATTGTTTGCCTTTCAGTAGAAATTAATCATACAGGACTTGTACAAAGATTAAGTTTGCAAAAGAAGGGAGAGATGATTTGCAGCAGGACAACACACAGGTAACTTGCCACCACAGGAGCTCTTCCGGAAAAGCTTTAGTATTCTCTGCAAGTCTCATCTTGAAAAAGGGGGAGTAGTGGCAAAGTCTCTGTAGCAGACCATATTGCAAGACAGCAAGCAGATGCTTTCCTCTGTATTAGCATGATCAACAAAGCACATCTTCAACCCCCAAACTCATCTACTTCACGTGTGTTCGTTTTCAAAGCTTTTCCCCCAGAAAAACCCAAGATTAAGCTGCTCATTTACAGCTTTACTTGTAAAAAGAATTTAGACATTTAAACTATCCAAGACAACATTTTAACTGTTCCTAATAATTTAATAAACTTCAGAGCAAGCAGCAGGTAGATCATGGTGATCGCTGTTGTCATTCTATATTAGGTTTACAACCCTGAAGCCCTTTTAAGCTTGTAGAAAAACAGGCAAGGTTTTTATTACATTCCTCCGGTGCACAATATTTGGTGAAGAGTAGTCATGATTGTCAATTCAGCAATCAAGCCTACATTTCTGCTTGTGGAAGTAGATTAATTCCTTTATGAATGCCATTGCTTGTTAAGGCATTTTTAAAGTAACTATACAATATAGGATATCATTTGATTTTAGATGAGATTATCAAAATTCAAAGCTTATAACTCCAGGAAAGAAAAAAAAAAAGATTCTGGGTGAAACAGCATTCAAGTCTACTTTGTAATTGCACAAAGGTCTGCCATGCAATGCCATTTCATTTTTATCTCCTGCAGGCAGTACTCACTCCTTGCATCCGTGTTTTCCACATGTAAATGGACTAGATATAGCCATTAGGTATATCAAGAAAGCCATCAGCCACTACACCTTCACCTCTTGTGCCAGCTGAGAGAGAGCTGGCATCAAGGCCTTCAAGAGGCACTGATTTCTTCTGCTGGCCAGACCAAACCCAGCACTAAGAAGGAAAGCAGAGGGACAACAGAACTAAGTGCTATCCCTAAACCAGTCCTCGTAATGAAGAGCAACAGAAAGTGGGTCTCCAACCGAGCCTTCATACCGTGTCCCAAGTGAAGACTCAGAGGTTTGTTCAGTCTGGGCTAAGATGCTTTGACTACATTACATGAAGCAAATGCACAGCTCTGAGGGCTCCAGAGAAACTGGTGACTCATTTGCCTTTAATCCTGTGAATGTAAACTGCCAAGAATGCCCTATGGTTCTATAGTTAACCATGGTTTCGCAAAGTCATTTGTCTAGCTCTCATTAAAAAGCCTTAAGGTCTTCACGCTAAGCAACGCCAGCCCACACCAGCAATGCAATAGAAAGGGGTTGTGCATACCAGTGGCTTCTGACTCCCACACAACCAACAGTCCCTCTCACCCTCAACTTGTAAACCTCAGTGCAGCCATACTTTATACATCCTTGGAGAGGATTAATTTAATTTTGATTTCCTCTCTGTGTTTGCTTTGGAGGTTTGCAGCTTGAGCAATATATATATGACTAAAATTGGGCAGCAAGCAGCCTGTAATATGATGTATATCATTTCAGCTTGGCCAGTGTAGTCAGAACAACAAGCTGGCAGTGAGGACAGCTTCATTTCACATTCAGAAAGTGAGAGACTGATGTAGGAATAAGGAATGGCAAGACATTTCCAGGAGCTGAACTTGAGGCATGGGGTCCGATATCATCCATTCGACCAAGGGACTACAGTGTCCAGCAAGACAAGTTTTGATCATTTCAGAGGAGGAGGTGATAGGTGTACAGGTCTTTAAACCCATGGCCTTTCCACCATCTAACAGGTTTCTAGTATATTGGCTACCGGTACCTTCCAAAGCTTGGCAGAGCAATACTAAAACCAGGGCCATGCAAAGAGGTATTGTTGCCACAGGAAAGCAGACAAAAATAAATGGATTTTGCTGGGATGACTTGCATTTTTGAGCATCATGCTGGATTAAAGAAAATATATAAGTATTTCTATATGATTTTCCAATGAGAGAAGTAGGAAATAAACTCTGAACTGTACAAATTCCAATGTAATCTTCAGTTAAACATTACAAATTTCAGTCTCAACTTTTATTCCATCAGTTGTCCTTCATGAATAAGATAAAAGCAATTGTAATATGCTATTCTATGCAATAATAAAATCATGATTTTATGATTACAATACTGAACCAGTAACATTCTACGCATAATGGAAAGCAGCTTCTACTGCATGCCAAGTAAAGACAAGGACTTTCTTTTTAGCTCATTCATGCCATTTTTCATAGCTGAAATGCATTTGCTCAGCTGAGTTCAGTGGTACATACCCACAGTCATAAGCTCCAACCAGTACCTGAAGGTGGCCATTGCTGCCTGGAGCAAAACAATCCAACCATCCTGATACAGACCTTGTTTCAAGGATTGCCCAGCACATAAGGATTCTTTAGTGAGTAAAAACTCAAAATTATCCAACATCACAAGGTCTCACTGTTTCAGTAGTGTGCTAATCTACTACCATTTCCAGATTTCCATCCACCTACAAACTGGCAAGGTTCCTTTTATTAGACCCCTATATTAGTTATAAAGATTATGTTGTTGCTTCCACCGGAAGCTTTCTGCAAAGGGACACAAGGGGTGGAATGCAACAGCCTACAGCTGCCTTAATATCTATTATCATTGTTTAGCAGTGTGTTACCCCTAGATATGAAACACAAAACTACATCTAGCTTTTTAGTATTATACAGCATGGGAGATTTATTTTCAATTTAAGGTTTACTACCTTTGTCATCTTTTGTCATCGTTGTTTCCTTTTCCCAGTCTAATTCAGTGCCTGTAGTTTGAGTATTCTCTTCCCTCCCCAAAATAAAATTCAGTTTGGTACTTCTATAATATGGAACCAAACAAACTTGTGGCAGAATGGTAAAAAAAACAAATCCTAGTCCATTTCAGACCCATCAGTCACAAGCTCAATATCAGAGTATCACTGGTCCATTCAAGTTCAAAAATTAGACACAAAAAACCAAGTGTTATCAGATTTAACTCCATGATCAAAAGTTCACCCTTAAAAAAAAAAAGGGGGGGGGGATGAAGAGGGGGAAAGCATAAAAACCATTACAAATCAGTGTTTAAAGTATCCTACACAGTATTTCACCTGGGCCCAAGATATAACACGCAATGTTCAAACACTGAGAAAGGAAAAAGGGAAAATGCTGATTTTTATACTACTTCCAGATGTTAGATAGCCATGGCTCTAACCAGGATACTGGAAGCTTCAGCTAATCTGTACATTGGCATTAAGATGAATCATCCTAAGTGCCCCTGACTCGGTGAGCAAAAGCGGTATATGTCACACTTTTAGAGTTCTGCATAGCATGCCCCAACAAACGGGGGGCA
Organism: Limnodromus scolopaceus; assembly: GCA_028565335.1. Classification (NCBI taxonomy): domain Eukaryota; kingdom Metazoa; phylum Chordata; class Aves; order Charadriiformes; family Scolopacidae; genus Limnodromus; species Limnodromus scolopaceus. The sequence goes on from JAOXNO010000013.1 coordinate 81,542,435, forward strand.
GGAGTGTCCTTCATTTTGATCAAATTAATACAGACACGATGAACAAATGAGGAAGTTAAGCTAGTATGCCAATAAAAGTTTCCAAGTCCAGTAGAAGATCTAATTCTGAGCTGAGCAAGTCATTCACAGCCCACGACACGAGTGCCCAAAAAACTGGGTCAGATATGAAAAGATTACTGTCCAAGGAGAAACAAGTTCTTTCAGTTGATATTTGAACCACATTAGTATTAAAACATACTCAAAGTCAGAACTCAATTGGTGTTCTTGTTTAATTTTCAAGAAGCAACCAAGGCAACAAAACCTTTCTAGTTTTTCTAATTAGTAAACACATACACCATGAGCCACTGCTATACAGTGTGTAACGAGGTGAAGACTGATGACGTGTTTTCAGTTGAGCATCCTCCCATGCCAAGTTTCTTGAAAATTCCAATAAGAGCACAGAAAGAGAAGAGTTGAACTTCATCCAAATCTTGAATTTAGTTTCCTGGACACAAGCAAAGGAATGCCAACACAAATAAATAAAAAACCCAGCACACAAATAGGACCTTAGCACCTAAAACGCACACATTTCTTTTGCTATAGAGAAATATGTCAGGACATAAATGGAGACCTGTATCATTGACAGCAGTCCATTTTATACCAAATGTGACCTTGGTCCTGAGGTTAAAAGGAGTTGACAAACATGCCTCAGATTTTCACTCAAGTTTCGGCTATTTTCTTTCCACAGAGGCTTTGTACAATGGTTTATTACTGACTCTAGTGATATTATTTTTCTACATCACTTTAACAAAGGAATAACTTTTTGATGAGTTATTTCAGTTCAGTAACAGCTTCTTAAGAAAACATGCATTTTAAATCTGCAAGACCCCTGTTCCAATGCAAATGAGTTCTTTTAAGAATGGCTCAAGCAGTCAAATGTTTCCCTAAAAATTAAAGTTTCTTGATGGGATATATGTACAAGGTTCCATGACCTCCTCAAATGCTGACTAAACTCTTTCAAATTTTTGAAAAAATATAGCCTCTTTTAGGACTTGAAATTAGTAAGTGACACTTATTCTTGTATTTCGGCAAGAGTAAAAGCATAATTTAATCCAGGACAATAAGCAACACTCACAATATGTGAATTATTTTTTACAGCCACAGTCACAATCCCAAGATAAATATCAGTAAGTTTCACATAAAGTTTATGAGTTTACTTTTGGCTTAAGGAAGCCTATCTGGTTACCAAAGTAACACGATATATCAGTTTTCCCATCAGCCACCAAATTCCTGAGATTCGGCATGATTATATTTGGTGTTAGCCATCCACTACAAAATGCTTGTTTCTCTGGCCTGAAATGGCTAAACATTCAGAGAAAAAGACACAATTTCTATGAAGGGGCCCAAAGGAAACACTTTATCCTTTCAGTAGTATCTCAGTCTGCTAAGTTTATAAGCATAATATATCATATTGAGCAATAGGCAGTAGGATACAAAGGTTTGGTCATTCATACTTTTAACCACATTCTCATTTTTTATGGCTTTGCAGCTAATATGATCTGTTTTTCCAATTTCTTTCACCTAGTTTTACAGCAACTACATGCCTTTTCCCTGCCTTAGTCAGGACAATATTTTTGCTAGCGTTTAATTATGGTTTCATTATTCTTCCCTCCCAAATAGTGCAGAATATTACATATTTAAACATGGTTGCTCTATTTTAGAACCCACAAACGCTAAACGGTAACAAGTTTATGGCATGGGATATTGTTCTTCTATGGTCATCTTATTTCCAAGATACATAAGAAAAGATCTTTCTTAGACAGGGATAAATAAGGAGCTACTCCTAATTTTATATGTTCCAATTTCTATGAAATTAGCAGATGCAAAATTTGAGCAACAAAAACACTCAAAGTTCTGAGTCAAAGCATGAATGAAGGATAATAAAGTTACACTAGTAATGTATCAATGCATTAATTTATCATCAATTTCAAGAGGATACCCTTGTGCTTCCCTTTAGACATCTGTCCAAATCAGAACTGGAATAATCAATAACAGAAATCAGGATATGAGATAAATGGCATCAGTTCTGAGACTTGTTTTTTCAGTTCACATCAGCATTCATCTGCTGTTTAATTTAAAATGGACATCTATGGCTAATCATGGCAAACAGTTTCTCATGATGGAATCTCACATTTGGTTTTGAAGCCTCTCAGTCTTCTCCTTGTGAGCAATATTTTAAAAAGACCAGTATCATCACAGTAACACAGAGAGTATTAGGTGGAGGTGAGTATTTATGAGTATTTACTGTGTGTTTTGGGTTCATTTCTTTTTTTGGCTATATACAAATACACGGTATAAACAAAAATCATTTACAAAAATCAAAGTTATATGAAGGTGTTAACACACCAAGCTGAGAAAAGACCAATTTTCCTTCATCCCAAAGAGCTCTTTAATATGATTTGTAAAATCTGAACCCAGTGACTGAACAGTAGTGCTGCTATTTCGATTGGGATGCAATTTAATTGGGCGTGACATTCTTAGCACAGTCCAGCAAAATAGTCAGATTTCATTAAATACTATGGGAGTCTGACTTCCTTAACTAGACACTGATAGAAGTGATCTTACTAAATATTGAAGGATACAAGCAGATCCATCATTCATCCAATGCCACATCAGCAAAAAGAAAAAGTGTTCCTCAAGAATTTTTTTCCCAAAAATATATTTGTCCAGTAGCTTGACAAATTAACAGCACAAATTGACACATACTGACATCAGATCTTTTTACTAGAAGCAGCCAAAACAGATTCAGTATATTGTGAATATTAGCCAGATCCAGAATAATCTCCCATTAGAACCAGGCACATCAGCTTCTCGATCAGTTTGCCATGTTTAACATTGCAAAAACCTTCCAAATACAGATGCAAGGCTGGACAGAAACTGAGTAGTAGAACTGAATCTGAGGTACAAGGGCATTAAAAGAAATTTGAGAAAGTTAACTCTACTGGAACAGCAAAGAGAAAATACACTCACAGCTAAAATCAGACTGGACTGTAATTTTGTCTCAGATTACAGAAAGTTACTAAAATCTTGTTTCAAAAGCAAAAGAAAAGCAAAAGCACCAAAAGGCATGATGATTTCAGAGAGCAGAGTCAAGTTCATGGTTCATCTCAGGCCACAATAAAGAAAGACCAAGTAAACTTAGTCTCCCAAGCTAGAGCCTATTACAGTCAAATTATGATTTTTGTCATTTAGACCACATTTATTTCTGGTTCTATAAGGAAAATTATTGTTAAAAGTCCTTCCTTGTGCGAGGTAAACTACTGCTCTGCACAGTACACAGTTTCTGAGGTTTCACATGCCACACAAAGTTTTTATTGCTCAACCTGGCAAGGCTTACAAATGTTTATATTGCAAGGTTAATGTGATGGGGGTGTTTAAGAAAGGAAAAATAGAATAAAATAATCTACATTTACATATGTCTACATGAACATAAATATTTTCAGATTAGGCAAATCACAAACTTCATAGCTGGGAAGCAGAATTTGTTCCTGCTACCCACATCTTTGAGGTCTCCTAACACTAATACTTGTCTTTCAGAGACAACAGACTTCCCACCTACTGCTATTTACCTATAATGAACAAGTAAAAGACTTGCCATAAACAATGAATACCTGATAGTGCTGTAAAATGTCACTCTCTTGGATATAAAAGATGGAAACAAATTTCATGTTAAGGAAAAACAAAAGCACTATAGATTAGATTAGCCACTGGTACAAAATAAAATTACTCTGGATGTGAGGATAATAATTTACAATGGAGATTTATGATATACCCAAATCATTGCAAGCAGCACGACAGGCTATAGTCACCCAGTAAAGCCATCAAGCTTCTTCCCACTCGTGCATTCACATCTGCAAGGCAGCATAAACACATCACAGGTAGGCTACACGCCTATGAAAAGTCTCTGTGCTTCACTTTGTTGGAGGGTAACTCAAACTAGTTAATCTAAATTGACCACCAAATCTTACAAAGAAGCATTTACAATGCATCTTTAAAGAAAACCTGTCCACCTTCTGACAAGCCTATGCACATGCAAGAGGCCATAGTAGGTGAATAGAAATCTCCCAGCTCAGTGTAGCTGGTAGGCTGCTATGGGCACCTGTTTTCCTGTATCAGAAAAAAAATAATAATCGTTTATTTAAACCGTTAAAAGAGAAATTATACTTTGAGGTTCAACTATACCCAATCCATCATCACAGTTCAAGATGAAAACTAGCCTTAAACATAAAAGAAAATATCACAATGGACAGTTGCTGAACATGTAGCAGGCACAACACCATACCACAAGCTATATGTTGAAGCATGGCTGATTAAGGCTAGAGGAATATATAGATGGCTAATCACCAGATTATACTCCCGCTCATAACTTCTGCTTATACTTCCAGCCCAGTCTACTGTAAATGCCTAAACCAATGATGATCCAGCAGTTGAAATTAACAAGAACATAAGAGTTACCATTATCCTTTCTGGAACTGCCATTTTCATCAGCCAATCTCAGTACATACTTCCCAAGAGAAATCTGACAAATGCTAGCAGAAACAAGGAGACGCCAAACTTCAGTAACTTGAGGAAAAGACAGTAGCAGGCACTATGGTACAACAGCCAGAAGAGAAGAACAGAATGAGTCAGCAACCCTAAGCAGATATTTCTCAAGCATGTTGCTAGTTTTGGCACTATTGGCAATTATCAGTCTTAAAAATTATACAGTCGTTTAACAAGATTACATAAAAAGATAAGATACAGGAAAATAAGGCAGGATATTTTGTGCAATATATCTAAACTACAGCATCATAATGGGGATTGTCAAGTTGAAGGCAAAAACTTGCTGTTCCAATTTTATTTCGTTATTTCAATCAAGTACTAGAATTAATCTGGAGGAACTTGCTAGCGTCAGTTCATAAATTCTGCTAAAAGGATAAGCCCAACATATTTAAATACGCATTATCAGGTTGTATATATTCTTCAAGCAGTTTTAAGAGACATTCTAGCATTCAAGAAAGATGAGTTTTAGACTAGCAAATGTTGGGCAATCATCAGACACTTCAACATGACTCTTCACTTTTCAGAGAAGGAAACTGTTTCAAATATCTAGCATAGGCAATAACAAGAGCAGTTTAGTGTCAGAACTTCCCTGTGATAACAGTATTTAAGTAGTTTGGTACAGCATTTTACAGAAAGAATTACATTTGGGATCTTGGATTCCTTAAAATCAGATTTACAGGTAATTGAATAAACTGTAATCACTCCTACCAAGCATCAGACCTTACTTTGGAAAAGCTAATGCCAGGTTTTTAAATTGGGATCATTTCTCTTTAGCTGTACTGTAAGTGAACTTGCTCTGGTGGGTCTCACATTTCAGGCAGCAGATCAAGTAAGACTGCAGTTTTATGTACCTTTCCAATTTGTTCTTAGTATCATTCGGGCAAGTTTTAAACATTTGGCTATAGCATTTCAGTACAAATTAGCCAGAATAACGTAAGGTTTCAATTTGCAGCTTTAACCTTGCCAATGTCCCAACTACTTTTGCCTTGTATTTGAACTCTGATTTAAATGCTGATTGCAACAGTATTGTTATAATTAGCAGAACAGCTTTGCAGGAACACTGCCTATTAGATAGCAAAAGCATAACAAGATGTGGTTAAACACAAAAAATAGTGCCTAAGAACAATCTCTATACTACTTTGTACCTCCACATCCTGCTTGAGGTGATTATATTTGTGTATGCATTTGGATATGTTGGTTAAAAGAATCTAAATAGTGAGCTCTGTTTATTCTGCCAAAGTGTTTATAGTTTTGGATTTATTAACTGTCACGCCTCCCACCCTCCTCTTATTCTTCCCCAATTTTTTTGGCTTCAAATGATTCTGTTTTGGCACATTCAGTAATGCAACATTTCACTTTTTTAGAAAACTCCACTGCTAGAAAAGTAACACAAAACCCTAGGAAACCTACCTGGTCTCCAGTTTCACTACCAACTCAAAACAGCCACAGTTCACTCAAAGCCAACTGAATCTTAGCCCAGTTCGAAGTAAGCAGGGGCAAATTCAGGCATTCATATCAAATTCAGACATGGCTTGTTGCACAGAAAGTCTGCTTAGACAGCATTTCAAAGTAGAACCAAGAGTCCAAATTCCCAGTAAGAGATCCTGGGAATCATCTTAGCACAGAGATAGACAGCAGGAGAAGTGCCATCAAAAGAATTAGGAATTATGCATATGCTTGCACACATCCAGAAAGAACATATACAGGTTTTCATTCTGATACTGGGTTAGAAAGCTTCTAATGTTAAAAAGAAAATGAAAGGAAAAATATTAAAGAACTAAAGAGGGAAAAGATTTCTGAACAGGTATCTGACGTATGAAAGGATCAAAAGGATGGTCAAGAAAAACTGGGTGGGAAACAGCACCTCTTTTCAGCATGTCTTTTGCCACAACACTTAATAAGCTCAATGCCCTGAGAGGATACGCAAATCGCCTAAAAGCTTCAGTGGAACTCCAGTATATTAAACATAGCTACCTACCTCATTATGTGAGCCATAATACACAGAATGGTTCCCTATTTGTAAACTGGTTCTCTCAGATTTTTACCGTCTTCTGAAATAAGATGATGGTTGCACTCACCTGAATCTCAAGTCTGAGGTGGTTCTCCAACAGGAACCATTTTAAATACCAAAAGCATTCAGTATCAAAAAGAACTGTTCCACCTTTCCAGATTTTTCATAGTGTCCATCATTTTGACCAACACAAGGCACCCTCCTCTTAAATCACTGAATAAATTAAGAATTACTTGGAGATCCAAAAGACAACCAACTTTTTTGAGACAACGTGATTCTCAAGTCAAGAGAAATTAAGAGCATGACATCCTCCCTGAAAATGTTCTATAATATATACTTTATTCCCTCAATTGTGAAATTAAATGAAAGGCAAACAACCCAAACAAATCTGTGTTCAAGAAATGGCACTTAATATCTTGCCATGTAGAAGAGTGATAAAAATTTGAGCTCTATATCAGAAAAATGTTTCTGGAAAATAATTTTTTCCGTATAGAAAGTCAGGATCTCGCTAATTCTCTATACCTCTGTGTATCAAAGGGACAAAAGTGTCTATCAATCTTAGACACAAATACTGTCTATAAAGCATTTGATCTCCACACTAAACACACATCACAGCACTAATAGGTGAGAAGTTGTGTTTTCTGAATTCGTCTGTTTTCCAAACACAGTCTTTTTAAAGTTATGTCTAAAGTACATGAACATCATATGAGGAAGCCAGACTCTAGAATTCTCAGAGTACTGCAGAAGGAAAAACAAGCAAACAAAGTTAAATACTTACTTTTTGAGGGTCCCTAAAAGTCAACATCACTAAAAGCAGATATAATTTTAAATTCTGCAGAATACAATAGCCAACTTCACTGCTGTAAAATTCACTTCACTGTAAACTTCACTGTAAAATTCAAAATATAAACATTTAACAGGATATATTCAGGGGTATTTCAGCACTGAGTCCCTCTGCTAAAACAGTGTTTTGCTTCAAGCCTAATCCTTCAATTGGATTTTACAAAAACTGAGAAATAAATTAGAACTCATACATGGAGCTCATACAAGAGCTCTCAATTTAAAGCTGTCTCTGGATTCCCATTTAACAGCCATACACATGAAGTGCAAACAGTCTTGATTTTTTATTTGAAAAACAGTCAAGTTAACACGGAGCATCCAACCTGGACATAACATTCCACCCTCTGCAGGTGTGTGTTAGAAAAAAGCTCCCTGGTTAAGGTAAGTCCATACAAAGACATGCAGTCTAATCTTCTAAATCAAGTTTTAGACAATAATATCCCAGCTCAGACTGTGTCTAGCAAATTGCATTTAAATGGCCCACAAAAATCCATTTAGTCTTTCACCTGCCAGAAGAGCAATGGGGGGTAGCAAAAACTCATGCATTCTCAAGTTTCTAACTGTAGTTGATTGATGGACTAAAGAATTGCAGACAATGTCTGAGACCGGAAAAGAAGTAAAAGGCGGTGTATATTCAAAGCTAAAGAAGATTGTACCCTCAGAAGAGGAGACAGTGTGGAGTCATCAGTGTCCATGCACACCCACAGTCTACCATGCCTCGTTCTGAGCTGAGCTAAGCTGTAGCCAAACAAACAGTCCTTACAGCATACTCTGTGATTTAGAGAGATAAACATCCATTTTTTTGCCACCTGCCCATCACTAAAGTACAGAAAGCAAAAGCCACAATGAGAGTGACTTAACTGCAGACTGGACTTCAGTTTCTGCACCACTACAGCCTCACCTTTGCGTCCCTCGTGCATCACTGGTATCTCCAATTTGAATTTAGGAAGATGTGTGGTCTTGCCAGCTAATGTCTGCATTCCTCTACACAACAGAAGCAGGGCAGTAGTCAGCTCTCCAGTGCATCACTGAGTGAGTTAGTATCCTTGGCTAAGGATACTAACACCTACTTTCTGTTCTTCACTGGTGCAGAATACACAGTTCACCCAGGTACATTTACTGCGTGACAAGCATTTTGCCTCTTTGAAACAGAAAATCTCCTTCCACAACTCTACAGATGCTCATAATTTACCATGTGAGGGAGGGTACCATACTTTGGCTGTAAGTTCAGCTTCCACTCCTGTCATGAGATTTAACTGATGTTGCCATAACAGCACATCTAGACTGAAATACCACATAAGCCATTTCAGGCAGCTTGTTACTCATTTCTTGTACCCATCCTATAGAGTGTCCTGGTTTGAGGTAAAACAGAACCAATTTTCTGCTCAGTAATTTTACTTTGCAGGTAAGCCTCTTCTAACTAACTGAACTCTCTGAAATTAACAGTGTATTGTGGAGACACTCTTTGCTCTCAGAGACAAAAAACATGATAATTTGTAATTATGCCAAGGAATGGCATGAAGACGGGCTCTTGCTTATACTTATTGCTATAACAACCAAGGTCAGCTAACTTTGTTTTTTGCCCCATTGGAGGGTTGGAAGAGGAAAAGTATAGAGGGGTCACACCTGCAGGGAGGAGCAGACAGAACAGGTGAGCCAAAATGGACCGGGGCGTATTCCTTCCCATCTGCTCCAGGCTCAGCATTAAAGCTGAGGGATCAAAGGGTCAGCCCCTCCTTCTTCAATGGCTGACATCCGAGAAGAACCCTGTCTGTTCATCTGCCCTTGATCCTGATCTGTCCGCTCCTGACTCCAGCTCTGGAATCCAGTTCCCATCCATTGCTGAGTCCAGTCTGGGACTTCCCCAGTGCCCATCAGTGATGTGATCATCATCCTAGGAGCTTGATATGGCTTTGTACAAATTATATTTCATTATTTCCTTTTTATTAGTAGCATTTCATTAAAGTCATTTAGTTCCTGCTAAACTCATAAGTGTCTTTCTCTCTCTCCCTTCTCTCCTTGGAGAGACAGGTCAGGGAGAGCATCTGTCATTCATTTTCAGTGGCCAGTCCAGCCCAAACCATACATAGAGAAGCATCACAGCACTGGAACTTGACAAATATAATGGTTGCAGTAGACAAAATGAAGAGTGTGGTTCATTTGATTGTTCAGATTGATGACAAGATAACACTTTCTGTCAGATGATATTTCCTGAGATGGTTCGCTCTTTCAAGTAAGAGTCCTCCTTTACACCGTTTTTCAGTCCTTGGGAATCCATGTCTGCCTAAGTAGTACTTTAAATGACTGCTGCTCTGCTGTAGAGCACCCCAGAGCTTGAATGGATCAGGCACACAGATTTTCTTTCTAGCTGTTTCAAGGCATTTCATTAATTCAGATTTAACAAGTGTTGTGTCAACTGTCATACAGAAACAGAAGAGAAGATATGCTGTGCAGAACTGGAAAGAATTAGGTCTGTTTGCAAAGCCGGAAAACAGGAACCATGAAAGGTCTTCAGCCTCAGACACAAATTTTATGTTCTTCATAGAGCTGGGCACACAGCTGCCAATAGAAATTCAAGGGGCACAAAAAAGCTGTCTGTGACTTGTTCAATTAAGATCATTTCACATGTCAATGAAAGCAAAGAAAAGTTCACCTGTAATCTTTCACAGTCCTTCCCACTCCATACCTAGGGTGCATAGATCTCACCACACACGACATGTGGCTCATTCATAGCACAACATACACTGCTATGAATTTATAATACGGGGCTAAAGTAAAGGGCAGAATTAGAGCTTTCTCTCCCTGCAATAAACCATTCTCATGGTGATGAGCAAGATACATTTATCAATCTCTGGGGTGGGCAGGTACTACTGTAATGATGGCAAGCAAACAGTAGAGTATGGAGTACTACAAAGGTAAATTTAAATAACAGTTACAAAATGTTATGTAAACAGCCCAATGAAAAGATGTAACTGCCACTGCTTGTACAGCATCTAACACAACCAGGCTCCTATTCTTAGCTAGTCCCTAGACGCTACTCTAACCAAACAGTATAAAAGCATTCAGTCTTGGAAGCACAGAACTTTACACATCCTGTAGAAGATAATGAGTCGTTATGTTCAGATGAACCCTCCTACTGCATAAGTCTACTGTATATGGGGAAAGAGGCATCAATAGTAAAAAAATCCTGACACACCTGTTGACACACCTGTGCCTTCCAGTAACAGCACTTGTTTCAACAGTCTGTTTTTTCCCCAACACCACTTCTATGTCTCTGCCCTCACTTGCCTTCCCAGAACTCTTACGCTCCCTGCTTATGACATTCAAAATAACTGCCAGATTATACAGCAACCCACATTAAGGCAACTTATATTAAACTGACCCACATTAGTAACTCCTCAGCAGAAAAACTTGGTAGGAAAGTATTAGTAGCACAGGCTGAGGAAGAAACTACTTCTGCTGTTGTTAAAGTACATGTTTGTCAACTCACACTCTCCTCGGGCACAGGAAAACTAGCCTCACATATGAGATTTCCTCCAAGTTTAGAATATACAACTTCACTGCTCTGAACTCTTTCTGAATCTGCACAAGAGCTCATAAAAACCTATCTTTACTACAGCATCTGCTGGCCTGCATTTAAGCATCCCTCACTAATGAATCAATCAGCTGCAAACCAGTGGTGAAGATTTCAGGGTCAACATTGGTATTCACTGGCTCTATAATGGGCTAAATTAAGAACATAAATCTTAGACATTAGTAAAGGATTATTTTGCATTATCTGATTTGAAAATAAGGAAAAAAACCCATGCTTTACTAACTGAAGTAAAACAGAAATTTAAAGCGATTCTTAAGTACTGACTTCAGAGTTTCCACTATTCCTTTGTGGTTTGTTGGTTTTTTGCGGGTTTTTTTCCCCCCCTTGGCTGTCATACAGAAAAGTTAAAATGCTTTTATACATTTCCTAAATTTATTTCATGTCTTGGCAATTCATCTCTTTCAGGTATTTAAAAACTTTTGAATCTAAGGCTTAGAGAAACATGGTCTACTATTCAACTTAATATTCTTTACCATGTATTCATTTATTGTTAAATTTTTTGCCCAGACTAAAAAGCAGAGATTCTTAACCAGTCTCTCTGATGATTCACAGGTGCCAGATCTTCATTCTTGATTTGGGATTATGCATGCCTAACAATAAACTCTTATGATTTATATGGTCATTTATTACTTACATGAACTGCTTTTACTCTACAGATTCTAAAGTCATAGTCAGACTTGCCAAACTAGAGCTATCCAAAGTCTATGATTTCTTTTAACCATAAGAAATAAAGCCAGACCGAGAGCTTGTAACCTAATTTGTGATGACAGAAGTTTAAGAAATCAGAATTATTAATTGACAATTACAGAGTACAACCAACTTATGACAGAGTTGAGCAGAAATACTAGTTAAGGCACATAAATTTATTATTTAAAAAAAGTTCTTTCAGCTTACATCATTGAACTACATATAGATCAGATGATTTCCTCTCAAGCCCTCGAAGACACTCTTGTAAAATACAGGGCAAATATACTTTCATTTAACAGAGCACATCTACTCACATACAAGGCAGCAGGAAAGGATCAGCATTTCTCTGTTCATAGGCCAGTTAGTACTACATTGTGTTAATACTGGCACATAAAACATCTCCTTCCCCTGACATTAAAAATCTTGTCCCAGATGATCCCATACTCCAATAACTGCAGGTGAGACATGTTGATCTCATTAAGTCTTGTCAGCTCATCATGTCCATAGCTACACTTTTGAAAACTTGGCACAAACAACTCACATTTTCATGGTATTTAGAGTATGAAAATAAGAGGCTGAGATTTAACCTAGAACATATGCCAAAAAATCTTCCATTAACCATATTCTTCAAAAATAAGTTCAAAATCCGATCACATCGTATCTTCAGTATAAAAGCCTTTGCTAAAAAAGTAACATGCAAAATTACTCAAAACCCTCTACATTTCTGTTCTGCAGAAGAATCTTAAAAGCTTTGTCACAAGCTTAAATCGGAAACTACAGCAGGTAGGAGTGGAAACTGCAAACAGGAAGTAGAAGTGTTTTTTAATTTCTAGTACGACAATGGTACTATACACAGAAGGAATGAGGAGGAGGGGTTCCTTTTCTGAAAATAGCTAGGATTATGCTGGGGGGGCCTGACCTGAGTAATGATTACCAGCTGCCTACCTTCACTGGTAGCTGCATTCTTCTGGGCTTTGGTGGGCGTGTGATCTGTACTTGAACTCACGTCGGATGAGATGCTTGAGCTGCCCTTGCCTGCAAATGGAGAAAGAGGTGGAGAGAGTGGGAGGGAGAGAGAACAAACATGAGTATCAACTGTGAAACAGAAAGACCTTCCATATCAGAACCTGGAAGAATTCCAGGAAGTTTTAAACTAAGTTTAAAGCAGCTGATGTTATTTTGTACATACTGGGGTAGGAGTTAACTGCATTATAACCTATAGCACGTGCATCTTTACTTGTACTAAGGCTGCAATCAGCCTTTGTGTCACAGGGGCTCTCATTATGCATTTGCTAAACTCTATTGTAAATTAAAAGTTTGTGATTAACAACATTAGAAGAACTTCCATGATCAATTTTCTCATTCAAATACCTCTAACACAGATCAGGACAAATAGTTGCTGATCCTCATCAGCATGAAAGGTTAAATTCAAAATGTGTTAAATGAATTTAAATTTCTGTTTTATGTGTTCACAGCATGTATTCAAGTCACTTTGTCACATAAAAACAAAGGCGAGGTATCTGTTGTTTCCTCCTACACCATGCTCACTGCTTGATATAATACGCCATTTTAAAAACCTAAGTTCTACAGTTGCTGTTCTTCACTTTTTGTTTTTTAACTGTAAATCATAACCAATGTACATTTCTTCTCTTATTTTCTTTCTTAAGATCTTTTGTTGCATTTCCTACCTATTTTTGGGATGTTAAACCAGGTACAAACTACCAGGAGAAGAAATCCAAATACAAAGAAAAAATTAACTCAAAAAGGTACCACAGAAGAGCAGAGGGTGCAAACCCAAAGTTGTCTCTTTGAGTAATTTTTCTTTCCCTTCCCTCACTCTACTCATTCTTATATCCTCACAGGTAAACAATCTCAGTAACTAGTAACATGGAATACACTCCGCTCCACACCAGGAACAAGACCAACCACTCAATCAGCAGTTAGTGAGACAGTTGTAGAGAGAGGCAAGGTAATGAATACAGTTACATTTTAAGAATTTATCTACCCTCACAAACACTGCATCCATGAAGCCTTTAAAAACTATGTCAGTTTTTGGACCAAAATTAGGCTGTATGCAGAAAGCTAGCTGACACCATGTTTCTGTCACTTGAATAAACTTATAATCACAGGAATGTTAGTAAGAGACTTTTCTGATCTGTTATTTCAATCAAGCATTCCTTGGGGGTCTGGGTTACAGTATGCCTGGTTTTCATAACATTTAGATGTAAGGAGGAGGTCTGCTTTTTAAAGGTGCCACAACAGAACAAGGATTTAAGTTTTAATGGGAAACGACTGGAGAATGTGCAAACGTAGGTTGCTTCACAACCAAGGTACTGCCACTTAATCCGTCAGCCAGCCCTAGAGGATCATTCTCCACATAAAGTTGCTTAAGTTAACATGCTCAGATTTGAGAGATGATTGTGGAGTGAAAGGATATTAAAAAGGCCAGAAGGAAGTAAAAAAGATGACTAAGGCTAGTAGTTGGGTGGGGTGAAGAGAAAAAAAAGTGTATTTTCAGTGATTCACTAACTGCTTTTTACATTCCTTTAAAAAGTTAAGCAAACCCAAGAAGCAGTGCCTCTAGAATATCACTTCAATTGCTCTCAAGCTGTGACATGAGTTGGAGTAATAGACTGTGGTCTTTACAGAAATGACTACCCCAAAATAGCTCTCCAGCTAAGGCAGCTAGGATTGTGGTAGAAGAAAGGCAGATGAGAAAAGAGAAGGATAGATGTAAAATGCTCTTTCCCAGGAAGAGACCAGAGAACTTGGAACACCTGCAATAGCTGATAACCAAATCATTATCAAGAAGAAAGGTATTTAGATGGTATTGCCACTACCAGCAACTCCTTATGTACCAAGGACTGCAACTGCAGAGGCAGAAAACAAACTTCCAAGGAGTAGGTGCACTCCTTAACGGATTAATAGAAAGAAAAAACAACAAACAAACAAACAAAAAAAAAGACTGTCTGGAAAAAAAAGCAAATAAACAGGATTTCCTCTAAAAAATTAAAAAAAAAAAAATCTTTTTGGGAGAAAGGAAATCAGTGGTACCAAACAACAGCAGAGTTGTTAGCTGGTCATCTGTGGCATAGGTTGTTTTCGCAAAGTGAATGCCTCCTGTGGCTACATACCTCCTGCGTTAACATCAATAATATTTCTATTTACACCACATACAAGCAAGTCTCCAAGAGCACAACAGAAATATTTTACTCACTGTGGGTGCTGATTTCCAGTCTAATGAATAGCAAGATATTATTTACAATGGCATACTTCTATAGAAACTGAAATGCCAGATACCAGTCTAGATATTTACCATTTAAATCTACTTGAACTTTAAGACATTTCAACCCATCGTGAGAATTTAAAACTAGAAATTAATAAAAAAGAATCCATAGTGTTTACTACTTTGGATGGATAGGAGTTCTTCCTGCAATTATATTTTAAAGATTTTATGAGTTAGGCTCCTCTCTTAGTGTATACAGCCCCAAAACAAGTCTTATTGCTCACTGTCCATTCTGAAACTCTCCATTTGGGTGGGGATGGAAGCAGGAAATACTTTCCAGTAAATTTTCAATTTGTTTTAAATAGTCTAGCAGACACTACTTCTATTCCTTTAGTGCAAATCAAAGCCGTTCGTTTCTAATAGGACAGATTTGGCTATTGCAGACTCATGTACGCATGCAAGAGCCAACACATAAGAGTATCTAAGCATTCTCCAAACAATTTGGGTTTGATAATGGGAGAGAGTGCACCCCTCAGCAAGTTTCTAGAGGATAAAAACATGGAGGAATGAATAATACACCAAGAGGTTGCTGTCATTCAAGGGGACCTCATCAGGCTAAGAAAAATAGGCTAAAAAAACCCCAAGAACCTCAGGAAGTAAGCTCAACAGAAGGAAATGCCAGGTCCTGCATCTGGGGAGAAATAACCCCATGCACCAACACATGCTGAGGATTGAACAGCTAGAAAGTGTCTTGACAGAGAAAGACACCTGGCAATCTAGGTGGACATCAAGTTGAACATGAGCCAGTGATGGGCCCTTGTGGCAAAGAAGGTCACAACAGCACCACGGGCAGCATTAGGAGGAACGTAGCCAGCAGGCTGAGGGAGGTGATCCTTCCCCTCCTATGCTCAGCACTGGCAAAACACACCTAGAGTGCTGGGCTGAGTTCTGGGCTTCCCAGTACAGAATAGGTAGGGACATACTGAAGAAATTCCAGAAGGGCCACGAAGATGAAGGGACTGAAGCATCTCTCTTAAGAGGAAAAGCTCTCAGAGCTGGGACTGTTCAGCCTGGGAAAGAGAAGGCTTGGAGAGATCTTACTAATGTATGTAACTATGTAAAGGAATAGTGTGAAGAAGATGGAGCCAGGCTCTTTTCAGTGGTATCCAGTGACAGGACAAGAGGTAATGGGCACAAATCAAAATATAAGTAATTACATTTAAATATAAGATATATGTACTTATTTATTTTACTGCAGTGATGGGTCAACCACTGGAACAGGTTGCACAGAGAGACTGTAGAGTCTGCCTCCTTGGAGACACTCAAGACCCAAATGGACATTACCATAAGGAGCCAGCTTTAGTTGACTCTGCTTTGAGTACTGAGGTTGAATCAGATGATCAAGGTCCCTTCCCACTTTAGCAACTCCATAGTTTTATAATTCAGATACCTCTGTGAGGACAGTGTTTTATAGACCAGTAAGCTGTGTTAATCATCATGTGATTTCAGCACTTCTAAGAAAATTCACTACACAAATATCTTTCCAACTGACTATGCCATTTTTACCACACCTTAATTTTTTACCTTTAATAATAGTAACTTAATAGCAAAGTACTAGATCTTACTATGCAAATCACCACAAATTTATATATGCAACAAATACGTACCAAAAATAGCTGCAAAAAAGCTCCCAAAGATGTTGCCTTTTTTCCCTTAGACAGCTTATCTTAATCAAGCTCTTTAAGAAAGATCTGCAGACAGCTGCACTAGTAATGAATAACAGCAAGAGCAGTAGCCACCTTCTATGATCCTTAACGTACGCTAAGTTAAATACCCAAAACTAAAACGACATGAAAAAAAAAGCAGGCCTATCATCCAGGGTTCATTTTCTGAAAACCACAGCAAGAAGGGTCCGAAACTGTAGGTAACATTTCCATAAAAATGTTTTAAGCATAAGTTCTATGTTAGAGGAGACACCACCTAGTCCTCAAGTCAGAAAACACCTGACTTGAAAGAGAAGACTTTTGCCATGTTGTGTGTTTGCTGCCTGCATACTACTTTCAGGAATTGTGTTGCAAGGCAAAGGAAAGAGACAAATTATGGTTTAGTAACGGGACTGGTGCTGGCATACATTCAGCAAGTAGCATGAAATCCCAGGTCTCTCACACTCACCTGAAGTCACCAGAGGCAGGGTTCTTCTGGAGTGCTTTTCTCAGGGCACTACGTGCCTAATATGCCATGTAAATTCAAAGACTGACAATTTCCCTAATGCCATAGGAAAATTGATGTGTAGCATAACACTGGTCTTCAGAGATCAGTTCATCTCTCTAATTCAAAAAGTGCTCTGAGAAAGTCATAGCAATTAAATACAACCTGACAGGGGTTCTAGAACAATGACAACTAGAAGGCTCAAACAGAGGGCAATATTGCAATGACTACAGAAGTAATGACTGTATTTGATCCTCTGCTTAAACAAATAAAAGGCCTGCCAAATGTTTCTCTAGCTTGACTTCGTATTGTCTAGAGTTTCCTTCATAGATTCAACTGTTTTGTTATTTCGAAGCCATAAACTGCAATCCAAAAGAAAGCAAACTGCACTATGGTAGTAAGTAGACACAGTGGAAGAAAGCTATTTTCCTACAATACAACATAATTCACACCAGGAGTGAAGGTAGCATGGACTTCACCACACCTGCAAAGAATCACACAGCTACTCAGTTGCAAATCAAATCATGTCTCTGACCTGCTTCTGAAGAAGCAAGAGTATGGATATTTTTTTCCATATACTAGTGCCAAAGCCTTACAATAGTCATAGGAACAAGACTCCAGCAATCTAACCTAGTACGCTATTTCCTACACATTTTATTTTGATCCTGCTGGAAAGAAAATTAGAATAAGGCAAGCATGTAACAGATACTTCCCCTGAACGCTGTCTCTGCCTCCAGCTCTTTGTAGCCCAAGGAATGTTTTTAGTCATAGATGTCTTTGCACTCAATAGACCTATTAAATCTATCCGGTCTCTTTTTCAGTCATGACAGTTAAAATAATGTGTTCCATTTTCTTTTTATCACAGACGGCTATACTGACTAAAACCTCAGGTTTGTTTGTTTTATAGAAGTTTGCATCTTCAGTTTTGCTACCAGAACAAATACCTATATTAATAAAGAGATGCTACAGATTATCCAATGAAATGTTATTGGAAGGTTGTGCGTGAAACTGGGTGGTCTTAATGCATATTTCAAAATTGCTGCTTTTTTCCCAGCTGCTTGTATAGCTACTTATAATCTTTTTTTCAAAAGCATACTGATTAGAGCAGTATTTCTCCAAACACCTCTATCAGTGTATTTCAGGCTGTTAAAAACCTGCAGGACAGAAGTAAGACTAAACACACACAAGGCATCTTAGCCAAATGGAAGCATTTGATAAACACTGGAAAGGAAACAGCATGAACCAGTAAAAAGTAAACTTTGAATTCTGCCAGTCACACTCACTGCTGAGAAGTGTCAAAGACACCACAAGTCAGTCAGGACAGAAGCAACACAGTTTAATATTACCCTGAAAAGTACAGTCTATGATTGCCCAAGTCTGAAAAACCTTTTTCAGAAGTACACATGCAAAGCTGCCCTATTACAGACAGTGATTCTGACTGTGTGGCTGCCACCTTTTCTGTTGCATTTTGTTCTCATTGTTACTGCACATCCAGCCAGCATAGACATAGGCTGCCTGAATTGTGTGATGCAAGTCGTTAAGATAAACGATACGCTACGCATTGACCTATGTGATAGATGAAGGCCTGTCCTGGCAGTGAGTCCCTTTCACTCTGCTCGGGAATAGTTTTACTAGGATTTTTAATTTGTTTAGGAGGGGTTTTTTGTTGTTGTTTGTTTGTTGTTTTGATTTGGTTTTGTTGTGGGTTTTGTTGTTTTGGTTTGGTTTTTTTGCAGCACATTTGCTCTTGGATTCTGATATACAGGCATTCACTTACACTTCTAAGATCTCATCAAGCAGGCTGACTTCTAATATGCCACCCTGGAAAATAACAGCAGCATTAGTCTCAACATCAAGTTTAATCCAGCGATACCTGCCTTCAGCAGGCAGCGATAGTTACCTCAGGAGTTAAATGTACAGCAGGGCCAAATCCACTGTTTGCTGTGCTGAAGTGAAACATTACCCAAAATGCCAAAACAGAAAACCAAAACAGTAATTCAGCAAAAAGAGTAAAAAGCAGTAAAGTCCAGAATAATAGGAGCCATTAATCTTTTTAATTTTCCAAAAACATTATATTGCAAGAAGTCTGAAAATTTTCTCTACTTAAGCCATTAATTCTTAAATAAATTACATAAGTCAAACTTAACTTCTCAACATGAGAGGGCATATACATATGGCTTTTCTACCAGATGATCATTACTTTCTCTTTTACTTCTTCAGACAAGATTTTTTTTTTTTTATCAAATATATGCCAACTACATCAAGAAGAGTTCCAGAAAAAAAACAATCCAAACCTCAAAGCATCAGAGATCATGCAAGAGGAAAGAAAAAGCTCTTTCTCTTCTCCTGTTTCCATGACACACATTATGCTGGTCCAAGTCTTTAAAACCTCAAACGTATCCCTTTACAATCTGCACCTCCAGAGACTGCAGATCCCTAGTATGTTTCTAAGTATTCCCATGGAAATCAGCAGCCCACTGTGATACTTAGGCTTTGAGGATATATGGCATCCTTTAAAGTTGCAATATATCAATTCGTTCATTCAAAGTAAAAGCACAATTTGGACTACATGCTTTGGACAGTCATTCTCCCTGAACTTCACATTTCTACCAATGGAAATTATACGTCATAAAACTGGTTCCCATTTATTAACTCTTAACTGCTGAGCAAACTACCACTGATTTGATATTGAAGTTATCTACCTACAAGTGTTGTCACTCATTGACCTGCTTTCAGCATGGGTTACAGGTTAATTTAAAAAGTCCATGTTTTCCTTCTGCCCTAGAATCTTAGGAGTAGGGTTCTCAAGTTATTTTCTTTTTTTTTTTTCTTTTGCAAATCAAATTAAAACACATGTCAACATAATGCACACAGGTTACAAATTTCATTCCACCCAACATTTGTCAGGATGTGATAAAACAAACAGTAATCTGCACAAACTCCAATCCCAAGGAAAGGAAATAAACTGAATGGTTCACAGGAAGCCTACTGAAGATTGAAGAGTTTCTAGATATGTTTCTTAAGAAACATTGTTTCGGCACAATATTTCTTAAAACACTGTGGAATGCATTCTCTACAATTTTTACATTATTTTTTATTTTTAAATCATAACTCCAACTTCCAGCATCGCTTAATTTGAAAGATGGAATAAATTAGCTATGAAATAGTATACTTAGTTCTGCAGCATTTCTGTAAGTTTTAAGCTTAATTTCAACTCAGGCCACATAGGCCAGTTTGGCCTTTGTTGTTGTTCTTCCAGCCACTGCCTTCCTCACCTTTCCAAGTGTCACAGTGTGCTAACAAAACCTCCTGCAAACGCTAACAGAACATAACGAGTATGCCTAAAGTATCTCTTCTAGGGAGTCAGTCAGCTTACTCACTTTTAATATCTTTTAGGAATTTGTACTTGTTGTGGGTTGCCCAGGTGTTGGTGATGGGTACTCCTGGGTGGCACCTTGTGGCCTGGTTCCAGCTGGCTCCAATGGCCCCACCGCAGGGCACAGCTGAGCCCCTCACAAGGGACTGAACCACAACAAGGTTCAACAAGCCGCTTGCAGCGTGAAGCTGTAATATCGAGGACAGTAAGGCTTGGCTTAATTCTGACATGACTGTGGAAGTTCTGCAGCTAGCAAGACACAATGTTTTATCCACTATACTGCAAAACATTTGAAAAGCTGACATAAAAATACATGCCTAAGATTTAATTTTTCAGGACTGTTTAGCAGAATGATGTTTATTACTAGCAAGGCAAGCTTATTCAGAAAGGCTGGATTAAAAATTTAAAGCTTAAGTAAGATTGTCCATGTAGACCCAGTTTGTACTTGCTGTGCCGTGCTGGAAACAGATTGGATGTACTGGGTTTGTAGTTGGGACAGCCTTAACTGACATCTTTGTGCCAAATAACTCACTGTGATTTCAGAATGGCTGAAGACTTTATTTAATGAAGTCTTCAAGTGGACTCATCTAATCTAATGACTAAAAAGGGGCAGGGCATATAATTCAGTTTTTTCAAGCAACCTGTCTCACTCCTGTACCTCTGCCATGTAACAGTTGACAATATTGATCACTTTTCTAGAGAATTTCAACACTCAGTAATGAGGTTTGTGAACCAACAGCTGCTAAATGGGACTGCTAAAATCGCAATCATTTTTGAAGATAGTACATCTCTGCTTATAAAAGCATTTCACTGTACAAAGTGACAAACAGCACATACCACCGCTGAGTTTATAAAGAAGTAATAATGTGTCATAAACTACTCTGGTGCAAAACCTCTTTGAGGTCTACTAAGCAGTCTGTGTGCCAGAAGGCAATGCTAATTTGCAGCCAAACTTTGCACCCACTCCAAGTGTTAAGTTCTACATTTCAAACACTGGTAAAAGCCCATGAATAATTTAGTCTAGGAGGTAAATATTATTTAAGTAATGCTGCCTGAGAAAGAAAGAATGCAAGTACATTTCTTACTTGAATTCAAAGTCAGAAAACAAGATGAGAAATCTCTAACATCCTCTATTAGTTAACACGACTAGCATGTCTCATGACTGGGTCTTAAAATGCTACCTTCCATTGAAATGGCTCAGCCTCTACTCCAAAAATGGTTCCTACTCTGTAGCCTTCTATTTTGCTGCAAAAACAGGGGAATAAAACTTTGGCCATCCTACCAATCACAGAATTTTCTTAGAAAATCTTACATTCATTCGGTATTGGGTTTTTCATTACACACTGTCTTTCAATCACCAAGGTGTTTTAAGAAAGGTACTTACTCAAGATATGCTGTTCTAAAGTTTAGTTAGAAACAATGCTTCCTTAGTACATACTACCTAAACTTAACTCTACTATTTTAATCCAACAGCTGAAAATAATTATTAAACCAACAAAAAATATAAACATAATCGAGTCAGAACAAACATAATCCCTTTTTTGGCTTTATACTATCTTTGAGAATGTCACCATTGCCAGGTTCTCCAGTGATGGCTGCTTCAAATTTGTTTCTCCCTAAATCCACCAAAATTTAAATGAAATTCTAATCCCTTGCATTCAGAAAAGGCAATGGCTATTCAGTTCGATATGAAACATAAATTAGCAGCCTTCATTTGCACACTACCACAGGAGACATGCCAGTGGGTGGCTGTAGCCCGAGAGGTTGAACTCCCATATAGATTCTGAAGTGGGCGCAGAACCCACTGTTTCACTGGAATGCATCAGGCATTTGGTATAGGTCTGAGTTTTATTAAGTAGTAACATGCTGTCCAAAAGTCCAAAATCAAAACCACCAAATATATGTTTGTCTTCCATGATAATACTATTAACAGTTAAAATCTGTAGTAAGATTTTCACAACCAGTCCCAGCATTTGAATACAAAAGGTTAATACTAAACTTGCACTATGAATTTTAATGCTCATTTCACTTGAAGCACAAGCCTTAGGATATTCTCAATGACAATTTTCATCCATTTATTAGAACTGCATCCAATGTGTACACTAAAATGCAAAGCGCCTGTTAGTGCTGCATGAACAGACTCACTACGTTCACAGTCAAAAGTAGCTGTGAATGTTCTGGCATCAAAGCCCAGCTATCCCGCTTACACCTTATAAGACATCATCAGTCTCACACGTGGAGTTTTAGTCAGCAATTAGAGACGTAACTAAGGCACGCAGAACCTTTTCTTGAATACAGTGTTTAGTCCCCAGTCATACCTCATTTCTCCATCCAAAAGGAAGTCTAAAAGCAAGGCTACCCAGTCAGCATGGCTGCATAACTCTACTTGCTTATATGTGAGAAGGATCCAAAGCAAGTCTTGGTCCCAATCTACTTCCCAGCTCTCAACCCATTTTCAATAGCTGACTTTTACCTCTTCTGCTGAAATCTTACTGCAGATTACTGCTTGTTAACTTCACCAGACCTTTCCCTGGCTAGCTAAGCTTTCACTGGTCCCTGCTCTTAGCCTCCCTTTGTGTACTTAGTTCTTAGCATGACTAGTTTGCAGAGCATCGCTTGGGAAAGGTTGACATATGAAGGTAAATTCTTCAATTTACCAAAACAAGCACAGCAGCAACACAGAGTGTGAAAGCAATTGGTATGACATCTATGAAGCTTGACTGAAGCCTAGATTTTTATAGAAGTCTTTCCACCCGTATAGGAGCTTCTGCATATGCTTAAGTCAGGTAATAGATCTCCAAAACTTCTCCCATGGTATCAGCATTCCTACAGCCTACTTTTGATGCTATTATCCGAAATCTAACAAAGTTTGAGTACCATGCTGAAAATATTACTGTGGAAGTTTCTACTAAAAGTAGAAAGTAGTGTCCTACTTTCCTGGTGTGACACTAAATTGGCACAAGAAGATATAGCATAGATTCCTGAATCTGATTTAAAAAGTAATTCCTTCTTCCTCTATCTTAGTCCTGAGCTGGATGAGCAAACTGAACAGATTCTTCCTGTGAGTGCATGACTATTAAATCAGGTACAGCAGAAGCAGAAGGAACCCACAGCTGGAGGTGGCTGCTGCAGCAGAGTTGGAAGAGTGGGTCTTTTGGCATAATATATAGTAACACCACAATCACCAACCTTACAATAGCCCCCAAATTTCCAGGTTGAATGTTGACAGATAATTAAGTCAGAGCCAACAGTAAGGAGGTGAGGAAGTGAAATACCTTTATCAAGACAGCAGGGAAACAAAGTACTCTGATATCAGTGGTGCACTATGAAAAGCGATGTGAAAATTTTTGACATGACAATACAAATCTGAAAGCCTATGATGACTTTTTTAAGTAAAGAAGAACAAAGGAATCTGATGGCTAAGAAAAATCAGACAAAGATCACTTTACTCCTTTAGATAAGCACAGTCACTTCCAGCTTTTCTTCACTGATGGATACGGGGGCGGGGGGGGGGGGCGGAACGGAAGTGGATGA
>JAOXNO010000013.1:81566592-81584998 GCA_028565335.1 Limnodromus scolopaceus
CCCCCCCCCGCCCCCCCCCCCCCCCCCCCCCCCCCCCCCCCCCCCCCCCCCCCCCCCCCCCCCCCCCCCCCCCCCCCGGAAGTGGATGACTCAGGGATGCAAGTAAAAAAGACTTTGAAATATTCTGGATTATGAAAACTAAATAAAAGAAATTTGTGGAAAAAGGCAGACAGTGGTATTAAGTGGTACCTTAAAGGCAATTAAAAGGAGAAAATCTGCACACTTGAGAAATAGGTCTATATTTTTTCTACTGGCCATCAAGTTTGGCAAAGTTACAAGCCCCATGTCATCAGGTTCAGAAACCAAAGACATCAGCACATATAACAGAATTAAAAACAGTTAAGAGTATGAAAGAAGACATGGTTACAAAAGAAAATTAAATCAAAGTAAGGCTTCACACTGTATACTTGAGAATCAATTTTGAACTTCATAGAATTCAGAGAAAAAAGGACAAACAAATCTAAAGAAACTAACACTGCACTGACCACAGAAAGTCTGGCAATGTTAGCAAGCAAAAAAAATACAAACCCAAACAAAAACCCAAACCAAACCAAACAAGCAAACAAACAAAAAACAAAACAAACAAAACGAAAACCTTCCTGGGATCCCTCTCAAAAAACAGTACCTCCCTGATTGTTTTTAAAACACAGTTTTAACAGATAATTTTATTATAATAGTAATAATTCCATTATTCCTATTGAAAACTCTCTGTAGTTTCAATTGCATAACTTAATCATGTTCTGGTCTTAACTCAGCACAGACTGTGCACATTACAATTTGCTGCCGCAGTCACTGCCTGAACACTGGGAATAGATGCTTATCTAGCAATAGAGGCTCATCCATCCCCAGGACGTGAGCAGGAGAGTAATTCTCCATAGAAATAATGTGGCTTTCAATGCCAGTTCATAATTTTTGGTTTTTTCTGCAGCATTATCTTTATTTCAGCTGTTTTCCACATAAGTTTTCCTTTTGAGAGAACATGGAAACTCTCAGAATTAAAAATAAAGCATCAGCTATGAGACATTAGAATTTCCTCATCTATTTTAAGCATAGCATACTCAAGGTATCCCAACAGACTAGCAACAAAAAGACAAAGGACATTTTTTAGCCTGCCCTTCAACCTTCACTGGGGCACTGTTATTTATAATCCTTATAGGTATTCAGTTGGAAAAGGACACATTAAGGCAAAACAAAAGGTAGCTAATATCTACCCTGCTGATAATTCAGTAATTATTTTTGAAATTTTTTTTCATTCTTGCTATTAAGTACTATGTATGCCACCGGCATAAAGATTGCTTGGTTATATTTTGAGAATAAAAAAAATAAAAGTCCTTCTGATGTATATTTGTGAAGCTCAGACTGAACTGAGTGATTTTATAAGAATTTCAGAATCATGTTGCTCTCAAAAGTGTTTTATCCAATATCTTCGTGAAAAGACGTGCTTCAGTCCTCTTTCTCTCCTGCAGCAGACAGGAAATAATTCTATTCTTAGGTATGATAAATCATATTTGTAGTATTATCAGCACCGCATTAAGAAAAAAAAAAAAAAAACATTGAAGATAAGTATATCTGCAGCAGAAGTAAAGTGAGCAGAAACAACAGGACAGCCACGAATAGCCAGAGCCAAGATAAGCAGCTGGAAGAAGGGCAAGGACAGCAACTGCTTCACCTTAGTTTAGCCCAGCCAGAGTAGCCCACACAGTTCAACTTTAACCAGCCTAGACTTCTTGCATTTAAGACAAAACCAGAAAAGGTAATGAGAGGTAGGTTAGGCTTGTAAAGTCACAAGAGTCTTTGGCAAAGGTGTAGGACTGCCAGGACACTGGAAGCCAAAGGGGTTAGCCACATTTATATACAGTGGGTATGTTTCTGACCATAACAGTCCAAACAATCTCTAGCTCAGGATGTTCTTGTCTAGATGGTTTCTGGGAACCAAAAGCATACCATGAGAAAGTTACTACAGTTATGGCCTGGAAGGTGCTGTTAGCCCAGTCTGTTCATGCCCACCTCTCTCCCCCTTGGGCTTCCCCCTACCTGCCCACAGCCCAGGACCCCATTTCAGCCCCCCCAGTGCCATCATTCCTGCCCCAGCAACACCACAGCAGGCTGGTCTCCAGCTCCCTACTGCCCTGCTTTGTGCCACACTGATTCTTGTAACATTCATTTGTTAATGCTAAGTTTCTTCCCTGACTCAACTCATCACCAGTACAGAAGAGGAGGGGGGGAGGGGGCAGAGAAAGACACAATGCTTTCATTGATATCTTGTCATTTGGCACCAGATCTTCACCACATTTACTGCAATGTCATGTGAACAGCCTGAAACACTTGGTGTAACCTCAGTAAATCATCTCTGCTTCTTGATCCCACTTTAACACATATGTTTTAATTAAACAGTACTGGTAAAAACTAGCAAAAGCCACAACAAAGAAACAAAAAAATATTTTCTAAAATGATCCAACAAAAAACATTTTTAAGATTTTTAATAACTGAGGGAGTTGTTAAAAGTTCAGAGAGGGCATATAAAGTGGTACAATGGCCTACGGCAATGTAACAGCAACAATTCCAGAAGAAAAAGTTCATTATCTCAAAAAAATTGCTCTCGAGAATCAAAGGGTTGGTAACATGGGAATGAAACTAGAAATCCAGATGGGGCTGTCAACTGGTCTGAGGCTAATGGAAAACACAGACCAGAGTCTGTGGTCAACAGGCTAAGGCCCAAGTGTCCTATCTGCAAGTTCCTTCTGGTTGTCTCCTTGCATAAACTTCCACACAATTATTCGTTTAACAGTTTTTGCATCATTTGGAAACTGACTACACTACCTGTGTAGTGCAATGAAGGGAGATGGCCCAGTTGGCTCTATTCAAGGGTGAGCACCTTGTTCCTTGTGACTTTGAAAGATGTGACCTGATAAACCAAAGGAAATTAAAGGCTGCTCTTCTGGAGTCTGTTTATGGCAGACCCATTAGACCAAAGTATCCCAGCATGAACAAAATGCAACTCAACTTTTTCCAGTGCTTTCAGTCTCTCTGGT
Source organism: Limnodromus scolopaceus (assembly GCA_028565335.1). Classification (NCBI taxonomy): domain Eukaryota; kingdom Metazoa; phylum Chordata; class Aves; order Charadriiformes; family Scolopacidae; genus Limnodromus; species Limnodromus scolopaceus. Next base: position 81,569,625 of record JAOXNO010000013.1, read on the forward strand.
TAGCTTCATTTTGCTGAAAGCAGTCATCACTGTTAACTCACTTCTGAGAGCTAACTACTCCGACTCCTTGACCACAATCTGTCTGACAAGAAACATTCTCAATGCAACTTCCAAGAAAAGAATAGAAAGGTCTGACAATTCAGCTGTGTGGGATGTATTTTTGTATCTTTCTGCATTTGCTCCAACCTGTCAGACGATTTCTAGCACCTAAGTTTAATAAAATTCACAATCAGATTAGTAAGTTTTTGCTAGCAGACCGAGCAAATCTGGACATTTGTATGCAAAAGTAGAGCGTGGAGCAGAGAAGTTCTGCCCTGGTAATTGACGACACTTGTGCATTTCCTCCCATTCCCTCCTTTTTGAAAAATCTTGACTAGTGCCATATGGCTCCTTTCATACCTAAGCACTTGCTTAACTAGTACGCATCTACTTTTGTAGTTGTAGGCAACAGCAAGCTGCATGTAATTTCCAGGGAAGCATATAGTTTACATGAGCCAGAGGGAAACACCTGCATCTCTCTGGTCTTGGTGTGCCCATGGCTGCGTATCAGATCAAAACATAGCTGATGTCAAAGAGACACAGGTGCAGGAAGCTTGCTCCAGTGTTCATTTCCACAATATCCTTTTAAAGGGACAGCTTATCCTTTGCTAACTACACTTAGGAGAGCTGCTAACTGCTCATAGAATTTTTTTTTTCCTAACATATGTTTTAACTAAATGCCACGATAAAATTACAGTTTGAGAAATGCTGCTTGCCATGCCAAGAACCTGACTTACTCCTCTTAAAATTTAGTCTTCAGAAACCATCTGTACTGTGACAACAAGGAGCAATACTGCTTGTCCAACCCAGTTAGAAGTTTTGCTGATTTATCTCATTCTCTACCATGCTACTGAGTGAAAACCACTGCTCTGACACTAAAAGGGCCTTCAGAAGGTTTCAAGATACTCTCCTACTAGTTCATTAGTATGTAGTGCAAAATACAATTGAACTGAAATGCAAAAATAATTCCATATATCAGGGAATAATTACCAGTGGAATATGTACTGATACTGAATCACTAGCACCCATTTACTCAAGCTGACTTCTCCAAAACTATACAACATACTGAAGTAGCCATTTCTCACTTAAACATTGTCCAAGTATTTCCTCAGGACCTCCTTACCTTCATTAAAGGAAATTTAAGGCTAACATTTTTCTAAACATAGCTACAAGCCCTACAGCAGCAGGAAGACCATCACAGTCCTACACCAGCTGGAACAATCAAGCCCACTAACTCTGTCCAGGGAGGACACTGGGTACCCAGACCAGGTCCCAGTAGGGCAGCAGCAGTCTGTGTTACTATTATCCTCTCTTCAGCTGGTGCCCCACATTCACAGGTAGTAAGCAATATTTGCAAACATAAATGGAGCAGATCAGATTTTTGCACTGAGGCCCATACTTTGCAAGAATGTATGTCAGCTCAAGCCAGCTCCGGCAGCATTTTAAACCAAATAATTGCATGTTCACCTTAAATGCACTACCAGAGGACCTGAGAGAAGGCAAGAATATTTAAAATCATCCACATTTGTTTTTTCATTGTTTGCTGCTCCTTTTGACAAAGGTGATGACAAGCTTTATTAGATGTTACTGCTCAAAACATCAGCAATGACAGTCTGTAGAGGAAAGAAGGGGAAGTGAAAAATACAAGAGAAACTTATCCTATGCCTATGTCAGAAAACAAGTAGGAATAAATATAAAGAATTGGGTAGCAGAAGGGGGGGTGATATAATCAGTATTAAAAAAAAGAAAAAAGCAAACCTATGCTTCCAACAGTGTGGAACAGATGTTTGTACTAATGTAATGATCATACTATACCTCCGAAATAAACCACAATCTACCAAAAGGAAGTCACTGTAGGAAAACAACTGAGCTGATTTTTGGACAGTAACACTACCACTGTTTCTTTTATAAGAAGGTTCCCTCTGCAACCATTTTACTAGGTACAGCACACAAGACATCAGCATGGCACGTCTAGTAATTCGTAAGAATAGAATACAAAGAATAAATACTATTTGAATACCCATGCTGACCAGAAAACTCAGTGAGGGACTTTATTTCTGTATATAAATGCATAAAGGCAGATGTGTACAATCAAGAAGAAATGTAATAGCGTTTCCATTTTTAAGATCAATTCAGAAACAGAAGTCATACAATGCAACAACTGCACCAATATTACTTCTTTGAAATTCATGATTCCTATTTCAGATGCCCCTGAACGCCTCACAGCAAGCTTTCTCACTGGCTACTTTTTAAGGTGCAACGCTCCTTGACCTTTTCCTTTGTAATACAGCACACTTTTTGCTGAAGTGAAAAATAGTCTCATTTGAGCCACAGTAGTAAAATTCAGCTTCAGGAATCATCACCATAAAACCTGAAGCTGCAGAGACAGGGATCTGTTAATGACAAACATCTCTGGTAAATAATTCCACTCACAAATGACTGGATACATTTTTAATATCTAAAGCATTTTAAAACATACACAACTATTGAAAATCCTTTGCCAAAGTGGTTTTGGCAGACAAATGAAGAGATGGATACTGAGCACACGTCCACTGGACTGGGTGAGACAGAAAGGTCGATCCGTCTCTGACCTCTGGCTGACAATACCAGACAGCAGATGCCTTTTTGGCACAGCTATCTCATCTGACTGAAGAAAAGCACACCTCTCTCAGGTGAGATCACGCCTTTGTCATTTTCTCTTACCTTAAAGGCACATAACAGTTATTAGGAAATACCTGCTTGAAAAGAAACCTTTTTTGAGGAATCCATTATGTAAAGCTCCATTTTTCACCAGGTTGACCTTTCACTGTGTAAAACTGTCCCTATTTCAGAGGGGTAAGTCTCAGCTTTCATAACCCTGCTCCACTGGCTTACAAAAGTGCAGACTAACCTTCCTTAAGCATTTTGCCAGTCTCCCTTTCCAGAATAGGCACCACAGAGAAAAAACCTCTTACAGCAAGAACTCACATCGCTTGCACTGTTCATTTTAAAAGTCAACACAATGAAAACTATCCCCAGGCACTACCTCACACAATGGAGGTACGACTGGTTGATTCAGGCTTGTTCATGGTTTACTGTACCCGTCTCGCTCGTTGGTCCACTGAAACAAACCAATCAAGTGGCTCTTTCTTCACAGCCTTCAATTCCAGCTACTCCCTTACTGACGTCCACTGGTACTTTCCCAAGGTGCCCTTCAAGATAATGAAATCTCTTTAAAGCTACCTCACCTTTTGACTCTCTCAGCTAATGTTGTATGTGACTTAAGGAGTCTGCCAGTAGGTAGGCAAATATCTATCAAGCCAACTAGTATTAAATTAAATACTTTTTTTTTTTCTTAAGTCTGTCTTTCTATATTCACCTGATTCATTCAACACACAAGACAACAAGCTCTGGAGGACTGGAATTTTTTTCTACTGCTGCAGTCCAGCAGCAGGAACCAACCAACCCAACCATCGTTTAAATTCTGGAAGAGCCCAGGGAAACCTTTTTCTTCATTTGCTGGCAAGGCAAAGCAGTTAATCTAATTTTCACTGAGGAGAGCAGCAGAGAATAAAAACCTCTCTGCAAGTTGATCAAATACCCACCACAGCGGGTAAAACAAACTGCCAAGTGACATATAACAGGATCCCTGCAAAGGAATGCAGGGTCATCATACACACTATCTTTCACAACGATTTATTTCTTTTTAAAAGTTGTAAAAATCAGGGGATAAAGTAGGTGGTCATGTCACTCTTCATCTAACAAGTCTGCACTGGCACAGAGCACTGAACTAGACTGACTTCCACGACAGCGTTGTCAAAATCCACAAAAGCATTGGTAATTGACGGATGATTGAGCTGTGTGCTTGCACACAGCTACTCACTACTTCTCCTGCTCAGGCGGGAGGAAGAGATTCGGTTCACTGACAACTTTACAGGACTGCAGATGAGCTTGTTTGCTCTCCATCTGTTCATCCCCTTTCAGTCTCCGTTCAAACTGGAAGAACACTCTCTGGAGAGCACAATCTCCAGGGTGCATCAGGTTTCTCATCAACACTGACTGCTCAGTCAGACTTTGCCTATGGAGAATGTTTTAGTTACGACACACTAGAATTTGGCAACAGTCCTGGCATTTAATTAAACAGCCGTTTTTTGAAGCAAAGCCCATGGCAGGGCAGACTAAGAGACAGAGAGGCTTGATGATGTGCCTCATAATAGCTCTTTCCCTATGGCCCAGTCCTGATTTCATGAACAGTCCTGTTCTACCAGGAATGCAACATTTCAGACCACTGGGTGCCTAAAATCAGGCTAAAAGGGGTAGTCTACACCCAGGAGTACAAAAGCCACACACGTTTTCCAAGAGCAGTCAAAACTGTAGTTGACACTGACTTCAGGCAAATGAAAGCCATACAGCCAGTATCAGGAAAAGATGGTCTGGGTCTTTCCAAATTTCCTTCTCCTGTGAGAAACTGTCCACAGAGTAGCCACACCACCCCATTTCCCTAGACACTTACAAATGTAAGGTCCAACAGACAGATAACAAAATAGCAAACATAACAGTCAGAATTTTTTAGGCATTTTTACCTAGAAAGTGACTTTTCCCCCATGTTACAGAGAAAGGCCGGCACCGTTGTAACAGTTTAAAGACCTCTTGCTTTAACACAGAATCCTTAACCTTGCTGCCAGGTCTGGAGGATAATTTTAAAACTTCATTCCTATGATCTAGCATTACAACTTCTAGTTTCAGCCTTTTTTCCCATGACTGATTTATATCCCTCTGAACATTCGTAGAGGAACCAAGGATGACTCCCCAGAAGTACTCACAGAGTAAGCACATCCGCCCAGAACATCTGTTCTACCTCTGGGAGACAAGACCCGTTTCTAGTTTCACAGTTCTGAACAAAGTAGTCTTAAAGGAAGTCTACATTGAAGGTAGAGTTCCCACTTTCTCCAAGCACTCTAACAGCAATTTCCTACAGATGTTCTCGTTTAAATCAACATTTCCATTCTGGCCCTCTAAATAGGATCTTTTACACAGGTTCTAGCATTCTTTTATCACAAATTCTTTCTCTGGTGTACAGCAGCCTTTCTCCTGCCTTCAGCTGTACACCACGCCATGCTAACAATCCATGGTCAGTTTAGACTCAAGTAACACAGCCTTGATCCTTAGCTGTCTCCATACAGCAAGATGCCCACTAAAAATTTTACTGTAATGGTCTCCTCCCTGCACTGCTCAGCATTTTGCACCACTGACTTCATGGCACATCTACTTTTCCACTCCACAAAGTTCCTTCACTGTAGTATAGTATAGTCCTTTTGCAGCAGAGCTGTTTCCCATCGTTATTCACAAATTACAGAAGCTCATCTAGTTCAAAGCCAATAATGAAAGTGTTAGTCAAGACAGGTCTCTGAGGGAACAACAACAGAAATATCTCTATTGTGGTAACTCCCTCTTGAAAATAACTTATTATACTCTTCACGTCAGCAAAGCTTTTGTTCACTCTAAGTCCCATTTCAATCCCCATTTTTTAACTCCAGCAGGAAGCTGTAACAGAGGATTTAATTAGATCTACACAGGCAAGGCTAATGCAGTAGATGTCTTACATTTCATCTAGAAGAAAAACACCTTTGCCAAGACAGCATCTCTTGTCTGAGTTCACATTTAACTCTTGTGCTTGATCTCTCACCTTCAAAAATGCACAGAATTGGAGATGACGACAATCAGGCCAACCAACTGAATCAATTATTTCCCATTGAGTACTTAATTTCTCACTTCTCCGCTCAAACCACTGCCATCTGCTCCCCAACCTGAGAGGCTACCAGAAAATTGCTACTGTACTGTGTTTGGGGTTTTTTGCAGTTGTTACCCTATATTAGGCCTCTCCACTAGAGCATGAAGAGGATTCTGAAAGAGGGCTGAAGGGTTAACACACAAACTCTGTGTGAATTCAGTTTCCTTAAGCCTTCGAAAGGTCTGTGACAGGCAGGATCTGCCCAGGCTGGCCTCACTACGTGACAAAATTTGGACTACAACAGGACTAGGACTAGCATGCTCAGAGGCTAATGCCTTGTCCCAGGAGACAGGTTTGCAAGAACTACTAGTGGTAGGGGAAAAGGAGAAGAGACAACAAAGAGCTATAGTGACCCTGCAGGTACCAACCAGGAGAAAAGACACCAAAACTTTGGAAGATGCTCTCCTTTTCTGAAATAAGCACTAAACAAAAACAACTTAAGGCAGAGCTTCCTTTCATTAAGGAACTAAAACTGACATAGGTTTGGTTTTGATATCATTTTTCACTAAAATTCAGCTTGACAAAAAGGAAAGTTTGAAAATATAACGCAGCAGCATCGTGTTCAACGTAATGACAGCAATTACCACAAGCATTACAAACACCTTACATCTTCCTATCTGTGAACTGTCAATCATTAAGCTTTCTTAATGGCACTTGGAGAGAAAAGGAAGAGTAAGACACCAAATATATGACAGATCCATTCAAAGGTTTCCTCTTGCTTTCTTTCAAGCCAATCTAAAAAAAAAAAACCAACCAACACACCAAAAAACCCAAACAAACAAAAAAACCCAAAAAACCCCAAAACCCTCAAAACAACCTCCCCAAAAAAACAAACAAACAAAAACCCAAAAGTAAGCAAACAAAAAACCCACACAAAACAAAACCACTACCAAAATGCCATCAAAAAAACCCCTAAAACAAACAAACAAAATGTAACACAAGGTTGAGTGAAGACTCATAGGGCTGATTTATGGTCAAACTCCATAAAAATGAACTTTGACTTTTAAGTTAGTCAATAAAGATTCATACTGGCACATGTAAAAATTGAAAGCTAAGCACCCACAAAACCAACAAAAATACCCCAAAACAGCAATAAAAAAAGCCCCACATGAACAAGCCAATAACAGTAATAATATCTGCAGCTAAAATAATTGAAAAGTTATGCAAGTCAAGCTACTTGCTTGAAGTCTAACCCATGTTTTCAAGAATAGCTGATATTGGTAAGCAAACACTGTAGTGCTTCAGTGCATGAAAAACTTTGTATATTTGGCCATCAGAACCCATTAAATTGAGCAGTTTCCAGACAAAGTACCTTACAGGGAAGATGTGAAGTTGGACTGTCTTTACAAGCACATTGCGTGTTCAAACAAAAATTTACGGGCATTGGAAACATTTTAAAATTTTCTCTGCTGTATACAATAGCTGCAGTATGGTATTATAAGTTGTTCTCATGCCAAGATTGGATTTCTACAGGACACAGTAGCAAACATGCAATTTCAAATTTAATCTTATTTGACATATCAGATTTTAAATTCTTGTATGCATAACCATTTTAACTCTAAAGAGAGACATTTTTTAAAAAACAGAGGCTAAAATTCTCCACAAAAAATCCAACAAGCTAATGGCTGTTAAAATTCATATGACTGCAGTGATTTCAAAACACAAAGACACCTTGACAGCTGGTACGCATTGTGAATGTAATTTCTACTATCAAGATTAATAACAGCAGATTATTTTTCTCCACCTATTTGAAACCAGTAATAACTGTATTTTCTGGGTCATGGCTATGACTAGGCCAGTAATTTCCATTCAACCTAAGCAAGAGACAATGGGAGTCCTGATGACCTTGAGCAAACACCTGTTTCTGTACACCCACATTTTAGATGAGGCTTCTGGAATGTGTTTCCACCAAAGACCGCTATTAACCTGCTATGTGTGGAGTTGAGAGAAGTAGTGTGGCATGCAGGCAAGACAGAGCACAGCTGAAGTAAAACAGAGAAACACATTGTACAAAAGCTTATGCCACTTAGGGCCAGCAAGGTAGACGTGTCGGATCCCATCTCAGAAAGTTACCCTTTCAGTCTCCTTTTATCAAAATAATATGTAACTGCATGCATACTGGTAAATGACATGCATTGATTTGGTACCTTACAATACAACTGTATTTTTTCAACTACTACTTACATTTGAATTCTTAAAGAAACACTGAAAGTTCCAACTACAATCTGATTTTGTAATGGGTTAGAGTACATGCTCAGTGTCAGGCATTCCCCACACAGCTTCCAAACTCACTCAGAAGTCACAAGGGCTCTTTGCATTCCATTGCCAAATTTTATTTTTAACATAAAGAATCTATATGCTTATTATTCTTTCATGTCAAAGGTTCCAATGGTTTCATTAAAGCATTGCAATTTTTAACCAGGCCTTTCTAAACCATAACTGCATTATTATATGCCAGTTATTGTGAGAATTAGTATTACAAACACTTCACAGTCTACATATCCTTTAGCAGCTCTGCAAAATCAATCGCATTAAAAGCTACCCAAGAACACCTGTGTAGAAGTGAAAACTGTCGCAACGAATGCTAAACGTTCTCTGTAACTATTCTGACTGCCTAGCAGACCTGCTTCAGAAAATGTTCTAATAAGCTAGAGCTCTCTGTCATATTTGTAAATGCTGGGGTCGATGTAGTTACTTTTATCAACATTCTCATCTTCAGGCAACATCATATTAAAAAGGAGGGGCAGCCATGATTACCAGTAAACACTTGATGTGTTGGTCAATTGTGCAAACAAATAAACAAGCCCCCGGGAATAATAACAACTTATTATCAGGGCTTAACACAGACTGGTCTTAGCTGAAGTAGAGGTCTTAAACAGGCTAGACAGACTGTTAAGCTTCTGGGTCCTGTGCCTGCTACAGATGATTTGGGCAAGAATATGAACAGAAACAGAAAACTCATGATAAAAGCAATCCTCAACACATGGGCCCTTTAACAGAAGTATAAATTAAGCAGAACACAAAAAGAACATATATGATTTCCTGTTAAAAACAAGCAAAATATTTACCTTGATCTTCTCATGGCAGGAAGTCTGAATTCCTGCTTGGAAAAATTTGAAGACCTAGTCACACTGGGAGCACACTTATATCTACTCATGCTGTCATTTTCCATATGTTTCTTAGCTATTTAAGATTTCTGTATGAAATGAGAACTACTTCTTCCTACTATGTTTTTGGAACTTACCTTGACAATTCCTATAGTGCTTCTTATTAGAACTTTTTTTAAATTTAATTTTTCAATGAATCAATCAATGACTGGTAAATCATGCAGATACTTTAGCTTTAAATAAAAGACCTGACATTTAACTAAGAAGTAATTAAATTGCTTCTGTATTTCGAGAATTACATGATCAAGAGTATACCTAAAATTCAACCAACATGTATAGATGAAAAAACTCCTCAGGCCTAAGTTTCCTCTACTTACACTTCCACAGAACAAGCTTCCTTGACATGGGTTTCCCCCAGTTTGAATCACCTATTACAGCTGTTTGCTAATGTGAGATGGGAAGGACCAGGGCATGTGAACAGTCAGTGTTTCCAGGTCTCAGTTGCTCTGTTTAATCCAGAGCATTAACGTAGATTCCCCAACGCGGGAAGCAGAGCCATGTTGACATGCCTGCGGGTATCTGATATCCAGCTGCCAGGAGCTTTTACTGCCAGTAGACATAAAACATGAACAAATAGGCCAGTAACAAGAACACTCCTTGGAGAAGAGCAGCAGATGCTTTTAGTAATGTACCTAAAGTATTTAGAGTACTAAGTATTCTTCTTTTAAGAGTATCGTCCATGAGAGAGCAATAGTCTTCATTAGGTCTAAAGAGAAATATGACCTACAAAGTGTCGGAAAAAATTAAGCCATTACTACCAGACATTTATTTAGATATGGAGCATCCCTCCTCGTGATGGGAAAGAATTTCAGTCCTGTATTAGTCCTATATTGGAGGAAATGCTCACCATACAAAAAACAGTATTCAGGAAAAGGAGGCCTAAGCAGGATTAGATAATTACAAACAGAGACACACGCAAATTACACAGCTTTTGAGTCAGAGCCGTTATCAAGCTACAAAATCTGCTTTTTGTGTGATTCAGCCAATAATCACAGATAGTAAATGGGTCCACTTGCGTGTCTTCTATCCTTATGAAGGAAGAAACATAGACCCCGCAATCCTATTCTTCTTAAACCCCTGGAATGGCTTCAAGTCCATAAAGGAATTCTGCACAACTTATTTGAAATTCATAGGCCAGATCAACTTTAGAAACTTTTGCTGAAGAAGCAACATCCATTAGCAACAGCATTTCTTCCCATGCAAAGCTTCTACATTGATGATGATCTCAGTTTAGACAATTATATCAGCAATAAATGGATTCTTCAAGGGTACTTTACCTGATCTGAGGAAACCATCATAGTCTCCATTTGAAAAATACCCTTTTCCCAGGATAAGCCAAACTAAAAGGGCTTACAAACTATACCTAGCTGGTAGATTAGCTCTGACTATATGTTCACCCTCAGTTTTAAAGATAGTCTCATCATTCTGAAGTATAGACTTCCAGAAGAACAAGCACACCTTCTGAATGCAAACAGAGGCTTAAACTTGCAGAGTCACTCTCAGTGAAAACTGTCCCAGTTGGACCCATCAAGTCCAAGCCAGGGCTTGGAGCTAAAGCAGTCCCATGTGATATGAGCAAAGTATTGGAGAAAAAGCTATTTCAGGGTTAGATGAACTCAAGCAACGATACGCTTCAAAGCTTTTACTGTAAAAATGTTTTATAAAACCCATCCCTTATTGAGAGTTATTGAAAACAGATGAACAATAAAAATGCTTATGCAGGAAAAATAAAAAGCTTGGAAAAAAGCAGCTTTATTTCTTATGGTCCATAAATCCAATAGTTAGAGATGTACTATACATGTGACAAAATTGAATTTCCAGAACCCTAGAAGGGTCCTTTATCATTCAATGCAAATTCATGGAGCTTCAATTAATTTTCTCATGTTGAGAGGAATAGTTCACACAACTAGGTTAATACGTTGTCACACAACAAGGCTGTACTTTTGGAGTAGAGCTAGAAAAGCAGCATACAGGAAGGAAAAAACAGACTCACCCTCCCTAATGAAATTTCTCATATTGCTGCTGCTCTGGGGCTCAACCACGAGATGTCAGAAACAAATATTTTCAGATAACTGTAGTGATGCATGATCATGACCTGCAGGATTTCATTTTTAAACAGAAAAATATGACTGCAGCTTTTCACTTCTACTGACTGGTGTAGTCAGTAGAACTGTAGTATTTCAAATAAGGAGCAGTGAAGACCTAACAAGAAAAGCACAGCCACACGTCTCTCATTCCTGCTTCAGATATCACTCATACCTCTAAAAAAAAAAAAATCATATATATAAAAATTATAGCTTACAGGTTCTGACAAATAACTCTTCATATGATCTCATTAAACCAGTCTTTCTTTGGGATTCATTAAGGGTTACTGTGGAGGATGGTACATCAGGCTACAGGTTTCAGCCACTACATGTATTTCAGGCTGTGTGCAAAGGTACTTCCAGGAACATCTTTATAGAGAGCAATCTTGCCCATACAGCCCTTTTCTTCCAATTCCTACATCTAGCACCGGTTGATAACTGCCAATAAGATTTTAATTTAAATCATGAATCACTGGACACATACAGTCACTACACAAACCCTGAGCTCTCAGCATTGAGAGACGAGCATCACCTGCATAGTTAATACACAACATTTCTTAGGATAAGAGCAAAGAATTAGTATTAATAGACTCCATGACAGAAACATAACAGCACAACATGCAGAGTCTCTCCCTGAAGAAACCCATACAAAAAAAGTACTGCTCTGAAGGACAAACACTCAGACACCCATGTTACCCACAGCAGCACACTCTCACAGGTCAAGTACACCGTTTGGGTTAGCAGAAAGGACACCAATCAATCCCAAGGAATCAATTACCATTTAGAGGTTAGTAGCAAGCAGAAATAAAGATGTTCAAGTCTAAATAGCATTTTTACATCACACATGTGCGAACAACATTTTAATATAAAAGTGGTGCTTTGTTACAAATGAGGCATAAAGTACTTTGCAACAATTTATTTTATTGTCATTAAACATTCAAAGAAGCACCAACTCTAGTCTGTTTACTATGGCCAAATGCCCAGATTTAAATGTTATATGTATTTTTTTTATCGTGCATCTGTTTAACCTAAAGATTTAACCTAAAGAGTTTAGGCTCCAAGAAAACAGAAGGCAGAAAATACAAACAACTTTGCCTTGAGGTGAGGGGACTTGCAAACTTGGCAGGTAGTTAATCTTTACAGCAATGCAGGTGAAGTTTTGACAAGACTGAAGATTCCCAATTAGTTGAGGCAGTACAGAATCATCCAGCATTTTACATCAATTTCCTCACACTTAGACAGACTATCTGTCCTTAGCATCCTCCACTACAACTGCAACTCTAACTAGCAAGAGGAAATCTATACTACTAAGTGAAAGTGGGAAAAAATCCTGCCTACAAACTTGCCTGCAGCTCTGGTACGTACTTGAGAACTCACCTATGGAGTCAGGAAATTTTGGCAGGGACAGGGAGAGGTTTCTCCCTTTCATACTTGATAATCAGCCTCTGAACCTCTGGCTTCATTTCCCCCTCTGCTTTTCTGGAATGAAGGAGCCTTGATCCAGTTCTATGACTAGATTTATGAGAAATGTGTAACAGAGACCCAGTGGGCAGCAAGGCCCAGTTCTGTCACTCCTAAATTTTCCTTTGCTTCAGAGGAGTTTGCTGGCTGCTATAATTTAGTTGGCCTTTCGTATTTCCTGTGCCTCTCACAGACAATAAACAGAAATATTCCAGACATTACTTTTTGTCTGGATCCCAAGAAGCATTTTCAAAACAACACAAGCCCTTGGAGTGCCCACTCTCCCACACTTCTCCTCAAACTACACAGCAGAAGAGAAATACACTCCTCTGAAGAGTCATCTGTGTCATTAAGCAGCTTCTTAGCGACTTCACAATTTGCTCAAAAGGGATTAGGAGGTGTAAGGGAAAAGTCTTCACAATGTTAAACACTTCTGGACAGTCTGAACCACACAAGAACAGAAGAAAAACACTACCTGAGCTGCAAAGAGTCAAGCAGCAGTTGCAGCCAGCCAACCATCTCCACATGGGAGCAGGCCTAAGGTTTAATTAACTTTGAAAACAGCCATTGAATGACGAGGAACTTTTGTCAGACTTTACAAGAGGGCAGCAGGCAATTGGATTTACAGTGAACCCAAGGATCAGAGAATCAGAGACAAACAGTCATATTTGTCTCCCAGAATACAATAAAGTGAATCCAGACGCCATCTTAGACTGCTGTTTGCTTTCAGTGCAGAGAGAGAATTGAAGAGGAGATGCCGAGCAGCTCTTGAAGGAAAAATACCAAATTTGACTCGAAATCACAAACTTAAATTCCTTTGACAGCTTCTGGATGGATTCCTTACCTATTCCGTTTTCAACTTCATTCATTCAAGCCCCTACCTGGAAAAATGAGAACATCTTTCTTAACTGATCTTTACTGTTCCAACACTGTTGCAGAGCTTTGTAGGAGTTCACGCTGGGAGATGGCACAGGAAGAAATTTAAGTGGACAGCTTTTTTAAAAACACTTTTGAAAGCCTTCGTGTCACTTACTTAAATGGTGTTATCTAATCATAAGTCCATTACACTTAAGAATAAATCTTCATGTAAGTGGAAAAGCAACAACAACATAAGATAGGAAGAGTTCTCCGTCTACCACTCACAACTAATATGGTCTCTTCAGAGGAGTTTTCTTATGTCTACTATAAAGAGTCAGTCTTCAGGAAAAAATCAAACCAATGATCCTCTTCCCAACTTAGTTAGAAAGCACTGAAGGACTGCCTGCTATGCCAGATCCTTGAGGTGTCTTGGACTATGACCAAACAGGAAAGATAGTATTAAGTTACTCTTCTTTTACCTATTGGGAAACAGAGAGATGAAAGTCGGTCCATTAGTAAATGGAAGAGAGCAAAGAGTTTGTTTAAATTCACAGAAGTTATGACTGCACAGCTGCACTTCATATGAGTTACTTTGCCACTGCTCAGATAGCCTTGTCTCCTCCATCCCAGAACACCAAAGAGTCCCAGGGGAATATCCAGCTTATTACATCTGCTGTCTCATCTGCTCTCCACCAGAAGAGCAGCAAACTAGGAACAGGTTACATCAATAAATGAATTTTAATTCCCCGACTCTCCGAAGGGTGTAGCCCTACAAAAAAAAGACTAGGTCTGTCACATTTCACTGGGTCAAATTCAATGCACTACATTAATACATATTAACAGAAAGCATTAGTGTTAGCATTGTCTGTATATAATGAATACATTCAAATACAAATTAAATTCTGCTTTTAATGAAGACACTGCTAAAGCTTTTAATACTGAGGAAGGGTGTGTGTGGATATAAACTTGTTTAAAAAAGCAGACATCACTGGTGAAAAAAAAGAACACCTACATAAAACCCATCAGAGTTGAAGATGTATGCATCTGTTGAAGAGCACAGATTTTGCCCCATTTTCTTTGTTTCTCAGTCTCACATCCTTCCCTTCCTAAGCTACAAAAACATTATGGTAAACTGTTTATGAAAAATGCAATTAGTTTGCAGCAGACCAGGTGTCTGGTCTGCTGGCAAATAGAATTATCAGGACTCAGCTGACGCATTTCAGAAGACAGCCAGGATTTAATTATTTTCCCATGTAACTGATGTGGATTAGACAGTCTCAAGGAAAGTACAGTGAGTATAATTTCCAGTCTGGCATCACTTGTGCTGGGTTGTTTGTGGTTTTTTTCAGGCACAACTTAGTACATTTGACTGTCCCTATCAGAATATTGACTTTTAATAAAAAAAATATAATAACAATACAGTTCCATTACTCACATGAAGTATATGAGAAATAAACCATCCATTTTAGATCACAAAAGTCAATGCTGATCACAGAATATGGAAAATCATATTCTCAGCCTTAACTCTTCAAAGCCATTTTACTGGATCCAAATTGAAAACTACTTTGAGGATTCTTAGTGGAATTCTAGAGCTTAAAATTTTAGAAATTCCATTAACTTGGCACATATACTAAAAAGAAATAGGGGCCAGAAGCAAGTTGTGAATGCAAATTTTATTTTTTAAATACACTACACTGTGGAACTAAAAGGCCAGAATACCAACAACACTGCATACTGTGAATACACAACTCCTCCAATATACACTGACCTTAAAGAACTTAAATTTTTAAGGCCAGTTTCCTCAAGAATTTTGTTCTTCAGGTATTTCTATTCTCATTGCATAGCTTTGCAGAAGTCCAAATCGTATTACTTCTGTTGCCGTCCTGGTATCACTAACGTGGGACTTCTGCTGTCTGGCAGGCAAAATAAAAACCTAAACGCAAGAATTAGCATGTTAAGTTTGTCTTTTTTTTTGGCGGGGGGGTGGGGTGGTGG
>JAOXNO010000013.1:81599031-81647766 GCA_028565335.1 Limnodromus scolopaceus
GTGTCCCTGCCCATGGCAGGGGGGTTGGAACTAGATGATCTCTAAGGTCCCTTCCAACCCAAACCATTCTATGATTTTTTCCTAAAGCAAGAAAGTAAAGGACAACAGTATGCACTCTTGCTAAGGTAACTGATGATATGTTTCCACTGCATGCGTGCAAGCCTTACAAAAACTGCTCCATGATCACATGGATTTCTTGTTCTATTAGCTTCAGTCATGCTATTCAAACAGGACTGCTAGAACACACTCAGAAAGACTAACTTCAAACTGTAACAATTCAGCCAGGACCCACTGCACACTATAAACCTGAAATCTCAAGCTCTGTACTTTTCTACGTAAACAAGCTTTCAGAAATCATCTCCCTCATAGAAACATTTTTAAAGGACAAATGAAAGCTAAGAAAATAAAACTGTATTTAATAATTTACTTTTTTAAAAAGGTAAACTCTGGTAGACAAAATTTGGTACATTGGAATTTTTTTTATTTTTTTTAAATTAGTGTTGTGTTCATATCTCATCTGCATGACATGATTTTCACAGAAGTAATTTTATTCACATTTAAGCTTCATTCAGAGCAAGTTTTAGCCTGTCTTAAAAAGTAAAATATATGGAGAACAGATATACTCAAAGGTCCCAGGAATTATTCATCAGAATCTGTGAACAATCTGATTTAGACTCCTCAGACATCCAACTCTCCTGTTCATCTTAACATGACAATTGTAGCTTCCCATAAAATTCTACTCAATAAAGCCTTGGACAAGAAAAAAAAAAATAAAACAAAGAAAGCAATACAGTGTAGCTTATGTGATTAATCACAAACACTTCGGACAGCTGCCTGAGACAATTACACACCCGGGAATACTGAAAAGTTGTTTAGTACTGATAATTGTAACAATGTAACAATCAACGCAAAATGTAATTTCCTAGTAATAAAGGTTATCTAATGTTTTACAAGTGGTATCTTGAGCAGGAGTTACCCTCCTCCTTTGAGATGAGAAGCAATTCTGGCAAACTCCTGATACCCCTGACAGTTTCAAAACAGATAGGAAGGCTGCCTGGAAAACAGCAGCCATTTTAAAAATCATTTGCAGTTGTGTTTCTGAAATCTCACCTAAGATACCAGCAAGCAGCAAATATGAAAACAGTATTAAAGAAGTTCAGCTAAACAAAGGCACTTTTTTGCATCCCCAAAATGGCCTACTGCAGTACATTAGCCTACAAAGCCCACTATGCTGAAACCTCTGTCCCGCATACCTAACCACAGATGCCACTCTGAACTTCAACCCAGATATTCAGGCTGTTCTTTGAGCACACAGCAATTGCCTGTTTCCTCAGAGTGCTACCCCTCTACCCGGGATCACAGTCACATCCTATTAAAAAGCAACTTTTTACGGAAATTAGGCAGTTCAATTGTCAAAGGCACCAAAAGGACCAGCAGTATCAGGTTTAGATTTATTCTCCTCTGCATCACCCAGAAAGAAGGCAGAAAATAAGAGCTTCTCTAAGTTTCACAGTAATTGATGATGCACAGAAGCTACTGGGAAACCCAGATCTAGGAGCACACTAATGATGCATAAGAAAAGTTACCTAAATTGAAAGATCAAAGCTTTAGCCATGGGGTTTGGAGATATTTTTTTTTTTTTTTTGCTTTTTACTTTCTTTTACTTTTTAACCAGTATTCTACCTATTTCTCAATTTAGGTCTGTACCGCAGAGATTCATTTTGTCACATGGAGTCTGCGTTCCCAGGATCCAACCTCCACTCTTCACGGAAGAAAGAGGTGAAATAATTAAGAATATCTTAGTTGCACCAGTCCTCCTCTTCCTTACAGTTCCTACCAGGTAGTTCTGGAACAGTAAAGCTCTCCTCCACTTCACTGAGGACTGCAGAAGACTCTGTCCATCAAATTCCTCCACCAAAATTGTACATTAATTGAAGCAAGCATTCATCTGAGCTCACAGGAAAGCTCAGGGATGCAGCCGTGCTTTCCTATCAGCATGCAAAACGCCCCTCAGCAACATGAGTTTTGAAAGTGACCAGAACTATAATCTCTGACCCATTCAACTCTGGGGACAAACTAGGATTTCCCCTTTCAGGAGGAATCCAAAGGGGCTTTGATCGCAGCTTCCAGGCTCATCCCATCTATGGAGAAGTTATTGTAATGGTGGTATCGTCTGAGCAAAACCCCACAGCAGTAAGAATATCTTTAGCATAATGCCTTTGACTTCTTCAACCCTTCTGAAAGCAGAGCTCATTTGGCAATAAATGAAAGGAACTGCAGAATCCGTTTGAGAAGTGGTGTTTTCCCCCTTTTCACAATCTTCATGCATATTTTGGATGTAAGAGAGGTGTATTCTTTGGCAATTGCCTTCTGGATTCCCAAAGAACGGAGCAGACCATAGGACCATCTCCCTTGCTCCACCCACAAACCCTCAACAACAACAAAAAAAACAACAACCAACCAAACAAAAAAAAAAGATGGGAAAGGGGGATGTTGTGATCCTTTATACTTGCCCAATATTAG
This sequence comes from Limnodromus scolopaceus, assembly GCA_028565335.1. Classification (NCBI taxonomy): domain Eukaryota; kingdom Metazoa; phylum Chordata; class Aves; order Charadriiformes; family Scolopacidae; genus Limnodromus; species Limnodromus scolopaceus. Next base: position 81,601,555 of record JAOXNO010000013.1, read on the forward strand.
GAGGGGAAGACATATATCCCATATAGTTGCCTAAATACTATGAGGGCAACACGTATACAAGACAGCTAAAAGTTAAAGAAAGCTTAAAACTAGCTGGCAGGAAGACAAACTTTCTGTACTTGCCATTGGTTTGCCTGACACCAGCTGACTGTTCCAGTAGTCCTTCACACCAGCAGCAAAGCAGCTGAAATTCATCCCTGATGCAACTCCAGCGAGACTAATAGGTTTCCACAAGAATGAATCAGGCCCTGTATCTCAAAAACCAAACCCACTAAAGTTTCACTGAAGCGAAATTGCAGGAGTACAATCTCTGGATAACAGCTGGAGAACATTAACTCTCCCCCCTCTTTCCTGGGGTTAATTTTTTTTTCTGTTCAGACAGGAAGCAGTCATATACCATACTGCATAATATAAGGATCCTGGGATATAAAGACAAGTAGAAAAGGATTACAAAGAGCGCTCTAAGAGTTTTTAAGCAAAGTTACGCTGCCATAACTCCTGAGCTGCCTCCACATTTTAAGCCACGCCACTCATGAGTTGAGATAGCGGTTACCTCCCATCTATTAAAAAACCAACATCATTAAGAGTATTTTAAGGGTCTCAGCGCGGCGGGTCGTGTCCTCGTTCCCAGCGGGGGTCGCCCAGACCCGGGGTGGGGTTGTGCGGGTCCCCCCGCCACGGCGCCTCTCGCCCGGGCAACCTCCCCCCGGGTCTGGGCGACCCCTCTGCTACCTCAGCACCCCCCTTTTTCCGCCCCCGCAACTCACCCTCGCTGCCGTACTGCTTGCCATTGTTCGCGCCCATCCTGCCGGCTTCATGCTCGCCGCCGCCTCCCCACGCCGCCGCGCAGCATCTCTACCGCGGGGCGCCGAGCGGCCGCGGGTGATGGGAACGGAACCGGGGTGTGGCGGTGGAGAGCGAGGGGGGGGAACCCCGGGAATTTTCACGACGACATGTCCGAAGCAGCCCTACGATTTCCTCTGCTTCTTCTCGGGTGGCCGACACCCTCCCTTCTCCCCACCCTCCAAAAAAAAAAAAAAAAAAAAAAAAAAGGAAAGAATGAAAGCCGCGATGTATCGGGGCGCCTTCCCCGCCCCGGTTTCCAGCTGGGGTGTCAGGGCAGAGGAGGCGGCTTCATTTATAATCCACGGGCGGGACAGCCCCCGGGCGCAAGCTCCGCCGCCCCACGGCCGGCGCTGGGGCTCCTCCGATGCTTCACCACCGTTCCACCCTCCTCCTCGCAGCCCCACTGCTGCTGCCGCTGCCGCCTCCCCCGGGAAGCCACCTCCAACCACTTGTTGCCCGGGAAGGGAGGAAGGGGAGAGCCGCCGCCGCAGACTTTTGTTAGCGGCAGGCGCCTCCTCCCGGCGCCCCGCACCTCCGGGACGGGGGGAGGAGGGATGGAGGGAGGGACGGAGGATGGAGCCGAGAGCCGGCCCCGGCCTTTAAAGACACAGCGGGGTTGGCCGAGCCCTCCTCCGTCTGCCCCGAAGCCCCCCGTGAGGGGAGCGGGCTCTGCGGAGGCGGCTGTGCGGCAGCGATGGCGGGCACCCATCCCTGGCGGGACTGGCAGCTCTCTGCCCGTGGTCAGACGCTGCCCGTCGGGCACCTTCGTGGCACTCTCCAACCCTCTGCAGCTCTTAGAAGTTGTCAGAAAGTCACCGTGTGTACCAGGAAGCCGCACAGGCCGTCTCTTTACTTGTCCTTCACGGCTTCTCCACAGTTCAAGCTGCTCTCTGCAAAGAGTCTTCCCACAGACACGCGCCAGTGAATCACTCCTGGCCTTTGCCACCACATCGAAGAAAAAACCCAACTGTTTGACACCCCCAAATTAGTATTTCGGGTATCCTATAGGGCTGGTGCCTCAAGATGAAATGTTTCTATTTAATTCAGCTTTCTTAAAAAACAGCTTCTTCTCCTTTCACCCCAAACCCAAAAGTCAGACTCTTTAACTCTCAAGACCATGAGGATTGCCAGAAAATCAGAAGCGATATACACCCGTTCAGCTCAAACGTTATTACAAACTCCCCTACCTTTACCAATGTCGTCTAACAGGACGTTACGTACCTGAAACGGTGGAGTATGCTCAGTGGCATGAGGGGCAGCACTGATGGGGTAAAGGCCTTCCCTGAGGGCAGCCCACCCTAACAACAGAATTGGGAATCAGGGTTTTCACTACCAGGGGGGAGTTCACAGTGGCTCTACCCCGCAAAAGCAGCTGGATAACGAGAGATGCTCTAGAACAGATGTGAGGGTAAACTGCATGTGTGGACAGGTTATCACCTCAAACTACCAGTCCTGAGAGGATGCTTGCCCCGAAAGGGCTAACACTAAAAGAACAAAAATCACAACCATGAACTTTGCTCAAGACAACTGTTACACGGATTAAGTGGCAATCAGGGGTTACCAAAGGGGTTTTGGAAAAGAGTCAGGTTGAAGAGAAGTAAAAAAGAAGGATGAAAGTTTGTGATAGATGGAGAGAGAGACCTTGGAGCAGGCAAAGAGCAGCAGTCCAACCTGGTTTAACACTGCCAAAAGTCACTCCACCGGCATCTCACCTCTGCTTCGGCCTGATGGCACTGTCTCCCTGCCTGTTGGCAATTCGGGGTGTGACAAGTGGGGACCCAGGTGTGTGGGTGTACTTGTGGTACATGCATTAGCCAGTCATAGGGAACATCAGAGGTACATGTAAATACATCTAAAACGTGGGTTACGCAGGTACCTGCAGGAGGTGTGTGCGAACAGGGGGACCCACACTCGCAGAAGAGGGGTGTGCCTGTAACCCACACAGCCTGGGGAGCAGTGTGCCCACAGCCATGTGTGTGAGACCAGGACTCATTAGGATTAGTTATAGTAGGGTCTTTAGAAGTTTATTGCTGTTTACTAACACCATTTTGCACATGTCTACTATTGTGGTTTAAGTGTTGTATTGTCGATACTGATCCTCAGCACACAGCTCACTGATTGCCAGGTCATTACATGTCCTTACTAAAAAGACAAAACTGCTTTAATCCTGATTTGATTTAAACCATGAGTTGAGCAGTTTTCCCTGCACCACACTATGATCTTATGCACAAAAAAGCCTGTCTTCCTAAATATATCACAACACGCACTAGACAATTACTGCATGTACAGATAATTCTGAGCAAATTACATCTCTGTCAACATATGCAAATGGCATATGAAACTGCAGAGGCAAATGCATCAGCACTGACAGCACTTCAGAGAAAGTTTCTAAAACCTGAACTTCTGGGGATGGGAGATTAACTTGAAGGGAAGAAATGCGCATTTTCATTATGAGGTAGGCTAAGTACCTGAAGCTGAAATGAGTACCAGCGGCACAAATGACAGACAAGTAATCAAGCAACATTAATTAGGCTCTAATCCCATCAGATACCGGCCATTAATGCTTGTCCTTGTGAAAAGTTTTGGTCCTGATTCAAGATGACTACACGCACCCTTCACCCTTAGAGTGACCATCTAAGGAAATATTGCCTCTGGGATCAGACTCATCAAATGACCATCCTAGTTTTTTTGAAAGAAAATGTGAATTAGTCTAAAATATAGTTTTATGTAATCAAAGGTTAATTTCTAACCACTGATATTAAACAGACTTTATACTGTGCAAAGGCAGGCAGGCTTTCACACAAGTGAAAATCCTCTGGTTTTTTTTGAGAGCTACCTGTTCAAAGGGTGGGGGAGAAGCAATCTGCCTTAAGCAGAACGGTAAAAGATTATGGTGCGAGGTCAATGTTTGCCTCACACACAGACCCACAGACTGCCAAAGAAGACGGAGAATAAAGCACCTTTTTTCCTGCTGTATGGCTTGTAGGGTTTGAGAAACCTACCTCAAACATTTCTAGGAGCTCACCTAGGGAGAATGGCACGTTAAAGAAAAAACTAGGGGTATCTATGGCACAGCAGCCTATCACTGTCACTCAAGCCCTTACCTCTGACTCAGTGATGGGCAGCTGTGGCTAGCATTAGGGAGGTGATTCTGCCCCTCTGCTCTCGTGAGACCCCACCTGGAGTACTTCATTCAGCTTTGGAGTCCTCAGCACAGGCAGGACATGGACCTGTTGGAACAAGTCCAGAGGAGGGCCACAAAGATGATCAGAGGGATGGAGCACCTCTCCTACAAAGATAGGCCGAGAGAGCTGGGGTTGTTCAGCCTGGAAAAGGCTCTGGGGAGACCTTATAGCAGCCTTCCAGTACCTGAAGGGGGCCTACAAGAGAGATGGGGAGGGACTCTTTATCAGGGAGTGTAGTGCTAGGATGAGGGGTAATGGTTTTAAACTGGAAGAGGGAAGATTTAGATTAGATATTAGGAATAAATTCTTCACTGTGAGTGTGGTGAGACGCTGGAACAGGTCGCCCAGAGAACTTGTGGATGCCCCATCCCTGGAAGTGTTTAAGGCCAGGATGGATGGGGCTTTGACCGACCTGCTCTAGTGGGAGGTGTCCCTGCCCAGGGCAGGGAGGGTGGAACACCATGATCTTTAAAGTTCCTTCCAACCTGAACCATTCTATGATTCTATGCCCTGACATACCACCTACCATCCTCCCTGCCAGTCAGTACTGTGGGGCAATGCTAGTCCCCAGCTGTGGGAGAGCACGGGCAGGCTAAAACCAACACGGGACCCCGCTCCATGTGCAGCCCAGCTGTGCTTTCTCTTAGCCTGAAATACAGTGCCAGGAGTAGCCACTGCAAATGACTCCCTAGGCAACCTCTCAGCTCCTCAGGTCACATCATGTGCTACGTATCCAATAGTGGTCAACCACCTGAAAGTTTTCCTGTAGGGATAATAGGGCCAGGGAGGCCAACAGTCCCACTTCTGACTCCTAGAAGGTTGGGCATTTGTTGCAGCAACCTTCTTGCATAAAAGAGAGAAATTTCTTAGACTGATTGGAAACATAATCTCACATAGGCCCAAGTGCATAGCTGTATGTAAAGAATTTTACAGGATTCAGAAAGAGCAGAGCCTACCTGAGAAGGTATAGAGCAGTTTCCCACCAAACTCGAAATTTGGTGCACCACAACTAAAATGAATCCCTTTGCCAAGAAGTATTTTCACTCATTAGGAATGGCATAGACTGGTGCTTTGTGAGACAGGAAGTTCAGCTGTCAAGGGAGCCCTATAAAGAATAAAGACATTAGACAAACAAGTTACCACTCTGTCAAATTTATAAATCCCAGGAATATTCTGACATGACCAGAGCCAAAAGGAAAGGAAAAAAAACCCACCTAACCGAACAAAAAAACGCCAACCCAACCCACCACCAAACAAACAAAAAAAAAAACCAAAACAAACCCCAAAACAAAAATACAAATGAAACAAAACAAAAAAACCAACCACCCAACCAGATAAAAAGCCTACAGGGGAAAGAATATCTTAGTAAAGGAGATCTGAATTCAGCTTTCAAATGAAGGACTGAATATTTCTGCTGCACATCCTGTTACACTCTTTCTAGATGAGAATGAGACGGAAGGCATATGGAGAAGCAATAAAGTACCAAACTCATTTTCATACAAAGACATAAAACACTCAGCAGAAATGTATTTGTCACAGATGATACTAGTGACAATGGGAAACCATTTTGTGCAAGGCATTTAGGACAGTCAATCTTGGAGCTTCATAAGCCCAAAAGCGTCAGCACAAACAGAGAGGTTGGGAAATGCTGGTTCAAAGAGGACCTACAAGTCCCAACTAGGACTGAGTCATCTTATAGCCCTTCAGTATTTACCAAACGCTTGGTTCATTGTGGGATTCGCTGTGGGAGGCTGGGACGCCTATTATGCCCAGCCATATGGTTTGAGACTTAGTACCGTTATGGTGCCTGTGGATGAGACCTAAGAAGACATTTTCTTTTAACAATTTCAGAGATGTTTCACTCATTCTTGGCAAAGTTTTGTAGTAGTCTTTTTCTTTTTTTTTTATCTCCTTGTCTTCCAGTTGGTTGGTATCTTATACTTTGAGACTATTCAGCTTGAATGACAAACATAGGATATATATATCTGTAAATGCAAAGGGCTGGTAGGAGTCTCTTGGCTGTAACTGAGTTAAGTACCCTGAACCACATCATATCATTCCTTCATGAAACTGTTTACAATAACCCTTTAAGATACCCTAGCCTTCAAAACAGTCAAAGAATCTGAAAGCACATCAATTCTGCCATTGTTTCAAGGATCCAAAGGAGATGAAGTGCTTTCTGTAAGGACAAAAATAACTTTTGGGGTTGCTGCCTCTTAATATAAGCAACATGAGCTCACCTAAAAGGGGAAAAGATGGAGTACTATCAACTACTGGTTTTGAAATACTGGGAAATATTAATTGCTACACGAGATGTGCCTTCCTATATTCCCATTTTCCTTCTTCATGAGGAGACATCAATGCATTTTTCTTAGACTTCTATCCTGTCCCAGCAAGAGGAACTTAGAAATTATTAGGGGTGAGGAAGAACAAGAAAGCTATGGGCCAAAATGTTTCTATTTAAATGTGTTGTTACAATCGTTCCTAGGAGTGTTTGTATTACATCTCTATTCTTTATGGGCCTCCCTCTGTGGTGCATTACATGTCTCATGATGCACCATTTTTCTCTTCCATGAATAAAACCACAGCAATTTTGGAAGAAGTAGCCAAACAAAGGGTTCTGGATAAAGAAAAAAAAAATTGAAAGCAACTGAACTATTTCCATAAGGCATCATCACAGCAACTCCAAGACCAAATATTTTGGCTCTGGAATTTTTGCCACAGTTGTTTTTGGTGGGTTTTTTCTTCAGTTTTAGTCTAAGCTTTCCTCTTGGAAATAATAATAAACAAAAATCAAAAACTTCCAGTTACTTCCAACTAGCTTTATGTCAAATTTCAGTTTAAAAATCATTTGTATTCCAGGCCTTCGAATTCCAGCAACAAAACTGAGATTAGTTTCCTATTTGGTGTAGGAAGCTTTGATTTTTCATACTTGAAACATTTTAAACATTCATTTTCACACTTTGTATTTAAACAAAGTGATGAAGAAAATAAAGTATCCTTTTAAAGACAGCAGGAGCCAAGTAATATTTTTCTAATTAATTCTACTTTTACATCACCATGTTCATATGGCTGCATATATTTTGTGAACGCTCCATGATAATATCTGTGTTGACTGCTTTTGGGCTTTCTAAAGTGAAAAAGAATCCAAAAGAAATTTGACTAAATGTTGCTGGCAACTTAAAGCAATTATAAAAAGCATATTGTTTTATTAACTACAAAATGACCCATTAGTACTACCTACCTCCTAAAGGAAAAAAAATAAAATCTAGATTATAAACATCATTACAGATTAAAGTTATGGCCTTATCACCATATGACCTGAGAGTATGTGCTATTTTATCATCAGTATATCATCAGCCTTAGTATAATTATGAGTGACTTCATCTATATGGCTAAAAAGCTGCAGGATCTAAGGATCTAAGGACAGCTCTGATTGTATTTTAAGGGGTAGTTTTTAGTAGAGTCTGTTCTCCTGGCTGAGACCCCTCATAGCATCCCCTCACATAAGATCAGGCTGCTCCAGTCAAGTAAAGGCTCTACTCCCACAGTGACTTCAATAGGTCTGGTTAAAATGCATTAAATTAAATGCTCTCTACAACTACCTGAAAGGAGGTCGTAGAGAGGCGGGGGTTGGTCTCTTCTCCCAAGTCACAGGTGATAGGACAAGAGGAAATGGCCTCAAGTTGCGCCAGGGCAGGTTCAGATTGGATATTAGGAAAATTTTTTACACTGAAAGGGTTATTAAGCATTGGAATGGGCTGCCCAGGTGGTGAGGCACCATCCTTGGAGGTGTTCAAAAGACAGGTTGACATAGTGTTTAGTGACATGGTTTAGAGATGTGGTTTTTTGTTTTTGTCAGAGTTAGGTTGATGGTTGAACTAGATGATCTTAATGGTCCCTTCCAACTTAGACAATTCTATGATTCTATGAAATCAAGGTGGTGCTTAAGTTCTAGGACACTTTGGACTTAACGAGTTTGTCTTATGATAGGTGCTGATGGGATCAGAGAACAGATGAGGTACAGGCAGTTTTATTTTAAACTTCTTTCTGAAATTCAACTAATTCAAATACTAAACAATAAGATTTCAACCAACCTGAGATTTTAAGACATTTTTGCTGATTTTTTTCAGTTTTACATGAGAAAATCCCCACTCAGACCTGATTTTTCCCTTCTTCCAACAACAAAAGCCATAATAAAGTTCAGACTGTGTTGAAACATGTTTTACCTTATATGTAAAAATCTGTTGAAAAGAATAGTGAGTTTGCAAAGTCAAGCTCTTAAGTCTCAAGTGTTAGAAAACACAGGAATGAAGACTGTGTGCAACTCCAGAACCACCATCCTGAATTCCCCTGCCTTGTCCACAATACACCTTCCACAACAAACAAGGCTGGGGCCCACAGCCAGCGCTGCAAAACCACTTCATTCCCAGAAGCAGTTTGCGATTATGTAAATTATGCCATTATAATGCATAAGCACAATGGAGACATAGTAGTACTGTAGACGCAAAATTAATTCTGGCAGTTCATAGCTTATGTCTGACCTTGCAATTTTAATGTTGGGTTTAAACACAGGGTTGGCTGGTGCATTCTCCAAGAACTAAGCCAAGAGTGAACTTAAGAAGATACATTGCCTCATCTTATTGACATCTATAGCAGTCATTTGCAGGGTTGGAAGTCTAAGCTCTGCTAAAACGACTGCTGTTAGTTGGACTAAGAGGAGCACTGATGGCAACAGAAGATTTTCCAAGCACCATGGTTGTGTCTATGTTGTCCTTCTTCTCAGGACCCTGGCTGCAGCACACGGTGCAGCTGGTGTGGCCAGGTTTCCCTTCTGTGAAAAACAGAGCAGGGTGAGATTTGTGTCTGGGTTGTGCATAGTGAACACTCACACCATGGACACTCCCTGAACAGGGATGGGGATCAACTCTGGAAACCCCTGTTTAGAACCAGCCTGCAGGAACCAACACTGGGGAAAAATAAAGTATTTTTTCAGTGATGTGTATCTTCTCCCAAGAACCAGCAGGTGCTGCAGGATCACAGAGTGCTGGACAAAGGAAGCTGCATTAGACCGGCTGCTTTTGACCATTGCACCTCTGTAAGCACTGTTTCTTCTCCTTTGACCTTGGTCCACTACCCATAGTGTCACACCATGTGCACTCCAGCACATTTCACATCCTTTCTTCATACTTGGCTAGCTGAAGCCTCAGCTTCTTGGGCCCAGTTCACCCCAGATACCCCACTTAACAAACCTCCCTTCCACCCTTCTGGTCTTACCTTCCTGCTTCCTTCCTCTACTGTCTTCCCTCCCAAGGTGGTAACCAGTAATCTCTTGCATTTCCACAAAATTTTTCTCCTCAGCGCTAATCTCCACTAACTTTCCTGTATACTCAGTCTTCATTGGTGTTTCCTGAACCAACTGCTTTCTTCTGGTCTCTTGCCTCTGCCACTGCCAGTTTCATTCTTCTGCCTCAGACTGATGTTAATTCAAAACATCCTAAGAAAATTCACAGACAGTGGCTCTTGAATTGTTCAGCCCTGACGGGCTCCCTCCCATTTCTTTCTTCCTTTCATAAGAAGAGGCAGCACAATTTAGCCACATGAACGGGAGTTTTACCAAGTTTCTATCTGAAAGTTTTGTTGTGTTTCAGAGCTTTCTGAAACATCCCACCTAAGTTGTCCAGTTTGCAGCCAAAATGCCTCGTTTCCCCTTAATGGTGTATCCTGGTTTGAGTGACGCGGGACTAACTTCTAACACTTGTAAAATCTTAGAAGACTCTAGTGTCTGAATTAATGAAAATATTTACTTTATAGCCAGCTAGACTATGTGGGATTCAAGGTCTTGGTGTTTTCGAGCCTTGCCAGGGGCAGGGATGAGGAGGAGGGAGGCCTGGGCACTTGACCCAGCCTGGCCAATATGATTATTTCATACCATGAACGTCACATTCAATATAAATTAGAAAGTTTGCTACATAGTTTCTCTCTCCCTTGATGGTGGCAGTCCAGAGAACTTCTTGTCTGGGTGCCAAACCCCTGAGCCCTTCCCTTCCTCCCAAAGCCTTTGCGTTCTCAGTGTCCAACATTTGTTGTCCATTGCTGGGAGTACACAGCTTCCTGCTGATAGAATTGGCTGAGTATAATTTTTGTATATTGTATATTGGTACTGGGATCAATAATGGTTCTTTAATGTTAATTATCTAGTCTTATACTATTAAATCTGTTTATATTTCAACCCTCGGTTTTCCTTACTTTTTCCCGATTCCTCTTCCCGGGTGGGGAGGGGTCATCAGGCAATAGAATAATTGTCTAAACAACAATAAATTGTTATGGTTTTTCTAAAACCATAACATGGTGTCACTCCCTGCACATCTAGCCTGGACTTCCTTCAGATCCTGGCTTGACTTCCCCCAGTTTTCAGTGAAGAAGCACGAGGCTTACTGGGGTAAAATAGTCTCTTTGATGCCCCTAGATCTCCTCACAGGCCTGGCAGAATCATATCTTGCCCAGTCACTGGGTGACTTGACTCCTAGATGGAGTTCAATTAGGTTTCCTTTGAAGCACTTTGTGCCCACTGAGGGCAAGCTTCTCCCAAAGGCAAAGCCAACAAATGGTGCCTCTGTTGTCAGTAATGCTAATGCCACTCTATCACCACGTCCTGCAGTCTTAACCAAGTACCAGAACTTGGACTGTAAACAGCAGAGTGGTACTCTGAGAAAAACGTGTGCTTCAAGAAGCATGCACAAGAAGCTCTTTCAATACTGCAAGCTGGACTACTGTGCTACAGTGCAGGAAAAGCACATGTCTATGTAAACATCAGCATTTACCTCTTGAAACAAAGCCGAGGGGTAAACATCAGGCATGAACCCACAGGGGACACTGATGGCAGCTGTCCTGATGCAAAGGAACAGTTCAAGCATCAGCCCATGAAAAGCACGTATACTTCCCCTTGCACAATAGGACAGTCTTGTTTGCCTGCTATACTAGGAGGTTTTTCACGTAAATAACAGAGCAAGTTTTCTCCGCCAATGGCAAATGTTCCAGCAAAGCGACTCTAGCACACAGTGCATCAGGTTCAGCAAAAAGGCCCCCTGCCTCCTCCAGTTTTCATTCCCCCACAGACAGCTTGCCTTGTCCCATATGTCCATGACTAATTTGGAAGTTTGCCATGAGGACAGTGTCCACATGTAAAGCTAGAACAACTAGTGTGCATTTGATATTTTCAGAAATTTTATGAGCCACCATCTAACAGGCTAATTTCTATCTTAATTAAATCAGTCAATTGCTTCTGGGAAACGAAGTGTCATTGCTTCATTTCTAACATTCAGATCTATTATTCTAAATATTTTTGCTCATACATATTAAATCACTTGCACATGGTCTCCATAGTTAAGAGAAATATTATAGAGATCTTATTACAAAGCGAGCCAACAGCTGAAGCGTTACTTTTCAATATGATTTTCATTGATACTTCTGTTTTGTGAGACTCTGCCCTTCACCACACAATGTGATGGCTCCAGGAGGAGTCTGCCTGCTTCATTACCACAAAACTAGGCTTAAAGAGATACCTGATGGCAGTGCAGAGTGCAACAGACAAGAGTAGATTGTTTCTTCAGGATCTGATGGAAAGAAATGAAGAGGTGGCCTTCACATCATCTGGCACATTACAGGATCTGGGATCAAGTATCTAACTCACCCCTTTCCCTTGGAAGGAAGATCAAATAGATCAAGCACATGATGATAGCAATCAATAGAGGAGTGGGTGACATGAAACTTTAGATCCCATATTGAAATACTGTCTGTTACTAAGGCTCTGGATATTTTCTCTTTACATGTTTCTTTTCTTCCACCCCACTGCCTTCTCTTTGTATGTCAAAATCTAATATTTTACTGCTTAAATTAATAATAAAATTAATATCTTAAATTAAGACTGTCTACTTTCAAAGCTGGCATCTTCCAGCCACCATAGAAACTGCCATGAACAGTTTAAAAGCCTTTTACAGTTTTCTTCCGGCAGATTTTACTGTCAGTACTCAATTTTTACCATCCCAAGTTGTGTGTTCTCCTATGTCAGAAGTCACTGCTTTGTAGGCAAAATGGCTTGAAACCTGGGTGCTACTCCTCAGCCACGTCTGGTCAAGGTGTGAGGTATTCACTTAAACCATCAATAAATGCAGGGCTGTGTTAGGACACTGGAATGATGGGAATCTGGGTAAAAAACTCCTTCTGCTTCACACCAGGTTCTTGGCCAATGGATGGACATCACAAAGAGGTGAAGGACAGTGGGATATTAAACTCCCACAGTGCTTTGTTGGAGGAACATGAGACAGAGTCTTAATGTAAAGCAGTTTCTAGGAGAAACAGTGAACTTCACTTTCTCCTTCAGGTCATAATACTGCAAGATACTTAAGAAACACATCACACAAGCAAGTCCCAAAATGCAAGCTTATGATGCCCTTAAAGTAGTTATTCTCACCAGAACCAGTGGACAAAACTATCAAGACATCAGCAGCTAAATATGGTCTACTCCAACAGGGAGCACTTGAGAATAAGCCATCGGTCAATCAAGGCTCAGAGATATTCCAGACCCCAACAGCCTTGCCAGCATGGTCTGTTGCTCCATGGAGCTGCAAGAAGCTGCTGCAAGGTCTGTTGCAGGGCTACCACATCTTTGGAAACACCTGCTTGTGGAAGTCATGGATTTTCTTTACATCCCTTCCAGTCTCAAACTGTCTCCATCAACAAAGGTTTGGGAGTGCCCAAAAAAACCCACCCCTACTAGCCTATTTGTTAGCCATATTCATGAACACTCAGACAGTTTTCAGGGGACATCTCCCAGGAAAGGCTGCATATGAAAATAGATTGCTTGTATCAATTGTGGATTACCTGTCCCACATGTTCAATAGACACACGGGCCCTGCCCAAGAAGGACACTATTTATTTCTCCATATTCTTCACAACACCTCATGCCCTCTTTTCCAACAAGTCTTAACCCCCAGATTAAACATAGTGGGTTAACGTAGTTGTTATTATAACTCCTTGATTTTGTAACCTGCTAATTCTAAAATTTCTCAGGTGTTACATTAGGCTGCAATTACTACCAGATTTGCTATGGAGGACATATCGACAGTTCTTCTAAGTAACTTTTTTCTAATAAAATTGCTAAAAGAGAGGAAGCTCGGACTTACCATTCTTAGAAAAATTACTTTATATGACCAGCTTTAAATCCTGTACTACATAAAATGAGATACACAGTTGATGTACTCCATTTATGAGGTACGAGGATGCTCAGAGTTGATAACAATCCATGTTGCCTCTCTAAAGGACTCAAAAAACCTCACGTCCAGGGCCAATGTACTCTCTAGTCAATGACACTACTGACCCGTAGAGGGGTCACACCAGACCATTCTGGACAGCAGGACATCAATGAGGACATAATTCACATGGCTGTTTGCAAGAAGTTGGTCCGAATTCTTGTCTAGAAAACAGAAGAAGTCAAGTTCAAATCTCAGAGGTACCTCCCACCTAAGCTTTAGCCTCAACTCATCTTAGCCACAGAATATCTAGATTTTTACAGCAGCGGAGACAACATATTCAGGGAAACAGCATACCATGGTGATGGACCTCATCTGAGATTTCCCTAAACGTGGGAAACTAGAGTGCATGGTTTGCTGTAGTAGGGAAGATGTATTCACAGTCTTCTCCAAGTAAAAAAATAAACCAAATAACCTGTCTTACAACAGCCAGACATATCTAAATGGTTTTATCTTATTTATCTGAACTAAAATGTAGACAGATGTTTCTGTTACCAAGTGCTTGTGCCTGTCACCTACCATAGGTGAATTCACATCCCCAGTGTTACAGCTGAAAGGAATCATAGGTATTCTCCTCAAGGCACTTCAGCTTAGAGTCAGCAAGGGGTACCCACAAAGGTACGCTAAGGTACAGCCCAGGCTTTGTGTGAGGCCAACTACAGAGCACGCACACAAACCCTTTCCAGTCTGTAGCTGCTTATGCAGTTTTCTAGTGCAGCTCATAACAGTGGAGATGGGTAATTCAATCATTCCAAATCTTTTCCATACTGGAAAGCCAAGTTACAAATGGAAAGTCTCTCCCAAAGTTCCCAGATGTTCCTGTACCCATACTTACCTAGCTGTAATGAAAGGCAAAGGGGTTACCAGAGCTGTGCAAGAGCATGAGCTGAGAAGTCACACTCTGTGATGGAGAAGAAAGATAGAAAAACAGTCTCCTGTTCTCTTGTTTACATGGTGCATTTTTACTCTTCTTCCTATATGACTGCTTTTCCCAGACACGGTCTCCTTGCAGTAAAAGCTCTAAGAAGGACCAGTCAGATCTGGTTTTACCCCAAGTGGATCAATGGTTGACAACATACTCTTGCGACATTTTTCTTCCTATACTATGATTCCTGTTCAAAATTACCAGCAGTCTTCAACACAAAGACAGCTTTGTATTTATACTCATGTCATTTTCTGCATAGTATACATTTAGTTTAGGACAGGGATTTTTCAACTTTTTATTGTGTGGATCACCTTTCCATATGGATTCACTGTCATCTCCTTTGCAGCAGCTAAAGCAACTGCTTAACCAAATATAAACAATTCACACTGGTAGCTTTTTGCATGGATGCTTTCCCTCTTACTATAGCAAAACCTGGTAACAAACACACACTGTGTGTGGTGCAAGCCTGAACACCAGGCCATGGCCCGACCTTCATCTTTGAAGGTCTCAGTAGTCTGTGCACTTCCCCCTATGATGGCTTCACACTTCATTATTTGCCCAGCAGGACATATTTAGGCTGATGGCCAGAATTCAACTTGGTAGGGCAAGTGTGCAGTGCACAATGACTTACTCAAATGCCAGTGAATGTGCTGGATCATCAACCACCATCACCTTTAAGACATATTTTCTGAAAGTCTTCTACCATCTACGAGGCTAAACAGTATCCAAAGTTGCATTTTCTAAAACAGAGGTTTCTGTGACTGTTGTCCTTTTACTGCCCCTTTCATTGACAGGAATCAAGTTAAAGTCTCTGAGGAACTTAAGGCATTTCTAAATCCATTTCTTGGCATTTATGAACTCTGGTGACCGGGCTCAGAATGGTTCATTATAATGAATAAATTAATGAATAATTCAGAACCACTCATGGAAGTCACCCTCAGCAATTTTCCTTCACATCCCATGTACTAAACAGCGAAGACAGCTACAATGGTTGGCTTTATCAGGACGTTAAAGCTGTTACAAGGGTTTAAAAGATAAGAATAGCAGCACACACAATTTGAAGTAGAAGTTACATTATACATGGTGATATCAAGCCAATGTTCTCATGAAAGCATTCATTTAGTGAGCTTAATGAGGGCAATTTGTCAACAATTTCACACACCATTTGCCTAGAATTCTCCAATGCAGCATTTCACTGTGCGCTCCTCCCCCCGAAATAAACTGCATGTTGTATACAGTTTTGCCTATCATTAATCATCTTTTCAGCACTGCAAGTTCAATGCTGCTTTCCCAGTAGGAGACCAAGGGAGCAACCTAGCCAAAAGAGGGAAAAGTCATGGGAAAAAAAGAATATAAATGTTCACTGAAACAAAAAAAAAGACAAGAGCAAAATCCCCAAACCCTGGTAGGACCATCCCCTTCTGCCCACAGTAACTGCTTCCAACAGCAGCTTCTGGAGCTCTGCTTTTTCCATGAGCTGAGCATACAACTACAGAATCCAAATGGGGTTTCTTTCAGCTTAAAAGTTCAAAGCAGAAGCTAAGATCATCAGTCAGTTTAAAATAAAATAAAAAATAAAAAAAAAGGCAAACCGCTCCACATGCCCGTATTGACCCCAGCTTCTGGAATTGTTGCATTTTTGTTTTTCAACTAGGTCCAACTCAAAGATGACTCCTTCTAAAAAAAACCCCAAAACATGTATTTATTGAAACTGTATACGCAAAAGGCTTGACTTAATAAATAACTAACTCAAGAAGCCATTACTGTTGATTGTCAGCATTTTTCAGCTAACCAAGATGCCTGAGGGAAAAGCAGATGGAAAGTAATTAATAAGACCAAGAGTGAGGTTTGCTGAATGTAATTGATACTGTTGGTAAATCTGGGACTCATAAATGATTCTCCTCAATGAAGGGAGACAGATGTTTCTGCTATTTCAGCAAGGAACTAGGAGAGAGCAAGTAAAAACATAAATAAATTTAAAAAAACCCCAACAGTGAGCCCATAAATAAGCAATGCAACTGGTATCACACACTTCCTTCTTGTCTGACGCTCCTGATAAGACTGAAGAATTTGAGAAGTGTGGAGAAGGAATCCTCTGGAATGATCTTATTAAAATAATTCAATATACCAACAACTATAACTTACTGCATCCTATGTGGACTTATCCAGTGGGAATATGGGCAATAGCAAGCATTACATTTGCTTCTGAATATCTGAACTTTTAAAGAAGTGTTGGATGAATTGCCATTTCTGCAATATGTTTTATCCTATGCTTAAACAATATTGAAAAGATGAAATGGGTAAAACAAAAAGGGAAATAGGTGGAGCTATGTGTTTACCCTTAACATAGGATCCTTCCCTGTTGAGGGAAGGCATTTTAGGAAGGCTGTGAGAAGGAGGTGGGGGACATGGGCAGCTGTACTGAGCATGTCTGAAGGCACAAGGCATGACTCAAACAACAAAGCATTTCCACTGAGACAAAGTGCTGTCGTCATCTGTATTGGCAGCATTTTCAACCCAGCAGCGCTGTGTTTCACTAACTGTGCTCTCTCCTGCCAAAGGCATAGGAAAGAAGGAGGTTGCTTTCGGAGGCGGAACAAAATCTTCATGATTTTACTTTTTGGCAATTACTGACAAGAAGGTTAAATGAAACATGGTTTTGTGTATATGCATATATGTATGCATATGACAAACACACACAAAACCATTCCTTTTAGAATGTTTATGTATCTGTTTAAGGTATGCTTGTTCCTCTGAATACTTAAAAAAGAAAACACCACAATTTTTAAAACCGCAAAAAATACTTAAAATTTTTTCCCCAAATATATGATGCCACATCTGAAAGAATCAAGTTAAGATGTTCCATCTCAGCCTCTGTTACCCTCCAGGCTTCTGAGAGCTTTTTATCTGTAGGGAGAAAAGATAAATCCATACCAAATGATTAGGTGTACTTTCTGCAAAAAACCCAACATTCTAATACTTTTCTTTTTTTGACTGCTTCTTGAAAACAGGTAAAGAGTGGTCAAAGATTGGGGTTGGGGGGGAAAGCCTGCCAGATCCCAGGTACAAACTTGTTCAGATCAATCATACAGAAGCTATTACAGAAACTATACAAATGTTGAAGTTTGTTTTTTTTTTTTTTTTTCTATTTGCTTCTACATTTAATCTCATTTCTGGCTGCAGAAATACCCAGTGAGCTACCATCACCACTTTCAAATTCAATAAAGTAATTGTTTAGAAGTTCCAGATCTGAGCACCTCTGTCCATAGTTTACAGTATGGTTAGAGTCATATAGGTGCCCCTGCAACACATCTTCCTGCAAAATGATGTGATCCTGACCTGAAATATCTATAGCTACACAGGCAATACCTGTTGTTTAAATACTAAAATCCAAACATCTAACGAGTTCAAGGTGAGAGTGCAACAGCCTATTAATACTTTGACTAGTTTTATTATTACTTAGTGAAATACAGACACCCTCTTAAAGATACATCACTTGGAAGAAAGTAGATAAAAAGCTATAAGGAAGTTTTTGTCTCCATGCAGTCCCACCAGTAGCCAGCTACAAATGTGTGCAATTGGAGGGGCAGAACCAGTTCCACATACTTCAAAGATATTATTTTGAAGAGATCAAGGTGTGGGAACCAAAACTTTCTGGAACCAATATCAGAAAGGCAGTCTCAGGGGTCCCTTTCATGAAAAGTCAGACTATATCTCATGTCAGTTTTGTGGAACTTGCTGCCACAGGAGATCGTGGAGACAGACAATATTTGCAGATTCAGAAAGGTTCACGCAAATTTATGAACAGTAGGTCCATAAACAAAAAGGGAACAGGAGGGAATGCCTAATCCAACAGTGGTTGATCTGGGGCAATGCAATAGGAATGGACCAGAGGAAATGACTAAGCTTGCATGGTCTTGCTGAATAGCAGCTACAGTTATTTGTGCCGCTGAAGAGAAAGCGTACTGGGTGAGACGGCCCACTGATCTGATTTTGTAGAGCAATTAAGAGTATTTATGTCCTTTTGCTTAGGCAGTTAAAATCTGTCCTGCTTGCAATTGCATGGTCAGAAATCTACATGACATTCAACAGACACACCTCAAAACTATTGAAGTATGCACCATGTTTTCTGTACTGGATAGAGCTGGGTTAGCACTGATATATTATGGGCAGCCCTACAAATATTTCATTATTTCAGAAGCCTGAATAAAAACAGTATTGTAGTTTTGTGTCCTTTTATCCATGCTCTGCATGTCTGCAACGACAGTGGTGTCAGGCACCAGTCTCCTGCTTAAATCTAGCTCCTCAGCCCTGCCCACCCCCACACTGATGTCCCCTAGAGCATACTTGTGACAAACTTGGAACAACATCTGACCTTCAAGTCCTCTATCCACATCCCTGCTGCCTGCCAACAAATTCTGGCTAACACTTAAAGAAGATATCTCACCACTGACCTGGCACCCTGAGTTATCAGCCTACAGCGAGGCCCCTGCAGTTTAGTAAAACAGTGCTCTCCAAAGACCCCAGGACTCCTAACCCTGCACGCTTGCACCCCATGATTATCAGAGCAGTGTAACTCAGCTTTATTATTGCATCATTATTAATTTGAAGTATGTGTGCTCTTTTGCCTTGAAAAATAAAAGAAAAAGTCAGGATTCAAGCACTCAGAAAAGTGCAAGAGAATATAAAAAAATCAGGCTTAATAGTCAAGAGGTCTCTGTAAGTGCTTCATTATTTCAAACAGGTTGGTGGAGGCGAAGTGACTCCTCACAAGCTATCTCAGGACTGTCATGCCCTGAAAAGCTACACCTACACCTAGAGACACATTTCTTCTTATTCAGGATGGCTGTCCCTGCTCCAAGCCTTTCTGAAGATGTTGCTAAAACCTTGGTAATTGTACATCTTTAGATAAGACATCTATTAGAAATCTAGAAGCTCTTATAAAAAATCAACCTGGCACAGTTAAATTATTGTAGGACTGGGTACTTAAGTAGATACCATTGGTTTTAGGCCATGTCACTGCAAGGTTTGGGAAAAAAACATGATATATTATTCAGGTACAGAAAAGGAGAAATTTAAATCTCAAGGCTAGTAAGAGTCTCAGAAGGTCACCTGGGAAAGGCAGGGATTACGTACACTGTTCCTAGCTCATGCTCACAACTATCCAATCAAGTTGCAAAGACTTTCAGTGATGAAGACAACTTCTCCAGTACTTCCATATGCTTGCTGTGAGAAACTTTTCCTAATATCAAACTTGACTCTTCTTTGCTCCACTCACCGTGGATTCACCGTAAAGTGCTTACATATGTGAGCACAGTTATCATAACCTCCTCCTCAGTCTCCCTGTCTCCGAGATGAAAAAAAACACTTCATTTTGTTCTTCCTTGAGAAAAATATTAAGAGCCCTGATGATCCTCATGAGTAGTCTTAGATTTTCAGTCCTTAATCTGTAAGCGTCTCTAAGCGCAGCACCCAGAACTTGGTACAATATCCAAGTTTAAACCTTACCAGAACCTGACCATCCTGTGCAGTACTGGGGGCTACTTCACATGCAGCCAATGCTCCACTTCTTCCTCAGACTGTGGGCTTTGCCTTTTATGCAGCAGCTTGATATGTTTGATTTATGCTCAGCTTTTGACCTGTCTATAGGCAATGCGTACAGGCACAGGCAGCTGTGTTCTCCTGACTGTTTGAATTGCTGTAACCTTGGTGGAAATGATAAATAGACTGTTGTAGATTTATGGTCAGTTAGCAGATGACTCAAAATTGCACACAGTTCACTTTTATTCTTCGCTTTATCAACAGACTGAAACTCCACAGGGTTTGTAAATTCCACAAACTTTTCTTTCCTTCTTGGACTTCAGCAAAAGTGTAGGTCAGGCAGCAGGGGTCCCTTGTACAGGACAATGCTTATCCCTACATGTGCTTATACTCAAAAAAACAGTTTGCATGCACTTTAGAGTATACAGTCCATACATAACTATCTCTTTCCTCTTCGGAAATACTCAGCATTGAATCTTGGGTTTCATGAGGAATTTAGCTACTCAAGATCAAATAGGGATCCTAGTTATGGAAGCAGATCGGACAAATCAAGCAAGTAGAAGGAGACTCGAGACTGGAAAGAAAAGTGACTTTGGGTTAGCATGCTTGAAGCTTAAATTCCTAAATCCAGCAATTAGCACAACAAAGGCACTGGGATGACAATTTTTCCAGAAAATTTGACAACTGTCTGGAAGGTAGGAACAAGCACGGAAGAAATGTTTTTAAGAAACTCAGAAAACACTCTTGAACTAAAAAACTACCACAAAAAAAAAAGGAAATAATACAAATAAGGATATCTGAAAAGAGTTATATTATAAAAAAGATGAGGTCTGTTTTTTAAATTATTCTTTGAATAATTAAGATAATATTTCTTGTAATACAGAAACAGAAAAAAAATGAACTGTTCACAATTTCCTACACTCTCTGAAAACAGGAAAAGGAAAAAGTAAAAATATTCTTCAGCTGGAAGAGAAAAGCTGTGACAATCTTTACCAAAATACAAAATAGCTACTTTAAAATTACAGTGGTTTTTCACTGCCAATTTTAAGGCTACAGGAAAAAAAGATTCTTACATATTTTTGGATTAAACTTTTCCACTATGGTAAATCTGTAAAAAGAGTGAGATATTAATAGGATTCTTATAAGAGAAGAGTTTCATGTCCATTGTTAGAAGACATTTTTTTCCAAATACATAAATCAGAGACTTGCTTAGAGTTGATTTTAAGAGGTGAAAGTCCTTAAGAGAATTTTCAATTCAACTTTCAATTCTACCCACTTGCCAATTTAATTTCCTACTGATGAGTACTACAGTGAAAAACACTAGCCATAAAATGCACCTCTAAAAAAGCCAAATAAAATCAGTATTTATTCTAACTAAAGTTAGTGTCACATTTAGTCACCGCCATTATCCTGAACAGCCGTGAGGTTTTGCTTTGCAAGCAAGCACACCATAGGGTAGCCCTGCAAGTGAAACTGCTGACACCCACCACCCTGACTTGGTCATGAGGTCATTCTCATACCACTAAAATATTACCCTGCTATGACCTGTGGCAATGCAGGAGCTGCTTTACAAAATGGTAAACCATCCATACAGCGGGGTTAGGCAGACAACAGAACAGGAACAGGGTCAAACTTCAGCTGAAGTCATCCTTGTTCATGAGTTGGTGCCTCTTACCCCAGCCTGCAGGGAGTCCATCGTGCCCAGAAGAAAGCAGACTGGTGTAGGAAAATGAGAGGAGGAGTTGCAGCGAGGTCCTGGCTTCAGGGAAGATCCAGAGGCTGTTAGTGCGGCAGAGAAAGCAGACCATGGTGAGTCATGGTAACTCAGCAAATCGGAAGCAGAATTGGTGTGTGCTGTAACCCCTGCAAGACTGGGAATAGTCAGTAAGCAAGAGGTACTTGATCTTGTGGAGAAGATGCAATTCAATAGGATGCAGGAAGAACTGGCAGTTTATTTGCATTTTGGTGAAGTTAAACTTCCCTCTGCAGTGACATCCTTATGGATTATTTTATACCTACCTGTCAGTTCTCTGTTTTCAGCCTTCTCTTACCATTCACATTTTTTCAGAGGAGTAAATGGGGGAGTCCATATGGACAGAAGAGAAGGAAAAAGGCAGAACCAAGGATGCACTGGTGACTAACCAAATGAGCAGTACATGTTTGCTTTTATTATTTTAAATAAACTTGTTAAAAATGCATACCCACATTAATATAAATGATTTGCAGGAAGCCTCTAACTACTGGACCAACAGCCCACAGAAATAAATAGTCATTACCAAAAAATGTTCCAGTATTCCTTGCACAGCTATTACTATTCTTAAATCAAGGAAGAAGGGCATTCACTCTTTTATTCAAGAAAATTGGCTTTTAATGCCTTTTTATTTTTTTCCTGACAGAAGTGTTTTGCTGGAGACATTAAATCTTTTTCTTGATCGGAAATTACCTCAATATTGCCTCTCCTAAGAGCTTGCAATTTAGACCACTGTGGACAACCAGCCTAGCGGGAGACTGTGCTCGCTCTCAGCATCCAGTTCAACACACAGAGCTACATTAATTGTGTAAAGCACATTTAGTGGACAAAGTCAAGTTGTATGAGTAAGTGTTCTCCAAGTGTTAGGTGAAGAGGATCTCAGGGTAGAACTATCTCTGCCAAACTTTAATCTTCATCCATCTTATTGTCACAGAATTAAATGCAACCACATATATCATCAGAAACCTTTCCCTCTATTAAAAACTAGACATCAGACATTGATTCATTGGGCTACAGTGACTCAGTGATGGAAGTGTCAGCAATATGTCTCAGAAAGGGAGCCAAAAGCATGAGGAATAGTTCAACTTACGGGGTGCTGCTGTTAGAAATCTAAGAATTTATGTAAATCAACCCCAGACTTCACTGTGCGGGAAGAGAGGGGAACTTGAACATCACCATGCAAAATGCTGTGGTCCTACCACATACTCAAGCTTGTTTAGTTTACTGTAATACCCAATCTGCCAATATTAATTTCTTAATTAAAAACTTACATCTGGGAAACTACATCACCATCAAAGTGACAAAACCCACATCCTGCTTAAATTTCATTCACTTGAATGACGTTTCCATGAAAAATCACTCCAAAAAGAACCAGAACTACAACAGAAGCAGACAAGAAAAAAGCACTATGTTTATTAAAACTAAAAGCATTTCTTTCTTCAAAGAAGCCAGACCAACATCTTCACTAGGATCTACTAATTCAAAAACCAAAACCAACCCCCCCCAAAAAACCCCCATGCAACAGAAACACAGACTCACTGAGGTTTGCTGTTGAAAATAGAAACCACGTTTCTGCTGAATACCTCTGATAAAGAAACAGGTCTGTCTGTAGTAGCAATGAAACAGTTAAATACTAGATATCCTAAATACTCCCACCTTTCCCTGCAGCTGAAGCTGTCTGCACATAATTTGAGAAAGTTGAATTAAAGGAAAAGAATACTGTATACATAACATGTTAAGCTATGAGTATGACAAGAATGTATGTGAAAATCCTGCATATTTTCTGTTTGCCTTTAATTAGAGATGGATTCCTGATCTTGATTATCCTAAGCAGAAAATCAAGACCAGTCCCTGAAACCAAACAGTCTTCCCTTTGTGGGCCTCCTCTTGATTTATGTAGGACTTTAAACAACACACAAAAAAAAAAACCAACCCAGAGCTGGGGTTACTGTTCTTTCACATTAGTTGCTTTTTTTGAGGCTGCAGATGGGCCTGTGTTTTAGGATATTTATTTCTTGTTACGCCTTACAGTACAAGAAAACAGAGAGCTGGGAAAAAGCACTACTGAAAGTGATACACTTTCAAAACCATATTTTACTAATCATATTAATTATCTTCTGATTAGTGGTCCACCCATTTTAAAATGTCCCTCATGGCAACCCCTCTTGTTGGTTTGGATACTCCTGTGACACTTCTAAGCAAATCAAAAGTCCCTGTTGCAGAGTATTTTGTGATAACTGGTCTTGGCTCATTCAAAACTGAAAATAGCACCCATTACAATGCTAGGGATAAATGGCATTACATGGTGAATTAAGGGGTTTATCATCACACATTTTAGCTGCATCTTCTCGCATGCACAGAGAAATAGTTGAGACCTACAGCTCCCCCATAAAACTCTGAAAGATGTAGAGTCCTCTTTTTGTCCTGTGGCTACACAGAGGAAGAAAAGGAGGCTGAAGCCACCCTCCATTCCTCCCACCCTCCTAGATAAAGCACCATTGCTCATATCCTTAGGAGGACGGAGAGACTTGCTGATCTCAGATGGGCTGCAGTACAAAATTACACTGTCATCCAGCCCAATGGAGGGAATGCTGCCCAGAAAATGCTGACCTGAGGGCAGAGGGAATGAGATGTGGCCAAAGCAGGAAACTCAGATCAAGTCAAAACAGCAGGGCCCTGCTTCAGTGCGTAGCAGGGACTACATTGCCACGAGGGATGCAACGATCCAGCAAGTTGCTAAATTAGATGTACGTGTTGGGTTACAAAAGCCATTACACAAAATAACCAAGTCTCAATTGCTTTCCAAAATGAGTGAAAATAGCAGGCCAGTATAAGACAAAATGCCTATACCCTGGTCAAATTCTCATTAGCTGAACAGAGAAAAGTAGAAAACCTGTTTCGCATTTATGTTTTCTCCTAAAGCCATAGACTAACACACCACTTTATGGCACTGACAATTTTTGAACTTATCATGAGATCAGCCATTATATCTCATCTTTGTTTTACAACTTTTTCATCTGTTTCACATTTCTCGGCTCTTTTACACGGTACTTTTAACAGAAACCTGACCACCATAACTACAGTACTTATACTGTACAACCAGCTCGGAGGATATTTACGGCTCATCAGCGAGAACATATGAGGAACACAAGTCTTAGCAGACTGATAGAGTCTTTGTCATGGCAGATTTCACTCTGCACAGCAAGAGCCTGTGCACAGACATGCTATAGGAGAGATCTGTACCAATGCCAGCAGAGCAGAGCACGCAAGTCTCCTTGGCTCAGTTGGCCATGGGTCCTACATTTGCCATTCTGAGGGGTCAGTATAGGCGGTCTCCTCTGGAGCTCCCCAAACATCTTGAGCCCAGAACTCAAACATAGTTACCACACTCCTTAAACTTTTGTGAAGTTGTTCCTTTAATTTCATTTCAAAGAACTGCAGGACAGATTACTTAGCCAGTAAAGAAACTTAACAAAATAATTCTGCATACAGGTAACCTTTCATCATTTTTTTCATTTGAAAGTTACTTGCAGTTGCAATTGCTTTTGTTAAAACTGTATTTCTGTAGATCTTTAACACTGAAGCACCAGATTTTCCTTCAATTACTTTTAATGAGGTAACTAGTACCATTAATCGCATCTAAGTAAATTCAATAACCTCGCATAAGCAAGTAACTGAACACTTCTACTGTCTGTCACTTCCTGACATGTATACTACTTCGTCACTTTACAATAGGGCTGTGTGAAACAGTTTGTATATGAGCAACATTGGTTAATCATATACATACACTCAGGGATGGACGAACAATGTTTTACATAATGGCTGATGGAAAGAAAGGCAAAAGATTTACTTGGAAAGTGTTACTGGGCAAGGGGAAAATAAAAAAAGTACATTGGAAAAGGGAAGGCACCAGTCATAACTTTCTTTCAAAGTAAACCTATTATAGTCATTATGAAATTTAAGTCTAAAAGCTGTAGACTATACCTAAGTCCTCTCATGGGCTTACAAATGCACACCACACAGCAGAAAGCACAGGACAGTGAGGAAGTATTGCAGAACTGCATCACAACTTGTATCACCCTGGAAACATTCAAGGTCAGATTGCACGGGGCTTTGAGCAACCTGATCTAGTTGAAGATGTCCCTGCTCATTGCGAGAGGGTTGGACTAGATGACCTTTAAAGGTCCCTTCCAACCCAAAACAATCTATGATTCTATGATACTATCACAGGTCTCAAGGACACAGCATGATCTCAGTAATGGATAGATCTGAGACTTCTAATTGTATTATAATTGTTTCTCTCCTGTGATAAGAAAAAAAATGTCCCTAAGAAATGCCAATTTCATAGACCCTTATTAAGGCAAAGTTTAAATTACCAATTGGTATTTTGCACTCTTCAAGCATTGCTGAGGTAAATGGTCTCAAAACTCAAACTGTCTTCTTTGCACATACCTGCTTATCTATTTTTAAAAACACATTGAGATGAGCTAAATTCACTGTGCTATAACAAATGCATGAAAAAGTTAGATCCTCTAAATTGCACAGCTTCATTTTTAGGCACATGTTGCTATTTAACATCCTGTATTCCCTTACCTAACATTAAACATCCAAACTCATTTCATTACTAACAATCTCCATTGAAAAATAACCTCACACAATACTATAAGCATTGTAAAGCAGATGATCTCAAGAAGCAACACAAAGCCCTGTACTCTGATGCACAAAGCCCTGCACATGGACAGAAAGGTCTCCCTGAAGAAAGGGACAGTGGACACATGAAAACTTTATACCAAACTCAGAACAGGTCCAAAGTTTTCAATTTAATCTGTGAATCAGTGCAGGCAGACTTAATATTCCTTTTGTTGCCAGTTCAAATTGTCAGGATGAACGAGAATGGAGAAAAGAAACATGGAGCCACATCATTGTTCTGGTACCTTTCCTTCATTTTTCAAAATTTTTTCTTGACCTAGTGTTCCAGAGGCACTAGGTGTTACTATGAAACCCTACCTCAGTGCAGTCAGTGACAAAGTCATTTTAAATAATGAGAAAAAATGTTTAAAATGTTTCTATAAGAGAAATGCTATGAAAAAATTTATAGGATTTCATTTTTACCTAGATGCTTTACTTCAGAGCAGGAGCTGTGGAGCATTAGAAATCAAAAGAACTATTAAGAAACATTCTCATCAGAGACTGTTCAGGATCATCTAACTTTTGCTTGGTCTCTAATTGCTGAGGAAAAATAGATTCCTCTAGTAAGTTTTTGTCATGCTGTTTGAAATAACAGCATGTTGTCAAGGACCCTAAGAGTGCAGCAGAGCACACCAAAATCAATAGCACACTTTTATTCAGGGGAGTCTGGTGTGTATTTAAAACGCTATGGATCTAGATGCTGTAAAAGCATGCTTACCGTATTAACAGTGGAATTAGCACACTGATATAGATCTTGGCATTTCACCATTGGGCGTGCGCATAAATTCACTGTTCTTGGGCAAAATTCCTTTGCATCAAGTTTGTCTCTCCCTTAATTACCATGTTGACAGGATCACCTTTCCCTATGAACAGGAAAGAGAAGAACAGCTAAAAGACCTATCTGTTGGTGAGGTTCTTGTAGCCTCCTCACTGACTGAAACCAATCGCAAAATATCTGCAACTTAGAAACAGAAAAAAACCCTTCTTTGTCATGATAGGTCTGAAGTAAGTAAAATGCTGTACCACTGTTTTCCAGCTTGAAGAAATTTTCATCCAAGCACAGTGAGATCAGTAAAGTCTAATACAATATTTCAAGAACAAGTTACTATTTTCTCTCATTAAGTATTTTTTCATTTCAGCAGCTCTTTCTTCTTAGTTGAATTCTAAACACACATGCCACATACCAAGCACACTGCAAATTACCTATCATATCTAGTTACAGATGCATATGATCTCACATATTTCAATAACCATGACAAAATTTGTACACAAAATTTGTACACATGTCCTTTTTTTTTTAATCACAGAAGGAAATAAACCTGCTGTAAGTCTACTGAAATTATGAGAATGGCATTGGTGAAAACTGAAAGAGGAAAGCACCCCTTCTTCACCTATTCATATAAAATTCTCTATATTTTCTTCTTTGCACCCTGTTGATTATTTAAGTATTTACTGTAGCAAAGCTGTTTTGGTGCATCCAGGATCTAGAGAACATTTGTGTAGTTGTCTACTGTAGGAAAGCCAAAATCTGAGCAACAGGAGACAGGACTCATTAAAAAATTCAGGTTAAACAACACATATTTGGGGGATTGATTTATGTACAAGATTTTTGTTTGGCCAACACAGCACAAACAGGCAAAGGCTTTGGTCACATTTGTTTCATCTCACTGCATCTTGTGGCAATCAATTGAGAACATGTGATTAAGTTAACTATTATCAACAGTAAGCTCTAGGAGGAAATCTTTTTGCTCTAAGTTGTCTGACTTACATGAAGCTAGTGCACATTCATAAAAGGAGACATCCTTTTATGCTTCCAGGGCCTCAAATCTTTCAAAGAGTACTGGTGGTGGGAAGGGCAGGTTGCTTAATTTATGTCCTGGAATGAATTTATGTCCTGAAATGAGTGCATTTGCTTTTAGCACAGGTTCTTGCTTCTGTAGGACAGCCCAGCATTCAAGACTATCTGCAAGTTAGGAATAGGCATAAAAGGTGAAACCCAAAACAATGTAAATGCCAGAGTTGACCATGACAGTCCCTAACTTGTGGATGCCTGGTGTCCAAGGAGGGATCCAAAATCTAACTCAGACATTGAGGCTCTTTTTACAGCACACTGCAAAAGTTAAAGATCTGACAAAGGAATCCAACCTACTCAACCTCTAAGTGAGAAGCTGCCTGAAATCAGACATTGATTTAAGGTCACTTAAAACTACCCGATAAAAGGAGTACTCATGAAAGGAAAAAATGAAGAGGGGAAGCGGGAGGAGGAGGTCAAGTTGGCTGTTCTCTGTTGCTCAATCAGATAGCTTGGCATTAG
Source organism: Limnodromus scolopaceus (assembly GCA_028565335.1). Taxonomy (NCBI): domain Eukaryota; kingdom Metazoa; phylum Chordata; class Aves; order Charadriiformes; family Scolopacidae; genus Limnodromus; species Limnodromus scolopaceus. The sequence continues at coordinate 81,630,116 of JAOXNO010000013.1, forward strand.
AAGCGGATGTCTACCTCTTCCAGTGAACTGACCACAGGTCTCTTCTGAGGAAGGTGCCTAGCAGAAGAAGAATGGCAGAGGTGGCACAATAAACAAAAGATTGAGTGGTTCCAAGAGTAGGGAGTTGAACACACAACTCCCCTCACCCAGGTGAATGTCCTTATCTACAGACAGCCATGCCTACCTCTTACACGGCAGCTCATGTTACTTTGCGTTCTTCAGCATTGACATTAAGACTTCAGATGTGTCACTCTGTAGTCCACCTGACTGCCAAAACAATTGGCAGATTACTTGGGAAATGTAGGTTTCGGACCCCCTTGGGCCAAGAAGAGTTCAAGTTTTCCACTTCCTGAGAGAAGGAATGTTGCAGTCTATCTTGCTCCCCTCTCTGGCTCAGTACGGAGAAAATGGCACTTGAAGACCCTTATGGCTTAGGTCTGTTCTGAGAACATCTACAAAATTAGGAAGGCAGGCAAAGAAGGTATAATTTCTTGATCCCAGATAGCAACTTTAACGTAGGAGCTGGCCTGACACTTAGGCTCGTTCAGACTTGTACAGACCATACTGCTTATGGTCAGTACCAAAAACCAAATCAGGGGATGAAATACAGTGCTTAAGTACAGATGTCAGGGTCACACTGAGCTGGACCTATGTGGATTGATTACCATTTTCCAACTTGAGTAGATTGTATGGGCACATATTATTAGAGATGTTGGTGGAGTAACACTGTAGAAGAATTTCACCTCAGTTACACCTATAAAGCATTGAGAACATCAGACTAGAGAATTACAAGTCCACATAATTCACTGGGAACATACAAGATTGAGTAGCTCCTTGAGACAAACCTCCTCAACCATCTCACCAAAGAAAAAAGCTTACCTTGAATGCCAAAAAGTTTTTCAAATGCATTTAAATTTTCTTTAAGCGAGGGAAAAATCTTTTTCTTTCATCCTGTTCAGCAGCTATTTACAATTAAGTCTATAAAATAGACTAGTTGATAATTACTAAAGACAACCAAGAAACATTTCTTTGAAGGTATGGTATTCCCAGCAATGAGAAAAATAAGGCTAGATATTTATCCAATGTTAGATATATTAGTAGTGCTAGATTTTTAACAGTCCCCAAAATGAGACAATCCAGCAGACTTGGCGAGAGAAAAAAAAGGTCAGGAACCCAGCTCAAGCAAGCACTGATGACCTGCTGGCAATATACAAAACATGCTGTTTTAATTAATTCCACTGCTGGAACAAAAGCTTGGTACAACCAAACAACCGTGTTTGTTTAGCACAGTTGTGGGCTTTTTTGTAATCTACTCGATGGTGCAAGAGAAAAAGAGGTCAAATCATACTGTGTACAGAAACGTCATTTTCATTGGACAAATCCATTCAAATAATTTTTTCCTGATTAATCTAGTCTTGAATGCGTGAAGTTATTACTTAGATTTATTTTCTATGGGTTTCTTTACATTTTGATTGGCCCTGTAACTCAGTCTTTTTCAGGATAAAATTTTAAATATTCTGTCATAGTTTCCCTTGCATAAAAATCCTTAAATCTCAGGAAAACTTTTCAATAGCTTTGTTTAGCCCACTAGCAATGGAAGAGTTATGCAGAGACTTTGCAAATCAGTGTTTAAAAACTGTCAGTGTCTTGTGCAGTACAATACAGCCCAACACGTTCTGGATGTATCATAAACCTACCCTCCCAGCGTTACTGAGAAATTATTGTCAATTGGGTCATGCAGATCTAACTTTGTGATGCACACAATGACCAGAGCATGTCTCACAATGCAATGATAAAACCCAGACACATGAGTCATCTGGCATGCTTGTGTTCAATGGCCTGATTAGCTAGAGATTTCCCGCTGTTGCTACCACTATCCGCATTTAAACATGAAAACTATGGAAATAGCTCCATGTTTACAGTCATGACCAAACTACTGCACAAAGCCAAAGACTTAAGTGAACTGGAAATGTCATAATGATTGGCAGTAGATAGCCAGATAAATTTGATGGATAAAGAAAGCTGCATTTTATCAGCAGGTAAAATTATCATTTTATCTGACTGACCTGGTGATTAAAAAAAACTGATGTTGCAGGTAAAAGGTAAAGAACCTGGCTTAGTTTCATAATTGCTGTGAATATTGGGAATGTATTTCCAAAATAGGACATGATCTCTCATGATCATAATCACCTGATGATTTTAAACAGTAAAAATTTTCCTCTTTCAAAAGAAAACCTGTTTCAGGAATTCTCAGTTTTTGAAATAAAGACACAGCCATACTGGTCTGCAGGTGTTAAATCTTGTTTTTATGGTAAGTATGTTAGAAGGTTATTTCAGTTAGTTCAGCAGTTAGTGAGCTGTCTTTCATGGGAGAGAAATCTAAACCAGCACAACACAGGTGATACATATTCCATATAAAGTACCAGAGTAGCACTATGGTCAAGAAAGCATCACAACCTTCTCGCTTTGCTTCCTATTTTAATCATTATGAACTACTGATATTTTGGTGAATGAGTCTAAGGAAATTGCCGGGAGCAACTGCAGCGCCAATTTGCTGGAAATAATGAAAACTTACAATAATTCGTTAACCTACAATAATAGTATTGGCACATGTGGATAGCTGTCAGGAGAAACTCAAGGTGACAAGTGCTATCTGCTGGCTGCCCTTACGCCTGCACCCAACAACCTTGGCTCATCTCCCTACTTCAACATTTTCTCACTGCCTATGTTTTCCAGTCATTTTATTTCCTAGTAGCATAACTAAAGCTAAGTTTATCACATGCAGCCTGTGACTGTTGTTCAGTTGCTTCTTAAATGGTTATCTTATGCTATTTATTGAACTATTTTATGCTAAGGAAGATTTTTAGACCTATTAAGAGAGTTAAGAAGTAATGGGTCTGTACAGCCACAGGGGAACTTTGATCTTCAGTGCTGAATGTCAAGGTAGATGAAAGAAGTTTAAAAAAGAGGAGAGTGCAAAAGAGGATGGAAAGACAGACAAAGAAGCAATTGGGAGGGAAGAAAAATTAGAAATTATATGAGAAAGCAGCAAAAAGATTAAAAAGTTACTGGAAGGGCTTAATTGCCTCCCATATACAAATTTCCTCAGATACTCAAGAAAATATGAACACTATCTGCAATTACACAGGGAAGCTGAGATCTTTGCTATAGGCAGCTTCTCTGCAGTCCTGTACCTTGGGGAGAGCCAGGACCTGCTGGTCTTTCTCAGAACCAGCGTCTACACCAAAGAAAGAGTTGACATAAAACATTGCAGAAGGGACCAAAAGAAAGGAATGTGTCCTGAGACTACCTCAGGAAAACCTTACAGGAAACCAGTAATTAGGAAAGGTATGACAGTGCCTGAGATGGATCTCTGAGCGGGTCAGAGATTGTTAACAGGACCAGACACTTATCAGTGGCTGATGGCTACTGCGCTCACCACAAAAGTCAAAGATTTCAGTGAGTATGATGAGATACTGCCTCTTCAGCAGCCGGTTGGAAGTATACACAATAATTGCCAACATCCCATGCTCCATGATACTTCTCTCCAAGCAAACAACAACTGGATGAAACATGTTAAGAAAAAGCAGGAAGGCAGCTGATGGGCAGGAGACTCCAGTACCTGTGGTCAGAATGGGGACCTGTAGGTCAGTGTCCCAATGGGCTCAGCACCAGCTACACGTGCAGGAGAGAACTGGGATGCACTGGGGCAAGCTGGTTTCTCCAGAACAGCCTTTCCCTTAGGATAGATAGTAGAGATACTTATTAATAAAAGGGCAAATCCTATGGCAAAACTGAAGATGAAGCTAAGAATTGCACTTTTCAGGTAGAGAATTAACACACGAGTTAACAAAAGTCTGGTTTCTAACTGGGGAAGAGAATAAATATATTTTTCTGCCCTTTTATAACTGTGAGGACAACCAGAAAATGCTTCCAAAATTGATACCATACGTGCAGATTAAAACCAGGCTGCAAGCCAAATCCTCCTCTTCAGTTTCACTGGCTGAGCCCAGCAGACTGCCACAGAGCTACGCTCAAGCAGCAGGGGAAAGAATTTGACCCTTTGACTGCTGCATCAAAAGCAGCTAACTTCCCACTGTATTTGGCGGCCTCAATATTAAATGTTACAGGTGACTTTATGCTCAGAAACATATTGATTTTCTGTTAGGGCAGTTACATGCTGATGTCCTCTTGCCCTGCTGTCTCTGAAATTACATTCCCATTCCCCTGAGGCAGCATAACTGGCCTCCCTAGTATTGATATAGTGACCTATATTGGTCACTGATGAAGAAAGTTTCTACATCTCATTGATACATGAGTATGTACAGCACTCTTATGTAAAAGGTAGGAAAACTAGGAACACTAGGATAAACTACTTGTTTTGATCTTTACCACCTTCCTTTCACTCCATTCACTAATCAGTCTCCCAACATAGATAATCTGTCAAAATAACAGGTGACAGTTTTTCAGTTGGGCTGTCATTTAACTTCTTCATTATTCCAAACGGTCCAGTTTCATACCTAGGTACTCAAGTATAAAATGTGCTATCAGTCATTTTCAAAGTCAGTTGATACAAATATTAGGGTTTATCTCATGATCACAACTGGTTAAGATTTATTTTGAAGGAACAGAGTCTACATATTGTATAGATGAACAAGAATGCAGATTCCCAAAAGAAGAATATAAAGTACTTTGTGGTAAAGCTAAACCTTGAAATGCAAACCTTAAGTTAGTGACTCCTACTTACACTGAAATTCTGGACTCTCTCAATAAGGACTGAAGACTAGAATATTTTACTCAAGTGATAGATATAAAAAGTATTTCAAGCAAAAAAATAAGTACTCACAGCATGAAAATAGCTCTTATTCTGCCAGATGTAGCATACTCTACACAAATACCTTATAAATGCTAAACCTGCTAAAGGCAAGCAACAAAAAGTTTGCACTGAGTGCAACCTTCCTATATAGCCTCAATTTGTCCCTTAATGCACGAGGACACAGACTTAGTTACAGACACCTACCCAAGCAGTTTAGAGAAAGGCGGGAATGCCACTTACCCAGACCTCACATCAGCTGATGCTGAACTCAGTTTTCAGGTGGTGAATTCAAGAAAATGGGAAAGGGAAGAAGAGCAGGAAAGAGCATCTCAATACTGTTTTCTAATTCTGTGTCACTGCTGCAGCCATGAAACCCTTCTTCAGTTCCTTCTCCCTCCTTAGAGCTCCCTGCCCTCCAGCCCTATCCTTTTTTTCACCAGATCCTGTCCTTCCCCTACAGACCAGCTGTAGCCCATGTTTCTAATGGGCCCCCAAAACAGGCCTGGCTCTCCATCTGCTTGCTGAGCCAGACCTGCTCACTTCTCCAGCACCAGGAGTTTCTTTCCAGTCCTCATCTCTCCTTGTTGGCACTGTTCAAGGCAGTGCTGCTTGGATGCTCACTAAGACCAGAGGAGAAGGTTACCATTTGCTAGCCAGCTTCCCAGATTCACCCAGTTCAAAAAGGCAGCACAGAATAACTCCAGCCTCCACCAACAGCAAGCAGACAATTTTCTGCAAGGCTCAAGCCTAGTACATGATTTTCCACAGATAGTAGAACCCACCTGGAAAAAAAACAAACCCAACCACCACAAAACCAACCTCACCATAATTTTAACGTACTACAATGTTTATTCTTCATAACTTGTTTATTCTTCTATTCTATTATTCTAAGTTTTATTTTTAGGTATTATTAAAGTTTTGGCTAGTCCTGAAACAATGCAGCAGCACAAAGCACTAAGACAGAAAATTTCAGATCAGTTCTTCTTTTTTTTGGTGGAGTCAAAACTATATGTAGCATCTCAAAGATGAAATTCAAGCAAACATCAATGACTGTAATGCCTGACCTGCTTAATATGGTACAGGGGATACGAGAGAGGACTATATGGTAAAAGAGAGTCATCAATAAATTTTAGAATGAATTATGAAACTCACAGTGTTGAGGGCAACAGTATGCATGGGGCATCTTAAGCAGCCAAGCACTGCTATGGGCACTGCAGTTGATTAGTGTTTCCACTGGTATCTGTTCCATTACAGTTCCAGGAGCCTCCTCCATATATGCAAGGCCACTATAAGATGAATTAGTCCATCTCTGGACTGTTTCTGTACAAGATAAAGCCATACAGTCTCATTAGATCCTAATATAGCCTAAAAAGTTTTATAAATTTAGTTTTTGCATGTGTTTCCAAAAAAAGTCATGTATAGAACATCACATTAAGATGACAGCAAGGCACAAGGAAGCTTATGGAGGGTGCTTGTAGCTATAGAAACAAGGTTCAAATGAGGTGATAGCAATGCTTACAATTGGTGGTTTAACTGTAGAATCTGGTCACCAAGACTTTCATAGGTGTTATTGAAAATAGTCAGGCCTTACCTTAACACAGTCTCTCCTTTTTCCCTAGTCAGTGCACTTTGGCATCCTTAGAAAGCACTCTTCAGAGGGAGAAGGCCTGAGCCAGAGTATCATGCCCGGTTATAGCCACTGCAGTTACAGATCTTTATGGATTCATTGGAGAAGTCCAGAGAAGGGCAATGAAGATGATCAAACAGTTAGACAATAGGACCTATGAGAAAGATCAAAGGCGTGAGACTGTTTAGACAGGGAAGAAAGTAATTACCATCTTCAAAATTTAAAGGATGTTTAACCAAGACAGGTAGCAATCTCAGATGCTTACACATGATTAAAATGAAGATAAGGGATTGAAACAGCGAGGACATGACTTGTCCAAAGCAGCTCAGAAAAGCCAAGAACAAAATTCAAGCCTTTTCATGATTGGTCCCATGCTTTCACCTGTATCCATTATTTCTTCTATACTGTTTAGGTGACAGGCTCTTTCTGAATGGAAGAGAATTAATGTCATTTTATACACAAAGCAAAGATTCTCCTGGGGAAGTCTTACCTGAAACTGTTCTATCTTTATATTTATCAGTTGTTTTCTTTCCAATCATTTTTATTCTCATTGAGATTATGTGTATCCAGCTGTATGTATAATCTGATTTCTTTCCCAATAAAACAAGAATATGAAGAGCAGCCAGAAAGCCTACCTGTGAAAGGTTGGGTAGGGAAGAGATAAATGGAACAATCTAGGAGTCAAGTTTCCTATAATCTGGTGACAATCATCCTTCCCTTTCAGCTTTCATTTCCTAGGACAAGATGAACATTGCTTATAAATCACAGTGGTGTACTTAATGCAAGTGGTTCTTTGCTCACTGTATTTTTGCTATCCTGTCTGAGTTGCTACCATTGCAGTTTGAAACATTTATAAAATAAGTTTATGGGGATCTCCACAATATTGATGGTTGCTTCCTACTTTTTGAAAGGAAGCTGTCCATAGCCTTGAGGCTATGGAAGGCAGAAAGTCTGCTCCCCAGGTACAAAATTGTACCTGCAAGATTGAGGCAGGGAGGCTGCTTGCAAGCCTGTTCAATTTGCTACTGGCTTGGAATTTGCAATGGCTTAAGTGAACCCCAGTAACAGTATGTTTGAAGAACCATCTCAAATTCTAGAGCCATGAGATGACAGACACCCTGTCAAAGCACAATCCCACATCAAAAATGCAGCACTTTATATCTTCTCTCACTGCTCTAGAAGTACTCACTGCACTGTTTGCAGGAATGGCTTTTTGAACAGTGCAGCCAGCAGGGTGACATGATGAGCAAAACACTGCTATTTAGCTACATCTGCCTTCTTCAATGGGTAGTGATTTTTTTAAATGAAATCAGCATGCTGAGGATGTGCCAGCTGCACACAGTAAAACAGGGACAGTATTCTGTTAAGCAAAAAAAGAAAAAGAAAGATATTCAATGAAGAACATTTGAACCTCAGTTTGAAAACCCAAAAATGAAAGTTGCTGTTTGCAGAAACATCGCAGAAAGACAAACTCCAAAGACCTGAAAGTCAAATTTTCTTGTTTCCCACACAGCCAACTACCAATCTCAACATATGGCAGATAATTTGACTGTAGGTAATGCGTTCTAAATTAAGTGAGCTATCCACTGAGGAAGCTGTTTTTAGTTAGCTGCCAATCAACATCAAATCCATAGGGAGTTAGGGTGCTCAAGCATTTTGAAAACATACTCAGAAAGGAGAATGGTGTTATAAACCATAGTCATGTCATGTCATAGTCACGACTCCACATTATCCTATATTTTCATTTTAGGAACCAAACTCTTACATGACATGTGAAGCAAAAGACCTTGATTTACTAACGGTGTTATTCAGAACATAATTTCTCCAAGTGATCCCTTGTTAAGCACTATGTGCAACAGACCAAAATGTAAATCAGTGCAGTAAGTCATGGATCATCATAACCACAGTTTTTGTTGGCTTTCTGGAAATTTTCTTAGACTGCTCATGATTAGTGTAAGTTAATGATAGTCACTTTTTCAGTATAAACAAGCACCACTGTAGAGGGAACATCTTTTAACAGATGGAACTGCCAATCAGCAGTTTCTTAATTTTTTTTTTTGGTAGAGAATAACCTCCTTTTTGGGACTTGGAGCAGTATGTAAGCAAAAGTCATCATTTCGTGATTTAAAACTTTGCGCCTCTCTCTGACAATAACAATATTCCTTTGCTTTGCATGCAAAACCATTACCATTTGACATTTGATATCTTTAAACAAACATATGCAATTGTAAGGAAAGGTGAGATTTAGAATGGTCTCTGGTTTTGTAGGTAGCCTAATTCTTCATTTTTTAATGTTTTCAAGGTGTTCAAAAAATAGAGAGGTCATCCTTGTTCCAGTAGAAGGTTTTTTTACAAAGGGTTTGAATTCTCAAACTTTGAACACTGGGGTGAGAACTAACTCCTTATGTGGGATGCTTATGGGATCAAACTCTGACACTATTGCAGAAACAGAGACTTTAACAAGAGGCATCCTTAAGGTCAAACCTAATAATCAGAGAGGACTTGCATACGGCAGCAGATGACTATGAGATGTGCATGGAATTCAAGTGGGGAAACAAAAATGGAACTCAGAAACATCTGAGAGTTTTCTCAAAGATACTGTACCCTCTGGCAAGTCTGCCAGACATTTGACCCCAGAGTGTGCACAGAATAACATATCCTACTGAGATTACTACACTGTCCAAGGTATAACAAAAGAATTAATAGAAAAAACAGACCCAAAAATTTGTATTATTTTTTCCTAATGAGTCACATATTAAAGAACATAAATACTTCAGAATTCAAGTTCTGTAGAAACAAAACAAAACAGCTCCCCCCACTTCATAACATCACATTTTGTTGCTTTCCAAAAATCCTGATATAAACACTTTTTTCAGCAAGCAAGCAACAAGCCAACCAAGCACTGGAAGAGTTTTGAACCATGACAGGGTACTGATGTCAGCCAGAAAACAGAATTCATCATGAATTAATAAAAAAGGGGGGAGAAGAGATACTGTCAGTAGGTTTTAATCATCTACAATGAAGTAATAGAATAAAAAAATCCAACAAGAGAACAGGAACTCTAGAATTTTTCATTTGATACTGCAAGCAATGTAGACATACTCCGTATCCATGGGTCTGATGTTCAGGAAGCTTTAGTGTCCAAAATTTGAGTGTATTTGGAATTGCCTGGGAAACAGCACTTCTAAAACCAGTCTGTTTCTCTCCTTTTACTGTCCAAACACACTGGCCTCCTGTAATATCCTAAAAGTGAATAGCTGAGATTGATATATCCCATGCTCTGGCTGCTTTAATTTTTTTCTTCTGTGTTGTGGAAGCTACTGTTGAGTGATAGAAAGTTAAATTTGGGTCCAGATAAAATTTAATCAATCTTAGTGTTAATCTCAAATTTAACACAATCACTTTCCAGGAAAAAAGAATTTTATCTCTAATACTGGGTCCCAATTAAAATAACCTCTCTGGCTTGAACTCCCAACACTAGAGATGAGAGACCAAACTAATATGCTTTGCTTGGCTGGTTATCTAAGTCTTTCCACTGGCACTTTCTCAAACTGACAGCAGTGGAGGAAGGCAGAGGAAGCAACATTATTCTGGGCTTTGCTGTCAAGATGGGAGACAGAAGAAAGCAGCACACAGGGCTATGAAAAGAGTTGAATGTGGCTGGGAATCACTGGTATATAACTGATCCTGACTGAAATGTTTCATAAGCATACTTAACTCAAGAAATATTTTGTAATTTCCTCAAATATGCCCCCCGCCCCTTCACACACACCTCTCTCTTTATGGACTGAATGCCCAGTGCAAGCATCTCCCTTTCACTTACCCAGCGAGAGGGTTTTGACATGTGAAACCTTCAGACACTATTGCAAAGTTACATGGTAGGTGATCCCCCTGCCAGAATGCAACTGGCAGCAACAAGGATATAGTTTACAATTAAAGGAGTTTTTAAAAGAATACTGGCTTGAGCCTCCTCTAGGGAAGTGGGAATATGCCTGAAGTATAACTGCAATGACAATTTTTTATTTTTTTTTTTCTGCTATAGAGAATTGCTAAGGCCACCTAGTTGCCATCCTGGGTGAGTAGCAAGGTCCAGTGTCAGCTCAGAGGACCAGTAGTCATATTTTCATGTAGCGAGTCCTGCTACCTGCCATGAACTGTTCCTCCCTCTGCCAATCATGCATCAATCCACCCCTCTTTCCAACAACAGTGATAACTTCCCTGCTTCTCTGCATACAGGTTGTTATTTCAACTCTTTAGAAAGTGCGGATAACACTGAGAGCTAAATACAGTCCATCAGGAATCTCCCTTAAGGTGATTCTTCAGCAGCTGCTGTCATTTCTCAGCTCCCAGGAAACTCAAAACCAGCTTTTTCTGTGCCAGAGCTTGCCAAACACAGAAACACATCTCGTGTCCTATCCTGTCCTCTTCTCTTCTCTGTCCACTTTAACTTTTGCACACCCTTGCAATGAAAGCAACTCCTGCCTGCCAAGGGACAGGCTCATCTCAGGCACAGTTAGGGTTAATTGGCCTGGACTTCTGCATACTGCTACAGCCTTTCTCTCCTCCCGTTCCAGAAGAAACTCCTCTCAAACCTGGTAATGCATGTAACCCCAGTATATTTCAGGGTTGTCCATTGGTCCCCCTTGTCTCCCCCTCACTCCCTGAGACGGAGACAGAACACTCCTTTTGTAGGTTTCTCTGCCCTCTGGTATTTGGGCAAAGTGGTGAACTGCAATGCAACGGGTTAATTTTAAATTTAGGCCTCAGCCAACGGACTTATATATATATTTTACAACTTGCAGGTTTTCCCAGTGAGAATAAGCTGACGTAAATGACATTTTCTGCAGCCATCCAGGTCCTCTACAGCAGCGCTCTTGACTGCTCAGCCCAAGAACCTGAGAAAAGATGGAAAATGCCCCTCACAGCAGAGAAGAGAGAGGTGTATGAACAGATCTGGGTCTTTTACCACAGCTACAAGAGAAAATAGGAGAAGGTGGGAAGGTGCATGACTTCAGGCAGCAGGATGCTGGGCAGTAGAAACGGTGAGAGAAGAACGTGGACGTTGTCCGGTGCTGGGAAAAGCAAGTAATGACCAGTCAAGCAAAGTGCTGAGAAAGCCCTGTCACAGCACAGTACCAAGAAGGACAGAAGAAGATTAGATAATGGAGTAGAAGGAGTAAAAGCTATACTGAGGACTGGGAAGAGCTGAGCACTTGGCTGTTTCTCCCAGAAAAGCGAAACATTCACATTGCATGCGATTCTTGCACGACTGCCCTCAGCATGGGTGTCAAAGAGCATGGTACCTGCTTGGGGGAACTACCCAAAACAGTCCTGTGTCAGGAGCTAAAGAATCACCAGCCCAACCCAACAGGCCTGAGCTCCTGCCATCCCTGCTTTGCTTCTTCTGTCTTTCCCCCAGTGCCTCTCCCTCCTACTTGTAATGAAATCTTCTCAACCTCTTTTATAAAGGCTAATAAAGGAGGTGATGCTGAACGGATCCATGGCTTCAGGAAAAGCACTGCAGGCACAAAAATGTCAGGGAAGAGGTGGGGGTGGGGGGCAGGTGATGCCAGGTCTGTTGGTCTCAGCTCCATTTGCTAAGTCCCTGATGTCCTGAGGAGACAGTAGCAGTAAACTGAAGCAATAGCACAGGGCTACACGGGTGTGCACAGACACAAAAGTTCTCATTCCTTGTATATTAAAAAAGGAAAAGGAGAGAAGGTACTAAACTCCATATTTTCTCTGGCACTTTATGAACCCCAGGGCTGGCAAAGCCAAGTGTGTTAGGTGCTTTTGGCTTGTAAGCAGGAAAAAACAGAACACCATCCCAATGAGTAATGTACCTAGATTAATTACTGCTAAGAGGGAGAGGGGGAATGAGGAGGAGGAAGGGAAAAGGAGGGAGATAAGGGGAGAGAGGAAGAGTACATAACAATGGCAAGCTCTCTCTTCCTGGGTAAATTTATGCAAAATCAGAATACTTTCTGCACCTCCAGAGCTTCTGAGGTGGTCAGCCAGGCAAGTTGTTTTCTTCTTAAGATGCCTATCCACAGTGTATGCTAGAGGTTTTGTTTTACAGCATTATTGCTGAAGACAGCAACTAATTTTTCTAGCTTTTTTTAAAATTTATCCACATGGGAGAGTCATGCACTCTGTGCACAGATCACAACCTTAAACTTCCAAAGTGGAGGTACGATTTCAAGTTAATTGACACATTGCTCTGTGCCTCACCTTAGACCAACCTGCAGGGGAAATTAATAAGTCCATGTTACAGACAGGTTTAGGAATCAGGACTATTTCTCCTCCCTCAACATCTTCTGCAGTGCTTCATTTAAAAACTTTCTAAATAATTGGAAGTTTAGTATCTCCTTGGAGAAGCTAGTCCCAGCTTGGTAATAGTAGATACCAAAATAGTTTTCCTCTGCCATCTCTTATGGTTCTGTAAATCACTTTGATCCCTTAAAAAAGAATCTCAGAGCCTGCCTAATATCTGAGAAGGTATTATGTATTCTCGCCAGGTAGCTAGAAACTGATGCTTTGAAACTCAGGCTAAAGACCTGGCAGAAGTATCATATATTGCCAGATAAGTAAACTGAATTAGTCACCTCAGAAAGTCTACACGGTTTATGGCATGTCTAACTCACCACAGTATCTGAATCCAAACAAGAAACCTGAATCCACATCACTCACAAGCTGAGAATGAGAAAAAAGACTTAGAAGTTGATACATATCTGGATTATTTCTTCCAGGTCTGATTAAACAAATATAAAACAAACTGAACCTGCTTTCAGGTCCAGCTGACACCCAAGTGAAGATGTTGCCGGAAAGCCTGTCATGAGATCCCGGTAACCCCAGCTCTAACTCCCAGCGCTGCTGGAGCTAGTGTTCTGGGATTCATATTTTTTTCCTAAAAAAGTTTTCTTATTCTTGCATTGAGACTCCCACTTTAGAAGGCAGAGGGATTCCTCCCCCTCCGGCCTTTCCCAGGACTGAGAGGAAACAATGCCATGAAGGCGTAGGAAATTAATGCGACTGTGATCTCAACTCCATGCAGCTCAGAAAGGCAACAGGGCAGCGCTGCTGGCTGCCTTGACTTCTCTCAGGAACCAGAGGAAGGAAGAGAAGAGTAGCTCTGAAGAGGAAGACTTCAGTGCCAGCAGCAGGGAGTGGGGACAGAAGGGACCTAGGAATGGTATAAGCTTGCTCAGCACATGGCAAAGGCAGTGGTTGTGCTGCTTATACTCTGGGATGACAATTCTCCCGGTGTCACAGCAAAATAAAATTACTGTCTGCTTCCTCTTCTGCCTGACTGATTTATACACATGTAACCTTAGAGCTGTCAGACTCCATTGCAAATAATGAGATCCTGACAGACGAGAAAGTTTCCCCATGTCCCTTTCCAAGGGTGAAGCTGCCAATCAGCAGAACTCCAAACCTCCCAGCCTCGTCATTAGTAATACTGGAGGCGCTACCAAAATCTCCAGCAATATGTTTTGGATAAATTTCAATCATCTCTGCTGCTGACTCAGTGCTTATTTCTCCAATTCCACCGTGATACCTCACCCACCCGCTTCTACACACACATACAGCCCTGACATATGGCCTGAATTATACCTTCCCTTCAATGCAGGATTTAAATCATCTCGCCTGCCCAGCAGCCTGTCATGGATCAGTCACCAGAATGAATCACCTGCTGGGGACTAAGGAGATGACACCTGAGCATGCCAGCCTACTCCATAGGAGTGGCAATGCCAAGCAGACTCAACAGCTGCCTCCCTGTGGTAAGCACAAAAGGAAGACAAAAGTTAAATGATGACTTTATCCACTGCCCCAATAGATTCAACTTGCTCGAGAGAGACACCTAGCTTTGTTCCCCCCACTTTTTATGGCATTTCTTGAGTCCAAAATACTTCTTTTGCAAGATTGGCTACTAAATTAAAGTAGTGGCCAGGCTGCTCCTTTTACAAAAGGACAGCACAGCAGATTAGCCTTCAAAAACGAACAGGATAAAGGGGAAGTAAACAGTTATTTAGGTTTATAAATGTCTGTGATTCATGAGGGTACTGCATGAATATGTGTGTCTCAGATGCTTTTGAAGATCCTAAGCCTGCACTATTACAGTCCCCTCGTGGTGACCCATACCTTTTCCTCTCTTTTCCCTCCTTTTACTCATCTCTTCTTTAGGAAAAGAGGTAGAAAGGAGCAGTTGTAAGTATCAAATTGCAGATCTACAACCTAAGAGGAACACAAGTCCAGGGAAAAAAGAATGTTTTGGCCACAGAAGATAGACAAAAATCTGTGGCCTTGCATTGAATGAGATGATGACACTATTCGTCTTTGTACAAATACATTGTTGAAGCAGAAATGAGGATTGCCTTCAACTGTTTATGGGGCTCCGTTCGTTAGTGTGGGACACCAAACACGATACATGTTCTCTAACACTCCTGAGCAATAAAACAAAAAGAGGACAGGGTGCTAAATTCGGTGAAATGGTTTAGAAGTGAATTAAGGTTAAAATTCCTCAGTGCTGCTGCTTGCCTTATATGAGAATTCCTCAGGCATTTAAATAGTCATATATACCACAAATCTTGCTAGGTGACCCAAAGTACAGGTCCAGTTGTTGATTCCAGTGTTGTCTGCAGTGATCACGAGGAACACTCACAAAGGGAACACTGACATTCGCCTTCTCATCACAGCCATCATGGTAGCAACAGTGCAACAGATGCTGAACGAAACTCACAAACAAACATGACATCCCAAGGAAACGCTTCCTAGGTTATCAACTGACTCATCAGAAATTCATAAATTATTGCAGTCTTGGGGGTATTTTTCCTTATGCAGGAAACAAGAACTGTCATAAAATGGTTGGGACTGCTCAGAAATAGTTCAACTGGGCTTGGTTATTAGATAGAAGCATCCCACAGCAAGTCTCAGAGTGGACCTCACTGTTACTGCTGGTGGCTCCTAGTGGAGCAAACAATGTATTTGACAGTAGAAATCTATTCTAGCAGTTGGTAGCTCCTAAGCATGGCATAACCTCCTACAGGCAGACATCTGCATCTTCCTGATTTCCTCTTGGGAGTCACAACCTCCAGGCAGAGTAACTGCTGTGGATGAGATTACCTTCATCTGACATTTAACAGGGTTGGTCCTTAAGAGTAGGTCCCAGCATGAGACTTAGCAGCTTCTATCAAAAACCCAGGACTCTGCTGAAATACTCTAGAATTGCAAAGATGTAAATGGAGAAAGAAGTCCATCCTACATTCAGCAAACAAAAAGGAAAATTACTTCAGGTCCAGTGATTTTGTCTGTCCTACTCAACTTCTGTGGCTGAGGGGGGAAACCACAGCAATCACAAGCATAGGCATGAGCAAGAACAGAATTCACTGACCCAAGGAGCAAGGCATCCTTCTAGAAAGCCAGTCTTGGGCACAGAGAATAATTCCTTAAAGGTGGAACAGTCTGGTTCCCTATCTGAGGTGATCAGTCATAGATACTTGGGAAATGCATTGAGTCTTACGGAAAGCAATATATTGACCAGAAAAATGAGCTCTAAGACTCTGCAAACTTGGTTTACTTTCAAACTGTGCTTTATGTCACCAGCCTTCCGATAAGACTCCTGGATGACTCCCGGAGTCTACTTTGAGGCTTTGAGATTTGCTACACCCAGACTCAGTTTCAATCATCTATTTATAAATTCTGTAACGTTTGTGGCTAGTCTCATTTCAGCAGCCACTTAATTAAGCATGTTCAGTCTTTTATAGAGCTTAGAGGCTGGGATCCAGGCTCCTAAGACCACTTTTGAGAAGGCTGGAATAGTCTTACACATGCAAAGATAAGGAGATGGCAGTCCAACCAAGTGAGTCAAGTATTATGTAAACAGCTGACTGTTTGGACTCATTTTCAACAGTCTGTGTCCCTTATCATTAGCAATATTCAAATCAAGTCAAAACACTTACAATGCTCTTGCATTTGTCTCAGACTAAATAGATTTCAGTCACTGCTCTACTGGGAATGAAGCTAAACATTAAACAAGTTAATCTTCATCTAAATGGGTTGTAAAGCAGCTTTTCTCCATAAAAATGTAAGCTACTTAAGAAATAAAGTATTCAGATTAATACCATGCCTGTATGTCCATATACTCCTCCTGCCACAATCTATACATTTGTTTGTGGTTTTATAAGAGCCAATGATACATTAAATATGTAATAAGAGCAAAACATCATTTCATGTCATCACTTTTCCAATGCAAATTCTTATGCATCACAACAGGAAGTTCTGTTTACAGTTTGAGCGTACCAGTTAGGTCCACAGTTTTCAGTGAAGTGTTCTCTCTGAATCACAACCATCTTCTCTGGCCTGAAAAAAATATTTAAGAGATTGAATGTGCATAATAGCACAGAGCAAAGAGAGGATTTCATGACAGGGGGTGGTAGCCAGACAGATGTGATATAAAAATAATTACTTTATGCTCTTGAGAAATAAACCAAGTATCTAAAAAAGCTTGGCCCAGCCAGACTTTATCAGCTCCCTAGGATGGAAAAGATGTGTCTAGGAAGGACCTGAGAAAAGAGATGATTCTGTGTTTGTACTCTCCACCCATTCTGCATTAAGTCACCACAGTGACTTGACTTCTTTTGCTCCAGGGATTGCCTACAAAAAACAGAAGGAAACTCGGGCCTAAAGATTGTGCTGCCATCTGGGAGCATGCTGTGGGGCAGCAGTCTGCCACTTTAATTACATCTATTTGTTTAAAAAAAAGCGATGCTGCTCATTAAACAGACCAAATCCCTTCAGTTTATCCATTGTGTAGGCTACTTACATGGCTAAGACTGGCCCAGACCTGGACTGTAAGTTAATGCTGCCCTAATTTTCTGCTGTCTTAGGGCTGCCTTACCTCCCACTATCCTGAGAGAGCCTATATTTCTTACTGTCCTCAGTCTCTCAGCAGCACAGCTCCCAACTGTAAACAGGCTGTAAGAGCGCAGCTGGCTCAGCAGAACTGGGATCCAGGAATTGCTATCTACTGTGCAAAAGCCAAAAATAGCTTTGGGGAACATAACAGAAGTGACCAGAGTGCTCTCAGACTGTACCACTAGACTGTTGCACTATTAAAAACCAGAGATCCCAGTGAGGAAATCCTTCTAAGAAAAGCTAAGGAGCAGGGTTGGGGGGGGGGGGGGGGGGGGGGGAATAAAAAAAAATTTA
>JAOXNO010000013.1:81647866-81705708 GCA_028565335.1 Limnodromus scolopaceus
TGGGTCATTCACTTTTGGTTTTTTCTTTTTTTTTTTATATGCTTTTTTTTTTTCTCCCATTATTTGGTTGAATAATCTCATATTTATAGATACACATTCCTTCAGGCTATTTTTTCAGGCCTCAAAGAAAATCTGCTGGTTTGATTTCTGCATGCCAGGTACTGAAGTACCGTGAAGTACGCCAGTGCAGCACAGTGCTCTTTTCAGGCACTTATTAGCAGAACCCTTCTGTGCAACTTCCTTTTTCACATAACCTGTGCAAGAGTTGTCATTCAAACAGACTAAGGAAAAGTGCAATATCAGATAAGGCACAGTCGTATCCTTTTATGGGCATTTAAAGGCCATAAGCACTAATAATTCAGTAGACATCTAAAGGTTTCTTTCCTGACTTGGTAATATAGTTGATTCATCCTGCACAGAATCCGTTTCACCCTTAAACCCTACGACCTACTTCATAGTATTTTTTCTTTTGGTACAGCCACATAAAACCTCACCGAATCATTCCTGCCCATTCTTAATTTAAAAAAAAAACCAAAACACAACACCTTCTTTAAGGTGCCTGTAATCACGCCCAGAGGCAGAACCTTTCCTGTGCCTCTACTGCCTGGGGCAGCGTATGCATCTTGTAGTAGGAAGTAGTTTAAGACACAACAGCACCATCTACTGAGAGTAACCTCTGTGAATCCCTAGTATGCCTTGCAAAGTGTGTTAGATAAAAGGTGTATTTAGCTGGTATAAGTACTATACTACTAACGACAACGTGCTGAGTGAAAAGGAGAAGAAAACTTATTTCATCTTGCCATGAAAACTATTAACTTTACCGACGATTGTTGCTTTCACTGCTCCTATCTCAGCAGTCAAGGTTAAGAACAAAATCAAGTCATTCATCATATAAATGATATTTAGTGGGTGAGATGCTTAATTTGTACTGCTGTACACACATATTAAAACAAAGGAGGAAATCAACATAGTTGTTCCATCCTGGTAATGTAAAGAAATCTCCTACTGAGATATACAATCATTTAGGCAAATTTTCCAGACAAGCAAAGAATTAAGAAACCATGCTTTTTCTGGGAAGGCGGTGGTTTGAACCAGCTTCTTTGTAGACTACATTCAGGTGATGCACAACAGCAAAGTGTCTGAGAAGTAGCAATCAGATGACATTCAGCCCTAAACACTATATTAACTTAATATTCCAAAGCATTTTTCATTACCCTTTTATGGATTATAATGCAATTTCTCTTCATCCTGTATCAAACAATCAGCCACAACTGCGGCAAGATGATCCTTTAGTATTCTTTTTTTTTAATCTCATATATATTATTTCTAGGCACCCAGCTTAATAGGACTTGACACTGTCTTTGAGTCAGTGCCTAAAAATGCACACTCTGCCTGGCTGGATGCCTGGATGATTTGCTTAAATCTTCTTTTAAGAAAGACTGAAGACATTGAAATTCACTTAGTCAAATAAATACAGTCTGCTTTGTAGAAAGCAGATACTGTGTACTTCCTCTTCCTCTTTTTGTTCCTTTTTAATAGGATCTGGAGACTGATTAAAGAAAAAAAAAAATCCTAGAAGAGGTTTTGAAGGAGATAAAGCTAGATTCATGTCTATAGCAGGTTCTATGGAACTTCACTCTCTCTGCTCATTGCTTCTCTGTGGCTTGACGCACTGTAGGGTACAGTAATAAACTGATGCATACTGATACATGGTGTTCAAGACACATCCTCTTTAATCAAACAGCTGAAAATGCATCAGCAAAAAGGGAGCCTGGGCCAAGAATGTAATCCCACCTCCTTTTGCATTTCCACATACATCACTTGCATTTGACTGAACCTTGTGTATGGTCAGCTGCAAATCTGAATTTGCATTTCAACATTCAACGTCACCTCACTGTCTCACTTTCCTGACTCCTAGTTAGGTTTTTTAGCTTTTGGATCTGAATTTTGAGGATTGATCAATGTTAATTAAGTAGTACAAGATAGCTAGGATGACGCTGTAAAATCTCTGTAGTTTCATATATAGCGTTTTAACACACATACAGTCACGATGGTGTGATTAGCAGACATTACAGGAATGGTACTGCAATTGCATGCAAATTGCACTTAGAGTCTATGCAAATTTGATTTATCTGTTAGGTTACTAAAACAAGGACAGATATCAAGTGCTGCCTCTGGTCAGGAAGCATAGGTGCAGTGACTCAGGCTGGTGCCTGCCTGTCTGGGAGCAGCTCTGCAGCAAGGGATGCGGGGGTCTTGGCAGGCAAAGGCTGGGCATGAGCCAGCAGTGTGCCCTGGCTGCAGGGATGGCCAAGAGCACCCTGGGCTGTGTTAAGAGGGGCACAGCCAGGACATCAAAGCAAGGGATTGTCTCCCTCTGCTCAGCACTTGTGAGATTTCATTTAGAAAGCTGTGTTTGATTTTGGGCCCCTGATACAGGATGGACATGGATAAGCTGAGGCAAGTTCAGAGTGTGGGGGCTGCAACATTGTCCTTCGAGGAGGGCTGAGGAACAAGGGGGTTTTCAGCCTGGAGAACAAGAATGCATTGGAGGGACCTAGTAGCAGTTTTCCCATATGTACAAGGAGGTCATGAGAAGATGGAGTCAGGCACTCCAGAGGTGTGCAGTGGGAGGATGGGAAGCAATGAGCATAAAATGAAACAAGAAAACTGCAAACTGCATATGACAATCATGAAGGAGTGGAACAGATTCCCCATAGAGATTGTGAAGTCACCAACCTCACTGCTTTTCAGCAATAAGTTGCTGTCCCTGTATGCACCTTCCTTCTTTCCTTAACTCAAGTACTCCACAGATTGCCGTTAATGCCTCTTCACTCTTCATTCTTATTGTTTAGTAGATATGAACACTGACACCTTTCCACTATCCACATGTTCGTTCACCTGTGATAGTTTTAAGTCTGACGAAGACACTAAGTTTAAGCTTTAAAAATCTAATCACAAAAGGAAAAAAATATCTCTCCATGCTTCATTCAACAATACCGCACATACCAACAGACAGAAACACCACCACCACCGCTTAACCATTTTGCACACATGGAATTTTTCTGCAAGTTTTTTTGATGATGGAGATTAAAATATTATGAAAGATTTTTATTACTAAGATCAAGGTTTACATTTACAATCTGAAAAACCTCTTAAACACTGTATTGTCATCAATGTAAAATGAAAGCATTATACTTAGCTGATCTTTATGAAAACCTTCCAAGTCTAAGGTGCAGCTGAGAAAAAAAAATAAAAAGAAGAAAATCCCCCATCAATCCACCTATGCGGTGGATTGTTCTTGGAACCAAGGAACATCTACTTGTCATCCTTTTGTGCAGAGCCTAACACAACAGACATTCACCTATGACATGGGCTCTTGAGCACTTCAGCAACATAAATCCAAGGGTAGGCATAGCGGACTTACACCACTCCACGTATGCTGGTTAATGTTAAGGTATGTTTTCCATTCCTGAACGATCCTGCCAAATCTAAGGGTAGGGAGAAGGGGGGGGAGATATAAAGTACTCATTGTTCCTGCTATGTTTCCTTCTTGGGTTCTTCCATTTTATCATTTACAAAGAGTATTGTTTTACTTCAAAAAATACTCTACAATAGGGAAAAGAACCTGGACCCTTATTCAGCAAGTAAACTTTATCCAAGTTTTATGCATATGAACACTTCTTGTAACTTTAGTATGACTTATTACAGGTTTAAGTTGAGACATGATAGAATACTTTGTTAACTCAGATCTGTGTGTATATAACTCTTTGAATTTATTTTTGATCACTTCTGCAAAGCATTTGCCCGACTCGTTCCTCACTCAAGCATAGTGGAAGCAGTGCTCAGGAATTTATTCTGTTTGGATCGTAGTTAATACTACTACTATTTCTCCCTCTCCTTCCTTCCTGTGTGCTTGGCACCCTGCACAGGAAAAGTTGGGGGAAGAAGAAAGTAGAAACAGCAGTATCTTTGTGGTGGGCAAGCAATGGAAATAATGGAAACAGCAACAGAAAGAAGTAGTCTGGTCTGAGAACAGGAGGTTTTTTCTACCTTGTTTTTTTGTTATTTTAATAAAAAATAAATATGTCTTTATTTTTTTCTAAAAAGGATGGGACAATCTATTTTACGTATGTGAGGCTCATGGTCAGGAGTTGAAAGGGAACTGGAGGGAGGTCTGGCATTGGAGTTAGGGCAACGGAGAAGGACAATATCCACGTCTAAGCAACGGGACAAAAGGACCAAAATGAACTGGCAGGAAGAAAGAGGCAAGAAGGTGGAAGCATGGGCAAAAGCATCAATGCTATAATGGAGTGAAAGAAAGGGCAAACCAAGTTCAACCTTCCTGATACAAAGGATTCATCAGAACCACAAAGTCAGGTTATGTAGTTACAAAATACTGCTGTCAGAACAGTAGGATCAGTGCCGTGTCCCCACAACAGCAGGAGTGAGAAATCTAAATTAAAAGCAGAACTGCTTACCCATGCAGGTCACTAGACTTCACAAGATAGAGAGCAGGTACTGAAAAGACATTCTCTTGTTTGCAATCACACACTATTATATTTGAATAAACATAATTGTCAGCCAAAATTAGTGATAGTGACAGAAGCATAAAATTGCAGCTTTTGCATAACCAAGATCACAAAACAGAAGATGAGAAAAAGCAATCTACAAAGGGAATTCCTAGAGGAAAATAAAGAGTATATATTTCACTACAAGAGAAAAAAAAACCCAATTGTGGTAACATCTTATTTCAACTTCTTCAATTTGTACTATGAAACACACCTTTACCCAGATACTGATATTGTTTGACTGTAGCATGGACTGAATTAGACTTGGACACAAACATCAGAGATCATCTAGTCCAACCCCCTGGACAAAGCAGGGTCACCTAGAGCAGGTTGGACAGGAATGCATCCAGATGGATTTTGAATATCTCCAGAAGAGACTCCACAGAAGAGACTCTCTGGGCAGCCTGTTCCAGTGCTCTGCCACCCTCAAAGTAAAGATTTTTTTCCTCATGTTCAGATGGAACCTCCTGTGCTCCAGTTTGTGCCCATAGCCCCTTGTCCTGTTGCTGGGTGCCACTGAAAAGAGTCTGGCCCCATCCCCTGGACACCCTTTAGATATTTATAAGCGCTGATGAGATCCCCTCTCAGTCTTTTGTACTCCATGCTAAACAGACCCAGGACTCGGTCTTTCCTCATAAGAAAGATGCTCCAGTTCCTTGATCACCTTTGTAACCTTCCCCTTAACTCTCTCCAGTAGTTCCTTGTTCTGTAGGCAAATATCCAAAAACAGAAGAAGAAACTAAAAACCCACATATGCACACATGAGATCATGTTTGAAAGGTTCACAAAAATATTTTGTTATCACAGTAATTCACAGTGCAAAAATATAATTAGTGATTCTTTACCTGCTATGTTTCATCACAAAAAAATAGGGTGCATACGTTCTCTTCAGCTCCTCAAAGGCAGAGGCTGGATGCAGCTGATCAGTCCACCAGGCAACTACACTTGTCAGCCTTGAAGCAGGAGAAAAGATGGCACATTGTTCAGGAGCCAGCCAGGGCATGCTTCTGTGGACTGCAGCTCCATACCATGACCAGCTGGAGAGAGGGAGCTGCTCCCGCATCACAGAACTCAGTCACACCTGTATAGCTGGGCAACTTCTTCTCAGTTTGCATTGGGCTTCCAGTTGCTCAAAGTTCAGAAGATGGGGTGGTGAGGAAAGCCTATTTTTGCCTAAGTGCAAAATGCCAACTTCAGCCCCTTGAAACTGGTGATTTTCCTCACAGAACTTTGGCAGTAATCAGCTGACTTCTTTCTTAAACCTCCAGTAGTTAAAGGTGATGTGAGAATGACACAGATATAGCACATACTTAAAAAAAAAAAAAAATCATGTTTATGTCTCTTTTCCCCTTGAGGAATATAATTTATGCTGATGATTTCTTCACAATAGTGCCTGCTCCAGAGTTGGCCCAAAGTGTTTTCTAAAATTAACAGTTATTCAAAAAAATAAAATGTTTGAAGTATTTCCATGTTTATTAGGCTTCTTCCAGATATTGTTTGACAGTATGAAGAACAGGATTAAGATGTCTAGGTACTCCTACAAAAGAAAAGCAAAACAACATTTGGTCTAACCTTCTTTGCCAGAATGGTACCTTACAGTCAAAATTAGCATTCATGTTCTCCATTTTTAAAACAGAAAGCCCTTTCTCCTCCATGGGTTACCTGCTACCATTGTTTTCAGCTTTGAACTAATTTCTCAGAAAAAGCAAAAAATTAGACAGTTTGATATAAGTGTAAACAGCCATCATTTAAAAAGGCAGTGAAAAAAGGTCATCATGCAGCACAAAAATCACCGAAGCTGGTACCTCTGCATTTCTGCACAGGAATGTCGGCAACAAACTAAGATTGGGAATTACTGTCCACAGCCATCCAAGTGGCGTAGCTTTCTCCTTAGCTGTTATTTAGGGCAAATACTCAGTTTTCTAAACAGGATAGAGGGGCTGAGGGGCTCAGCTGTGCCCTGCAGTGGGGCCATTGGAGCCGGCTGGAACCGGCCGTGTCCGGCATGGGGCAGCCCCGGGCCCTCACCACAGGGGCCCACCCTACAGGCCCTGCCGCTGCTGCTCCTCTCCCCTCACATGCCAAAACCTCTCCGTAAAGCCAGTACACTCGCTCACACAAGGTCACTTTGCTGCAGGAGTCTCCAACCTTGGAGATACTCAGATCTCGACTGGACAGGGTTCAGAAAAGCCTGGTTGGCCCCACTCTGAGCAGAGGAGGGGGGACTGGTTCATCTGGTGAGCCCCTCCCAACCTCAATTCTTCTGCAGTTGTAGGGCTGGTACTCTTTAAAATTAGTGCTCCTCCATTGCTAGTGTTAAAATTCACAATAAAACAGTGTAACAAGGCAAAGCCACCTCTTCCGAATCTGGGCTGAAATGCTGAACAGGAAGCTTCGCATTTATCAGCAGAGCACCAGCCTTGCAGGGCATTAAATGTGGAAGCCGTTTGCTGAATCTTGATGCCTTTGGACAGAGAGATGCCTCTCCCCTCTGAACAGCAGCCCGGGGCACTCTGGAAGGCAGGGGGGAGTTGAAGGTGGAGGGGGAGAAGGGAGAGGAAAGGGGCATTATGAGAACACTGACTAGCTTTAAACGGGAAAGCATCCAGATGCTTAGGAGAAAATAATGTATTAACCTTCCGAAGTTATTTATGCGCACAAGTCAAATGTAATTAAGCAACAAATGCCTCAATTGAAAAAACGAGCAACAGAAAAGATTATCATATTTGTCTCTTTGTCGTGACACTAATTTAACTTGACTCCCAGGTTCAAAATACACCATTATTTTGGGTTGGTAGCTTACGTTTCATTGACAGCTTTTCCCCAAAGGATACCAGCAGGGGTTTAAACTTATCATTACAATTTTGAAAGATGTCAAAAGCTTGGCAACAGCTGTAGAGCCCACATTCAGCACTTAGGATAACCTGGAAAAAGCAATCCTTTTCCAATGTTTGTCTTCAGAGCTATTGCTCTGACCAACCTTACCGCATTAGTTTAACTAGGTTTTTTTTTCCTTTCTCTGAATGATCTTGCAAAATTATTTGTACAAGCAAACATCCTATCCTTGAGGCAATTCACCAGAGAAGAAAGAAAAATTAAGCATGCTTGAGAAATCTAGCATCTTAAGCCACTTGCCTCCAGCTTGCCAGGAGCACCGGAGAGGCCACTGCGGGTGGGAGAAGGCAAAAGGGAGGTAAGTGAGAGAACAGCAGCTCACAGGGTGCATTAGCTTTTTGTATACAGATTATCTTTTGTCTTAAGATGTGAAAATTTCTGAAAACACTCTCAGGGATTTATCATAATTGATTTCTAATTCAGGTAGGATGAACAGAAATAGTTTATAAAGAGAAATAGCCTCTTAAAAATCTCTGTTTTGATGGTGCTAAATTACAGCAGATTATGGGGAAGCTTTGCAAGCTTCAAGGACAAGGGAGCAAGCTTTTCACATTGAACAGCTTATTTGGGTTTTATATGTGAAAAAAACCCAAACTTTCATTGAGGCAAACATCAGAAAATAGTAATTTTCAAAAAGCCCCAGAAAAAAAGGAGATCTGAAGGTTACCTTTCCTTGAGTCCAAAATTCAATAGTGAAGAAGACTGGGGAGCACTGTTCATTTTGAGCCTAGGGCATCTCTATCTACAGGAACTCATAATGGTCACAGCTGAGGAAAAACCTCTCGGCATCTACATGCTCATTTGTCCCTCAACTTTCAGCCTACTATTTTGGGTTAGTGTCCCAAAATTTTGTGTCATAGCTCTGTAGCTTTATATATTTTTACAATATCAAAGCATCCTTCAATCTGAGAAACTATTATTTAGTGTCCAAATGTTAACACACATGCCACTAGAAAAAGGATCTATAAAACTGATTATGGTCCATTTACTTTTAAAATGCTCATTTAAAGAAGTACCTATACTGTGGATGTAATAATGAAAATTATGTATAACTTTAAAATAGACATCACCTGGAAAAATGACTTACAGATTGCAGGACATAGGTGAAAATATCCAACACCATATGGAGACTATTTATGGACTAAATTCACAGTAATGGTAATGTATGAGAGAAACAATCACAGTGAATTATTTCCCCTTTCACAGGTATAGATAATATAATAATGGAACCTGATTTCATTTACAGACTGACAAGTGTTAACCTTTATGAGACGCTGTTGCTTCCACTGTTAAAGGAAACTGAAAGTTCCCATTGAAAGGAAATGTCATTTTTATAATAAAATGCAGAAGGCAAGTAACGTCAGTGCCTTAGTTGTAAAATTCAAGTTGGCTTTCCTAGATGATGGAGAAGACTTTATAAAGCAAAATAAATTATGCTTTGATGATATAACTAAGTGTGGTTCAGCTTTGAGAAGTAATTAACTACGGTAAGGGACTAACATGAATCTCACTGATGGAATTACCTAGGCAGTTTTTTCTTGTCAAACACCAGCAGTGCAAACTCAGCTTAGGACCATATGCGGTTCCTTTGAGATCCCATAACTGCATCACCAAAACTGGAAGTTGTTTTCCAAGACCTGGGCTATTGTATAAGCCACTAAATTCATTGCATGAGCTTACTTACGTACCAAAAGTTTACAATGAAACTTTTAAATGTAGATTTACCCCTTAGGGCAGTCCTTATATCCCATAATTTTGCTCAGCAGCCCAATTCCCAGAGGTTTTACAGATCGAAGGGAAGAAGTAAAAGGGCATATTGCAAACATACAGAGAGAAAGCCAAGAATATGGTTTTTCACAAGGAAATTTTCTTGTTCTAATTCTTGACAATACATACATTTATACTGTGGTAACACTGAACAGCTTCTGTAAATATTGAAGATTGTCAAGAATAGCCCCAACTCCTTTACCTAGAGGCAGCATGCACACTGTAAGAGAAAGAGAGGGCACACGTTGGCAATTTATGGCAATATAGGCATTGCATAGGATATAGGGAGGAAATATTTCAGAAGTGGAATCACAGAATCACAGAATGGGAGGGGTTGGAGGGGACCTTCAGAGATCATCTAGTCCAACCCCCCTGCCGAAGCAGGTTCACCTAGAGCAGGTTGGACAGGAATGCATCCAGATTGGTTTTGAATATCTCCAGAGAAGGAGACTTCACAACCTCTCTGGGCAGCCTGTTCCAGTGCTCTGTCACCTTCAAAGTAAAGATGTTTTTCTTCATGTTCAGAAGGAATTTCCTGTGTTCCACTTTGTGCCCATTGCCCCTTGTCCTTTTGCTAGGTGCCACTGAAAAGAGTCTGGCCCCATCCTCCTGACACCCACCCTACCTCCTAAAACCCTAACCCATGGGATTCCTCCAAGCAGGTCTTTGAAGAGGCCAAAGTTAGCTCTTCTGAAGTCCAGGGTTGTAATCCTCCTAATCTCCCTGCTTCTGCCATGCAGGATCCTGAACTCCACTATCTCATGGTCACTGAGGCGAAGCTGCCCCCAACCTTCACATCCCCAACCAATCCTTCTTTGTTAGTACAAGGTCCAGCAGCACACCTTTTCTCATTGGTTCCTCCACCACCTGTGTCTAAAAGTTATCATCAATTCTCTGCAGAAACCTCCCAGAGTGTGTGTGCCTGGCTGTGTTGCTTTTCCAGCAAATATCAGGGTGGTTGAAGTACCCCATGAGAAGATTCTGTACATTCTGAAAATGGATTTTAATCTTCATAGTGATTAGTAGTGAAATTAAAGTTATTTTCAAGCCCAATAGAGCTAAAGATTTCTCTCAGAAAATATATTCAGCAGCAGACATAACTGAAAAGGCCTGTGAAACACTGGCAGGAGATAACTCTGAGTTGCCTGTGTGAAGCATTGGCTTTGCAGGCCACAAAGGTAGTCACAAGCCACCTGCTAGTGGGAGTTCACAAGACACAGGTCATCAGCAGGTGAGCTGACAAACAGATTTGAACTGATTCAGAGTGTGAGGAAGCACACAGAGGAAGTGCAGCCTTATACTCACACTCTGAATCAATTAAAATGTTAGGCTACATCCTAGTGTCTGCTAAGAGAATAAATGGGGCCATGATGAAAACATGTTCTCTTGTGTGAGCTCTCATGGCCAGCAGTACCCAAGCAAACCAGGCTGGCAACTCACAGGTGTAAGTCAAAAAATCTGTAATCATATTTGGGAATAAAGGTAGTAGGTGCTCAACAGCGCAAAATGTTCCCATAGTAGGAAACCCCTCATCTCTACTGCAAGTATTAGCAAAACAAAACAAGGGCTCAGAATAAGCACAAGTGATCTTTTCCCCATGTTCTCCTTTAAAGGCAGTGTCTGTATATCAAATTTTTATAGTACAAATTTGCCAACAGCACAGGAACACAGCAGGATATCAGTGTTAGCTTGCTGCAGTAGATTTATCAACTATAGTTTGTAGCTTCTGTTACACCGAAATGCTTATGCCAAAAATGCCACAAGAATCCAGAGGAAGTAAGCAACAGGTCGTATCAGCTTTTTCAGACTTTTTACCATATTGCTATGCATGTCTTGCAATGACTATTTACATTACCTCACACTAAATATTATGGCCATACAATTCAACTAGCGAATCACAACTCAAGAAAGCTATCTGCTTCATAACAATTCAAATATTTCAAGCAGCCAGCCCCTATACATGTAAACATCAAAAGCTATGTAAATATACGAGGAACATAAAGCATAGGAAAAGTTGCTGACAAAGCAATAGGCTTATTTATCAAAGCAAAGAAACTCTCAAGTATTCTCAAGCTGTAACCCTAACAAAAGTGTATCTTGGAGACTGTTCTCATAATTCCACCCTCTACCTCCTTCCTCCCTTCCCCAAAACAGCAGGGAAGATGGGAGAAATGACATCATAGGTTTTGCTTTTTGAAGAGTCCCATAGGCAGCTAAAATATTACACGATAGTTTTACTAACTATTGCTAAAGCCACAACAAGACATTCCAAAATAGTCCCAACCACTTTTCCAACTGGAACAGATTTTTCTTGCTCTGAGCTCATTTTAAAAGGATTTTTGTCTTCCCTTAGCACAGCATACAATCAAGCCAACAAGATAAGAAGCCCAAACAGTAAGTTTTCATCTGCCAGTATGGGGGCATGAGAGAAAATGGACATTTAACACTAATACCAGATAATAAGGCTGTTACATAAAATTCAGTAAGCTCAGTGGGGAGCTTTTCATGTACAGTTCCTTCAAACCACTAATTAGCAGAAGAATCGCACAGAATGTGCATGCCCCCTACATCCTTCCTTTTATTGGAAGGAAGCAGCAGGGTTGATTTCTTTTTTATTGTACTGAGACCAGCATCATTTAAGACAAGAACCAAAACCCATTTATTGACAATCCGCTGAACCCTTGCGCTGATTCTTGCACCCATCTTTGATGTTTGTGGGGAACTGCAGAACACAGAATAAAGAAAACCATAATGATCTCGCCAGTATTTGAGTACCTCTGAATAACTTTCTCCTTTTTATGAGTTCTCAGAGGACACAAAATTGGGAAACCCCCTTCCACAAGCTGGTCAATCCAGATAGATGAAGGGCTGTGTGGAGCACAGCTAAAGTTGGTGAGCCCTGCCAGAGCCAGTAGCTGCCCTTTATGCAGCAGCACTTGGGCCATGCTGTACTTTTTACAGCTGTCGTGAAATGCAAGGTGCCATTCAACAGCGCTACAGAATTGTAATAAAATCCCATCTTGGATACCCTTCCTCAGAGGGTTCTGCTTGTATGCTGCTAATCCCTCCAACTGCACCCTGCACTGGTCACATCACAGGTGATCATCAACCTTCCCTCCGCTTCAGCTAAGCAGATAAACCCATCCAGCCACAAAGTTTACTACTTCACAGAATAACATGAACAGATATTAGGAAAAAATAGTTCTATTTCTTTTTAAATGTGAAAGTTCAGTCATCACATCACAGCAAATTGCATGGTATAGATTAAGATATTTCACTAAATCACTCTCTCCAAACAACAGTAACTGAATTTTCTGCATGCTTTCACTAGGGTATCATCTTTTCCTGCCCCACTCCCAGCAGTATCATTCCTTGTGTAAAAACATGTTATTACTGTAGGAAAACCAAAATAAAAGAATTTATAAACAAATGCTATTAAACATTTGATTCCTTGGAAGCTCTCAAATTCATTTAGATCTATCTCCTCTTTCTCAAATTTTCATGTTTCCAAATATCAGTATGAATATTTATGATTCAAGAAGATGTTTTCTTTTTTTTTTTTTTTAATTTTGTAATTATCATTCTAATTGAGTTTATCAGCCAGAAGACATCAAACAATATTCACCTCTTGTCACGGTTTGTAAGGTTTGTAAGAAGTTTTGAAAGAGACCAGTCAAAGTAAATTCACACTACATTTCTGAAAAAGCCTCGAGTAACAGGAAGCTAGGCATTAACAACCCACTGAACTTTAAACTCTTAACATGTTGTTTTTCCTGAATTGTTAGGCTCAAAAAACCAGAAGCAAAAGGTAAGGATGGGATTAGGCAAAAAAAAATTAGTCTAATGCAGACTCATATCTGTGACGTACAGTTTTATAACTTGACCTAATCTTTTGTGAACTTTCAGCGCACTGAAGGTCCGTGGACATCCTGAACCAGAAACTACTCCTTTGCAGAATTTTGTGACTGGGTTATAAGCACCGCGTGGGAGTCTCAGCTCTTCAGCAATAAAATCAAAGAGAAAAAAATGTTCCTGCTAGCTAAGAAATCGAGACACCTCAGAATAAAACATTCCATTTGTAATTATAGGGTGCATGACTATGTGGTTACAGCTGGTTAGCTGTCAT
This sequence comes from Limnodromus scolopaceus, assembly GCA_028565335.1. Taxonomy (NCBI): domain Eukaryota; kingdom Metazoa; phylum Chordata; class Aves; order Charadriiformes; family Scolopacidae; genus Limnodromus; species Limnodromus scolopaceus. Next base: position 81,661,226 of record JAOXNO010000013.1, read on the forward strand.
GGACCTAGACCAAACAGACGTTAGTGGCAGCAGCAAAATAGAAAACAGCACAGATCAAGAACATCCCAACAAACTGGGGGGGAGATGAAGGCACACCAGTCTCAGAGTAGAACATACAGAAATAATATCAGGGACACCACAATGAGGGCACTGACCTCCAGCAATGACACTGGAGATCAAACACCAGCTTTGTTCAGAGACCCGATCTCTCCTGCTGAAAAGAGGTATGGAGATAAAGCCCTAAGAATAGTCTTGAGGAAGCACTGAGTGAAGCTCAGACAAGAACGAGATAAGCCTCTTCTTTCAACGTGCTGCTCTAATTGCTCTCTACTTCTTGCACCTAGTTTTGAAAAAACATTTCTATGCTATGCACATCCTATTGACAGCCATGAGTGCCCACATACTGAATGCACATCCTTTCCACTGACAGAGTTTTAACTGATGATCACTGCCTAAGGTAAGGTTCTGCATGCTCCCATTAACAATTCCATGTGGCTCTTGTCATAATCTTGGAGGTGCTTTTCCCCAAATCTCCCTTTTCCAGCCAACCCCAGCAAGTTCCAGCAAGCATTATCCTAATGTAAAATTCCATGTTCTTCTTACCCAATTAGTCAGCAGCATTCCATTACCTTTGAAATACCCCATATTTCACACTGACCTATAACAGCTATCTCCCAAGGTATCCACACTACTGCTGTGGACGGCAGTTCTCCATTAGCTTTGAACACACCACATCTTGGTACCTTTAAAGTTAAATCCACTTAATATTGAGAGCCCCACCCAAAATTGAATTCAGGAACTAGGAAATTCCAGCAGAAAGTTAACTCTGAGCAGGGGCTGCAGAACAGATAAAGATGACATTCATTTTGTTTGTACTGATAGGATGGGATTAGGCAAGGTATTTTTGCCATGTCTTTACAAACAAAAGCTCTGGCTGTTAAAACAATAAACCAGTATCTTTCCATTCTATCATACAATCAAAGCAGGGACTTACTGACAAGAATCCCAAATTTAAGTAAGCAATAAAATTCATGCTTCCTCACTCATCACAGGCCCTGAAAAGGACTACTCCTTTGTGTTTTATACAACTGTATCTACTTAGGCCAAGAAAAGAACCAGAGCAGTATCTTACTGTGCATATCAAGAGTCATCTGAATAAGAGTTGTACAGGATAACTTGGCTGGAAAACTGGTGCTCTCTGTAAGATACACACAGTTGCATAACAGCAGTTATTCGTATCAATTACAGATTTATATGTGTAACTCCTTTACTTAGTAAAGAATAAAGAGATCCTATAGATTACACTACATAAATGTTCACTTTTAGTTTCTTGTTGAAGAGACTATATGACTACATGCACATTCTGCATTCGAGAAAGACAGAGAAGATGAACAGTTAAGCAAGGGGCTATAAAAACCGGAGGTGAAGCAAAAGGAAGAAACAAGTGAAAGAGGGAGAGTCGGGAGGTAAAGATAAACAGAAAACAGGTACTGGAAGAGCAGTTTGTAAAACAAAACAATATGCAATTGAAACCAGGTAAAAAAAAACAACCAACCAAACAAACAAAAAACAAACAAGTGAAAGAATTATTTTTGAACTTGTCTCTCATTCTCTATGGGGTTTTATACTCCGTTCATGAGTTATTCTGGAGCCATGAGTAGGTAAAGGAACCAGTAGCTGCAGCTATAATAGGAAAGGTTCATTTGATATTTTTGGTATTGCTATTTCTTATTCTTCTCCAACAAAGCCAGGTTCAAATTACTTGGCTGGAGTGCAATTGTCCTGTAAAATACTTTGATATGGGCAGAAATCTATAACAGAAATGTTTTACTGTTTAGTTTCCAAGCTGCAGCATAGTTCCTTCTTCTATTCTTTAACTTTTCTTTATGTAGAAATCGTAAAACCTTGACACATTATCTGAAACCTTATCAGACCTGCAGGTCTTTCAAACATGCCCAAGGGGCACATGAAACTTAGTATGCTGTCTAGGTTTTGGTTGAAAAGTCTGATTTACAAAGCGGAGAAACATTTAAACATTTTGAAAAGACCTGTCCAACCTGATGATGCAACTCCCAAATTATCAGTTTTTCCACTACGGCAAAGGTTGATGTATTGAACCATACAGCTTCTCCCCATCTTAGACATAGATCCCCACTAGTACATTCCATGCTTTATCATGTGTTACCAGGAGTCTTTGACTGCCTACTGAGAACTCTAATTTTCAAGTCTATATAAAAATATAAATAAAAGTTTTGCTATATTTGGTATGCATACTTAGGTAGGTAAACAATAAAATCAGTACATTAGAGGTTTTACCAGTCCTGTTCCAGCTGCGTCTGATGTTAGACTGTATTTCTGAAACACTGAATGTTGAGCAATGTTACAAGACACCTAAAATATTAAAAAAAAAAAAATCATTAAAAGAACACACACTGTTGTGTATCCAAGATGATAATAACAATTTATGATCTCTTTTACTTGCTAAAAATAACTCCCCCACAAGATCAAAGCAATATTAATAAATGTTTATTAATTTAACCTGAAACTACAAGACAAACTAAAATTTCTAGATGAGTTATTAGTAGTGGAAATAAAAAAACACTTTGGTCTAAAAATGTTTCTCTCTCAAAAATTGAAAAGGCTCAGGTGTTCCCAAACCTTACCAATTCATGAACTTTATGTTCCAGCCACAAAAGAAAAAGAAAGATCAGTAATGCATAAACCACTGTAACAGAAGCTTGCTTCCATGATAAATATTGTCAAAACTCCAGCTCTAAAATCAGACACATTCTTGGTTACTGTTATCAGTTTGGATGTTACACTAAAATGAATTTTCACGAAAAAGAAATGTTAAATTTAGGCTTTGAAGTAATCCTGAGCAGCAGAGAAATTCCAGGAATAGCAGCTCAGATCTCTTATAGCCAAACCAGAACCCAACCCTGCTTACAATACAGATTGCTAATGAATGTTAATGGCCAGCATGCATGCATGACAACATAAAGCAGTGGGAATATTTTGAACACCACTTGTCTACTGAGGACACAAGTGTGTGTTTTAATTAATGGAGCACTGGCTTCATCATTATTAGAAGCATCTGTCCTAGGATCATTTGGCAATCAATTTAAATCCAGACTCTACCAGCAGTCATACAATTTGTTCACGTTTTATTTCCACAAGAAAATAAACCTGCAGTTGAATTCTGTTTCAGGTTTACCGTGGTTAGTAATTTTAGAGACAAATTTAAACAGCATTAACATGGTTTAAAAAAAAAAAATTCTACTTTCTTTTTGGAATTTTTCTCTTTGAAACAATATGTGCCTAGATTTCTGCAGCGTACTTTTACGCATATGCAAAAACATTTTAATTTGGCAATGTGGTTGCAAAGTTGATCTTAATTCTTTTTTTCCTGTGTCTTCCTAGAGATATATATATATACACACATATGCATATATTGTACTGTATTGCATTACATCCACTGTGTTTTCCACAGGATGCTCACCAGACCAGCCATGGGTGACCTGTACTCCTTTACAGAGCAGTTAGTCAACATTTTGCCTTTTCTTGCTGCTCGACGCACGGCCTTGGGATGTATTTACTGCAAATTTACTTATTTACTGTATTTACTTATTTAAATAATTTTTATAATACAGGATAGAGTATTACTAGAACAAGAGGCTCATGAAAATTAATTTGTATCCATACTCTGCAGTGGAATTATCCCCATCTTCCAAAGGAAAAGACAAGGCACAACCGTATCAACACTGTAAGCACCAGTTAACTCCCAGTGCTCATATTGTTATTGTATTTCATACAGTGTAGTAATTAAAGGTCTGGTGAACAATGCTGTGGGCATATGAAATGTTATCCCTCAACTTTTGCAAGTGTCTGCTCTTGATTCACTTTTAATTTTCATAGTATTTTTAAAGGTCTTACGTCTTAAGTTGGGATTTTTTTACCCTCTCTAGATGAGCAGAATAATACTTAATATAAAGGTAGCCTCCTACTAAATATCAAGTCATTTCTTCAAAGCACAAGGCTGCTAAACTTTAAGAAAGGAGAAGATACTGTTTCCTTTGTTCTCTGACATTGTTTAGTCTTCATCAAAGAGGTTTTAGCCCATTTCCCCACCCCCCGGTCCACTTCAGACAGACCTCCAAAATGGAAAATTTCAGTTCAAACTGTTACAGCTTAGCAAAAAATTACTGAAAACTGAGAGAAAAATTTTACAATGGGAAATACTGAGCATTATGGTTTATGTTATCACCAGGGCTAATAGCATGTTTATAACATTACCTTTCAAATACTCCAACTTACACATGTAAATAATTTAACAAGCTTGCCAATGAATTACAGGTCTTTTTCATGGGTTTGGATGAAGAGAGCACACAGCTGTTAGAAGGCTGGAAAGTGACCTGAAAGCAGGAATTTGCTGCCAAATTATTTCAGCAGTACTGATGAGATCCAGTTTGGGGGATGGGCTGGGAAGTCTCACCATCTTCATCTTGGGCCATTTGCGTCCAACACCACAACCTTTTTAGATCATTGAAAATTTTTGGCATCTTTTTTCATTACCATACAACAGTGTTTCTGTTTAAATGAATTCAGTAGCTATAAATTCCAAATTTACCTGCCTATAGAAGAGCCTGAAAAATTTGCCCATTCTGATGGGGATGATGCATACTCATATGAAATGGAAAGCTACATAATTTAAACCACATTTTTAACTGTTAAGCTTTTCTTCACCAAGATATTCATTATTCTGTGTGTGTGTATATGTATATATGTGCATATAAAACAAAACAGGCATTATTCCAAATCCTACAGCTGAGCTCCCCAAATGCATATATGAATGTGTGAGTGGGTATTGCATAGCAGGAAAAACTTGGCAGAGAAAGGCAAAAGAATCAATTCCAGGGCTTAGAGACAATTTGTAATTATTGTAGGTATTACCTGCTGTTTACCTGTGTAGCACCAGCCCTTGGTTACACGTGTGTGAAAAGGATTAAGTTTAAATGTTTTATAGCAGCAGTAAATTAGTGGTTAGTAAAATCATTTTTATGAGATGTACATAAAATAGCAGGTGCTTTCCAGACAAAAAGAAACTGCCCAAGAGTAGCAAGTTTCCAGCTGAGTGATATTTGCTTTAGTCTGTCATGGCATGATTGGGAATATATGCAGAATATCTCCTAGAAGAATATTACATATTTCTGTGAAAGAGAAAAACACATTTTCTGAATATGAGGAAAGGTATGCATTAGAAAAGTGTGCCAGCGTTGTCAGTTCTAAGACATAAAATAGAGAAAGATGAGGGACTTAGCATTAGCTGCACTGGGTATCACCATGCCTTTCAAGCAACAGAATCCTGGAGCAGAAAAACAGTCACGCCTCACGTGCCTTGGAAAGAAATTCACAGTAGAAAGCATACGGCGGGGGAAGTCAGGGGATTGCTCAGCCTGCTTCACATTTTTAACTGGCTGCTTTACATGCAAAATCTCTTGTAACCCCAAGTCATGTGCTCATGCATGCCACGTATGTTCACACACCCAAACCCCTTTCTGTGCCCAAGATCTGCAGCAACAGGTTAACTCCCTTCCTCTGCAAAGGCAGACACCTCTTACAAAAATGATGTGGGACATAGGGCACCCCACCAGCAGATGGAGGACTTGAGCTCAGTTCTCTCAAAATAGGGAAATTCAACACCCGTTTTCATAAAAAGAAGGCTGTGACCACTGGGTCACAGATAAAACTTCATATTTCTTGTGACTGTGCCACCATAGGTTAGAAAACCCAAGACACTCAGAATCAGGATGACTGCAAGTGAGAGGGAGCCTGAATCTGAAACCTCCGTGTCAGGTATGGATGTAGCCAGCAGGAGGCATAATTTAGGCCTCTCTGGAGAGAGTGAACATCCCCACTATCTTATGCTTACCCAGAAAAGTTTGCACCCTGTCCACACCCTATTTTCTTTGGGGATGTAGGTGTTTTTAAAAGGTTAAAGCAAAAGCCGGCACTGCTCTTGGGTAAGACTTTGGTTGCGTGTGTCCCTCTGTGTTAAGCTGGGAACGCAACACAGTCTATCTACTGAGAAGTGCAGGCTCGCCGTGCTGGCCTTTTGCCAAGGACGGGTTGTCACAAAATCACAAGAGAGCTTTGATAGGAATGGAACAATAACAGTAAAAGAAGACAGACGGAAACTTGATCGATCCAATTTTTACACTATTGGGATATTATCTTCTCAAAACACAGGTACAACCAGGTGTGCATCTCGCAATCTCAGTTTTCTTTAGCACATAGCTAGATTTACTGAGACCTGCTGCAGGCTTGAAAGACTCTTCTCACCCTGGCTGTGAAGCTGCTTTATGCAGCTATTGGAATAATCAGGGTGCAGTTCATCAAACAAGTTTAGACTATTTTTAAAAACATACTAGTATTTCAGGGCAGGAGCACAAAACATATTTTATATGTTATATATATATAAAATATAATATTTTATAATGAATAAAAGCAATTTGCAACTTTAAGTGTAGACTAGCTACCAATCTGCATAATACGATATACTCTAAAATCATTAGGAAACATTGCAACGCATTAAATCTTGCATTTGATACATGACAAGCCACTACATACACGACATAACAAGTCAAATTCTGTTGAAGGAAATATAGTCCATTATTTCACATTTTGCTAGAGGAAAACAGTGTTTTGGGTATAGTACAAGCCAACAGAACCCTCATCTCAGGCCCATGGGAGAAGTATGAAGCCCTAACTTTAGACTTTATTACCAATTAATTACATCCCCAGTAATCTGCAGTACAGTGAAGGAGAATATAGATCTGTCACCAGTACCAGACTTAATATTCAAAACCTTAACAGTGAACACAAGGTGACATAGCTGCTACACTCGAAGTCACACAATGAAGTGTCAACACAGAGCAGTGAGTTCTCTAATCTCCCATGTTGTGGCTGCATGAGGTTGTAGGCATCTTAACCTGCTGGCATGCATTAACTAACAGCAAACTTTAAAAACTATTAATAATGCCACCTGTTACCAGTCATTAAATTGAAACGGAGGCCTTCCTCATGAGCATACAGCTCCCAGTAACTGCCAAGTAGGTAGCTTTTCGCCATGTGTCAGGTATATATAGATACTAAGGGTATCTAATGCTTTTAAAAGGGTGGAATTGTTGACCTGAATCATTTACAATGGCTCAGCTGAGCTTTTTTATGACATAGGGGATGTAAGCACACATGAAACGAACACCACATGCTTGAACTAAAAAATCCCTTCCATTCTTTATTTTACAATCAGGTTGTATTTTACAGCCTTATTTAGATTTATGAATAGTCAATTCTATATTTATAACTATCGTAAAAACTGAGCAGCTTATTGTTTTTGTAAACCTAACCTCAAATCTAAGCCAAGAAAAATAAAACTAAAAGCTTTCTAAAAAGGGAACATTGTTCTTACACCAACAGAACAGACAGGAAAATAAAACATCTAAAATGAAATGGCCTTTCCTGGTGAAGGCCAAGTAGTGTCATGCAAAGAGAAAACACGATTCGTAGTCAAGTTTGCCACCTGACCTTCTGTGAGGCTTCTAAGCATATTCCTTCAGCATAGCCCAATCTAAGGATACTAATCATAGAACACAAGTAATTATGCTGACCTCCTTCCGTCTCTGTCTTTGTGGGAAAGAATTTATCACTAGAAGCTATGAAAAATTCAAGAACTTACACCCTTGGAAAACAAGTCCGTTCTGTGGTTAAGCTGCAAGGCTTGGGAAAAGGGAAAGTGGATACTCTTGGTAATGCAAGTGCTAGACTGAACAAGAGGCTTGGTTTAAAGATAAAAAAAAAATCACTCAGTAAATATATAGATTATTTAGTACAGCACATACCTAATTTTCAAGACAGAAAGAAAATTCTCTTCCTTTTCCATTGGCTAGAACAATGAGGTCATCCCAAAAAACTCTTCCTATATTTAAATTGACAAAAGCTACATCAACTTCCTTTTCTAGTATTCAACATGGTAAGAAAAAAAAAAAAAGTGTTAAAGATATGTCAGTCCTACAATTGAAGTAGGATCCTGTCATGCTGGAAACAGCAGTAATAGCTTCTCTGATAGATCATAAAGTTACTGCAGTGAAGCCTACTCAGAATCCTTTGAAAGTCATGAGAAAACCCAGCAGAGAAGTCTGGGACAGAGAGCAATTACTTACAGTAGCGTAGGGACAGAAAGGTTCCCTGAAAAAGCAACACAGCAGTTTTCTCAGTAAAACACAGCTACCAAAACTTAATATATGCTATGCAAATTGTAACTAAAATGTTAAAGCTCTGAATTTTAGGGAAGGCATTTATAAACTTTTTTAAAGCCCTGAAATTCAAGACTTAGCTTGAAAGGTTTCCAAGAACTCTTTCCGTTTAGGCTATCTCTCTCTACTAAAGCCATCCATCATATATTCCAAACACTGCTATTGCATTGCAATGAAGCTGCTGCATGCTGGTGGCTTGCAAGGAGGTTGCAATCTCAGTCATTCTACTTTCCCCAGGAGAGATGGGGCTCACTTACCTCTATTATGATCACACCACTTCCTAGATCCCAGAGCTAAAAATGCCTGGACTTTTCTTCTGACAGTACCTGAAAGGCTGATGGTAGGGAGAACTGCCAGGACATACACCAGGAGAGGCTGGAGTTCAAAACTGAAAGTTAAATGTTCAGGCAGGGCAAGGGGACTAAGCAAAGAAGTCGGGTTTGTGGAAGAGGAGGCAGCAGGAAGACAAACAATCAAAGCAGCAGGTACAGGCAAAAGAGAAGGGAAGAGTAAGGAAGAAATGTAAATGCTGAAATATTTGAGCTGCTGGTGACCGTTGCGGGGGAGAGGGGGCAATAATGCATCATCTCTTTCTCCTCAAATTCAGATTCTGCTTACAAATTCTCCATGTGTGGGCTGAAGAACATGGTTAGGAAAATGCAAAGAATACATGCCAGTCCAGAGAACTTTTAAAACCCAAACCTAACCACAATTGGAATGGTAGGTCATCAGTCTAGATCTTTCCAAGAGTCAGAAGTCACCCAAGCTTTTTGTTTAAAACTATACCAGTTTTCTTACAGCAACAGAGAAGCATTTGCAACATAAAGTAACAGCAGAGGCCTCATAACTACACTAGCCAGACAGCTCACCAAGATGTTTTCATCTCCCACTACAGTTCATGTCAGAGCCCTGCAATATCCCCAGCTGCAAACTGTAATAGTGATGGATGAGTTATGCGGCTGATACAGAACATCAGAGTGCACAGCTTGCCTTACTTCATCATTCCTCAGATATTTAGCATAGCTTTCCCTCCTTCCCTTACAATTCACTGAAAGGCAGATGGCTACATTTTTCCATGCTTGATGGAAGAAAAGGACTGTCAGCTGTTGCCTTTATTTAATAGTTGTTTCAAGAGCCTTTCAGAAAAAAAGAAGAAAAAAAAGACCAAAAGAAAAAAAAAAAAAAAACTCCCCCAAAACCAAACCACTGTAGCATTTCCAGGCCAGAAGGCACAATTTGATTAGGCCACTTAAATGGTGTCACGAATTTCACTCTTACCAGTGGATCTTTTGACATCCAAAGCTAGGTCAATCTTTCAGTAATGAGGTGACTGGTAATAGTGGTTATGTATCAAAGTTTGGATGCTAACCTCTCAACACTAGTAGGTTTTCTTGTATTTTTGCTATGTAAGGAAGACCACTTCATTGCTTCTTTTGGCATTACTCAATGTGGTTTTGGGATGAGGAATGCAAAATGGACATTTTTTTTAATCAGAAACATACTGCAGTAACTACATTACTATTTGGTATTTTTAAGCAGTCTACTTAGTGACAAAGCCAGCATCCATCCATTGCCCATCTGCCTTGGAGCCCAGTGGAGCTCTGGTGTGAGTGTCGTCCCATATTCCAGAAAGTTATACACAGCAGGAGCGGAAAGGCCAGAGGATTCACATCTCTGGTAAGCCAAGTCCCCAGTGGATTAAGACCTATTCTTCTCCTTAAAGGATGAATGTATATATAAATCCCAGTGTTTCCATAAAACATTTATAGTTTTAGAACAGAAGAGCAAACATGGGCCAATTGCAGGGATTTTATTGTGTTTGCCTTCTGCAGAAATGTGAAATCTCAATCATTCTTCTTTTACAAGAGCTTTTGCAACATGCACATGTGCCTTGCTGAATTAGCAGGGGTACTGTCTGGAAAACATATGTAATTAAATTGATGTAGGGAAAGAAAAAAGACAGCCCATTGTCTATTGTTCCTAAAAAAACCCCACACACGTATCTGAGAAACAGGAGCCAATGGATGCATCTCTTATTAAACAGAAGACAGAAAAAAGTAAAGAAAAGCCTACTTTCCTTTGCTCTTTAGATCTTCCTTGAGACAGGAACTGAAGGTTGCACAAAATGCTCCAGTGGCTATTCCTCAACCAGATGTGAGGGATCCCAGGCTCTCATGAGGGCATGTCACAGTTATGAACTACTCCTGGTTCACACCACAGGTTGCTCAGGCTCCAGGCATCATATGTGGAAAATGTGCTGCTCATCAAATCCTGTCCCCAGAGCCCTCCTGCTGCTTTGCCCCAAGCAGGACTCTGCCAGTGCCACTCCTGGCTCCTGCAACTCTGGACTCGACCTCCAGCTGTGAACAGAAGCCAGCCAGAGTTGGTCACCACAGCCCGGTTGGTGGGAGCTCATGGCTCTTACTGCCAGGGCTGCAGTTAAGAACAAGGTAGGATGACACCAGGGAGGCTGCCTTCAGCCACACTATCTCTAAGCTGACCATGAACATTGGCAGCCTCACCTCCCAGAGGGGGACGGCTCTTGCAACCCCTCACAGTTAGTGAGTTATAATGAGCACAACATAGTAAGATCACCAGGAAAAGAAGTCAGAGTACCTGGCTAATTAGTAGAACAACATTTTCGGTTGCTGAGACAGCCAGTGAGATGAACCTCCAAATCCTTGTCAGCATTCAGTGATCTAAAGGGAGGCTGCTAAGCAGCACAGCAATCCTAATTAAAGTTAGGCTAGTCCCTCACAAACCTCTTCTCATAACCCTTCCTTTAAAATACAACAAATGGATGCTGCTGTTTAAGAGCCTTTCACTTCCCTTACAACAGAAGGATCTTGCAGAAACAACTTGTGTTCATTTCTCGGTATCAGCTAATAGCGCTTCAAAGGTGTTATTTTCCTCTCCCATAGTACTAAACCCAACTATTTCCAGACTAACTTTATCTCTAAGACATAAAGGAAAAGGCATATCTCTAAGGCATACTTAAAGGAAAAGCTGTTACTTTTTCTAGGAACAACATAAAAGCATGGTAAGGCTAAGGCTGAATACTGAAGTCAGCATCATTTCCATTTCATCCATTGATTACTTACCCAGAGGCTGCTTCTCTGGGACACAAAGATTTTTCATGCTAGCTCCACCACATGAGATGGCATGTTGGACTGACATGAAACAGAGAAAGCATACTTTCCCACTCAAGTGTTTCAATATGGCAGTTAGGTTTGCCAAATCCAGTGTCTCCTTGCTGAATGAACGTACAGCATGAGGTGAAAAGCGGCATGCTCTTTGGAGTATTCTGCACACTAATCTTTGTGGCCACAGCAACCAAGTTGGTCACTTCATCATTTCTGAGCCTTCACCAGAACAAAACAACTCATACAAAAACCAACAACCCTAAACAATGCAAACCCTTATTTCAGCCTCTGATAGCCATTAGAAGATTAAAAGCATCTCCTTGACAAATACCTTAACATTATTAGGGCAGTGAATAAACTCATCTCTCGACTATGTCTTCAGGGATGAACTCCTAGACATATGGATAGAAACCCCTGTCTTCAAATTCAGATCCTGGACTTCTGCTCACATGCACAGGATTTTTAAAATTGCCACAGATGTTATAGATTTGTTTGGTCAGTATCAGGATTTTCAGTCCTGAGTTAGCAAAAAATGTTTCCTTCTGCAAGCTATTTCAAAGTAGCAAAGACCATCAGCAGAACAGACTAATGAATGTTTGAAAAGGCCAACTGTAAAAAAAGATGATATTTTCATTACAAAGTATGCTGCTGTGGATGATGCTGAAATCTAATGTACTTTAACACGGGTCAAGTATAAATTAACGACCCGTATGTATTCAGCCCCTCAAGAAAGTAATATAAAGTGTATGTATCATCTAGCACTTTACCCACTTTTTATCCCAGTTTAGAAAATAAGTGATAAAATGCTTCTGATATTGGAGCAGCCATTGCAATATTAGTCACAAAAATACGCTTTCCGCTACCAGTTTCTGCAGAGCAATACTGGCATCCAGTGGCCAGTTAAGTAAATCCTTAGCGGCTGCGTTCTGCAGACATGGCTTGCCTTTATAGATGACATGAGAAGATGCATCTACAATCTCCAATAAAATACAGTAGGACCATTCAGTTTCTTAAAACCGCCTATTGACTCCATTCTTTGATACCAAAGCTAGCTATCAACAAGTTTTAGGAAAATCCTTACACTGAGCCAGACATTTTGTGCATGTTGTACAATCACGAGAGAAAATTTCATCTTTTGGAACACCAAAAGGGTTGGTTTGTGTTTTGGGGTTTGGGGTTTTTTTTTGTTTGTTTTTACTCCTTCACCTTTATCCCTCCAGGCAACAGTAAATCTTTCAACAATTCTAATGACTATCATTACTCTTTTCGATGCTTTTTGTATCCTCCAGCCAAAATAAAATTAAGGTGTATCCAAACAGCTTTGTACTGTGTGGCACCTACAGCACCCCAATTTTCATTAGCAGTCATAAGAATCTAAAAGAAGTAACAGAATGTTCTAGCTGAATAATTTAACTACTCAGAAAGCTGAAGTTAGTCAAGCATCAAGTGTCTCCGGAGGGAACACCATGGAAACAGAGAATTTCAATGATCAGACATTCCTTGTCAACTCTGTAAACTGCCCAGTGGAAACTGGTGCTCCACAAAGCCAAGCTGAATGCCCACAGACTCATCAGCACTGTGTGTGAGCAACTACCCACTTCCAAAGGTCAGCTCATAACTAATTTCTATAGCTGAACAATACAACTGATTCTGGTAGCTGAGGTCCTGCTAGACCTGAGGTGGATTTCTGGGATGACAACTTTAATTTCCCTGCCATGGAAGCATGAATGTGTGCAACACAAGGATAACCCAAGCGGAGCTGGGCCTTAGCTAAAGCTGATGATCCCAGATGGCCCAGACCCAGCAAAAGCAGGCAGGTGGCCTTATGCCATTCTGCTGCTCTGGGAGCACTCACTGAGTGCAGTTTAGTATCAGTACCCGCACCAGCTTTCTAGCACTTGTAACACTGCCTTCAACCTGTGAGACAGCCCAGCGTCCCCAGGACTGAGAAGCCATCACCTTCAGCTTCTTCTGCGGAACTCAGAACGGACACAGCCAGGCCCATCAGTCCCCTGAAAACAGGTACACTTTTGTACCACAACACCTGTGTTACCTGGGCTTTCCCTCACTGCGGGGTTTTTCAGCACCACACAACCTTCAGCAACCAAGAGTTGATTATAATAATTAAAAAAAAGCCTGACCATATGAAAGCAATACAAAGTTAAGAATTAAACACAGACAGGCCAAGCATTAAGGGGCTACATCAGGAGTCAAACACAGGGAAAAATTCCTGCCAAACTCCAAGCTAGGGCACACCCAGTGAACACAAACTTCTAGGTTTAACAAAGGTGCCAGGAATGCCCACAGAACGCAGGGATGGTGAGCCATGTCTCCACCACAGGGACAGCCTCCCTTGGCAGCTCCCACCTGCCAGCTCTATAGGAGCATTTAGAAGCAAAAGCTTGCAGAAGCTGAACAAACAAGCAAATATTCATTTTTCTCTTTTTTTAACACTTGCAGGATTTCGTTTTCACACTTCTCCCCCATACCCTACCAAAATTTAAAGACAGATATCCAACAAAGAAGGATTTTCAAAACATGTTAAGGAAAAATTGTTACAAGAAGGTCTGCAATGTTTTTTTCACACACAATTACTATATAGAGCACAGTGCATTTAAGGATTTACCTACTTTTCTGACCCAGAAACCAGTCAGAGTTATGTATATCTCTACATAAGATGCAAACACAAAAACACTGGTGACAGCAAAACTGAGCATTCATAGTGAATTCAATAGAATTGTAGAATCATAGAATATCTCAAAAGTTGGAAGGGACCCATAAGGATCTGCCCCTGCAGGATTACCTGAAACTAGACTATATTACTAAGAGCATCTTATTTGGTGATATCAGTGCAAGTCAGGAGGACTCACAACAGAAGTTGTGCTTTCTCAAACCCGAGTGTGGGAGTTTCTTGGAGATCACAGAATGAGGATGTCACAAGAGCAAAACAGCACAGTAACTGAAGTTTCCCGACATATCTGAAAGCGAAATACAAATACCTTAAACCTTCACTAGGAAGGGATGTGAAACCATGAGAAATCTACGCTATACCTAATGGTTAAACAAATACCTTCTGACTATTAGAGTCCCATGCTAGCTCCTCTTGTCTTGGAATAATTACTTCATGTAGCTCTGCGTTACTTGTATCAGCTACCTGACCCACAACCTCTATTGTTAATTAAGCCAAGGAAACAGAACACCAGAGGAACAACAAACAGGGGCAGAAGGTTGTATGTGTAGCTGTTACCTGCGTTAAAGAGGAACAGAGGCACAGGCTCAGGTAGTTTTTCTAATAGCAGTGACAAGTACCACACCAGATCCCACTACAAGTGTGCAGCCAGTTGGCTCCATTCAAGGTAAGTACATCTGCTTTTTCGCCTGGCCTTGAAGAGTATAAGCACATCACTACATACTTAATGCTTACAGAGAGCCTTCCCAACATGTACTTCGGTAGCAGTAGTTTTGTAGCTTTGCTCCCCTGTAAATTCTGCTTTTGGTGCAGAATACCTATATCCCATGCTATAACTTGATATACACCTTGGCTAAATTTTCTTATTATTTGTCAACAAACCATGCACAGCTTCTGTTGGCCTGAATCTACAAGCAGACTGACATCACATTTTCAAATCATTATGAATCAACGTGCCATGACATCAATCTGCTGCATGACAGTCTTAGCTCATCTTTGTTCACAGAAGTTAGAAATTGAAAAGATGGGCTGAATCACTTGGCATAGTTCAGGGCAGAATTATTCCCCACATCCATATAGTCAAGAACAGATCGTTTTGGTTGTTCTTTAAAGAAAAAAAAATGAAGAAAAAAGGATTTTGTGATGATTGGTAAACTGCATATAAACTTGTTATTTGTCCTAAATCAATGCATCTTCTTAACATAGTCTTAAGGCTGACAAATGTCAGCATAATGGTCAGCTAGTCTAGTTCAGCCACTTTTCCAAGGAAGGTCTTTAGTAAGCTACAGTGATATAGCCTACAATAATAAGTTGCTTGTGTTTTTCCTTGAAGTGCTGGGTCCCTCACATTTTTCTAGTATCTTGCAGAGGCAAATCTGTCTGGAAGCCTTTCCAGTTCTCAAATGTTAATGAAAACGTGATATTGTAGTTCTATTTAAATCAACTAGGATAAAATGCAATTAGCCATCAACAGTGACTTGTTCAGTCCTCACGACCTGTCTGTAGCACGCTTCAAGCATCATTTCCAAAATAACAGCTTTAAAATTTAACATTACAACAACTACAGAGTTAAGTCTCTTTGACGCTGTTCTGACTCCAAAGGCAGAGATAAACACAACTGGTATGTGCTACTGAAATTTTATGGAATATCAAGTTGCATCAGGCACTCTTCTAAGCTAAACCAACCTAAGCCACACTATAACACTTTGGGGCTGTGCTGCTCCTACTGCAATTGAAAAGCTCCCTACATGCTCTTATTCCAGACAGGACAGTGCATGACACTACGCCAATGCCCATTCTCCAAAAGCCATTCAGAACATCTCTGCTTTGACACTCAAACCATACCATGCAGAGGAACACAGAGAAGTGTCTTACACATTCTTTGTCTGCTTCACACTTTGTAAAAGCTGTTTTGGTCCTTTGCAATTAAGTGCTTGGTCAGTTATTTAAATACTCTGTGCAACTACTCAGGAGTTTAAAAACAAGCAAACTGAAAAAAAAAAACCAAAACAAAATTTCATCAGAGTGCAATGGTTTTCTTGCCTCTGTTTACAGGTATACACACAAAGTGTTTGTAACTACTCACGATGCCAGAGCTACAC
This sequence comes from Limnodromus scolopaceus, assembly GCA_028565335.1. Taxonomy (NCBI): domain Eukaryota; kingdom Metazoa; phylum Chordata; class Aves; order Charadriiformes; family Scolopacidae; genus Limnodromus; species Limnodromus scolopaceus. Next base: position 81,677,472 of record JAOXNO010000013.1, read on the forward strand.
TTTTCTTTAATATTTTCACCCAGAAAGCCCTTCAGAGTTTGCCTTTTCTACTTCTGCCAGACATCTCTTCCTTATAGAAATGGCAACCCAGTAATAATTGCTCCATCTGTTGATGTCCTTAAACTTCTGCCAGAATTACACTGCTGATGTAAATTTGTGCTGACAAGGAGAACCCTAAAACTTTTGAATTGGTGCAATCACACCTTATAACTCAATGAAAGGTCACGGTGATTGGAGAAAGTTCCCAATACTGTGCAAAGTCAAATACCATGCCCTTCTTTATGAAGGGTATCAAAAGACTCTTGGGAGCCACAGGCCAAGTCAGTCAAACTTCAGTCCCTGAGAGGGTTACTGAACAAATCTTCCTGGAAGCCATTTCCAAGCACATGGGAAATAAGAAGCTGGTGAGGAAAAGACAACATGGATCTAACAAGGGTAAATCATGCCTGACCAATTTGTTTGTCTTTCAGGAGGCAGCAACTGACTCTGGGGACAAGGGGAGAGCAGTGAATGTTGTATACCTTGACTTCAGTACGATCTTTGACATGGCCTGCCACAGTAACCCCAGAACTAGTTTGGAGAGACACGGACTCCATCAGCTAGCAATAGGAGGGTGGTTAAAAAACTGTGTGGACCACCCAGCTCAAAGGGTGAAAATTGGCAGCATGAAGTCCAACTGGCACCCACATCCCTCAAAGAATGATGGTAAGGCCAGTGCTTGATGTCATTATTAATGACGTAGATGAAGGCAGAGTATGCTCTCAGCAAGCAGATGTAAGACACAAATACACTGGAGGAGGCCTGCTACTCAGAGGATCCCTGTAGAAGCCTGAAAACTGGGCTGGCAAGGAAGCTTGAGAAGTTCAACAAAAGTAAGTGTCAAGCCCTGCACATGGGATGGAACAATCCCACACAACAGTACAGACCAGGGGCTGATAAGCTAGAAACTGTCTCTATGCAGAGAAAATATGAATGTGCTGGTGGACAGCAAGTTAAAAAAAAAAAAAAAAAAAGTGTCAGCAGTGTGCCATTGCAGCAGACAAAACTGACTATACACCATGATGTATGATAGCAGGCTAGTGGAATTGGTTGTTCCGTTCTATTTGATATTTGTAAGACCACATTTAGGGTAGTGTGTCCAGTTCTGTGTTTAAAAAAAAAAGAAACAAAAAAAAACAGAGACAGAGACAGAACTTAGGCATCCGGTCATGAAGAATTTATACTGATGCTCTGTTCATTTCTCCTTTTCAGATTTCAATGTCTTACTTTATCATACTTAAAGAGATCAATCAAAGGGAAAGGAAATGTTTTCTATTCCTTAGAGTATACAAAAAATATGGGGGGAGATCTTTATTCTCCTGAAATCTCATACCTGCCATGGTAGTTGAGGATCTCTCGAACAGCCATTATGAATTAGGAGCTTCTATTCCCTGAATACATCAGCCCAAGTGTAGATAACATAAAATATACTTTTAAAACCTGATAAATTTATGAAATGGAAAAGAAATCTTTCCATTCCACCTAGATAATGGTCATATATATATATATTACCCCTGCTTTCCAGCTATGCTTCTAAAGTTTCAGTTTACCACAGGAAAATTATTCCTTATACAATAATGTTTAAATTAGATATTTGAACTTTTCCTTCATACAAGGGTTGGAAGCTTCAAGGCTTGTTTCTCCAAGTCACTGCTTTTAGTTAGCCTAATGTTTTCTTTTATTAAAATATGTTTTTCAACAACCATTAACAGGCCATCTCAGTTCCATTTTACAGAAGAAAACCATTTGTGAATGGCAATAAGTACTTTAAAAATAAAAATATGAAGGACTGAAAAGCCCTTCTTCAACAAAACAATAGAATTTCAATTTCCCCCCTCATTTCCCACAATAATTTTAAAGCAACTGCACAAGAGGACAAACAGGAAACAACTCTTTTATTAGTTTCTCATATTACTGTCGATTGCTCTATGCAAGAACATTGTCCAATATTCACAATAAAGACATACAACAAATATACAGCTTTCTATAGCTTTCCTCTCTGCCTCCCAGTAACAAATGGTGTGAAACAAACACTATGGAGTTGCAGTAGGCTGTTCTATTGTTCAAACTCCTCTCTCCAATCATGAGGTGGTTTAATGATACAGATGTTAAAACTGTGGGAATAATTTAATCAGTACTACACTGAAATACCAAAATTCTTTAACAGAGAAGAGGGAGGAAGTAGAGAGGAAAACAAATGTTCCTGTTTCGGTCTTCACCTTATCTTCCTTTCTCCTCAATGAGCTCTATCCCTACACAATAATGGACTGAACCAAGTGCAGTTAGTATTCTCTCCAGATGTTTTAAGTAGAAATTTTGGCCTCTTCTGCTCTTTCAAAAAAATGTAAATTAACACTTGAATTTCATGCAATTCAGCTGATGGAATATGATCTCATTCCTAAAAGGTTTGTACTGATAGACCAACCAATTTCTGTCATTGCTCCATCATAAAACACTGTGAGCAAATTGCTACCAAAACAAATATACCTTTTAGCTGCTAAAAGTCATAACCTCTTCATATATCCTCCAACATGACAAAACAGATAAAAACTGACTCTTATTACTGTGAGCAATTTCCCTAATTCAAAATAAGAACCTGAAAAACAAGCCTGAAATACCTAGCAACCTCATATACCTAAATGCTTGTTGAAGCTCTACTATTTAAGTAGACATTGCAGGATCCCTCTTTACTTTCTCATCTTCAGTGGCGATTTTATGACAGCCATATACACTAGTCCTATAAGTATATACAGCAAACCCAATCTGTTCTGTAATCAAGACAGTATACATGAAAACATCTTTTCCTACTTCCTGAAATTTCATATCTTATTTAGACGGAATGTTTCTCAGGCTATCAGCTCCTAAACAGCAACTTACCACTGCTGTCAAATAAAAAGAGAATTAGTAAAATAACATAATTTTTAAAATATTGCCATGCCTCCTTGAAAATGAACACCAGACACTCCTAGGTGAAATCAAGTGGAAGTGAAGAGGGAGGTGCTGGTCTCTTCTCCCTGATAACCAGTGACAGGATGTGTGGGAATGGTTCAAGGCTGTGTCAGGGGAGGATCAGACTGGATAGAAGGAAACGTTTCTTTACGCAGAGAGTGTACAAACACTGGAACAGGCTTCCTAGAGAGGTGGTCGACACCCCAAGTCTGTCAGTGTTTAAGAGGCATTTGGGCAATGCCCTTAACGTGCTTTAACTTTTGATCAGCCCTGAAGTGATCAGGGGATTGGACTAGATGATCATTGTAGGTCACTTCCAACTGAAATAGTCTATTTTAAGTCATAAAAAAGTTAGAATCATAGAATCATAGAATCGCATTTGGATGGGCTACCTACAGAAGTTACATGGCCACATGGGCATGCATAGTCTTTTGTCTTTCGTATCTGAAATGAAAGTTTAGAAATGAGCCTTTTTATCATAGAATCATAGAATCGTTTGAGTTGGAAGGGACTTCAAAGATCATCGAGTTCCAACCCCCCTGCCATGGGCAGGGACACCTCCCACTAGAGCAGGTTGCTCAAAGCCCCATCCAGCCTGGCCTTGTTCCTTAATAGAACCTTACTATTTTCCTATAATCTACTTTATCTGAGAAACAACCGATTCATTAATAATCACACTGGACTTTGATTAGATTATTCAAAAGTAATGAAAGTTCTGGAATGAAGAGTATTTAACTGCTACAGTTAAGGTTGCTGCAATTGGGATAGAGGAGCAGCTTTCCATGGAAAGCTCTATGGTGGAAGAGTAGGGCCAAGACTTTCAGATCTGCCTATAGCATTTGAAGATGTCAAATTAGGAACAAGTTATGGTAAAAAGCTTTACTGTGCTTTAAAAAAATTAAAAAACCATTACATGAAGCATGCTGACCACACAGATTTGGATCAATGTTACAAACGTACAGCATGATCTCAAGAACATACAGTCCTTGGCAAATACTGAAAATATTTATGCTTGGACCTCAGGAAGCAGCAGGAGATCATGGCTTTTCAGGAACCCACTGCAGCACAGCTAGGGAACACATGTCCAGGTGCAGGGCAGTGCTATGGCCCTCTTTCTTATACAGTACTCCTTGAAAGACGTCAGGAGTCAAAAAAACTTGTCCTGTCCTCCACATAGAATTGTTCTTAATAAGCATAAGCAGCTTTCAGGTTTTTGCAAGTAACATTAGCAGGACAACTGCCAGAGCACAGGGAAGTCAGACTGAGAACAGCATCTACTTCACAACAAGGGCTTACAGAAAAGTTCTAGACAGCCCTCATTTTTGATTTATGATTTTCAGTTTGCATTTCAAAGGGTGGGGTTTGGTTGGGTTTTTTCCCAAAAAGGCTTTGATTACTAAACTTAATACTTGCACCATTTTAAACTACCCCTAAAGCAGCACTATGCATGTGGAATTCAAAATACTTCTGTATGAGACTATACTGTAACAAACACAATGTCTGTGGTTGCTACTTGCAGTCCAACTTTGATAACCTACGATCCTGACACATTCATCTTTCCAGTACAATTGGTGAGTTTGAAGCAGTTCCTTCCATCAGGACTTCTCACCACCACACCAAAAAGTAATTTTCATTATATTCCAAAAATTTTGCACCAGCTTAAACTGATGGTGCTGCCTAAGCTGTACAGTTGCAGAACTGCGTCCTTTACCAAACGTCAATGTAACTATGACTGGTTGCTTTATCTGTGTTGCAATTCAACCCTAGAATGAGAGACCTAAATAAGAAAAGAATTGAAAAAATCATTAGCCCACAGGTAAGGGCATGTTCACTCTCTACTTGCTGTCATTACAGGAGGAATTTGCCAGTGTTGCACAAAAATAAGAGCAGCTCAAAATTTTGTCTGTACCAGTCCGCAAGTTGCAGCACTTCTAGCAAACCACATTTTGTTCTGCCTTTCACATTACTAGACCGAAACAGGAACTAATATGCAATACCAATATTATTGAGCTGAACAGCTTTCAAAATGCCACCAGGATGCACAGCAGCAAAAGAAATCAAACTACTTGCTTTCAGTGAAGAGTGCCATCACCTCCCACAAGAGATTTTTAATTTTACCTCTTTGGAGTATGGTTTCTTTTTAAGAATATAATAACACCATGCATAAAAGTAAATATCACGTTACAAGTCCAGCTATGTAAAGCATACCCAGCCATATAAATTATGAAGCACCATAGACTAAGTGTTTCCCTTTAAATAAATGACCTCAACTTGAGACTGGGACTGTAATTAATTTTTTCTCTTCCAACAGTTTGAAAAATTTATCCAGGGTCACACTCACTTTGCGTAGCCTCAAACATAATTAGTAGAGCTCTTACTTTAATTAAAGTCTCTCCTAAGCCTTTTTTATTAGTATTTACTGCACTCTGCCAGCTACTTGCCTGTTGTGAAAAGCAGCTTTACAAAGACTGCCAGGGCCTCCTCTCTTTCAGACCAACAGAGTCAGTGGCAGATACATGCCTTTCAGAACTCACAAGAAGTTCTCATACCCAAGAAGGGAAAAAAGAGCTTTCCAATGTAAGACTTGCAATTTTTTCCATATGCTGGCTTCAGAAAGAGCGTGCAAATAGTTCATTGGATTCAATAGGGGCATAATTTTTGTCCAAGAAGGCTCTGCCAGTTAGGTATTACCACACACTACTATACTTACACTGCTCTACTTGTACCTGTTTTGTCACCTGAGAGGAAGCATATACTCAAAGAATCAAAGCCAAGATATTTTTCAGAGCTTTTGTTTGCTTGTTTGTTTTTAAACAATAGCTGCAACTTTGTAAAGCTGCAATGGCAACTGCTTCTCATGTAGTGACTAATTGAGCCTGCTGTCACTAAAGCAGCTCAGAACTGGTAACTCAGAACAACTTTGACAACTACTTATGGGTTCAATGGGCGAGATTACACACTTATTTTCATGGAGAAGTTAAATAATATCTTTTCATTCTACATTATGTGCTGTACGTTATGTAGCCAGATTCGAGTTCACTCTGCTCTAGATAGGAGACAAGATCAGGTGACCTCCAGAGAGCCTTTTTAAGGCATATTATTCTGTAATTCTACATGGGAGAGAGAAGCCAAACCCATAGTGTTATTAGAAATTTTGTTAACAAAAAACCCCAAAACATTTGCCACGTGGGTACTAAGCCATGGGTGCCTCCTTCTAAACTCTTCTGGCATAGCACCTGCTGTACACTGGAACTTTCAGGAACACAGTTTAGGTCTACATACACTGCAGCAAGTGCATCTTTTGAGATACACTTGAACGATTTTTAATATGGTTACTTCCACTAGAGCTTAAGGTAGCTGCAGTGATACTGAGTTCAGCGTGGACTACTTCAGCTCTTGTTGGATGACAGCCTGCAACAGTGAAGAGGAGCAAAGAATCCCACTGTCTGCTTATAAAATCAAGTGAGCTTTTGTAGAGAGCGAGTAGATCATATTTCTGTCTAAAGACAATCATGTTTTAATTTTGCACTTCTACTTTTCACAGCATAGCATGTCCCATCCGTTCTTCCACACAAACACAAAGAGGGATTTCTCTACACAGAATATTCTGGTTGCCAGCTCTCCTGCCCACAGAACTGTACAGTCCTGCTGGATGCATGTTTGTAGGTCAACCACTAAACTGGAGAAGAATTATAGCAAGAAGTTGTGGGAACACAGAAAGCTTATAGCTCCAAGTGGTTTCAGTGTTTTACGATGCAAGTTAATGTTTGCTCTCTCTCACTACTTTTTTTCTACTGTTTAAACAGGGGAAGAAAAAAAATTTTAAGATTTTTCTTAGTGATTATTTGATCAAAATAATGTTCCAGCAACGAAAAGCTATCAAGACGTCAAAAGTCTGCTTTTTATTAAGCAAACTATGACATGGAAAATAACTAGTTTCCTGTTCATTGGTTCTTGACACAGACTAGAGGAAGTTCTGTTCTGCTGCTTAGCAAGTCCTGAAGCGTCTTCCATAGCTGCCTTAGAGGCTAAGAATGCTTTATGAAAGCCTTGACCAGGATAGACTGTCCTTCTAGACATCCTGTCAGCAGGGATTCCACCTGCAGCAATTCAACACACCTAGAGTAAGGGCACATTAGAGGATAATTAAGAGCAGAAACCTCTCCATTATTCTATCTAGATTTCTTCTGTAGTTAAGTTTTTAAGCCTAATTTGACCCTAGGTGGTAACCCCCGTCCTTCTGTCCTCCCACAACTTACACGCATGTTGCAGCACTAACAGAACTCCATTTGCAGCAATGTTGACTTTAATTCCAATTTTAAATACATATATTCCTAAAGAAAGTAATAATAAAGGGGACTCACACGAAGCCCTATTCACCACCCCAGTTCCCACATTTGAAAATACACTGCAGCCTACAGAGATTTGCCTTCCACCTGGAAAGCTCAGACCCCAGTTTTGAAGACACTGAAGCATGGGTTTCAATGCAGGGTATCAACACTGTCTTACACTATGAGTTTTATTGGTATTTCACCTGAGCCAGCATAATTATGCAAAGATATCAACCATTGCATTCACTGACAAAGCTTCAGTCCCTCTATCCCATCAGTGCTTGGATATCTACTCCTGGAAGTCCAGTGGCATGAGCAAGCATGGAGAAAACATGGCCAAAGTTGCAAGCAAACAATATCCTCATACTTTACAAATCATAGTTGACCAAGATCAATAATATTTTCCTTGCAGCTGGCCAGCTGTTCCACAGGTCATTTTTTACTTCTCAGAGCAGGTGGAATTACTTGTTGCTGGAATTGTTACAGCAGGATGGGTGGTCCACTTGGTACTGCAAGTCAGCAAATTAGGAATTTTTTATTAATGCTTACCCCCATTTGGTTGTTAAACAAGAGACAACCTTTCCTCTGCTCCTCTAATTCAGCTTTATGGCAATGACAAGAACAAGCCATTGACCCTCAGGCTATCTTGCTAAGCACTCAAAACAGCACCTTGATATAGTAAAAGTTACTTCTGAAATCCAAGTAAGATGCAAAAACTTGTCCTGACAGCAGAAGTTCAGCTTAATGTGTCTAACAAACTCTAATGTGGGAAGTTTATTTCTATGAAGACTTCTTCGCTTAAAGCACGAGGTTTTCAGAAATAGCTAAGATAACAGGTCTAAGACTCATCAAAATAGCAAAGTTCCTAAAAATAGAAAAAATCCCCATCCTAAAAGCTGCAAATATGGTACAATTTATTAAAAGACCAAAGCAAAGTGAGATTCCTGAATTACATGAGCATTTCAGATTCTCCTATTGGAAAAGCTAACACAGTAGAGAGGAGTATAATAAATACAAAATGCATACGAGGAACATTTAGATACTATAAAAGTAGCATACCAGGTGAACAAAGAAACACAGGAGGGAGGAGAATCATGTTTAAAAAGGAGACAAATTTCAGACACATTTAGGCAATGCCTGCTGGAACAGTGCTGAGGTACATGATTTAATGGTAACTTGGCAGTGCTAGGTTAATGGTTGGACTTGATGGAAGGTCTCTTCCAACCAAAACGATTCTGATTTTAAGTACTCACAGAATGCTGCAATTTCATTAGCTCTCTTCAAATCATTATTTCAAATCAATATAGTTCTGAAAAAGTAAAGAAAGTATAGATACAATAATACTGGAAGAGACATAACAAATTAGATATATCTTTTAACTCTGAGGTTTCCATTTGAAATTTCACTCACTTCAGTCACTAAGCAGTACAGAATAAGATGACAACCTGAATCCATTAATTAGATTTATCCAATTAATCTATCTATCCAAAGATCTATCCAAAATACTTATTACAGTATTAGTCCCACCCAGATGTGTGTTCATTAGTCTGATGCCCCAGGTAAACAGCATCTGATCAGATACAGCGTTTGAACCGCCCATACAAAACCTTCTGCAGATGACTCAATAGCACACAAAAAAATTATATAAGCAGAACAAAAGCTTCTTTGGAAGAAAAACAAAGAGCTAAACAAGACATTAGAGTCTTGCCGCACCAATATCCAGGTTATGTTACTGTAGCACGACTACCATGAAGGCAAAGCAGGGAAAAAAATTAAACTTTTGTATGTGGTAGGAAAACACTTGACTACCATCAAAGCAAGTTCATCAGCCAATTTCACTTGTCAATAATATAAAACCAGACTGTGTGGTCTAGCTCCATAAATAGAGAATGGAAAAAAAAAAAATATCCATTTTTAGGAGAGTGGACCTATTTGTTTGGCAAGAAAAAATACCTTTTCCTAAAGATCCTGTGTTAGAGCCGCACCTCCCAAGCTACCTCTACAGTTAGAAATTAGATCATATATTTAGAAATATCTATATACTTGAATAATTAAAAAGTATCATATCACCAAAAATATCATATTTTACCAGTCTAATAGGGCTGAGATGATTAGGGCAATTAATTATATGATGCTCCTGAGAGCAAAAAGATAAGACCTCAACCCGCTAACCTATACACTTACTGTGTAGAGTCATTTTTCAGTATTGTAGCATATCCCATTTGCAATATAACTCTACAGTCAAAATTATTTTAGAACAATTAATTGACTGATATGTGAGATGGTGCTTTAGCCTTAACAAGAATCTTAACTCTTTTAAAGAGATATTTGCTCATGTGCAAATTAACTCTTTAACAGCCATGCTTTATGTTCTTATTTTTAAAGAAGGGCCATTCCTTGGACAGCAGTAGTCTTTAATCATTGGCAAGGAAAAAAAAATTGTTAACAAGGTTCAGAGGTATGCATCTGCAGCACAAAACAAACTAAGAACTGTGGCCAGGAACCCTTGGCAGCAAAACTGCTGAGACTATTAATTATAACTTTTGTTTTCATTGGCAGAAGTTACTAAAAAGTTAAAATATATGGTGCACTTTGATATCATGGGGAGCACAGGGAATGAGGCCAACTTCAACTCAGTCCAGTCTAAAATTATGTTTCAGAAAAGCACTTACCCACAGATAATGCAGGGACTCCATTTAGCATAAGATTGATCATTGAAAAATTCGCTAGTATTACAAATTTAGGCTATCCAAACTGGAAGGCTAATATTGGTTTCCATCAGTTCTTCTTTCAAGTTTTAATATTTTTCAAGGTTAAACCACTTCTAAATTTTCAGCCAAAAGTATCAAAACCCAGTGGTTTCAAGATGACTGCTTCTACTTTTCTACTGTATACTTCTTAAGAAATATTGGAGGCCAAAGAAGACAATTAGCATCAGTTGTACGTAATAAATACCCATTTTTTTCATATAACTTCTCAACTATTCCTACTCATCATTAGCATGACAGAGATGTCTGTTGGAATAAAGACTGAAAGCAGAGGCTTCAATAATGCACATGACACCACCCGCACCTCCAGGTACCTTCTGCAAAAAGTGCTTGTGTGCAGTCTTATACAAACTGGGAACTGGATAAATGCCAGTAAAACTAAGAAAAGGTGTGTGTGAGTTGGAAGAGCAGGAGGGAAATGGAAAAGAAGGTGAGATCTCCAATGGAGACAAAGAAACCATCCCGTCAGCTGCAAAAACCCAATGCTAAACCCTCGTAGAATATGTTTTCCAGAGACAGTTTCTTTCAAGTCACTGGCATTGCTAGAAAATTTCTTTCACCATCCAAGCTTTTTCTTTTTAGACCATTTTTACCATTTTACTTATTAGAGGTCTTTAAAAAAACACATGATATCCTGACCCCAATCCCTATGACTGTCATCTTTTTCCTCATCAAAAACACGACAAGGAAGCATTGGCTTTGGTAATTTGCCTCCAGTTATGTTTGAAGCCAACAAATATAGAATCTATGTTACAGAAAAAAAGCACATCTTTCCAAATTTCACTTTTGGAATGTCAAATGTCGGTTCAAAATTCAACCAGTACTGTAAATTTTGGAAACTGCAGACCAATTTTCTCCATCAGCACTGCGCTTAGGGGCCATGAGCAATATTAACAGAATCAAAAGCAGAGCTGAAGCTGATGTACTCAGCAGACACTTTTCTTGAGATGTTAGTGTTCATACATTAAGGCCAGAAAAGGCCGGTCCAATAAAATGTCTAAGTATGGTACATAAGGCTTAGTCTAGAAATATCAGAAAAAAACCATCTTTCAGACAGGCATCAAGTCTTGAATGGACAGGTCTGTCGGTACGTAAGTCACTACTGCCCTTTCATCACTTTTTCCAAAGGTTAATTTCTTCCAATATTAAATGAAGTCTTTTCAGTCTGCAGTAACGTGGCTTTAGTTTCCAGTTGCTACGTCCCACCATATCTTTTCATACTATGAAAGGCCATTTATCGAGTACATGCATTTACTTTTTTAGCTAGTATGTCACCCTTAACTCCTTTTGGGAGCCTAAAACCAACTGAAGCTCCTTAGGACTTCCAATGAATCACCACGTCTGTTTAGACTGTCTCCAAAGCAGAGCAGGATGCAGCATCCCACCAGGCACTCTACACGTGCCAGCCAGAACGGCATGCAACACCCTGCTCTCAGTTCCCTTCTTAAATGTTCAGGGGCTTTTATCAGATTGTCAGCATTCAACAGCTGATGATTATCAGGATCAGCTTAATTCCCTGATCTTTTAAAAAAAAAAAAAAAAAAAAAAAAAAAAAAAAAAACCAAAAAAAACCCCAAAACCTACCACCCAAAAAAACCCCTCCAAGCTAACAAAACAATAAGGGGCTCGCAGTGACAGCAGTTACTGCCCTGCTGCTAGTCTGCTCTAAGAGGTATATGATGGTCAGGAGTTGCAGTACAAAAGAAAAATCCTTAACCTCAATCTTATCACAAGTCAGAGGCCAACCATAATTTGCAGTTACACTGTGACAAGTCAGAAGTAAACCTCTAATAAATAGGGCTGATTTTCTGTCATTTAAATTCCTTTAGGAAAAATTAATTTCTACACCAAACCAAGAAGTTAAGAAGTTCACTACTTTAAAATGGCTATGTTTTATCAGATTACCAAGATTTATTGTGATACTCCTGGCAGTCTCTCTTCTATTGACTTCTTTTAACTCACATTAGACGCTACTGTTCTAGCAAACTCTTCTTAAAAGTCACTGCCAGCCACTTCGCTGCTTTAAACATAGCTGGTTACAGGGTGGTAATTACCCAGGGTGCTCTACTTAAGAAGATTCAGGAGGCTGAAAGGCTGTTTTCTAAATCCAGGAGTTTCATATGAGAATTTTATGGTGCAACTAAGCAAGCCTGGACGAGGGAAGTTTCCAGACTGCTAAGGGAGGAGGCAATGGGGAGAAGAGAAGCAGAAGGTGGGACTTCAACAACAAAGGGGTCTGTGGTACACCTACAAAGCAAGGAGTAGACAACTGAGAGGTGCCAAAAGACTTCTATGGCCCCCGATTGGATTATGTAAAGCTTGCTGTAGCCCAGAAGGCCATAGCATTGCTGTCCCTAAACCACTAAGGAGGTGTCTAAGCAGGGAGTTATATTCACAGCAGTGTCTATCACACTAAGATGTTTGGCTTTTTTAAAAAAACATTAGGAAAAAATGCTCTATTTCCAACTTGTACTAACAAGCTGTTTGCACCAGCCTACAAAATGTCTCATTTTTGCCATTTCAGGAGAAAAAAAAGAAGGTTGCCAGTTACCACAGAGTATTCCTCTGTTATGCCCTTCCCAAATACAAAATCAAAAGTCACCATAGGGTGCGTCTGCTGTATTAGAAACCCTACTGCTTTTACCACCGCTGGTTTCTTCACTTTTAGATTACTTAGAACAGTTTTTGCACAGAGCCGATAACGGTGCCTTTCTCCCTGCATACTTTCTTTCCTCAGTTTTTCTACAATGGGACTTGGCAGATATCTTTGGAGATACCTTACCAGATTCCTTTAGCTGCAATGTACCAGCCTCAGTTTTTAGGCAAGCAAAGTTCTTTCTTCCCAGTGTAGAGACCATTAGATACTCGGTGAGAATCTTGGCGTAGTGCAGCCATTATCCCTCTTCCGCTTGCTTCTGCACTGGAGAAAGCATAGTTGATAAGCCAGAGAAAAGCAGAATCTACAAACAGCATCACTCAAACTGAATTGCAAATGATTTTTAAGCTAGCCACTGCTGTCATAACAGCTGTCACTTCTTATTTTCAAGAAGAAATCGGAAAGACTTAAAGAAAGCAAGAAGGACTGAAAGAATTGTACTCATCTGTTCTGCACACCAGGCATGCATTTTCCTCCATACCATTCTTTCATCCCAAGATTCACTAGTAATGCTCCCATTGACCAAAAGATTGCCAGATTTAGCTCTACACACAATACACATAGGACACCTCAGAGTCAGTATAGTGAGAAAAATACACTTGTGAAGGGCAGAATATACTAAATAGCTACATACTATAAATAGGAAAAAAAATCAATTAAAATGCTATTTTATTTAAAAGAATGGATGCAACCATTTATCCTATATCTTTCTAGAGAGAGACTCCACGGAATGCTCTGGGAAGGTGCAAGAAGGACTACAAATATGCTTGAACTTCTCAAATCTGGTAGATGAAACTGATGCTTCGGAATAGTCATGGGTGGCACATTAGGAGAAGAGGTAAAGATATCTAAAGTCAGTCTGAAATGGAGAGGGAGGCACAGGGAAAGCTGTTTCTTTTCAATTTAACAGTTAAGGAAGAAGGATTTCTTTTAATTGCCAACAACAAAATAAAACAAAGACAAGTTACACACTTGATAGAGTCTCTTCCATGTAGTTTACAAGTTAAGCTATGTCATTACCCTGATGACATCCTGGTTACTCACTTCCTTACCATCTAAGGCACTAGAAAGGTAACCACACAACTAAGGAACTTGCATCATGGCAAAAGCATTTAATAGACCTAAGAAGGGATACCAGAAGTAGAATGTGCATTAATAAGATCATGTGTGGAACTGGAGTCATTATTCAGCTAAGATGCAGGAAACTTCAAAGCGAATGAGATCCATGGATGTGGACAACAGAATAAGCCTGTAAACATATCTTTCACCTACCTAGATAAAGTTTTATAAAAGAAGCTCTTTTTGAAGCACATAACACTGCCAAGTCTAAGAAGTGTCCTGCCTTATCAAAAATTCATCTTGAAAGCATTTAGAAGGCAAGACAGATTCACAACTGAGAACTATTATTTAATTTCCGTTTGCCAGTTTAAAAACTCCACACTCTTCAGAGTATCAAGTATCTTTTCTTCTGCAATGGCTAAGCAAAAACCAGCAATGGCCAGACCTGGTTACCATCTGCAAAATAGCACGCAATAAAAAAAATCTAAATCTGCTTCCCCTTCCCTTGTTGTTTTCCCTCTGAAATAATTTTAGATATATTATTTGTTGCAGACCAGCGAAAACAAGTTTTCATCAAGCTTAGTACATTACAAACAGTAGTGATGCAAAGATAAAGACAGCAGAAAATTGTCAGGAACAGCAAGAGCAGGGCTGTTTCATGAGGCAAGCAGGTGGGGAGTGATGACAGCACAGGCAGGGCAGCATCTTCATCCATCATGGTACAATCCTGCAGCACCTGAGCTGGTGGAGCAAAGCCAGCAGCTGGTAGCAGGGTCCACTGAAAGTCCCAGATGTGCTGCAGTGATGAACCAGGTTCAGGGTCTATCCAGGCAGTCTAGGCAGGGGTAGCAAGAGAGAAGGCCTGAGACAAAGCTACAATGTAGGTCTGAAATCCAACTCAGAGACAAGGCTTGAGTACAGGCTTGTTGTAGGTACACCTACAACACAGTTCAGAAAAGCAGCGCCTGGGCCTAAGCTTAAAAATGGATCTCCTGGACAAGGGTGCACCTCTTGTTGCTCTCAGGGTCAAGACAGTAAGCACCACAGCAAGACATCCAGTCTTCATCTTTAAGAATCAGTTGCTTGGGAGGAATGCTGCATTCACATTGCAGATGCGGGCAGAGCTTCAGAGGTTCTTCTGATCCTTGTAACACAAACAAGACAAAACAGTTTGGTCCTCTTTCTACTTTCATACGCAATACTGACATTCTTCATGTGAGACCTCCTAGTGCCAATAGCTACTGATGAACAACATGCATGCTCATGCATGACACTTCGAATAACCCGGAATAAACCAGCTATTCTTAAATGAGAAAATAACAAAGTTAATTACAAAGTGTTCATCCATTTGAGCAAGAATGAACCGCACTTGCACTAGGAGCTGAAAATCCACTTGCCCAAGGCAATCTTTCAGACATTTTCGTTCTGACTTTAGATTTTTGACACTGGAGCTTTAAGGAGAGGCCCTGACAAAGAAACCATGCAGCAGAACTGGCTTAAGTGGGGATTTATGTGGTGATGAGACCACACTTGCTGGGTTTCCTTGAGTATTTGACAATAATTCTCCTCCCCCTCTGGGTTTGGCACTCATGGGGTCCCTGTGGTGGGTCCAAAGAAATGGTCTCACACTGAGACCTCTCGTAGTTTACAATGAAAAAATGTCTTCAGCCTGGAGACTGTCCAAAGATAACTGAATAGCCAGTAATATTTTATTTCCTTTATTCACTTTTGGAACTTCTGCATTAGACTTTGGCAAGATGACATCACAGTTAATTCTGCAAAATGTAGTCAAAAATGTACTATTAAAAAAATTATGAACAGTTCACAGGTTATGACTCTTGTGCCTTGCAGTCATTGCAATTCTTAGAAGTCACTCCCCAGCACTGAGCACCAACCCACACAACCGTACAAACACTTAGACTGAGGACAGAAGAAAGGGATATTTAATTCAGAACTGAAGTCTAGTCGCTGCGGAATATGGACTGAACTGGGAAAACTAGCTTGGTTTTTCATTTATTGGGCACATGTCTCATGCTATGCTATTATAAAGGTACAATGTTATTTTTATAGAAAGGACACCAAATGAACCCAAACTCAGCATGGTATCACCTGACAACATATGTTTTAACTGATTTGCAATAAAATAATTTTAAATAACTTAGAAATTGTAATTGATCTAATAAGAGATGTGAACCTAACACATACCAGCCTTCTCCAAAAAGGAAGTCATTTGCATTAGCCTTTCCCTTTAATACAAGGCTGATTGCTTGCTAAAAATCAGCTCCTGTCTCATTACGCACAGAAATAATATTGCCATCTTGTGGTAGTTCATAAGCAATACAAAATTTGGCGCCTCTCCACCACTTCAATTTCAAAAGTAGCATTTCAGTGAGGACCAAAAAAAACCATCAAAAAACCCCAAACCAAACCCAAAAGGAGATTGGACAGCAATTTTATTTCAGGGAGACACTAAGGCAGACTTCAGTAGGTATACCTTGGGTTATTCCTGGATATCAGAAATTTCAGTTTCATTGAACACAGTAAAAGATTCTAGTAAGGCATCTTAATTCTGCATTCATGAGGTTGTTTTTATCTCTCTCATCACCCCAGACAGAAGACCAGGACGGCTATTAAATCTCACTCCATCTTAATCATTGCTGTTATCCACCTTAACTGCTTATTATTTAAGTCTGTGTCCTTAAAAGCAGCATCCTGTATTTATGCCATGTGTTCCTTCCTGAGAAAATAATTGGACACGCTGGTCACCCTTCTCAGAGGACACACTTCAACAGCCTCATTTCACAATCCACAGGACAAAAATAAATCCACTTCCCCACCTTTATTCCTCACCACTCCCAGGAATAGTCTGTGGCTTTTATCATATTGTCATCATTACAAAGAAACAACATTAAATGGTGGATATTTGGATTCCTGAACCCCTCAGTGTCTGGGTAAGCAGGTTCCTACAAGTCCACCTCTAAACAAGCATTCATGAAAATGGACTGAATGGTAGGTGACATTAATGAGTGGTCTGGATTATCAACTACACTCACATATAGCAATACATATGCTTACAGTTACATATATAAAATTGACTGTACCTATTTACCACCAATATTCATGCCCTCTAAAATAAAAGGTAAACTCCAGTTGTGGTGGTAATGGAAGTCATATAAATATGTGATATATAATGTAAATTACAGAGCTGAGAATTATGTGTACAATCCATGCTGAAGACTTGTTTATATCTTGCTAAAGTTCTGTTTAAGACAAATTATGGATGGCAGTCATATGGCAACAATTGTGGTCTTCAGTTTTTAAATCACTTTATCATTACTGTAAGGAAACAGTCTTCATTTTTACAATGTTTTTACTTCTTCACTATTAGAGTATTAAAACTTCAGTATTATTCCTTAACAGTCTTTTCTCATGTCTTCTGTGGGAGAAATTTCTTAGGATATACTTGGATTCATATTTGTGGCTTTTAAGAAATAAACTTACAAGGTCTGTGACTTACAGAGAAACTAAATTTCTTGGCTTTGCTTTCATACTAAAATGTTTCAGAAAAGGGAAAGCTCCTCTAAAAATCTTCCTGCAAGTCTTCCACTGTTAAAAACTATTTCTATGAAAGTTTTGAATTTAAAAAAAAAGCCAAAAACTAGTTCATTTGTGTTTTAAAATCAGCTCTAAGTCTTGCCTAAATATCCATGACTATTTGCTTTGTGGAATAATGAAGTCCTTGCACCGATAGCTCTTTCAACATAGTAACACAAGCATTAAGACAACAGTTTTGATTCCAGTGCAACTTTGCAAAGAAAACCATCCTTCCACCTTTCTGATTTCAGGACACTGCAGTTCTTACTCCCTAAGAAGCAATATTAGACACACAGAAGAAAAATTACTGATTTAGAGGCTTTTTAAAAAAAAGTCTCTAAATTAGCAGGACAAGTTCTTACTAATGAACTAGATTTCCAAGCCCTCATTCACTAGTAAAATTCTTGCTAATTCCTTTGAAAAAGTGATTCAGAATGTTTTTTATTTTTACAAAATATTTTGTTACCAGGATATGAAAATTGAGTGCAGTTCCAAAGTTAAATAAGTGTAAACAAGTTGTAAATGTACGTCAGCAAGATGAGGAAGCAAAGGGATCTTCAAAACTCTTAGACAAAGAAGCTATAGGAGCCAATTTATGTCATATAATACTAAAGCTTTTTTTATTGAAGATTCATTTTCTTTGAATTCCAAGTACTCCAAAGGCAAGACCAACATACAAAACAATCTGTAAAAGCAGAAAATTTTGCAACTAAACAGCACAGTAAAAGTTGATGATTTTCTCATGTTTTTACTGTTTATAAACATACTAATTTTCCAATCTAGCTGATCATGCAAATAAATGAAGTCATTCAGAGATCTTTCCACCTCTACTTTGGTGGTAGGACTATAACAAATTGATTTTTTTAAAAAAAAATTACTTGGAAAAGTCTAAAGCATCCTGTATCAGAACCCTCTATTACTAGTTTTTCCCAGAAGAATATATTCTAGTGCTTTTCTTTTCCTACCTATAGTACTAAGCTGTGGTCATTTAAAAGCAAGTGAGATTGAAGTAAGACTGAATGGTAGATCCCATTTCTGCAACAAACCTCAGCTCCGAGACAGACATGAAACTTACCTCTTGTCCTAATAAGGCATTCTGATTCCAGCTGTCAGAGATTTGAGCAAGTGTTAAGTAAACTGAAATATATATTTACTAGTTACTTACATTTTTACCTTTTTATTTAATGTCTGCACCTGCTAGACACATTTGTTATAATATCCTAGAAAGGAAGGTATAGCATAAAATACAAAACATTCTGCAAATATCCCCTTTGCTTGGAAATTTCCTCCTTTTTCCAGAAAAAGTGGGGGGAAAAAAACCTTATGTGAAGCAGGATGGCTTTTTGGCACTATGACCTCTATTCATTAAGAGCCAGCTGTACTCTACCAGCACCAACTCATGAAGCAGATTCACCTACACTAACTCTGTGGGAATGAAAAGAGGGGAAGTAACCAAGAGACTTCTGATCCCATTTCAATTCCTACACTGCCTTGGCAAGAAGACTCTGCTGGGCTAATGTCTTTCTGCTTCAAAGAGACATAACCAAAGCATGAAATCAGAATGCCCCTATTTTAGATAACCCACAAGAGGCGCTGCTGTTGACAGCACTTCACTCCCAATTCTGAGGCTGGATTCTCCTCACAGCATTACAGCCAGCCAGCTCTATAGAGTGACGTGAGCAAGATGTGTATGGAAAGCACAACAGAGTTAAGAAACTGAATGTGGCACCCGAGGCACATCAGGTTCTGTGTTTCCATAAGCAACTATGTTATTGCTATGGTCTAAGAGTCTTACTGCCATTATTACATTTGGCAGCTAAAGCATGTAGTTATTAGCAAAGGGCAGAAGCTTGTCTGGTTTTCATTCTGAAGGGCCAGTACCCTGAATCCTGTAAGTTGGATATAAGTCTGTGTTCCTTATTTCACTTTCACAGATGACCCAGCTTAATAATTCTAATTTTAACCATCCCAAAACTACTACATCTTCTTTCATATCAGGATCTCATAATTATGTCCAACTGGGGGGCAATGCAGTATTTTTGGAGCACTCCTTCATGTAAAGTGACTGCTGCTCCTTTCTTCCCAACCATCCTTACTGAAGGACCTGCACTCAGTCACATATCACGTGATCTGTTCCGCAGTGCCTCAGTTATGCCAGTGATGTCCCAGTCCGGCATCCACATACAGAGTTCCTGAACCTCCTGGTGGCTTCCCAGTTTGCTTGCACTCGTGCAAGTGCTTGGGATTGGCCCCTTACGACCATTTTTACGTTTCCTGAGGGCTGCCTTTTGTCACTCTTATCCATGAACTTGCCACCTCTAATCTTTTCCTTCTTTTAAGTGTAAGCTGTTATCACTCCATGTCTAGTTTAAAACTCTTTTCATCAGGTTGTCAAGTCTGTAGACACAGGCAATTTTAGCCCACTTTCTCAGATGGATCCCATCTGTCATTCCTTGAGAACAGACATGCAGTCACAAAAGTCAAAGCACCTTCTGCAACTTGACAGTTGGTCACAGACACTTGTTAATTAACAAGAAGCATCTATTCCTACCCAAGTCTTTTCCTTTCTTCAGTGGGACTGAGGACAATACAACCTGAGCTCTCACATCCTTCACCTTTACCTCTAGAGCTCCATAGTCCCTCTTGATTCATTCTAGGTCACGCTTGCTGGCATCATTAGCGCCCTGTGGGCAGCCAATGAAGGGTAACAATCCGAAAGCCAGATGAATTTTTGCAGGTCTCTAAAACACCCTGGATCTGGGCCCCAGCAGGCTACAAACCTCCTGCGAGAACACGTCTGACTGGCAGTTGGGTGTTTCTATCTCACATAAAAGTGAATCTCCAAACAATAAGGCCAAACAACAAAATTTACCAATACCAACAAAAAATAAATTTACTTTAACTCTCCAAATTTAGTGATATTCTCACTCACTGTTTCCCCAAGCGCAGAGGCCTACAGGAGGCTGCAGACAATTGTTTCTTCCCAATATAGTCATTAGGAAGAGATGTCACGTATCTCAGTGGGAATCTTGCAGTGCACAAGAAAGCAATTTTATACCCTCTGGAGTTGCGACCTTTGCCAGTGTCATTATAGTATATGTGCCCACATACTTCTGTCACCACTACATCAATAAATCTTGTTCCTCAACTACAAAGATAAATGTTTCTTTGCATATGTTTCTTTTGTGTATATATACACATACAATGTCTAAGCACATTATTTTTGCCGGCATCACAATACACCTTTTTGATCGTGAAACACAAGAGGAATCTGTCATCTTCACAAGACAAAAAAAAAATTAATACAGAAAACTTAGAAAACAAAAACAATAAAAATTTTAAGATCTCATCTATACTGTACTGAAACCCAAACCTGGACAATCCAACTCCAAATCCTACTCCAAATCCATAGCTACTATGTTTCAGAGCCCTTACTCAATATCACACTAACAAAAGAAACCTCACTGACATAAAAGGAACTGTTTGCATGCTTTGATAGAAAATACATGTGGCTGTTCAAAGAAAAACACCTAAAGCCTGGCTATCTTTTCCAAATTAAATTATTCTATTTCTTCATACTGCAAACAAACAAAAAAAAGATCAATATATTTGTTTTGCATGGCTAGTTTTTGGTAGCAGGGGGGGTACAGGTGTGGCTTCTGTAAGAAGCTGCTAGAAGCTTCCCTTGTGTTCGATAAAAGCCAATGCCACCCAGCTGCAAGACAGCTGCAAGGCTGAACCCATCAAGCAACAGTGGTAGAGCCTCTGGGACAATGTATTTAAAAAGGTGATGGGGGGAAACTGTGCAACACCTGGAGAGAGGAGTGAGAATATGTGAAAGCAACAATTCTGCAGACCCCAAAGTCAGTGAAGGTGAAGGAGGAAGAGGTGCTCCAGGCGCCGGAGCAGAGATTTCCCTGCAGCCCATGGTGAGGCAGGCTGTTCCCCTGCAGCACATGGAGCTTAGCAGTGGAACAAATACCCATCTGCAGCCCACAGAGGACCCCACGCCAAAGCAGATGGATGTCCAAAGGAGGCTGTGACCCCATGGAAAGCCCACGCTGGAGCAGGCTCCTGGCAGGACCTGTGGAACTGTGGAGAGAGGAGCCCATGCTGGAGCAGGTTTGCTGGCAGGACTTGTGACCCCGTGGGGGGACCCATGCTGGAGCAGTCTGTTCCTGAAGGGCTGTAGCCTGTGGGAAAGACTCACATTGGAGCAGTTCATAGAGAACTGTCTCCCATGGGAGGGACCGCACACTGGAGCAGGGGAAGAGTATGAGGAGTCCACCCCTGGAGGAGGAAGGACATGGGCTCTCAACCCATGAGCTTTTCATCATATTTTCTCTCCCTTGTCCAGCTGACGAGGGGAGTGATAAAGCAGCTTTGGTGAGCACCTGGCGTCTAGCCAGAGTCAACCCATCACAACCAAATATGAAGACAGGTTCATATATCCAGAATTGTTTTCATCCTTTTCTGCAAAAGGATGATAGACATCAGGCATGTTTTTCCTCCTATAAGGCACTCTATCTGCTTTACAGTGTTCTAGAAAGACATTAAGAACTTCACCAGCAAAACCAGTCATTTTGCCAAGAGGATGGCGTGTACACAAAGCTTTATTTAGAGTTTTAAATCCCACCATATGCCCACAAAAGAGGTTCCTTCACTATTCTGTCCACCCCTGTAGCATCTGTTAATACTTAACATAGTATTCAATTTCACTTCCAGTGTCAAAAAAACCCAGCAGCCAATATTTCCATGTTTGAGACACAAATCAAGAAAATATTCAACAGTGGTAATTTCCCATTTAGTCAAGGTGACTCCTTACAAAAAAAAAAAAACCAAAACAAAAACAAAAAACCACAACACAAAACTCAGTAATTCCTCTTGATAGTTAGAATTTTGAGTGCCCAAGTGGAATCGGAATCCTCTGTGCTTGATACTGCACCAGCAGAATAAAGACTCATGCAGTACTCCTGCTTCCAAGGACCTAACTTTTAACTCTGCATGCCAAGCCAGTTGTGGTGAAATAAACAGAGCAGATGATGTGAATGTTAACTTCACTAAGATAGTGAAGCTAACTTAGCTAAGAGGTCCCAGAGATGTAAGCAGAGGGAGAATAACAGCTCACAGGGGATAGTTTATTCTGAACCACACCATAAGATTTGAAAAGGTTGTTTCTACTAAATATTATGGTTTATGCCCTAAAAAAATTGAAGGGTTAAAAATTAAACAACTGTGAATGCTGCTGAGGCAAAAGCAGCAGGGTAATTGTGGACAGCAACATGGAGTTGTAAACATTTCTCTTAAGTTCTTATTACCAAGCCATATTGGTACAGCCTTAGCTTCTTTTCAGGAACACAGTCATCCCTGTAAGTGGCAATAAAAGCGTACTCTTTATAACTCCGATTCCTGTCCTCTATTCAGTATCTAATTCCAAAACTAGTTCTCTTCCCCTACCCCCATAGGAACTGTAAGTTCTTCTCCAAACCACATCTTCAACAAGATGACATTCAAGCCAAATACTTCTGTCTAGAACCATAGAAATTCCCTCCATTTAATTAAATTCCAACTCAGGAGATTCCAGTAGGATGTCTAGACCAGCATTAGCAATTTAACTAAACAGTTTTCTCATAACTACATTAGGAAAGTACATTGCTTGCTGAGATGGCCTAATTATGTGCTAAAAGAGCTTTAAAATAAACTTTCCTAAAGGAAATATTTGGCATGGTTTGGTTTCACCTACTGGCCTGGTTGCACATTCTGTCATTTTGCCACAAGTACCTCAACAGAATGCGCAGCTCCCCACAGTAAATGCATTCAGGGTGCAGATTTTTTTTCTAGATAGATAGCTTATATATAGGGCATGGCAGCTTAAAAAGACATAACAAGAAACAGGATGTTCAAGAAACTAAAGCAGCTATGATTCATGAGGAAATCTAACACACCAGAGAAATTGCAAGTGTCAGGCAGCAGCATGTACTAATGAGAATGATTTATTAGAGTTACTTTTTTGTATACCTTCCAGGTAGGTCAGGAACTAAGAATTTCTCATATTTTTTTTAACAAATGAATTTGTGTAGAAAAATGTTTCTCAGCCCTTTCTTAAAGCTTCCCTTATTCAAAATATTTTTGTAGAAAGAATGGAATAGGTTGTTTTCAGCAACTGAAACCCACAGTGTTTTCCAGTTCATAAAAAAATAAAATAAACACTCCAGCTGCTAATAACAATGGAGATAAACCAACCTCTGTCTTAAGTTTTGAGTTCTCATAGAAGCTTCTGTGGAGTTATAAAGCTCTTTTTCCACCCCCATCACCATATCCTCCCCTGCAATCAAGCTGCATTGGATAGCACACAGATAAAACACCTGCTTTCACATACAAAGCAAGTGTACACAGCACACATGCACAACAAGTAATCACAGTTCACGTTTAAGCAAGGAATGAAAGTTCTGTCTGAGTATGCCAGCATTTTGTCCAAATTTCTTGTAATTCCTTTTGAACTCCCATACCACTCAATTTGCAGCTTTGATTTTGTGCTTCATTCCTCATAGAGCAGAAGGTTAGACTAGATTAGCTCCTAATATCCTTAGTCTAGATTTTTGTTTCCTAGATTTTTGAATGAATTCTTATGTTCAGCATGATCCATCACTATGATCCGGTATCTTTTGAGTCAGAGAAGGAAGTTTGTTTTTCTGAACACACAACCACCCTCAGAAAGCTATCAGATTGACCGGATCTTTTCCTATACTGCAGCTTCAAACACCTGAACTATCAACTTCCCTGAAGAAGGGTCAGGCAGTCTGTGCCTGTCAGCGTGGGAAGTAGAGACTCCCATGATGGCGCAGACTGGAAGCTTGTGACTTCAGGCAGCAAGAGGAAGGTTCCTGCTCCACCTCAAGATCTGCAGAACAGATTCAGTGCCCTCTTAGCCAACAAGGGGTTGGGAGCTCTGTTCAAGAAAGCACCCAAGCCAGGTAAATCAGTGTCATGCAGGAGCACCAGAAGAAAGCAGCAAGTGATAGTAATTGGAGATTCCCTGCTATGGGACACAAAGCCCCTCCCATCTGCCAACCTCACCTACAGTCTAGGAAGGTTTGTGCTGATCTGAGACGTTGCAGAAAGACTGCGAAGGCTTGTCAGGCCCTCAGGCTTCTACCTCCTGTTGCTTTTTCCTGTAGGCACCAAGGATACTACCAGGGGTGACCAGGTGAGTTTCAAGCCTGACTACATGGAAGTTGGCAGTGATGGTTAAGTGCCTACAGGGTCCAGGTGATGATGTTCTTGATCCCACCAGTGAAGGAAAAGGGCATGGGGAGTAGTAGACTCTCCAGGTCAACAATTGGTTTCACAGTGGGGGTGTTAACAGGGTTTTAGCTTTTATGACCATAAGACCTGTTTTGAGTCTTATGAATTTCTAGGAAGAAACTGGATCCATTTAAGTGGGGCAAAAGCGCCTTTACTGTGGGTTGACCAACTTAGTGAGGAGATCTTTAAATTAGGAATGACTGGGGTGGGGGGGAAGACAGTGACCAACAATCAGGTGAGAGAGTCGTGAATTGCATTGACAAACAAAGTTTGGGGGCTGATGTAAGCAGTAGAGACTGCTTGGAGTTGGACTAGATGATATCCAACCTCAACTATTTCTTGACTCCATGAAGACACGGGAGACATTACTGTCTAAGACAGTAATTAACTTAGAGTAGCTTTGTTTTAAAAATATTTTCACATGGCCTAGGCAAACAAAATAAGGCTATAAGAATGTCTCCTCCAGGAACCATTCTTTTCAGTAAACAGCTGACAACTAAAACTGGGATTCAAGCCCTTATTTCCTATTTTGCTCAATACTACCTATAGTATAAGCAATCTTTCTCAAAATATTTTTATATTTACATATACATTAACACCAAAAGCTTCTCTTATTCCAAAATATCCTGAATATAATTTTGTCTTCTTCAGACACAGAATTTTCTAGGCAAAAATCCCTTTCAATATTGCAAATATTAATATTTATGAATTTATGGAATAAATTTTCATCACATCTTTAAATTCTTAAGCCTACAGGGAATCCTTGTGTCCCAAAAATCATCAGTTTATCACATAAACCAGAAGGACATTAATTCAGCTGCAATTAGCTTTTTAGCTCTACCTTCCTGAGATTAACCATTCAGACAGTCAGCTAGCCCAAATCAACTTAAACAACAAATTATATGCAAGAACAGCTTGCGCACTTCTCTTTTGCAAACATTTGCGTTGTGCCTGGCAGAAGAAATATCTACACATATGGAAAATTTCAGACATAGGGTCACCGTGTAGGTCAAGATCATGAACTTTCATCCTTCATTTTGTGAGAAATGAGCTGAGTTTTCTTCAGCTACTTGATATATTTTTTAGTCAGTGTGCCTGTACTGATGGAGGAGGCTCGGTGATAGTGGAGTCTCCTCCATTGTATCCAACTAATCCTTAGAAATGCCCTGGAGTGGTCCAGAGATCCTGGTTTAGGGGAAGTTATTTAGGTGAAGAGAACCAGACTGATGGCGGACCAATAAGTGGGCAAAGGACTGTGATGGCAGACCGTTAAGTGGACCAAGGACTGTGAAGGCTGACTAGACCTGTAATAGGTTAGGCGCTCGGGAAGAATGTGAGCTCCAACTTCTCAGCCAATGAGAAGAGAGACAGGAACTCAGGCAGCCGGGAAAAAGGTATAAAATATCTAAAAGCTAACGATCGGTGTGCCTCTGCTTTGAGATGCACCCAATTCAGCGCTGTTTCATACAATACATTTTTATATCTTTGCTCCGGCGACTTTGTCCTCTTTAAATTCTAAGCGTAACCCAGTGTTTCTCACAATCTGGGGGCTCGTCCGGGATAAGCACTCCTATTCCTGCGAGATGAGACAGTGAAGAGGGGACGGCGCGCCCTACTGATTTCAGTGGTGTCCAACCTACTGTCCCATCCCGTGAGGGGCAGCGGGTCGAATCCGGACAGAGGACTCCTGAAGCAAAGAAGGGGGAAAAGAAGAATTGAATTAACGGGATTGAGTTACGCGTGGGAGCCAATAATTTCTGTGCACGGGACCCGGGTAAGAAAATTGACTGTTAAGTACTACTCAGGCAGCTGGGACAGGGGGACTGGGAGTGTGTGAATGAGACGCAGGATTGCCTGCGGAGCGAGTGTGGAGCCCTTCTAACTGCGGTTCCGACTCTCCGCAAGGAGACCGGCCGGTGAAGGGTCGAAGCAAAAAGGTTCCAGAGGAAAGTAGTCCTGGGGGAGAGTAAAAATAGGAAAATAGGCCTAGTAGAGAGAAAGTGGTGAAAAATTCAGGATCTGATGATCCTGGTTCGAGCATTCCACCTGACAGTCCTTTTAGGGGTGATGCTCGGGAATTGGGGGCAGGGTTGCACGCAGGGAAAAGATAAAAATGATGATACAGTACTGTATGTTTGAACGGGTGAAAGAACCCATTGGACCTGACTGGTTGTATTGGCCACAGTTTGGGCCAATAGAGAACTGGGTACGCCAGGCTCTAAAAGTTGATGAGCCTGCAGCACTGGGCCGAGCGCAACGTGAAGGTGAAGACGGCGCTGTTCATGGCTGTGCTGCTGTGAATAAAAAGGGAGTCAGGCTGTATTAGCCTGGACTGGTTTGTAATATGCTTTGTGCTGGAGAGTATCCCACCCCTTATTTGTAGCAACAGATTTGGGGGGTGGGGGGGAAGAAGTAAGATAACACAAGGAAAGGTAAGCCTGAGAGACCCTGTGCCCCTCCACTTGAGGAAACTCGGAGGGTCCGGGCCATGAAATTAGATTGGACTGTGAGGGATGTTCAGAATTTCCCTTTGTCCTCCCCTATAAAGGAATTCAAAGAAGTAATGTTCCCTTTGAGAGAGGTACACATGCCAGGAGCCCTGAGCGGGTAGGCTTTGTGAATGTACCTCTGACTAGCACTGAGGTGCGGGAATTTAAGATTAGAGGACCCTTTGGGGTTGTCAGAGCAGCTCGACCAGTTTCTGGGCCCTAATCTTTTTCCATTTAGGAGCCCTGTTACAAATGATCCAGGCTGCAGGTATTAGAATTTGGGAGCGAGAAAACCCTCCCAATATCCCAGGGTGAGTCCTAGAGGAACAGAAGTTCCCTGTGACAAGACCTGCCTGCGAGCAGAATAATGCAGAGGGGAGGAATAATATGCCGGATTACAGAAGATTGGTCATTAGGGGAATAAAAGAGGCAGCCCCAAAAGGACAGAACTTTGATAAGGCTTTTAAAAGTACACAACAAAAAGATGAATCTCCCACAGATTGGTTGGAAAGATTAAGGCAACAGTACTCAGGAATAGATCCTGAGAGTGGTGTGGAGCGAGAGTTGTTGAAAGTTAATTTTATCACTATGGCGTGGCCTGATATAAAGGAAAAGAGAAATTGGAAGACTGGCATGGTCAAGATTTGAATTAATTGTTGTGAGAGACTCAAAAAGCATATGGCAGGAGGGATGACGAGAAAGTGAAGTGAAAGTGAAGCGGTAGTCAGAAAGAAAGAGAAAGAGATTGTCAGATCGTGGCAGAGGTCCCAGTCATGGACCACAGCACAAGCGTGGAGAATACAGGGCTCAGTCAGCTGGGAGAGGGAACACTCACAGGCGGCAAGCAGGTCCTAGAAAGTGTTTTCATTGTGGGAGAGAGAGACACTTTAGAAGGGATTGTCCAATGAGGCGGAGAGCAGATGGAGTGCTCCGAGTAATGGAGCGAGATGATTATCCCCAAGAATAGGGGTGTCAGGGGCTTCTGGGGTCTAACCATCATATTGAGTCCTTGATAAATTTAAAATTGGGACCCCAGAAGGAGGAATA
>JAOXNO010000013.1:81728632-81741471 GCA_028565335.1 Limnodromus scolopaceus
TGCTCTAGTGGGAGGTGTCCCTGCCCATGGCAGGGGGGTTGGAACTAGATGATCTTTAAGGTCCCTTCCAACTCAAAAGATTCTATGATTCTATGATAAAAAGGCTCATTTCTAAACTTTCATTTCAGATACGAAAGACAAAAGACTATGCCTGCCCATGTGGCCATGTAAATTCTGTAGGTAGCCCATCCAAATGCAATTCTGCAATAAAAAGCAAGAGAAATTGAACACACATTTAGTTATACCTGTATTTCTGAAAAGAAAAACCCTTCATTAGGGCTCTAATGTACTGTTAAGTTAATTTCAAAGCCTGGCGGACACAGAGAAATAAGATGCTAACTTCAGTCCCCCCATTCCTTCCAAGCACAACAAATATACACAGCAAACAAACAAAAAACCCCAATGTTATCCCACTGAATAGCCATAGCATCTGTTTTCATGGCAGAAATAAGTTTTAACTTGCATTTTGTGTTTTGAAGTATCTAAAATGCAATCTGCAAACAACATGTGGTGCTTATTTTGAAATTTTACATTTTAAAAGGTTGGTTATGACAGCAAAGCTTTTCACCACTAACTCTATCATTCATTTTGTGCTGTCACCACAATCGTAATTGCAGGGAGTTGTTTTTTAGGACTAGTGAGCAAGCATATTTATTGGTGTATCAGAAATAGCTTATTTTTCATAGTTATAACCAGAAGGGCTCCAAATGGAAGATGAGCATCACCAGGTGGGAGGCTGAGTATACAGAATAGGAACATGAAAACCAGCATTAAATTTATTCTTTTTGTTAACTACCAATACAAACTGTTTACAAGAAAACCTCATCATCGTTTTATGTCTTTCCTCACTGTCACTGAATGGTGACCCATGTGTGCCCTCTCTTTCTTCCTCCATTCAGCTCCTACGCTTCCAGCTTTATACCAAGCTACCTAAGTGGCAGTATCAACAAGAAAAATACAGCAGTAGGGGTATTTTTCCACAAGAAGGACACAAGCAAGGCTGTACTGGCAGTTATAACTCACAGTGGAGTAAGGCTGCTGTTAGCCAAGCTCTCCTGGAGCCAGAGGACAACAGGTCTTCAAGAGACACCAGCATATTCTTGCTTAATGGATGCTGGCATACTCCAAAACATATTTAACATTGCAATTATTACCAGGATTTGCTAGACAGACGTAAAACCAGAACTAAATATCTGAGTCACCATAGTGGCTTACACCATAGTGTAAGTTCTTCCAGTGCACTGGGTTCAAAACAGTCTGAAAATGATGATGCCTTTGGTGCATGTATCTCCCATATGGCAGACAAACCGTACATTTGCTCCCACACATGTATACAGACAGGAAACTAAATATGCAATTACCCAATTTGCAAGTGTGACACATGTGCACACATCTTTGAGGACACACCCTTTCAACCTTCATCCTGTATTTCCCCAAATTTAATTCAGTTTCTTTCCTCCCACAGACACCCATTCTGCTTGCCAAATAAAATTCTGGAAAAAACCAAGAATTGAGTAGCACTCGTCACTCTGGCTGTTTGTGAACCAAAATGTTTTTTACTCAATTAGTGCTTTATGTAGGTTCATTAAAAAACGAAAAAAGGACGGCAACAGGAAGAGAAAAGTAAAAGTGGCCTTTTTTTTCTGGAACTCAATTACTCAGAGAAGAAAAACTGGAAAACAGTCTTTAAGAAGAGGAAAACAAATCCAAGGAGGCAGCCCATTCAGCAATGGTGTTTTACTGCTACTGCTTATTTTAGGCCATGGAAGCACTGCTGGAAAGTAGTAAGGATGAGTAAATTGTTTCTTAAAACTTCAGTGACAAACAATTAAAATTTAAAAAAAGAAACCAAAACACACAAGCTTCTCTTGATTATGTTCCAATATATACAGAAAGATTGAAGGAGAAGAGAAACAATCTGCAGACTAAAATTTTAGTAATATTAACTACCATACTAGCCTATCAGACATTTTAGCTTTATGCTACTTCAGTGACTACCAGAGATAACAACAAACAGAAATACATGTATCAGGCATGCAGAATAAAATAACAATTGCTGAAATAACACCAAATTGAAACAACTGTTTTCCAACCAACTGTCCAAGGGCTAGGGCCCAAATGCAGAGGATTAAAAGAAGGTAAGAAAAAGGGTGGGTCTAAAGATAAACCAGTTAAGTTTCATAGAAGGATTAGTACAATATTAGAATAGAAAAAAAAAATTAAAATATATTAAAAATGCAAGATAATGAGAATTTAAGCTTTTTTCCCCCTAAACAGGCATCATTACAAGCAGTAACTCTTTCCTTCCCACCACCTTGGCTAATCTTAAAAGTCGAGGGACTTTGATAGGACACTTCTGGGCAACCATCCCCTCTGAAGGCATGCAAACAAGGCCAAGCCACCAGCGCCATCAGGCCAAGGTTACACAAGCCTGGCTGTCCTTGGAACTTACTCCCACCTCCCTGGGACTATTACCTACAGGCAAGGACTCAATTACAGGACTAGCTGCTGAAGTGCCCAGCTCTTACAAAACCCTAACCTCTGTGACACTCAAGTGCCGGTTCAAACAAGTGTCAACAACGGCTGAGGTCAGGCAGGAGCGGACAGAAGAGGCTGGGGTGAGTTTCTGCCCCTGCCCAGCTCCCCACCGCGTCCCACAAGCACCTCCAGCAAGCAGACAGGCCCTCATCGTCCCCTCACAGGAAACTCCACAGCACTGAAGTGCTTTATTTCAGTTTTGTTCGGGAAGGGCATGCTAGGCCACTTCAGCTGAACAAGAAAGCTGAAATATTTAAAGTATGCAGTAAGAGAATTAACCCTAACTTTACCTACAGCAGACTCATGCCAAGGCAAAACGCTACTAAGAGAAAAGTCAATCAAAAAGACCAAGCAAGCCTAATCTAGCTTGCAAACCACCATGGACACCCACCTCTGCTGCTGTAAGAGAACAATTCTCAATGCAAGAGCTGTAGATTTACACACACACACAGATTTGAACCATAGGTTTATGAAGACAGAGCTGCTGTCTCAGGGCATCAGCTCACGTTTTGAAGTGATCCTGCTAACATCCAGGCCCCTTCGGTCACGAAGTGACGTGATTTTTCAGACTATTATTGTTGTTGTTAGTAGCAATATTATTATTATTCAGTTTACTATGCAGTCTTGGGACCAGAGGCTGTAAAGTTGAAGACTGTCTTCTAGATGGAGATGAGACTGCAGTTCAATGGTAGGTTCTCCTTCAAAATGAAGGATCCCGTGCACAGATACACCTTTAGCAAGCAATGGCAACACAAGACTAGATTCTGGTCTGCGGGGACTTTTTCTGAAATATGAGAAAAAATAAACCTCAGACTTCTCAAATCCCTTTAATTTTCAGGGCATGCCTTCCAAAGAGGGCCCTAGACTCCAGGATCCATGGGGGTAGAGGTCCTTTAACCCCCAGACAGACCTCTCACGCTGAAACTCCAGAGAAAGACAGGCATAACTCTCAGTTCAGTGTTTTCTGCCACCTGCATCCTAGATTTTCTGTAATCTTTACAGAGCAACTATCGAACCAACAATCTAAAGAAACCTAGGCCACAAATAGCTATGATCACCTGTTGGACCCTGATAACCTTCTCTCAAGATTTTCTATCTTCATATACACATACGTAAGCAAACACAGTGAATCTGAACTATGTAATTAACTTGAATTCCATGCAGCATTTTCTTTTAATTATTATTTTACTGCTCATTATTCACCACACACACATCAATGCAAATGAAGCAATAACTTCACCTGCACAAGAGGAAGCGGGTTGTGATTTACTACCAACACACATCCCTGCTATCAGAGCAGTAACAGGCTCAAACAAGCGTTTTTGCTGCTTACCCACAAAGTAGGAGTTTGGAGCGCAGCGAGGACTGGCTGCTGCCTCAGGGCCAGGGCACCACGGGCTCCCTGGGGCCACCCCACGGCCCCAGGCAGGGAGGAGGGCAGGCTGGGGGGCATGCCCCACATTCACCTCCCTGGGGACAGGGCAAGGTTCAACTGGGACATCAGTCCACAGGTCAGGAACAACAGCATCCATAGCCAGGTGGGAGCGTAATAGGCTCCTGTGGAGCCACTAAGGCAGGGCTGAGAGCCCCAGGCTGCACTGAAATGTAGCTCCTGGTCCATGGGCAGAGGGTGGCCCCAGGTGAGGCTGATGAAGGCCATTAAGGCCTACTAGTGCCCCCAGAGCCTCAATAAGAACTGTTTGTATGAGACAAAACAAGTTTTATGAATAAGGGAACCATAACCCTGCAGCCTGGGGCCTCTTTCAGGGTTAAATACACCTGATATAAATGCTATTTTTAAAGCTCTTTTTGAGCTTCTAGGGAAAAGTCAGTAAGAGCCTTTACTTCTCCATATTCGTGTGTTCTTATTTCAAGGAAAAAGCCAGGCAGGTAACATTAAATTTCTATGGAAATTTCTGTAGAAAAAGGCTACATTTGTAATTAAATGTGACCCTGGTCAGATACATATCAAACACCTTGGTTTTCACTGGATGGCATAAAGATTGGACAAGCATCTACTCTGCTTGCAGCGCTCATTAGTGACCTGCCTGCTCCTGGGAATTAACACCTTTATGCCAAGTTTCAGGGCTTTACCAGGAAGGTTACAGAAGCCTCACCCCAATTTCAGCAGTCTAAGTGTACTTAGTAGTTCCCTTTAATCAAGATACTAAACCAAATTACTGGTTCTCCTTTTTGTCTATCAAATATATATTTAGCACTTTTTTTTTTTCCAACAATAAGAAGTTGACTAGCCTATACTTATCTTTCCAAAGAAAAACCTTCTTCAGGCAGCTCAAAATCTGGAAGTTTAGGATATGCCAGAGGAAGACAGAAATCATAGCTTCTAAGTATTATGCCACATTAGCCGTAAGGAAAAGAGAATCACTACAGCTATTTTGTACGGACCAGCTGGAAAGGCAGCAGCCACAGCACTTGCTACCACAGGGCTATTTCAGGACTGCAGATGTCTGGGTCTACCAGCCTCAAGAACCAGCTGCGAAAAAAGGATCCCTAGGAAAGCATGTTCTTTCTCTTCCCAGTGAGACGACCAGTAATAGAGAGACTTAGGAGCAACCAGAAAGTTAGCCATGATGTTCTGACAAAAGATGCTGTTTTCCCTAAACTGCAAAGGACTCTGGGTTTATAGTACACCAGAAATTGGACAGTATTTTCACAGAGTCTGGCATTTTAAGCTGAAAGTGGTGGGGCAGATTTTCTGTAAGAAAAGGTGCTCTTTAGAGCACTGAGCCAGCCTAAAGACAGTGCATGAAAAGGCCCAGGTGACGTGATGGCTGGGGCTATAAAAAGCTTCAGCTATGTGGTAGAAGGGCAAAGAAAAAACATTTAAAAGCTTAATTTTTCCTTTCCTGACTGCTAGGGAGGATGGGAAGGACAGTAAAGAAGTCTACTCCACTTTATAAAGGACTACTATGTTACTGTGTTGTGCAGCAAACAAAGGTATGGATGTATACTGTGAGAGAACTTGAAACCAACTATCTTATTAAAAATTAGGGATTTGGTGGGTTATGGTGGTTCCAATGCTGTACGTGAAGTGGGAAAAGAAGGAAATAAAAGTAGAAAAAAGGTAGCAATGAGCATGTATTTAAAATGCCTAAAGAGTGGGGAAGCCAAGAGGGGAGAGAAACCTCTGTCCTCAGGGCAGAGGAAAGCAATTCCCACCATATACTTCTCT
This sequence comes from Limnodromus scolopaceus, assembly GCA_028565335.1. Lineage (NCBI taxonomy): Eukaryota > Metazoa > Chordata > Aves > Charadriiformes > Scolopacidae > Limnodromus > Limnodromus scolopaceus. Next base: position 81,734,364 of record JAOXNO010000013.1, read on the forward strand.
CCTTGAAGGATGGTGCCACCACCCTGGTGGGATTAGCTCCATGATTCCTTAACCTTCTCTTTGCTCTATGGTACCTTTTACTGAGACCAATGAAAAACATGCCCTTCAAAGCTTTGGCAATGTTTGTAACAGCTCATTAGCACAAAAATGCAAACTCTACACCGATTATTTCATTCATGCTGGAATTAGTTTTGTTAATTTTTTGTTAATTATAAAACCTTTTTCATACACAGAGCTCATCAAACATAACATTTGTTTTTATAACACAGGGTTTTTCTGCTTGCTCAAAATTGCAATGAAAAATGAGTTAAGCATTTTGTAAGGGGAAAAAGAATAAAATACTAGCTATATATTTATGATACTTAGCTGTGAGACCCAGATTCATTTCAATAGCAATTTAATTTATTTAATTTGAACTCACACATCCCACATGCTACATAAGTACACTGTCTCCCCTCTGTGACAGGACTGGAGTGTCTAATATCTCATACCCTACTGAGAAAGTGAAAATCTTCATAGAGTGCATTTGTGAAATATCTCCTTTACAGACATAACAGGTTTCTCTGGAAACAAAAATAATCTGACAAATTCCTTGACCATCTGATGAATACTGAGGCACATTTTATATGTGCTGGTTTTATCTTAATGCCAAGCTAAAAAGATTAGTTTGCCCCTGTGTTATTGAGCCAGTGGGCTGTCTGTTGTTGATGGACTACATCTACTGCTGCAGTCTCTGAGGAAGAGTGTTTACAGCAACACGCTGAGCTTTGACACTAAATACCCACCATTCACGCAACAGATAGTCTGACATTTAAAATACCAGCTACTACTGAATATACCTAAGTTGCTGGGCAGAGGACCAGTCTTCACAGATGGATGCCCCTGTACGGCACATTGCATACATTTAACTTAGAACCTCACCAAAAGCTTTTATTTCTTGGTGAGCCTGGCTATGCCTGCAAGACAAACAAACTGCATTCAAATATTTGAAGTTTTCTTGGCACATGAAAAAATGTGAAGTTTTAGAAGGACTTCTTAATTGACCCTCTGTAACTGTGTGGTTCTATGGGGTTCTAGTAAAGAAGTTGTGTGTGTATGTATATGTATGTATATACACATTCATACACAGAAGGGGGTAGACAGAAAGAGCAGACACAGGCTATCTAATTGAAGGTAACCCTAGGGGCACACCTGCATGCCTTTCCTACTGCAAAGCAGCGGGTATTGCTTGGATTACTGAAAGAACAAAATAACGATCTGTTCATTTGCTGTAAGTATTTGCTTTGAAGGCTGTATTCTAAATAAAAAGGGATCTGGCAGGGACAGAGAACAGAGGATTATACCACTTGTTACTTTTCTAGCACGAAGCCAACTCGAAATACCTTGTACATCTGCTAACTCAGTAACAGATGTGCCAAATCATCGATTAGGTTTATTGGTGATTGCTCTTACCTGTGGTCTTTAATATGCCACCTGCTTTAGACCACCTGACAACACAAGGTCGAGGTGCAGAGGCCTCTCAGAAGACAGGGACAGTCACGCTGGCTAAACCCGGACATGTCCCAGTGCCTGCCACTGACAGTGGTCAAAAGGCAAATGCTGAGGGAAAAGCATACAACCAGAGTGAGTGGGGAGCCATCCTCACTTGTAACACACATGGAGTCTCCAGTGACTCAGCTCAGACACAATTCCTGAGCAACAGGTAACTAATATTAAATAACAGAAGATAGAGTTCTCTTCCACAAATTTGTCCAGTCTCACCTTGAACCTATGTAAAATATCTAGGATCAATACCATCCTGTGACAGGGATTTCTACTGCTTTTAACAAGTGGTTTTGGACCCAGGTGCTGCCAGTTTCATCCAATGTCCCCTATTTCTATATCAGAGGGGTCACTAAGCAATCAAACCTCACCCACATTGTCTGTGACACCTGGACACAAGGTCTACTTCTTATGAGCACTCACCTTTCCAGCCTGAAGAGTTGAAGATGATGTCTCATACAAAAGTTATAACTTACCTTTGACCCTTTTTCCTTCAGTTTTATTATCTCTTTTGGAGGTAGTCTTGGGAGATGATTAAGTGGAAAAGAGGAGTGGAAGGGGAGAAGAAATACCATAACAGTACACAATATGCCAGATATGGGTGTACTATGGATTTATGCACTGGTCCAAGGCTTTCGACTATGGACTTTGACCATTACTGTGCATTGAGCTGACAATTAATACAGGTGACTATAACAACATCTGCATGTTGTCCCTCAGAAATATGGGAAGACAGACATGCTGTGTGTGCAAGATGGGACTTGTTCCCTCACCTGTCCCTTAAAGATCACTTCATATCTGTCTACAAGGAATTTCAACTGCTGTTCAGTACCATGAGATTCTTCTGCAACTCTTAGAAGGGCAGGTTTTCTGTAATACTGGTACTGGTCAATAGCCTGGATATCATACTATGTACTGTCAAGTATGCTCAACCCTAGACATATACAAGAAGCCAATTAAACAGTTCGGTCTCCTGACCACTTCCAGGTTTTTGAAGTACATTGAAGGATATGAAATACTGTGCCCACTTCTGTTCATGCTGTAATTTGAGTGTTCCTACATAAATACAGCAACAAAGAGGCTTTGACTCAAGGGTTTAATTCCCCTTTCTTTCAGTAAAAATTAGACAGTACTTTAGATGCTGACTAATTTTTCTCCAATCAAAACACCCCCTCTTGTATGTATTACAGAGGTATGAATAGAGCCATACAGTGATTGTTAATACATTAACTTCTCCAATTTGAGCTTGTAACCTTGCTTGTTTATGGTGATCAGATCATTGCATAGTTGGTTGTCTTAGAAATCCATAGAGCCAAGAAATCTGGGTTTTTAAATATGTATTTTCAACCAGTAATAAAAGGTTATTAGTTTGAGATCCTAATGAATGTATGTGCCTACTGCAAATGCAAAGCTAACATCCTACGCAGTGGAGCCTTCCTGGGACAGAACCAGCACTTGAAACACGTGCTATGAAAACTCAAGAATGTTGTCTTTCCATCACAGGGAGAAATTACATATGGTAGACATTCACTGTGAGTTAATGAACTGATTTATGATATCTAATCCTCACACAGGAAACATTCAGTTCTTATGTTTCAGTCTGACATGGTTAGACTTCACTGTTTTGTAGTAAGCCTTAAATCTGCAGGCAGTTTTTTGACCACTAAATAGTGCTACACCGATGACAAAAGTTTTAATTTTCACCCACTGATTGCTTTGAAAAGGTTTTCTTAAGCAACTTGGTGGTGATAGTCTCATGGCCACTTCTTCCACAGGTGTAAGGCAGGTGTACATTAACATCTCTAGAGATACACCAGACTGAATGACCTCAATAACAACAAATGTTATGACAATGATGCTATCTTCCCGTGTATGTTCTGAAAAGTGCAGTATTATATATCTGTGCACAGATTATATATCAAAGGTATCTTCATGCATACTCTGACTCTACTTTTGACTCCAGCAAAAGTGCAAGTGAAGTTGAGCACAACATTAACTCTCTAGCATCATTTATATTAAAAGGTGTTTGTAAAAATGGGGGTAATCAGTTGGGAAAGTCAGCAATCACATTGTCATTGCATCACTAATTAGCCAGTATGCTGTGGTTTTTACTCCCCTGTTCTTTCCTGAATACTGTCAGGTTTGATCTTATTTCTCTGCACCATTGCCAAAACAAGGCTCCGGCAGATTTCCATTCAGAAGACCTTGCTGAACCAATAAAACTCTTCCTTGTATGCAGGAAATGGGAGAAAAATGGTGCAACATACCAGAATCGAGACAACTGTAGCCATAGGTAACTTAGGTGATTTTATTGCCCTGTGGCCTGCACTAGAGATGGCTATACAAACCACTGTTAAATAAATTAACACTGAGTCCTGGGGGGTTCGAACAGCAAATTTTCCAGCCTAAGGAAACAAACCAAAACACTACCTTAGTGCATGTGGACACTATTAGGAAACACCAAGGAGTGTGAGAAAAAATTTAACTCTCTTCTTCATATCTCTTCTTTACGAGGTCAGACGTAAGGGAGTCAAAATTGCTCCCTTTGTCAGACAAATGGGAACAATCCACAATCAGAATTGAAGGCAATAGCTTTTGACCATATAACTGCATGATTTAAGTGGCAGCATGGAAACTCCTGTTTCTTAGATCCTAGCTGCATTGTCAGTCTCAGATATATTGAGCTGAAGCAATTTCTCAGCATCATTATTTTGGTCAACGTAGAGAAGATCATGCAATTACTGACAGCATTAACTGCTTTATAGTGGCAACTGCTGACCTCACAAGACGAATCCTCTCTGTCTTCCCAAGTGAGAGCGGTGGAGAAAACACTTAGAATTTGATTCCACAGTACGTTACTTCTAATATGCAGGATCAAAGATCAACTTGCCTAAAGAAATACGGTGGAAACATGCACTCTCCTCTCTGCAACAGAACTAGTGCACATCACTTGTCCTCCAAATCAAGACAGATAGTCCAAGCACTGCCTCTCCCATTGCAGTCACCTTCAGAGATTCCGTCCCTCATGTCACAGTTACTCAGGCAGTTGCCTAAAGGATAAATCACTGCAGTCCATATGAAGAGTGAGGGGAAAAGCACTGCTTCCTTATTTCCCTCAGTGTCAGCAACAAAAGAGCTGCTGCTGAGACTTTATCAATTATTTATGCAGCTGCCATTTCTTCTTCTGCTCTTTATTCTCCAGATTTAAATGCCTCTCTCTCTGGACCAAACTCCATCTTGAATTATTCATTCAACTGGGCAAAATTTTTCCCTTGCTCACTTAGGTTTGCTTTTTTTTTTTTTTTGTTTGACTTGAACTGTTAGAACAGCAGCAATTTGTAGATTAGATAATACTGAGTTTGGAAGTTAGCCAAGAACTATAGGTTCACCTGCAAAGTTAATCAGCCAGACTTGACTTGGCAAGGAAGATGGAGTAAATAATATTGCAATGACTGTCATGGGCTTTGCATCATATCGTAATCACGCTTGCGGCACTCACAAGAACCGCAGTACTCACAAGAACTGGGTAAGTAGCAAGGCCGAAGTACCTGTGCAGTTTGCAGATGCATAACTTGCAGTGACTTCTGTATATCCGTTGCAGCATATAAATCCCAAATTTATACACAAGCAACAAGTATAATACCCAAACAAATGTCCACTCAGCTAAGACTCCAGGCAACACATTTGGCTTGAGTTGACCTTTTCATCTTCAGAAGAAATTTCTTATTTTGCAAAGAAATATAATTTTTTAAAAATCATCTTTTTAAAAACTAGGTCTACAAGCATATCCCCATTTCCAACCAATATTACACATGCACAGTACTCCAAATTACCACAGAAGCTAAATAAAAGGAGGGAGAGGGACTTTAGGTTCATTTTAAGCCCACAAAACCACCACATCATCTCTGGAAATCTGTCTCTTAGAGTTTCTGAATGTTATACTGAACCTTTTATGGTGTTAAGAACTCATAAACAGCATTTGTCCCTCTTTTTAGACGTCGTGCATGATGTCTTTAATATAATTAAAGTGCAACTTTTTACAAAATGCTCAAAAAGTAAATTCTCACTCTTCCTTTGCCATTCTTTGCAGCTTCAAAAATCTTGTTACTCATATAGAACCATTTCGACTCCAATTTCCACTAAATAACACATTAAGACAACTAAATGTAGAACCTGAAAGTTCTGAAATGAGAGGGAAAAAAAACCAAGAAGGCTAATTACTGTCATTACACAGACAGTTGTTGTGCAATGGTTAATTATGGAGACAACAGTTGTGGTACCACGCCTAAGGCTGAATCAAGTATTTGGCTTCAAAAATGTGGATTTTTTACATAAAGCTTATGAAATTCTAATATTTATTTAATATATAAGCAAGCCTTGTTTACACTAAAACCATAAAATGGAATCCCTGTGGAAGTCTCAGCATCTTTCTCAGAGTCTCCTTGGTGGATAGAGAACAGAGCACATTTTTCTGCCTTCTGGTCCACTCTGCATCATCTTACTCTACTAAGCAGAAGTTGTTTTCCCATCAGACAGGCAACAGGGTCTATAGTAAAGTACTAGAAGGGCTTAAATTCTTCATTATGGTGATGAACTGTATCTCTATCTTAGATTCACTGCACCCTGAGAACACGCATTTTCCAAGGCTAAACACTTAGATAAATTGGCCAGATAGCACATACTTACTAGCAATACTCAGATGACACACAGCTCTTTGTTGACAGAGCGTTACTACTACACCCAATGATTCAGTATTTGGAGAAAACCAACTACAAGATGACGGAAGGCTGGTTGAAACTGAAGCTGAGGTAGGTAAAACAGTAATCACACCACAGCTCAGCAGCCTTATTTTAAAAGACCATCTGCAACTTCTGGCTGACAGCTGGAGTAGGTCACTCTTCCTTTCCGCCTTCGTGGGTATCTCCTGGGGAGACGAAGGAGGGAGCCAGGGAGGAAGCGCTGGGTGTGTAGGAGGCAAAAAGTCTCACATCTAGTCCATTAAATAAATATCTGACACAAACCTCATCCCCACTTCTTTGCTTTGTCTATTCTAGAAAACTGCATGCAGTAATTAAAAATAAATGAAAAAAAAAAAACTACAACAAAACCAAAAAACACCCACAGGGCAATCCATTGCATTTCCACCTCAATAAGATTGGAGAAAAAAACATGACAGATGTTGGGTGGCTTTGTGGAAGGTGATGAACACACTGTGGAAATGTAGGGAGACACGCAATGGCACAGAAGACAGGAGAACAAGACAAAATCAATTCTAATGCTCACTAAGTGGTCCAGATTAAAATAAAACTGTTTCAATCATTAATTCTACACCAAAATAACATTAGCCAGAAATTAAATGCAGAGGAACCCTTAGGTCAGTATGAATCTGCTGCAGAGAATGAGTAAAGCCAAAACAGACATGTGTTTTAAATTCACATCTGTTAAATTGCTGCTGCTTCACACCGGTTTGGTTTAAACAGACCTGTCTGTAGAATCATAGAATCATATGGGGTTGGAAGGGACCTCTGGAGATCATCTAGTCCAACCCCCCCGCCGGAGCGGGTCT
>JAOXNO010000013.1:81741571-81765554 GCA_028565335.1 Limnodromus scolopaceus
TTGGCCACAAGGGCACATTGCTGGCTCATGGTCATCCTGTTGTCCACCAGGACTCCCAGGTCTTTTTCCTCAGAGCTTGTATCCCAGAGAGTTTTTTATAAATTTCAAGGTATTATTAAAATGGCTACTACTTTAAAGTTACTTTTGTTATTAATATCCCACGTAACTGAAACTAGAAAAAGCCTATGCTTCTACAAAAGATTCAGCTGGAGTATTAGTACATATCAGATGCCACAGACTAAGTGTACAACTATTAGCCCTCATCCCCACATAGCTTAGAGAAATATTAAAAACACTTCAAATGAAAGCAGATTCACTTCAAACATCAAAGCACAGCAAGCCTCTCTACATCTTGACAGGACTGATGTATTTTGTGTCACTCTTTGAGTATAGCTTAGACACTAGATAGGTGACTACCACTTGGAAATTTTTATTAAAGAGCTTTAAAGGCCTTGTTCTTGTAACTAGTATCTTTCACCCCCAGGCATTTTACCCAGTTGCACAGGTACAACATCAGCAAAATACAGTCCAATGTTATTTCTTTGTAGCAGCACTCATCTTTCATAAATAAGGAGAGAGAAGAGACAGAAATAATTTATTCTAAACACTCACTAAAAAAGTGGGTATTCCTGAAAGTGCCAGTGTAGGTGAAGGGCTGTGACTGCAGAGCACCTACTTAGTTTCACTTGGTTTGCGATTCTGCCCTTTCCTCTTGCACAGAGGAAGCAGGAGCTCATGGGCTATCTTCTTGGTGTCGCTGAGCCCAAGGCAGGCAAGAATAACAGCTCTGGGTGCTCAGTGTCTCGAGGAAACCATCCATTTAATTTTGAGACTTCCTCCACAGACAGTTTCGAAGGATGTTGTACAACTGTACCTCTCCCCCCTCCACAAAGAGTCAGAGCCATGTCAATTCTACTGGAGCTCAAGAGTAGCTACTTATTTCAAGCCTGCTACTTATGACAACTTCACGAGACCACGATGATGTGAATTAGGAAGGTTCTCTCTCTTCTCAACTTTCCATCTCCCGGTTATTTCTTCCTACAGAGAGGAGGGTGTTGGATGGAACTAGCATGCCCATGAAATCTTACTGCACACAACACTTTGTTTAACTTCTGCATGCTCCGAAGATTACTAATGAACATTTGGCATTACACGTTGAGGGGAGAACACTGTATTAATTACGTTGCCATCAATCAACCATTGCTATGACTTCAGTGGATTTACGCTCAGAACCTATTCTGTCTGTGAGGCCTTTCAGTGCTGCAGCTTCAGCTGCCCATTAGAAGAGCAGTCCCTTGGAAAAACCTCAAAAGACAGTCTCTTCTTCCCCTTTTAATTTCATTCTTTGAATTTAATTCCAGTTATTATGTGCATTGACAATAGCCTTCCTATGCTGTTTGTTTATAGAAAGTGACATCATTCCCTTTGAAAAAACAGGAGGAAGAATCTGTGGAAATAAATGTGCCGTGGCAGGGGACCACTTTGGAGAAAGGCTCCTTCACACAGGGTGAGCAGCTGTACAGGGAGCTCGCTGAGGGACCGAGTCCTTTACAACTGCAAACCACCAGCAGGAAGCAGCCTCTGTGTAAGGAAGTGATTAGGTATTTATATCCTTCACTGTGGCCAGTAAACAGAATTAGTGTGACTTGGACTAAGTTTTAATTATACAGGAGCTTAATGATCTAAGCTGTTGTGGGAGGAGAGCGTGGGGGAAGAAAATGAAGGGTCAACAAAGTGCATCTGTCTGTTTTCTCTCCTTCTCTCTTCAGAAGTAGCATTCCCAGAGCTATTTTTATTAGGTTTTTCAAGGTGGTTTTTTCCCCCTTTGGTCCAAGGAATATTAGATTCATGACTAGATCTTGAAGAAGTGAAAAGCAAGGAGATGCTGGCTTATGTTTCTCCTTACCAGCATATAAGTCATTAAGCTTTAAACACAAACAACCTCATTCCTCAGCATACATCCTCAAACCTGCTACGCAGGCAAGAAAATCCTGTCTGAATGGTACCTGCCCACACCCCGTGAGCTGACAAAGTTACTCTGCTGCCTTGACCAACAGCACAACTTGAGGGTCTTAGTGAAGAACCAGTTGCTCTGATCTATAACTGGTTGCTCTAATCAGAAATCTTGGAGAGAGCGGGGTCGGTTCCTACCTGTCCTGCATACTTAACTCCAGGATGGGAGTTAAGGATAGTAATAGGATTTACATTTGGCTCCTCATTTTACCTACAATCTTCCAAATTGGAATCCACCCTTAGCAAATTGTATTGAATATTACTGTTTCATTCCAGCTACCAAATAAAACCTCTGAAAAACATGCAGGTTCAACCTGTTTTTTTTTTTAACATTTTGATCCTTTCCAATTTTTGTTTTGCAGAGAGGGAGCATTGTTAGAAAATGTCCAACACTTAGCTTGCCTAGAGATTCTCCTAAACTCAGCTGTTGCAGCTAGCATGGCAGGGAAAAAAGAACACTTGCACCGTAAAACTCGTTTTGCATTTCTAAATGCACATAGTCATAGCTAAGGCCTTGGCTGGTCTTCCTAGGCAAATGGAGGATCCATACAGGTTCAGATTTTCCTAAAGCCCACTTGCAGGGATTTCAAGTTCATTTTTAGGCTGGAAATAAGTACAGAGAAGTGGCATGCTAAAGTAGGTAAACTCAGAGACTTCTGGTTTTAGTCACAAATACTGCTATTTTCATTTTTCAAGTGTTAATTGCTGCACCAGCCTCCCAACATGACTCCAAACTGATAGAATACACATCACTATCGTAAACAAAAAATGGGGCCATTACATTAAAAAAGTAGACCTGCTTCCACAAAATAGACCTACTTCCACAAAAATATAAAAGTCTTTATGCAATTAGTTTGCAATCCCCTGGAAAAAAGTCAAAGATTACCAACGTCATTGTCACTCTAGTGATGCTGAAAAGCACCCTCACAGCATAGGTGATCTGAAACGTGACTTCAACACAAAGAACCTATTTTCTTTTACACATGGATTGAGTATTCAGATGACTTCTAGACAGAAAAGTTCAGCACAAGACATTGTGATTTACTGCCATCTTCCTCCTCCAGTGGAGCTCATTATGATTTTGACTAATAAGCCTCCCTGTCAGCAGGAGTAAACCACTGCTTTGTCAGCTCATTTGCCACTCACCTAACCAGAGCACAATCCCGCAATCAATCAGCTCTGTCAGGACAGAGGCACCGAGGTAACAGACAGAGGGGGACTTGAGTCGCATCAATTTGCCCCATGAATGCTCAATTTGAGAAATGTCAAATCAGAACTGAATTACAGCTCCTGCACTGGTCACCTGAGCTTGTGCTGAGCAGACAGTCACACAGTTAAGTACTTGGGAGCAATATGCAGAGCACAGGCACGGAGGAGAGGCATTGATGCATAGCTCAGGTAAAGGTTACACAGATTTGACCAGCTGCAGATTACAAAGCAGCTACTCAAGCAATTAAGTGCTCGTGACTCTGTGCTGAGACTGCAGAACACAGCTTCATGGTTCCTACACTGCGATTTAAATCAATTTATCCAAGATTTGGTTTTCTTGTCAAAATGGTTGCTACTAGTTTTCAGCTTAACCAGTAGTGTCAGTCTACGTGGTTACAGCAACCTCAAAACTGAAGTTAACTTTTTTAGTGTAAAGAGGTTGATAAGAAGGCAAAATAAACCACTGATGCTATCAAGCAGATAGTATTAATTGGATAATTCTGTACTCTCACTTAAGGCATGATCAGCTGGATCCAAGTGCAGGAAAAAAGTTAGGTTACCACACTTGAAATCCCAGTCCAATACATCATCATCTATGGGTCAGCTACCAGAGAAACCCATGCCTTGTTCAGTGTGATAAAGTTTGGCAGAACAAAAACCTGTTTCTCTATGCCCAAAGATAAAAACATGAAATATCTAAAATGAATCAGAGAGATTTATTCTGCAAGAAGCTATCATTTTGAGCCAAACTTCTATAGTTTGTCATTCCGAACTGGACATCTACTGCAATTAAATTGGCTTTTCTTTACCTTTACATTCACAGTGTGAATGTGCTAAGTACTGTTTCTGCATATTCCAGTTTCTTCACGGTGACAGCAACTGAAGGGATAATCACTTACTTACCTAGAAGAAATGCCACACTAAGAAGTCATCCTTTAGTTTTTCAAGGAAAAGAAATTCTTTAAAAATCACATGCTTTATAGGTTACTTCCTTTCATAACACACAGAGGTGTACCTTCTTAGAGATGCTGTTATATATATTTACACAGAAGCCACAAACAGTAGTGTTGTTGATTCCAAATGCCAATTATTCTCTTAACACCACAGTAAAAGAAAAAAAAAAAAACAACCAAAACTGAAATTCTTTACTTGCTGACAAGCTCATGTAAGACCATGCATTGGCACATGCATAGAGGTTACACACCATCTAACTCTATCATGCTTATCAATCACACGCATCAAAGACAGGGTTTTCAGAGTTTTCATTTTTACGTGTAAAACTGCTAGTTCAATTGCTGGGACAATACTTCAACACAAAGCAGCCAGCAATATGCACATCTGGGATTTACTACATTTCATGACGCCCATTCAGCTTTAGCGAATGACAGTTTAAAAGGTTGCAGTCACATGGTAAAACACTATGATGAGACAGCTAGAGAGCTATAAAATGGATTGCTTCCTAACATGGAAAGCGTTTTTACAAACAGAAAATCCCCAAGTGAGTTATTTAACTCTGCAATAGTAAGCAGCTGTTGACCAACATTTCCAAACTATCAATATAGAGTCAGAACGAAGGCTTTAGCTAAGACATTTGTGAGGTTCCAGTCCTTCATTCAAACACAAACAACATGCAACGAACATGTGTAAAACAAAACATATTTGTGTGTTCCGTTGCTTCTTGCTAGAACACTTCTACGTGCACCCACCTCACAGTCCAGCAGTGTGACTGGAACACAGATAGCCTTACTTATTTCAAATTAAAGTAATAGTTAGGAGGAGGGAAAAAGGAGTTTATTGAGCAGAAAACATCATTTACCTACAAATAACTTTTTAAAACATGTAACGCTGTTCAAGAAGCTTAAAAAACAGCAAAGAGATTCACTCAACTCTGAATGTTGAATAAGGAAGAAAAACCAAAGGCCATTTGAAGAGAGCATCTCTGCCATTTCTTACTACAATTATGCTCTTTGCAATGAAGTGGAAAACTCTGCAGATCATAGTAAGATGGGAGACTTAGAAAATGTGACTACTCTTTCAGAATGCCAATCAGAAAGATTTTAGGCAGCATTTTTAAAACAAGAAACAGAGATTAAAAGTAGGCCAATGTAAAGATTACCAATTTTTTTGACTTTTCATCATATGTATGTGTTTTTCAGAGTGAAATAATTTCTTTAGTTTCAATAGTTTTATCATGGTATTTCAAACAAAAACTATCATTGCTTTTCAGCAGAACAGATCTGAGAACATTAAGTACTTGACTTCTTTCCTTTGCCAAAACTATTCACCAAACTGACACCTCACACTCCTAAACCGTTTGCTCCCAACAACACACAAGAAGTTACTTTATCTCTCTGCTAAGCCCACCTGACGTGCGGGGCCAGATGCCCAGGCCCAAGAGGAAGAAAGGAACATGGCATAGATTAAAACATGAAACAGAGAAAGAGAGTAGCATGAGAAACAGGACATCACTGGGAGCAGGGCTCAGTTCTGGAGAAGGAGCACCCAGTCGGACCACCCCAAGACAAAAGCCGGTAAAACATTTAGACACAAGCTACCATTAAACTACGTGCTGGCAATGCCACGGCACACTTCATTGCGTTGCATGGGACTCACAGGGTCAGGGAGGTTGTCCTGCACATTAAGTGTTTTACACTGCAGGTTTTTTCCATTACTTTTCCATCAAGTTGAGGGAGTTCTGGAAACTACTAGGGTGAAGTCAGGAGGACAGAGATCACCATGAGTACTACCGTTACAGTGCAGGTCTTTTGATGTCCATGGAACAGTATTTTCCAGGGAAGGAGTTCCAGACAGTTAGTCATTGGTGATAGTGCAGGATAACTGGCTAATTACAGCACTATTTCTGGACCGCGACTTTCCAGCTCCTTGTAGAACACTGTAATGGGACAGCTGGCATCATTTTTAAGGTACCCAACGTGACAGATGATAGCTGTTATGTGCTAAACAAGTATCATAGGGGCCTTGGAAAGCCCAGTTAAGAAAGGAACAGAGTAAATTTCTGTTCAGAGGATAAATGGCAATCTTATAACACTTTAAAGAGAGTTTCATGATTGGCGATCCATGTTCCCAGCATGAATCCCTGCTTCTGACAATTATGCTTTTGAGAATTTCACAATATAAAAGAAAAAAAAACCCAAGCAGTTGGAAAGAAATGAACACAATATGCTTTGCAACTCATTACCAAGTCAGGTACTCATCCAACTATAGAGTCAATTCGCTATAAGTAATGAACCAGCAACACTTCACTGATAAAAAAAAAAAAAGAATCATTGTATTTTAACACTTAGCAGCATGGAAAAGAGACCATTTTGACTTTCATTCAGATAAAGAATTCAGACATTTGTGTAGGTTCTCCATTAACCTCAAGGACATAAACTACCATTCAAGGTATGCACTGAAGTACCTCATTGAATCGGAAACCTAATGCCTGACAAGTTGTTAAGATTTTTTTTTTCTCTTCCCCAGGAGCTGCTCAGTGCCTCTTACAACCCCCTTCTTCTAACTCCACACTGCTTTTTTTACACTAGTTGTCCACTAAGTGCTTACTCACAGGCTTCTATCAGGTTCATGACCATACAGCATCCTAAAGGTAGAGTGTAAATTGAAGTAGGTGTGTACCAGTCAAACACCATTGCTATTTTAAACTCATTGTACAGCTATTACCAAAGATAAGCAGGCCAGCCAGCAAAAGATAAGAAAATGTCACATAGGGTTTCATACAAAGCTTCAAATTCAAGCACAAAAAAATCCATAGAGCTGCTTGGCCCACATCTGCAGAAATGTGAACCTGTTTGCAGAAGGCATTAACCTGACTCATGGAGAGCATTTATACACCAATAAAACCAGGTTTTTCCACTTCAGTTGCTCAAGACTCAACTTGAAGCTCCTTATCAAGGGAAACAGGAGTTTCTCCCATTACCTCTGTGACATATTTCATCAGCAGCTCAGGGCCACAGTTAATGTCTTAGCTTTAGAGTATAAAACACTCTCCCCTTCTGTCTTGCCAGGATATTTTCACATATAGGAGTAGAGACTTTTCCTCTCCTTCCTCCCACCAGCCCTCTGTAAGGTAACAGCAATTGTACTTCTTCCTCCGCACACACACCTCCCTCATGGATTTTAAGGGATTCTTAAGAAACAAGAAGCATCCAAACTAAATAAAAAGTATAGTCTTTGCTCTGCTGATGCTCTGAAGACTGTAGAATTTGGCTTTCATAAGTCATCTTGCACTTATAGTAAAACACCTTACTTCTATCTGCTTTTCTACTTGTGATGTTTCAGGAACACATTAGCAGCATGGTAAAAAGAGACTTTAATGAAAATGCACCACAAAGATATCTAAAATGAAGAGGTTACTTGGCTTTGTAGAAGAGGGGCTTTTTAAAGATTTCAGTATATTAAAAGAAGAAGAATGTCTTACCTATGCTATTTTCATATACCGGTGGCACCCTGGATAACAAAGGAAGCACATTACAAAATAGCCCCAGTCTATCAGGGCCCTGAGTGTACTAATACACCTTAAATAGCTGTGACCAGCCTCACCTGAGGCTGCTCTCAACCCCTCAGACCCTGAGCTCTATTCAAGCTCAGCCCTGGGCCTTTACTCTTTGCTATGGGTCCAGGTTTCCATATTTGGCTATGGAAGCTATATAATCTAAGCCCTGACCCATAAGACCAGCTTAGAAATACTAAGTAAAATGAATTTTAGAAGCTTGTGACACTGAAAGACACACTTGTTTATGTTGAGTTCAATGCCCAAACCCCAGTTTAGTCAAAGACCACTTCCTACAGTGCAATAAAGGTAACTTGCTATAGATTCCCTCTCACATCGTTGGCTGATCCAGTCCTGAGATTAGATCTTTTGGCCCTGCACAAGGATTAAAACAAATTCTTTTATTAACCGCTTCACTGGAAAAGAAAGTCAACAGACGAGAATTGCCCAGAATTTAACTTAATTTGGAGAAACTGAAGAAAAGTAATAGATATGCAGCTGTTTTTAGATGAAGCTATGGTAGTAGCTGCTTTTCACTTCTGTTGTTGTGCACAAAAAATTAGGAAGAGATGTGTGACTCACAAGTGAAGAGGATAGCATCATGAGAATGGAAATAAATAAACTCATATGCAAATAATAGTTTTCTCACTCTAAAGGAGAATTAGTGAACAATTTCTTCCAAAGCACTGAAGGAAGAGTTACACCACTTCAAGGATCATTTGTTATAACAATAAATAAGATTTTCATAATATGTTAGACCACTAGTCACTGTCTTACTGGTACAACTGTCAAAAGACCTTGACTTGTACAAAATGTCAGCATGGGAGTTTTATGTATGGGACGTAAATCTGAAAACTAGTTTAACCCAAAGATAAGGAAAATTTATTTATAAATGTAGAGCTATAATGGATTTCTGAAAATAAAACAATTATAATTATTTTATATTTATATATTTTAATATGTAACATTTAAGGTTACATTAAAGAAGTGGACTGACTTGGAGTGCAATCACATGAAAGTAATTCAAACTTCTTGAATTGGTTTACCCTTTCCTAAAAGCAGACTGTAATGCCTACCTGTTTAGGGAGTTTATAGTGGGCCTTGTTAGACAACTTAGGAAATTGCTTTCCAACACTTGCATGAGAGTTGGACAAATGCAATTTATTATTCACTATAACTGAAAACCAAAGGCCTTTCTTTTTTGGAGAAAAAAAAAACAACAAAAGAAAAACTTCTACCCGGATGAAGTATGCAAACATAGATCTGTTCACAACATACTTTGAACTACACTGCAAGATAATGAACAATAATTTGCCCCAAAAAGTGCTGTCTGCAGCCATCTACATACCAAACTATTAATTTTAAGGTAAAGATACTTCATTATTTTAAAGCAGTTATGTAGATGGTTTTGCAAATACTCTGCTTTTTAGATCAATGACCTCTATTTCTTTTTACCCTCAGGTTATGAAGCTTATTACAGAAATAAAAAATGTTTTTTTGTACAATCTTTTCCTGCACTAATTTAAACTGTATTACACAATATGATGAAGTCACGGTCCTGTTTTCCAAAAGGAGGCAGGAAAGACCTGACCACAGCAGAAAGAATCTTGGGAGGTAAGGGTGACAGGGGCAACATAATTACCAATTACTTAAATGCTGCAAGAAAAACAGGGGTAGTGAAGAGCACGTTGAGTGATAGAAACAAGGCTTCTGTTTACCAATGGAGAGTCATCTTCCGTTTCTTGTGTAATCAGTCAAGTAAGAAATGTTTGATTTGGGCAAGAACCAGCAGTAGAAGAAAAAATATCACTACTGATCTGTGTCAAATCACCTTCTAGACCTAGAGTAAACTTAGAATGCAACTTCTTCCACAAAAATATCTGAAAACAAAGGACCATATGTCTCTAAACATCAAACCACTCGTGTTTTGTTCACCATACTGCCAAAGGAACTTAAAGTAATTATACTGCAAGAAGCACATCTTTAGGACAAACTTCTGAATCCAGCTTATCCCTACTATAAACCCAGAGCTCTTGTTCAGACTCTATTTTGATCCCTGTAAGTTTTCTGCCTCCTCCTGTTTTGTTATCACTTAATTCTGTTTTTTCATACTGCTGCTGCTGCAGGATGGGAAACATCCTTTGATGTTCTTGGCTTGACTCCACCATTTTCTCGATCCTTAACAGAGACAAGTTTTGTCTGGTACTGTAAGGCAAATAGCCATGCTATGTAGTTAGTAAGTTAGCCAACATCTCTCCTCTTTCCTCAGTTGCCAAAAGACTTAAGCTACATCTTCCATACTGGGTTATTTCTCAATGTGCATACTTTTGCAGTTTAGATTGAATCAGAATCAATTCTGTCATTTCTAAGAGCAGGAAGAATCTTTCTTCCTGATTTAACAAGAAAAAGGAACCTATTCCTTTTTGAAAAACCTACTTTTGGTGCTTTCCAGCAAGATTTGAGATCTGCTAGGATGGGACTACAGTCACAGGGGTAAAAGGAATGCACCTTTCACAATCACTGTGAAATCCAGACAGAATACAAGCCTTTGTACTAGTCACAATCTATGCTTTCAGAGCAGGCCACTTAATGCTAAAACTCCTATCTTACCAAAGACTTTATCTGTACTATGTACAATGAGCCATTCACAGACATATCTAGTGATTCTACTTGTTCCCTGGAAATATGAATGATGAGCAGTCAGAAGATGCGGTTGCAGGGAAAATCACGCTGAGGTTGAATGTACTGGCTTCAGGCAACTGAATACCGGTGCTGGAAAATGAAATAATGTGCCCATCTCTGACATAGCCCCCATGAGATGTGGGACATTCATCCAAGAAAGAAATGTCAGAAGTGTTAATTCCAGGCACTCACAGGAGACCCTTTGGCCTGGCTTAAAAATGCTTAGCATATAGAGCTACAAATGAAGTCATAGAGGGGGAGCCATACTTTGAACGTATCATATAGTATATAGGGACTTTCTAACATTCAAGTGTTAGGCATCTCAGACCGAGTACTCCAAGTTACCAAAGAGCTTTGACTTTAATTTCTCAATGATTATCACCTTTAAAGTTAGGGCAATACCCCTTGCACAGCTCATACAAGTATCTGAGAGAATTAACGTTTGTGGAACTGACACTGTTTAAAGTACACAACAGAAATGTTCATAAAGATCCTGCCACCAGGTGTGGCACGCTCTGCTGTAAATGGGGTCTAGCATTATGAAGGGAATGGGAATAAGAGAACCTCAGGCCACCACGCGACAGCTTCCCGTGAGCCCTGAGTTGCCCAGATGTAATTCAACATCTCCCTTTACGCCCAAGCCCCTCCTGCCTGCTAATGACCACCAGGAGACATGGCCGTCTCCCCTCATCCCACCATGCCAGCTCCTCACTCAGGCCCATGGGAACGTGAGGACAGGAGATTGCAAAGTCCCAAATATTCCAAAAAAAGGGATATTTATTATTATTTTTTTGTGACTCACTGGTGTTTTTCTGTGTGAAAAGTGTTTTACTGTAGACTTTATGTATCAGTGTATATGAACAGAATATGTGATTCAGTCAACAACACAGGATAAATACATGCAATTTTCATTACTGCCTCAGACACAACTGTATTTGACCACTTTGGGATTATAGCAGCCTTGGGAGGGCTGATCCTAAATCTCACCTCATAATGAAAAATAGGATGTGGTGATCTAATTAAAGACTGCATCGAGGCATACAATCAAGGACACAAACTAGAACTGTAGACAGGAATGGAAAAAGACTGTCTGAACAGTCCCCATACCTCTATTCCTACCCCAATGACTTCACTTACGGTAATGTTTCAAACAGTTTAACTGCCATACACTTTCACACAAAAAACCCACAAGGGTCAGAGGAATCAAAAGTTACAAATGATAGATTATGCTGAATGTTTTCACTTTGTCATCACATGGGCTTGAGATTTCTCTTACTGATAAAATCCGCCTTTAATCCATGGGGCTCAATTTGATTAAATATAAAGTGTTGCATATTCAGACACTTTTAAATGCATGCTAGGCTGCCTTAACTTTTCCTGTCAGTGCTTGCCCCAGATGGGGATTCTCGAAGGAGCAGGACCCTGTCATTTCTCCTTTTCAGAACTGGCATGCCGTAAGACCAAGCAGAGAACCACTCCTCAGTGCAGGCCTATGGCCAGGGTACGTCACAGAAAGAGCTCAGTCATTGCAAACATGCTCTGGATGAATATCTTCCCAAGGGATGAAAGTCTGGCCCAGAAAAGATAAGGAGGAACTTTATGTAGGGAAGCTCCAGATTCAATCATCTCAGTCTCCTCTTCAAGTGAGGAATCAGTTTTCTTTTGACAGATATCTCCAGCTTTGAGAACTCTCAGGTTGCTACCACAGCCTGGTTATCAGGTTAAAAGCCAAATGTACATCCCATCCAAGTGGAATCACAAGAAAAAACTTTTCCCAGACAGTGAACAACTTTCCCTACCCAATATTTTGGTGCACTTTTACATAGAGTTAATATAAATTCTTTAGTACAGTTGCAAATGCAACACAATGAAATTCTCAAAGTAAAAAATAATAATAAAAAAATGCTGCATGTTTCTAAAGCACAAAGAGCCCAGTGTATTACGTTTCCACAGACTTCATGTGTATTAGTCTTAAAATTTTCCCTTCATGCAGGAGATTCCAGTCCCACAGTCTTACCACTGCTGTTTGAACGGAAGCCCCAGTCTTACTCAGCATGAGCTGTTTGGTTGTGTTCAGAGGAACAAATCTAACAGGATAACATGCTCCCTGTAGACTCTAGTGACATTACTGTATATAAACATCAAGATTTACTTTATATTTTCAATAAAATTACACATTTTCTTTCTGATTCATTAGACAGTAAAATAGAATTAAAACAGAGCTCCAGAATTACATAGATTTTGCTGCATTTTAAAAATTATTATTCTAATATGAAATATACCTTGTCTCTCTTCCTTCCCTACAAACTACTTTGGTTTTGTTGTCATTTATACAACAAACATAGGCAAAATCAAAGAATTTCAATTTTTTTCATTAGAAAGGAGTATCAGACTGACAGGTTTTAAACCTTCATTTTTCAGCAACTGGAAGGGTTCTGTTCATTAAGTTATATTAATCACATCCCTCAAGTCAGCAGATCAGGGTCTGCAACATCTCCTCTTCCTGTCCTGTAGGCAAATACAGTTTCACTGCAGGCTAATGTAAAGAAGAGAAAATCAGCTGTTGAGGGCTTAAGTCACCTTATGCCACACAACTCAGGTTCTGACAGGGACTAGCCAGAAAATAATACGCAAGAAAGAAACTATAGAACTACAGAATTAATTGTGGACCAGCTGTGGAAGTAAACTATAAATGGTGGTACAGTCTACTCTTCAGCATTTCTGCCATGCCAGGTGAAATGTTAGGTTTGGATTTAAGCTACCTATCCATCTACAAGGAAACCAAGAACAGCAGCGTAGAAACCAGCCAAAAATCAATCCTACTTCCACATTACTTGTAAAGATGGCTATTTTGTGAAATTATGTACCCACAGGTACTCTGCCGTCCAGAAATCTCCACAGGGCCCAAGAGCTGTGTTTCTGGACAATGTTTGCAGACCATTCAACCACTCTGTTCTCTATGTCTTGGGTAACACTAGCCTTTCAATTTGATCAAGTTAGTTCTCTTACAGATGGAGACATTTATAATTTGTTATTGTTATGGTTAAAACAACTGAGGTTTTGAAGACAGGAATAACCTTTATGGAATGAGGTTTCTGAAACATGACCAAGCCAAAGCAACCAAAAATAAGTCTGGCCTGTCTGCAAAACAAAACTCTTCCATTCCCTGTGTTGCAGCTATGCCTCTGGCAATACAAACTCAGCTTGCCACTTAATCACAGGAGGAAAAGCAACCTAGCCAGCTCCATGTCAGTAGTTGAACCCTAATTCTTGATATCATTCACACAACAGACTAGAAAGCATGAGGTTTTCTTCTCATTGTATTCATCTTCAAAGCAAATATATACAGAAGACGGGGTTTAGAAACAGAATCTAAACAGCACAGACTGCATGAACATGCAGTGACTTCAGCAACTGTGCTCCAGATTTACGTCAGCAGAAGTGGAAGACATCACGTGGCCAACTGACACTCTCCAGATGTCCTCAGGGGACCAGAATGAAAGAGTTACAGAGATAGCCATTCAAAACTTAGTGAAGGTTGAGACTGTTGTAGTTTCTTTCAAATAGTTAACAGCAACCTTTCTTGGAAAATCCCTCTTCCCTTAGTAGCAACTAGCTAGAATCTCATCAACTAATTGAACTGCATAAGATAAAAATAAGTATGTTAGGGGACCTCAGAGAGGCACCTGAAAGAGATTCTGAACACAAAACACTGCCCCTTTTTCACTTACATCAAAACCACACAAAACAACAATTATAGGGAAGACATGACAAAGAGAAAAGGAAGAGATCTTGAGTTTTTCAGTGAAGGATCCCACACAGGATATTTACTTGGCCAGTTGATGACTATGGAGAGAGAATTCCAGACGTGTGGGTCTCAGCTAGGAAAGCCTTCCACACCCACACATATCCATTTTGTCCACTCTTAAACAAGCTTCAGGATGAAAAAATAAGAATTATGGGTGAAATATTTGACATGAACATACACTCCGTGGCTCACGCAGGCCTCTTGATGGATTGCCTTGAGAGTAAATGTGTACCATACAATTTTCCTTGAACAGAGGGAAATGCCAGACATTTACACAGTGATCAAGTTACCACTGAACTTTGCTGCCTCTACTAAAGACAGCAGCATATTTGCTCCTCCTAGAAGAAGTTTGGTTGCCACAGGTTTTGATCTTAAGCAGAGGTCACAGGTTTTAAGCTTTAGTAGATTGTATGCCATTAACTATTGAGAACTCCACATTTATCTAGCAGATCTTATCAGACATACTGCCCTTATTTCTTATCAGAAACATTAGGAACTACTGAATAGATAGAGTTAATACAAAATAGACGGTACTGAAGTACTGTCATATAAGAGGAATTCTTGATGGCCATTTCATACTGGTATACCACAGTTAACTATGACGCTCTCATACCCTGCACAGATACCAAATCTTCATATCAAGCTTCCTCCATTTTCTTCAAGTTAGCAACTTTGAACCTAAAAAATTAACCAGAACATAATTAAAAGCACTAATCATTATAATGTCTAGGATAATAAGAGAAAAATAAATATCATCATGCTACTCACAGCTGATAAAATCTATTTGCGTTCAAAGTATTAAGAGACCATGTGAGGCATACAGTTGTGCAAAAATGACTGCACCAGTTTTTACTCTGTATTGAGCTTAAGCATCTTGTGAACCTAGTGGCCTTCCAGTTGAAAACACTCTATTTATTCTTTTTGGTGTGAAAAGCCAACATTCATAGCAGTTCTCAAGTCATATGGCTTTCAGGAGAATAAAGAGCTGATATTTGCACTTCATCATAAGTCAGGAAGGATGACTCCACTTCCTGATTACTAAATTTACTGTAAATCCCAAAAAGTGACTGTGAAAAAAAAGTTCCAGCAGCCCAGGTCTTCCCGAAAGTTTATCACAATGGAAAAACAAAGTAATTTACCCTTCTTCACGCCTACACCCCAAAAGAAAATAATATTCTACCTTCTGATCACAAAGCTCTGCAAACTACTCCAGCCACTCTATTGTTCTGGTCTGGATTGCTTTCCTAGCTGGCTTTTAGTTTTGGAGAAAATTCCTCACTGAAAAAAAACCACAAAAAAAATCACTGATTTTCAGACAACATATATGCTTAGGCAGTAACTTTAGATCCATGATTATCATTTAAATGGAAAAGGAAAAACACCTTCACAGATGCCAAGCTCAGGAAAGACTACTCTGTTCCACCTTGTCCCCTGGTTAGTCACCTTATACAGTTATCCTTTCGTTACTGTTGGAAGGTATGGAGCTCTTAGGTACGGAGCATGCATCCACAAGCACTAAGTAGGTGAGTATTTCACAGCCTTGACAGGATGGATAGCATTCCTAGCTATTTTTAATTAAAAAAAAAAGACCCCCATTGAATATACCAAGAAGAAAAAAAATCACTTCCTCTGTTATAAAATAACCAATTCAAAATACATGCTTTGCTTTTTCAGCTTAAATACTCCGATACTTGAAAGTCAGTGTCTTTGGGAATTTCTCTTTCTAGCCATTGTAGGACAGAAAGTGAAGCACGCATGTTTAGTACTTGTATGTTTCATCTGCCATAAGATTTCTACAATTTCATGCACCTTGTAATAGCCACGCATCAATCCAGATTCCGTCTCTAGTTACAAGGTTGAAGCTTCTTGAAGCTTGGCTGAAGCTTCATCAATTCTGACAAAATAAACAGCGAGTTGTAGCCATATATTGATGAGTGACAGACCTGTAAAAGGAGATTTTTGTAAAAAAAAAAAAATTAGTGGAGAAATAAATGCTCAACTTCACTGAGAAAGTACTCAGTTCAACTGCAAGCTGTTGACTCAGTATTTTACTTCTGAACCTTAATGACATGTGTAGATGGCAATCATAATCAAAGAAATTGACCTGCTAGGATCTATAAATGCTTTTTTAAATACTGAAACTACGAATCAAAATTTACAGGTTGTTTGGAAGAGCCCCCTTATATCTTACTGAATGTTGATCTTTATGACAATTACCTCACTGTCTCGGGAAAGGCAGGAGGATAAGGTTGTATTGCATTTTGAAATTTACTGGTATCGAAGCCAAGCTTGTGGAGATGGTAGCATCAGTCACCTAGATTTTAACCCCTGCCTGTCTGTTTCCTTCCTAAAGAATGTAGTTAGGCAACAACACAAGGACTTCCTGTGTTTTAAAATTAGTATTTGCACTGTCTGATGGAAATGTAATGATGGGTCTTTGCTTCTGGTAATTGTGGGTTGCACTGTCACAGCAGTTTTGCAAGGGATGAAGGCAGTGGGGGGTAGATGGGGAGGATGTGGCCACCCCATTAAAAAACAAAGTGGTGGGAAGCTGCCCTCTTGACTGAGAATGCTTCCCAGGAGCAGTGACAAGCTGCTGAGATTCACCATAAGGCCCAGTTTATTTTCCTCATGGCACTGGCAGGCATGCAGTGCTGTCCCCACCCTCTCCCCAACCAATTTTCCTCACAAGGTAGAGTAAGAACTTACTGATTATGAATAGAAATAAAAAGAAAGTCCAGATTTTTTGTAGGTGTAATGCCCCACTACAAACAGAAAGGTGTGACTGCATCCTTGATGATTAACATGGCTAGACTGCCTTGTCTCTACATAATCATCAGGGTGAAACATGAACCTCAAAACGGTGATTTGGCCCCTCTCAGCCAAATCTTGGAACTGCCCATCTCCTTCTGCGGAGAAGAGTAGAACAATTGTCATCTGAAGACAGGCCTCTCAGTTAGGAGGACAGAAGCTGATCTACCACATTGATGGCACAGCCAGGCACTGGCTAGATTCTTTTCCCCAATTGCTTTTGACAGTAATACATGAGATATTTTGGCACAGATGCCTCCTGGAACAGTGATGTTACAAAAAAACATTTTAATAATGCTGAAGTTTTCTGACCAGAATATTTGAAGGATCCTGAGAGAGCTAAGGACCCAACTTTCAATGACTCCTTAGTAACAGCAAGTCATTTATTCACCTAGGTGTTTTCTGCTACTGGAATAAAGAAAGAAGTTAAAACATATGAGACACCTTAAAATCCATTATCATTTGACATTACCTGCATCAACGTCATACTATTTTGTCAAGGAATAACCTCTCGGGCTTGCAGTATCAAAGAGCCTTTGTTGGCAGCACACATAAAATCCAGATTTCATAACTGTAAAATGGCACATTTGATTTTAGCTGTAGATAAAAGGACATCACAATTCTTTGACAATTCAGCTGATGATGATTATTAGTATAAACTACTTTTCAGACTTCTAAAGAAAATGAATCAATTATTGTGTCTCAGTAGATTTGTACTACAACCTCCATCTAAAAAGAAGGCACTTCTACTTGCTTTTTTTTTATTTTGCTGAGAGTTAAGCAACATACAGTGTAATCCTTGTAACGCTATGATTGTTTTTATAATTACTGCTGTGTATTTGCCATGTCTTGCCCTGTTGTTGAGTATTTCAATGAATGCTGTCTTTAGTCAGTATCTGGGGCAGAAAGTGAAAAATCACCCTGCTTTATTGGTGAGAATTTTCCTATGGACATCATTTATCTATCTCATTCCTTGAGCTGACAGCGTCCCCATCTTTAGAAAGATGGCCCAAAGCATTGTGAATATGTGGGTGTTTCTCTTGAACCCCTTGCCAAGTAGTTTGGCAGGTATGAAATTAATAGTGTGGGGTTTTTTGTAGAAAAGGTATATCAGGCAGATGGATGAGCACCTTAACTTCATTCACTGACATTGCTTCAGCCCGATTTTTGTATATAATTTCACGGAATAAGAGATAAGCACTCCGGCACAATTCACTGGTTGTTTCAAAGAATAATTTTCCTCCATATCATTCCAGGTGATGCATCAACTGATGGTCACTCTTGTGATGACCACAATTTGATCACAGTTCAGAGGTTTCCATGCATTCAGGGCAGCACTACAAGCACAGGAGACATTATTAAGTGAAGACAGCTGACAGACTCTTCAAACTTGCCAGCTTGGTCAAAATCTCCAAAAGCTTTAAATAGTATTTATATTGTCAGCACCAACCAATAAACATAAAGCCTTCATATTCCTTTTCCAAAAGGTCATTTTCATGTGTTCATAAAATCCACCAGCTAGAGCACAAATGATCTTTTTTTTGAGCACTTTTCACTACTGGCAGGATGTCATCATGGAGGTGAATTGCAAAATAAAATGTAACTAATTAACTTCGACAGCGCATTTATTCAATGAAGTATCGTCTTGCAAAGCACAGAGTCAGTTACAGACACCTGCTGCCTGACTGAAGAAAGCAAATCACTGTTAATCTGCTTAACTGCAAAGCTCCTCTAGCTTCCAGACTCCTTCCGACACAGGCTCATGGGATCCCAGCGGTGGTGTCCCTATGCATAAAGCACGCAAGCAGCAAATCCTTGCTTCCTGCCTAGGTAAAACAGCAAATCAGTGTATTGATTAATAAGAGCTGTTCATACTTAGAGTCTGGAAGCGTAAACAAGATGGATTAATAGCGATCTGCAAAAGATTAAAAATGAGCACCACATTTAAATTAATTGATATTCACAAAGCATGCTCAGTAACTAGCAAATCTCAGATTATTTACCTTTTTGACAAAGCAGTGTCAAGGGGAGAGTCTGGTGCTGGGTCCCCTCCTGGAGGTTTGGCTCCCCAGGCTGAGGGCCAGCGCAGCCGCGGGCTGTCCCTTGCTGATGACTGCATTACATTTCACACCGCACCCAAAAAAAATTAGTATTTTCACTAATTCTGAGATGTGAAATAAATAAATGACTCTTGGCGGATGCCACCTTGCAACAAGAGATCTGCTGAACTAGAACCAGATGGTGAAAAAGGGCGCAGGCAGCCTAATCTCCTCACAAGCCAAATAAGAAACCTAAAAATGCTGCTGCACAAAAGGCAGCCAGCACATGAAGGCTGTGTCTGACCGGCTGAAGCTCCCTGTGTGTAGAGTGGCCTCGGGCTGAAAGAAAACCGGCACTTGCACTCCCCCACCCACCCTGAATTTAGGGGCTTCAGTCCCTTTGCTGTGCGTCCGAGGACGCATTGCATATATCTGCATTAAACCTGAGACGGGTATTGCTTATTCTTCCTCAAATCCCATACCTGTTTGCTCTGGAAGCGTGACAGGCTTGCCTTGAGAAATGGCAGGTAACTGAACCAATTGACCCTCTTCGTACAGTAAAAAATGTTTACAGACCTCACTCAGACCAAGTTTCCACTAACTCATCAGTTTTGGGGGCCACTTCTATGACTGTGAAGAAGAACATCCATTTTTGGAAACTTGAGAGGACCTCACCTTTGGGCAGCACCTCTGCGTCCTATCCACTGGACTCCACTACCTTTAAACAAAAAGCATTACCGCTTTACTGTAAAAGTGGACAAAAAATGCAGTGCTTTCTGAAACTTTGCCGGCAACAACTAGATAGAAGAAAAATTTGGAACAGCTTCAGCACTTGCAGGCCAATTCCAGGTCAAATGTCCTCATGGCAGTTTTAACAGCCCATGGTGTTTTCCTGGTTGAGTGAACAGTGTCATGGTCTAGAAGGACCACACCTCTTGTGTTTACCCATATCCTGGAAAGATTACCATCTTTGGTCCAGACAGCCACAAGTGGTCTAGCCTGCAGTCATAGCCAGGGTTGCAACCAAAATTGGAAGATTGCTACCAAGCAAAGTGGGAGAACAGCTATCACAGAATTTCCCATATGCTGCATTAGCAAACTTAGAAATGTATTTATGCTTCATCAAAAGAAGTTTGACCTAGATGTGAGACAAATTCAATAATGAAAAGAAAATTTCATTTAAAAATATTTTGTACCTGGTTATGCTGTAAAAAACCTGACACAATCAAGGTAACTGCTGATCACAGCAGAATCAAACCTTAACTTAATGTTAACAAAGCAAAAGCATCCCTCAGGGGAAAACATAGAAATATCCTTATCTCTATTTTGTCATTTAACAACTGAATAAAACCCACATTTATTCTGTGCTACAGCTTAAATACCAAAAGTACCAGAAGGAATTAAATTAAATACATATGTAATAATTAAAATAAAATATTCTGTTTGGGTTTTTTTGTTTACTCCTGTATTCCAGAGATGTCCAGATGTGCATGAAGGATGATGAAATGTTAGGAAGAAGTATTAAGATTTGTTCAATGAATTGTGATAGGGCCAGAGTGTCAGACCTATTGAAAAATACACAAAAAAGTTTAGATAAGTTTCACACAGAGCATTAATAAAGACTCGTCCGTGAAATCTGGCATCCCTGAATGACCTAACCAGTTCTGCATCCACATCTGGAAGACGAGGGAATCCCATCAGATGGAGTGGTTTGGTATGTGTTAGTAAACACTTTTGTGCT
The DNA here is from genome assembly GCA_028565335.1 of Limnodromus scolopaceus. Taxonomy (NCBI): domain Eukaryota; kingdom Metazoa; phylum Chordata; class Aves; order Charadriiformes; family Scolopacidae; genus Limnodromus; species Limnodromus scolopaceus. The sequence continues at coordinate 81,762,385 of JAOXNO010000013.1, forward strand.
GAAAACAGAATGAAGAGTTTACAGTCAGTTAGTGGAGAACTGGTTAACAGCTTCAATTGATTTGCTCTTGAAAAAGAAATCTGAAAGATGTGTTAGTTTTTTACAAAAAAACTGCTTAATAGAATGACAAAATAAAGATCTATTTCTGAAGAGTGATTTAGTTAGAGTAGTATGGGGAGCTGTAAGAAACAAAAACTCAGAAAATACATCTTAACTCTGTCTCTTCGGAGCACTTGTACACCTATATCTCAAATGACCTCAGTGATAATGTGTTCCGTACATGGATGGTTCAGGATCAATCATTTTAAAAGTATAATATTTGATCAGTCCTCAAAAGGCAAATTCAGCATTCAAGCAGCAAATCCGTCTGAGAATTACCCATACACACACAAGTACCAAAGCTTCATAATTACGAATTTTCCTCACAACAGCTAAACTAGTCTACACTGAACCATACCATCAGCCAGAATCCAAAAGTAGATTCTGGACATCTGACCACTATAAGGAAGTGATTAGCCCCAAATTTAACGTCACACATAACTGCCTGTCATCAACCTAGAAGTTCAGCACAAAGCTAACAGAGGGATTTTTCTGTCATATTAGTTATCAAACATAGCAAGGAACTGCTGTTTCATAGCGCAAAACACACCTTTGCCCAATTTAGTCCTTATTTTCATGCCCAGGACAAATGCTCAAAGCCTAGCAAATCTATGCAAAAAAAAAGCACCAGAAGAAACACTCGTTCTGCTCATCCGGACTCCCACTGATGCCACAGAACCCACCAGCAGTCAAACAGTAACACACAGTGATAGGAATCTCACAGCACTTCTCTCCTCCACTCGTGCAAATTCAGACATGCAGAAGTGACTGTAGCATGGTAACTATAAACTGAATAATTAAAATGTTGTATGCATTACAAAAAAATGCATGATAAAATAAGATTAAAAGTGTTTTATCTATGCTAAAACTTAAAAGATGAGTACAAAAACTGAGATACCCCCCAGTGGAAACAAGCAGCAATTGCTGACTTGTTGGTGACAGGTCTTAATTTGTCACAAAAACTTACTAGCAGCGCAATAACGTGAGTGCTCTCATGCTACAAAAGGGATTATTTTAGCAAAATCGAATCACCTTACATTCTGGAGCCATATAAATAATTAAGGTTCAATGAAATTTGTCAAAATGTATAAGCACAGCACTCTACAACATTAAAGACTGTGCTTTATTCACACCGTTTCAGTTCTGTGCATTTAAAAGAACCTCGTCACTTTGAACAAAGGATATGTGAACACCCAGGAGCTCTACCCAGAGCTGGAAGCTCCCACAGCAGGAACCTGGGGCTGGAAAATTACCTCACAGTCTTTGTAGCATCTTCCACTACTGAAGCCCTGAGTTAAAAGAAAAGTGTTTGGGCAGTTGGCATGCTGTGAATCAAAGAATCCTTAAACTTAACAGGGAGATCAATCTTTAGGCAAATAGCACTGATTCCAACTTTGTATTCCCAGGGCTTCATGTCAGCCAAATAATGTTCGTGGTGTTTTTTTCCTACAAGACTTTTATCTGCACTAATAGGTCTTAGAAATATGCCTTTTGTCTGCATTAATAGGTCATAGGGATCCATTACACCTTTACAAAAACCCAACCTAAATCTGCAAATGGCTTTTGCATAAGTTAATAAGTAGACATAAAATATCTGATAAAAATTTTAAAAAAGACACTTTATCTCCTTTTTTCCATTTTATGGACCAATAAAACTTTCAGGCTCAAGGCACAGTTATGACAGGTCATATTTAGCATGAACAAGTGTTTCCTAAGCACATGAAGCAGTCTAACACTCTGCTGTTTGCCAGTCCGTCCATTTGTCCTTGCCTGACACTTGTTAAGCCATCTGACCACTTTCAAGTAATTTTTGCCAGAGGAGAGAAAAATCTCAGAAGATCTTCCGAGTTCTCCAAAGATCAGCAGTTAGGCATCTGGGGATTGTAAGAGCATCTGATAAACGAAATGTTATTGTCTGGGCACTCAAAAATGACTAATAGCTTCCTACTTGCAGGAAATCCAAATTTTATTGAGAAAACACAAACTTGGAAAAACCTGAAAAAATAACAGCAGATGAGATAGACTGACATCCTTCAGAGTACATTGGCAAAAGTCCTGACCTAGTCTGCCTCTGACCATACTGAGTAGCTAGAAGGGTATTCCCTCTTCTGGTGGGACCATGCTGAGGGGGATCAGACTCAGCGGATCTCAAGTGAAAAGGAAGTAAATCTGTTGCCTTTGATGGTTATTTGGGTTTGAGGATTCCTCCAATTAGTCCGTCTGGGAAGAGAAGCCCGTGTTCAGGCTGATTCAGGCACTAAACGTTGGTTCCTGGGACATCTGCTACCTGTACTGATCAACAGCCATCCTTGCTAGCTGCAGTCACTGCTGGCTGTTCCTTACTGCAACCCCTGAGGTGCCGTACAGCTCTTTTGTCAAGAGACTGAGAGCAGATATCATCCTCACAGCATCATAGAATCATTAGGGTTGGAAGGGACCTTAAAGACCATCGAGTTCCAACCCCCAATCTGTATTTCAAAACAGGTAACCTTTTACATGGAGTCTTTTCTTGTCCTTTAACAAATAAGGAAAAAAAAAACCCTCCCACGACCAACAAAACTCCACCATTTCAAACTGCAGACTACAGCAAGCGCCACACCTTCCTTCAGCGGATTTACATCTATTCTTCTCAGCAGGGCTGATCTTAAACAGCAAAATCCTGAGCCATTACACACCAACAAAGAAAGCCTGACCCACTGCACACGCTTTCACATGTTGTTGAAGAAATGCCCACAAATGACTGACTTCCCCTTCATCCCTGTGAGATGCTGCCGCTCCCCTGCCCCAGCCTTTCAATGTTTCATGCCTTAAGCCTCATGACCTACTCAGGTTCAGCTCCCAGACCCCAGAGCCTTTGGGGGAAAATCAAAGATTTACCCTGGTGTCAACCTCTAAGTTCACAGTCCATTAGACCAATACCTCCTAAAGCAGAAAGAAGGAAACCCAGTACAGGCTGGTTTCACCACTGAGCTCCACCTGCAGAGGCAGAAGATAAGGTTAGCCCTTTGCTGTCATTGCCACTGACCCAACAAGTCCTGACCCAAGTGTGAGGCTCGCTTTGGCTCCCTGCC
>JAOXNO010000013.1:81765654-81775908 GCA_028565335.1 Limnodromus scolopaceus
CTTTTCCCACCCATCCATGGCATGGCTGCTGGATAGAGGATGGAGAAAAGCCTGCACTTCACTTTCACAGGTGGAAGCCCTGACCAGTCTGCTAAGAGATGCTGAGACATCACGCACGCACGAGCAGTGCACGACCGGAACAGGACAACAGGCCTCCCCCTCCTTCTTCCTCCCTCACACCTGCGGAGCTAGGGAAGCTTGAACCACCCTCTTCTAGACCAGGCCTTGGCAGCTCAGTTTCGTTAATTCTGGTTGGAGGAGCTCTGATTCCCGGAGTTTATGTCATATTGTAGTACTTTAAACAGTGACTGTGATGTGTTTTGGGTGTGAGGGAGACTGATTACCGCTACGGGGTTTTATACATCAAAACAGTCTTTGTTCAAGTCTGCTCCAGGCCTACTGCAGTTCTTCTCAAGGTATTTCTTTGTTGCTGGAAGGCTCTTTTCTAGAAAAGAAAGGAAAGGAAAATTTGGTGGTCAGCGGGTGAATACATTGCTTAGTCTGGAGCTTGTCTGCACCAAATTCCTTGTGGTTCATCACCAACTGAGACAACAACAGTTTCAGTGAGGAATCCATTCAGCACACAATTTTTACTTTCAGTAGTAACTGAGTGTGTCTATTCTGTTTTATTCCATTGAATATGACACGTCTTTCTTACAATTTAAAATAAAAACATGTTAATCTGAATTCCCATATGCAGAAAAGACTACACTACAGTGCTCTTCTTTTAGGCTTATTTTAGCACAATGTGGTTCAGCTAATAGAGTCTCATTCTACCACATGCAAGAAACAATTCTTTGACTATATCCACATACAAATACACCTGGTTTAGACCTCAAGTATAAATCTGGAGTCTGAGGGGATTAGCAAACTGCCTGCACTGCATTCGAAAATTAAGCAAACAATTGAGAAGTTTGATAAGCTAACTCAAAACCTGTAATTTTCCATGTAGAAAGAATGTGAATCCTCTTAATGAAATCTCCGGAAAGGAAAGCTGGGGGATTTTGAGAGAATCTCACCTAAGATATTTCATGTCCACATGCAAATAGCAGCCAGTACTGTGCCTAGTCCCTTCAGTCTGTAATACTGCTTTGAAACTAGAGAAAAACACAACAGCAAAACTTTTTGGGAGAAGGAAAAAATGCCAATACTTATGTTATTCAGTAACCTTTGTGAAATAAAAAAAAGATTTCTATACTCCTTTAACAGGCTTACAGGTGCCAGATTTGAATGTAAGTGCCAGAAAGTACTTGAGATTTTTTTAAACCTCTAACACATCTTTATATGTAGGAATGCATTTGATCAAAATAACAAATTTTATCTCTCTGCTGAAATGTATCGACTACTAAGCAACTCCAATATTAAAGGGCCATGCAAATTGAATTCTCTTTCAACCTTCCATCACTACTTCCTTTTTCAGAGGACCTGACCATCCTGCCTTTTTGGGTAGTTAGAAATAGTATAAAAAGACGAATTCTTGTATTGCTGGAGTTTAATAGCTTTTAGATTTTTACCATGTATTTTTCATCAATCCACCAACTGCCTTCATTTGGATAGGCCAATATTGACTTTGTCTCTCTAACCAGGGAATGAAAATTGAACAGACTTCCTTCAATTATCCAATATCAATTCCTCCCTTATTAGAAGAGATGGACATCTTGCAGGGACAGAGAGACATGATCAAGGGCCAATCCATTTTTCAGGTGTAAGCATTTTGAAAAGTCACGTATGATACTAATTAGGTTGTGAGAGCAGCTTACATTCTTCTACCAATTCCATAGGCTGCTTGGTTTTTTTAAGAATCCAAAATGTCCAGGCCTTAGAGGAAATATTTTCAACTTTCAGATGAAGATGGCTCTTTGTAAGAGAAGACAATGATACAACTTTATCTATAAAAGAACAATAAATGTCTGAGACCTTCAATAAGGACATCATCCACACACAAATAAGAGAGTATATTTGGCTTTAAAGTCCTGATTGTTCTCTAAATACTTATAAACTAACTAGGCAGATTAGACTCCCTGTCTGTGAACCAAATTTTTTCCTTTTTTTTCTTCATTTAGGTTCAGCAGAAAAACTTGAATAAATCAGAAGATGCAAAAGGGTCAGTTGCAGGTCTGGGATATATGTCCCCCTGCCTAACCTGCACAAGTCATTTGTTTCCCTCTGGTTTGCCCATATGTAAAACGGGCATTTCTTGCCCTTCGTCATTCTGGTATTGCAGCATAGATCACGAGGGCAACTCAGATTTCTAAAGTACTTTGAGTCTGACAGGCAGCAAGGGCAATGAAAGTGTTGAAAACTGGTTTTGTATAGTCTCATAAATTGGCTGCCCTGCCACCTTAACATTTCCATGTATCCTCTATCCTCTTAAATAACATCCTTATCATGAAAGTACAGAATGCTCATTCCAAAAAGCAAATACTTCTTAATAGCTCCCAGTGGGTAAAAAGAAGTTAGGAACAAAATCTCATTTCTCTAAAATATGAGAATTTTAGCAAATATTATAGTTAAATGAACAGACAGTACCAGTGTCTTAAGGTGCCAAAGAGCAGTACTGTACATTTTAAAGATAAAACTTACTACTACTTTTAAGTTCTAGAGTACCCTGGGAATACTGGCTTTAGGCATGCTTATACTATAGCATTTTCAGTCATACAAGCACCAATAAATAATGCGTATGCATTTGCATATTACTATCTTTTCACAAATACATTACATTTCTCATTACTCTACTACAGGTACTATACAGAGGCTATTTTTATGATTGCTGCAATAACACAGGAGCCGTATTTGGCAAGACAGATATTTAGGACAGACTGACCCCCTTCTAAAGAAAACTGGAGAGGATGAAGTATCGCAAGCTCATAAACACATATTTCTGAAACATTTAAACATATTCTCAGCAATTAATCTAATTATTGAGCTCAACTTCTTAAAAGGACATAGAATATGAGAGTTTGGAACACAAATTCAGCACCACCTCCTACAAGTTTTAGTTAAATGGTGTTCAACTGCACCAATTATCTCTGCAGACAGCTAAAGTCTAATATTGATTGCAGTTTCAATGATACACAAAGCCATAAAGATTGACCTTTGCAACGTCACATTATTGGTAAGGTTGTGTGCTTGCTACATTTCATATTTAGTACAGCAAGTGATATTACATGTAGAATTTTTAGTGAGAAGCAAACAGGCTGCAGAAAGTCCTAATACGTCCTAATGCTTGGAGCAAAGATGCCAAATGTACATAAAAATGAATTCTGAATTCCAGGCAAATCTAAGCTTATTAAGAACATAAATGCATTTAAATTTATTAACTAGAAATAAGTTTTGGAAAATATTTTAAATTATTACTTGCATTTCTTTCAAGACATTTGAATGCGTATGCTATAATCATTAAAAAAAGGAAATTTAGAAATGATGGGGGGTAAAAACCCTACACACAACATAAAAAACCCCTGGTGTTTAAAGACTTAATTTTTCCCGTGCTGAGGAAACGCAACATTTGTATATGTTTGCTTTGATGATGAGAAAGCTTCTCTTGCTCTGGTCACGAAACAATGCTGGAGCCTCAGGCCTGATGTGAGGACAATGCAACCCCCTCTGCAGCACATAAGGTTCATAAGCGCTAAAGTCCCTCAGGGTGACAGATGCCAATGCTACAAGCACTTGAAGGAGAGAAATCTTTGACTTCGGGCAGAGCCTGGTCCAGTTAGCCTCCTGCAATGCAGCATTCACATTCACGCAACTCCAACACTGGAGGAAGGAGCTGTTGGGATTAATCTGCTGAGAAATGGCACAGCATCCCCTTGGTGCGTGGAGCTGCAGTTGGGCATCACTGTCTCCCCACCAGCAGCCTGAGACCAGCTGCTCCCACCAGCTTCTTCCTTTCCAAGCTGCTGCCATCACATGCCCCACATCAGCTCAGAAGAAGAAGATACAGTTTTGGACTCAGAACACAAGCCCAAAAGACAAATCAGGCTATTAATTCCAGGACCACACATTGAGCACACAGCTGGAATTACTCCCAGCCATGAGCTTGAGTGAGTGAAGGAGCAGACCCCGTTGTGAAGATGGGGGGGTGAAGATCCAACAATGGTCCCGGATGGCCTGTGGCAGAAGACATGTCCTGTACTGGTCCCCTACTGCAGGTGACCAAAGACAGCTCTTAGATTCTCACCTGCAAAATGAGTCAGGCACTTCTGACTGACCCGGGTCCCCTTGAGCCATTGAAATCGAGCATTCTTTTTATCTTGGTCTATTAAGCACTAATAGGAAGCTTCTCCTGGTTCACAGCTGAGAAGCAGTTTTGCCTGAAGCTGCCAGTGCACTTGCACCAGCCGAAAAAGAAAGACATGGGCTTCCTGCAGGGGCACTGCCCTTATCATCTAACTTCACAAGCCAGCTGCAGCCAGAGCAGACCAGCCTTAGGGGAGGGGGCACAGGGTGATTGTAAAGACTATTTTTATTCTTCACACAGAGCTATAGCTAAATTGGAATTGGATTAGTCAGACACTTGTCTGACTGACAACCCCAATTCCTTTGGCTGTTTTCTGATCTTTCCAATTCAGCTCTACGCACTCGTGGAATAAAACGTTATATAAACATACAGACTTTTCCTGCAGCATTTCTGCAGCCTTCCTGGTTACGGAGTGCAATAGCCTAGAAGTCATGGCCAAGCACCCAGCCCAAGAACATAGTGCCCCTGGATCCTAAGGCTGTTGCATGAGGAGTACAACAAGGAGAGTTCCACCAACCCTTTGAGATGAAGGCTTTCTGCACAACTCACAGTAACTGCAGTGACCTAGGCTTAGTTTACGGCTAGGAAGGGAAAATGTTGTGCAAACGGCTCTCCTTCGCCCTGCAAGAAAAAAAAGAGGCTGAGTGTACTATTTTTCCTAGCCCCACAGAACAGGCTTTCTGCAGATCTGGCGTCCCAGGGAAAGAAGAGGACCTTCAGCTGGCCACGAAGATTCCTTACAACTGAGCTTTGTGTCTGTCCAGTCCCCTAAAAAAGTGAGTGGGTATTTTTGCTTTGTATTCCTCAATACTAAATATGAATGCATGTTTTTCCACAAAGTGCACAAGACCCACATTCTGAGCATTCCTGCAGTAACATTCAGTCATAGTTTGACAACATTTTCAAATGACAATCTCATTGTTTTAATTATTGTTGTATAAGGAGCTCAGACTCCGTTTCAACTTAAAAGTTGTGCCTGCAAGAGGCTGCCTTTGCAGTGGGAAGACTAACTCAAGACAGCAGCAGCATATCATAGAATCATAGAATGGTTAGAGTTGGAAGGGACCTTAAAGATCATCAAGTTCCAACCCCGCAGGCATGGGCAGGGACACCTCCCACTATGACTGGGGAGACGTCCTTCCACTTCGTCAGATAGCAGATAGGAAAAGACAGTTGTCATTTGCTCTCTCCCAGCCCAAGGCCATGCGGACACCAGAATCATTGGCCATCCTGTAGGCTGGGAAACCCAGTTCACCTGTCCTCTTAAGGAGCAGCTGGCTCACAAATTTTGATATCCGCTAGTTTGAATTCCTTATACAATGAATTTTTCCTAATTGCTAGACTATAAGCGAAAAAAATAAATAAACTCCTAGAAAGAAGATAAGGTTTGGAAGAGAGCTAGTAGCTCCAAAAAGCAGACAACTGGGGATGGAAAGATCAAGCACAGTGATTTAAAAAAAAAAACAACCCAAGACTTGTTTTCTTTAGTAGGTAGTTAGCAGCAACCTCAACAAGGAAATAGAGGCATCCTTCTGAAGCACGGCAACACCACAGCAAGGTCTTCTCAGGATTCCCATCTTGTAGTTGTGGTGAGTGGCCTGCTTTCAGTTCAGGAAAGGACTGGGTCTCTAACACGTTAAAGCTCATGTGCTGACCTGCATGTTGGATTTCTGACTGTGTAAGTAAAGCTAACGTGGCCAGCCCTGATATGATCTGCTACAGGGGACACCTTCAGACTTTCACCCTGTTGCTTAAGCAGCAATTACAGACACATTTTGCTACCAGGCACAAGGTAGTTTTCTGATACTGGAGTACTGTGCCCAGTTCTGGGCTCCTCAGTTCAAGAAAGACAAGGAACTACTGGAGAGAGTCCAGCGGAGGGCTACAAGGATGATCAAGGGCCTGGAGCACCTCTCTTATGAGGAAAGGCTGAGAGACCTGGGTCTGTTTAGCCTGGAGAAGAGAAGACTGATAGAGGATCTCATCAGTGCTTATCAATATCTAAAGGGTGGGTGTCACCCAGGATGAGGCCAGACTATTTTCAGCAGTGCCCAGCGACAGGAAAAGGGGCAACAGTACAAACTGGAACACAGAAAGTTCCACCTGAACACAAGGAACAACTTCTTTGAGAGTGACAGAGCACTGGAACAGGCTGCCCAGAGAGGTGGAGGAGTCCCTCATCTCTGGAGACACTCAAACCCCCCCTGGATATGTTCCTGTGCAACCTGCTTTAGGTGACCCTACTTTGGCAGGGGGGTTGGACTAGATGATCTCCGAAGGTCCCTGCCAACCCCTGCCATTCTGTGATTATGTGGTTGTATGATATGTTTCATTGTTTATACTATAACACGTTACAGCACTGTACTTGATTCTTTTGGACCTCTCCAGTGAGATGCCTCCACTTGAGATACTTCTGGACCAGATCATTTTTCTATCAAGAGCAGAGAGATTAATGTCTAATTATTTCCTGATGTCCTCTCTGTGTCTTTTTTATTCCATTAAACAAACAGACAGTGTTTGGTATATGAGTAAGAAATGTAGTGTAACAGAAAATATGCTAGAAAGGAAATGATTACTAATCACTGCTTTTTGCCCGACAGCTAAAATGACCTATTTCCTCAGCTCATCAGCTGAGCAAACTACTGACTTCAAGATGCGAGAAACCATACTTGATCTTTGGTTCCAAACACAATTTTGTTTCTGTAATGAATTTGAGGAACAAATATGACCTGGGCTGAGAGAGAAGCACAAGAACCACATTCATTCCATATACAGCAGATGTGAATGGGAAGCAGACAGACAAACCTAAAAAATAGCCTAACAGTTTATTAGATAAGCTTAATGATTTCAATATACTGGACTCAAGAGAGCATTGCTTAGGTTAACATTTGCCCAGAACATTTCAGTACATGTTAGGAAGTAAAATGTAAACTACTCTTAAAAAAAAAACCACAACCCTGTACTATTGCTTTGGGCAGCAGGAAGATAAAAAGTTAATCAGAGCTCTCAAGTGACCAATCAGATGGAAATTAATTACAGATGTAAGGGGCTTGATTCATAATCTACTGGAGTTAAAAAGTGTCAACTACTTTATGAACACATAACAAACCTCCAAATGGATATGCTTCTCTTATACTTCATTAAAACTACTTGGGTGTCTCAATATTTCCAGGACTGAACATAATTTTGTGACAAAGTAATTAATCACTATGTAAGCTTTATAGTTAGTACTGTGAGCCACATGCTCACTGTTCAAATGTTTGGATTCAGGAAGCTTTAACTTCGTGGTGGCTTGTTTTTGCCAGGAATGAGAGGAGGTAGTCCTCAAACATCAGCTCACCTGAAGATTTCAAATGGCAAGTTAAAATCATGTATTTACAAGTGGCTTTGGGGCTTCCCTTTTACTTTTCTCTGACTCAAGAACAGCACTAAATGTTTCTTTCCCCTAAAAAAAAAAATCCTCTAAAAGGAAACAAAATAGGGACACTTTACTGAGAAAATACGTAAAAATAAAGACTTGTAAACAATGTTCTTCCATATTACCAGCTATAAGGTGTTCTCAGACCTATGCCAATAAAATCTAGTCCTATCAGGAAGAAACTAGTTACTGGCAAAACAGTTACCTAGAACAACATGCAGAGTCAGGAACACAGAATTTAATATTGAATTAATGCTCTGACATATATCCAGCCTTGTCTTCAAAAGCCATGAGACTTGCTTCAAAGAAAGGGTTCGACAATGCACATTTTCTATAACTTACACATAAGCATACACACGGGCTATGTCTAAATTGGCAGATGATGCAGCTCAATGCAAGCGAACATGTAAAATAAGGCAGCTGGTGCCATGAAACATGAAGGTTTCTACTTCAGTCCAACTTTAATCTGGTTTGTTGAAGACTGAACATTCCCCATGATGCGATTCTGTGTGTGTGATCATGGACACAGTTTGAAGCTGTCTGATGGACCAACCACTGGTCATTCTGGACATGAATAGACGCATACCTAGAGCTCAGCTTCCCATTTAGTTTCTTCGGAAAACAAGATTATTTGTGCACAAAACTTTGTGCTTTCCAATGCCAGCCTGATAGATAACCAGGCGGCATTTGCACGGATGCAGCCACAAGCTAGGGCCCTGAGCAATCCATTTCCTCTTGTTTATACTTCAGGGGCATACGATTCACCAAGGGAAGAAGAGGAGAATCTTCCTTAAGATGATGAAGATTTGGTGCTGTCAATTCAAAGACAGACTTGGGCAATCACAAACAACTCCTGTTCCCCTCTTCTCAGTTTATTGTCCTCTCCTGCTTTGCACTGCTCCACTCCGCCACCCCCAGGGCACTGTGCCCATGGCATTTTAAGTGATCTACAGGACAAAGGCTGGTTTGCACTCTCACATGGCTTGTAAGCTGGTTTGCACTCTCACATGGCTTGTAAGAGTTTGAGTTTGCTCCTGCATGTCCACAAGGAAGGCTGTACCAGCATAAGGGCTGCTAGGTGAGACAAACTTCAGCTGTAGGAGGCAAAAACCCTCCAGCAACAGCTGAGGCTGACTTTGCCAAGTCAGTCCAGGAATCAGGGGCTCTCCCACTCCAACCCCACCCCATAGCCTGCCTTTCATCTGCCTGTCAAGGATTTTCAGAGCTCACCTCCTCTTGACTCTCCAAAATATGTGGAATGGCTCGTTTACAAGAACAATTTAGTGCAGGAGACTTTGAGTGAGGAAGGCTGTCCACTACTCCTCTGCTGGTCACTGCTCCTCTGAGGATGATATATATACATCTGACTCCTCACAGGGCTTCCACTTTCCTGAAATATTTGCCAACTCTTATTGAAGGTGGCAAGGTGAAGGTGCCACCACAAACCTTAATGCCCCAGAGAAACCCAATTACAGCAAACCCCCCACCTTCCACTGTGAGTTTGAAAATGTTGAAAAACTTCTACAACACATTCAGAAGGTGTTTTCTGTCTCTTCTTTCCCCCCACCCCTGACACAGACAGAGCCTCTCCATCTGTCAAGGCCGTGGGTCAGAGAGCGACCTGTGCTCCTAGCCAGCAAGGACCTTCCTGCAAGCCAGGTCAGGGCCACAAACACACTCCCTTGTCCCAGACTCAGGCAGAGACTTTGAAAAATGAAGTAGTTGTGTTGGCAAACCTTCACCATTTATTTATTTTGGGTGTTTGACCAGATGGGTTGGACACAGAATCATACAATCGTGTAGGTTGGAAGGGACCTTTAAGATCATCGAGTCCAACCATTAACCTAACACTGCCAAGTCCACCACTAAACCATGTCCCTAAGCACCATGCACCCTAAAGTCCACCACTAAACCATGTCCCTAAGCACCATGTCCCTAAGCACCCATCTTTCAAATATCTCCAGGGATGGCAATTCCACCACTTGCCTGAGTGGCCTGTTCCAATGTTTGATAACCCTTTCTGTGAGGAAATTTTTCCTAATGCCCATCCTAAACCTCCCCTGGTGCAACTTGAGGCTGTTTCCTCTAGTCCTGTCGCCTGTTACTCGGGAGAAGAGACCGACCCCCACCTCTCCACAGCCTCCCTCCAGGTAGCTGTAGAGAGCGATAAGGTCTCCCCTCAGCCTCCTTTTCTCTACACTGAACAACCCCAGTTCCCTCAGATGCTCCTCATAAGAACACTTTGGTTAACGCTGATGACCCCCCACCTTCCCTGTAGCTCCACGGGGCCCGAAGCTCACCGCCGGGAAAAGCCTTCCCCTGCCCCCGGCTGCGTGAGGAGGATGAGGGTCAGGCACGCGGGGGGAACCCCACGGGGCCCAGCGGGACCCGGTCGGACAGGTGTCCGGCCCGGCCGCTGCCTCTCGGGCGGGGGGCGCAGGGCGGCCGCTCCGCCGTCGGGAAGAGCCGCTCGCTGCCGCTCTCTCCCCAGCCCCCGCCGCCGCCGCCGGCCCGTCTGCCGCCGAGCGTGTGTCAAACCCACGTGCTCCGGCAGCCCGCGCCGGGGAGCGGCGCCCAGCAGCCGGGCCCCGCC
>JAOXNO010000013.1:81780537-81836052 GCA_028565335.1 Limnodromus scolopaceus
CTCCTTTTAACACTGCTTCAGAGCTGCTCGCATATATTGTGATGGCCTGACTGGTAATGTATGGGTACATGTGCATTTGCAAGCATTATTATAAAGTCAGGGGAAACTGAGGTGCGCATTAGTTCACTAACTTTCTCAGAAGTACCAAATCGGTGCTAGGCAGTGTTAAATACAATTTTTTTTCCCTTTCTAGCTATCCTATAGCATAGCCAGCCCCTGAATCTTTAGTTTCAATTGCTGTCACTAGCTGTTGGTTGGGCAGTTTTATTTGCCAATGTAACTGTTGGGTATGTGGGCATAATATTGTTCAGCAGCTCGTGCGTCCTTGGAAATGAAAACGGAGCAAGCAGCCTTCTGCTGCCTCCCTCTCCTGAGGTCACTGGGGTACCCTGGTCCTGCAGAGAAATGGCCATACCTCACATGCAGTGTAGCAGTTGGGATCAAACAGGAGAACTGTAAAGGAAGTGCTAAATGTCTTGGATTCTAAATTATTTTGCAATAATGGCTTGAAACCCCCCTGTTTTTTTCCTATATTTGAATGGTTTTGGTTTTTATTTTCCTTGAGAAAAGAAGTGTTGCCAGGAAAGGAGAACAAGTCATGAATAACGTATCAAAAAGAATTAGTGAGCTTATCGTCTGCCCATGCCATTTGCAAACTTAGTAGGGGGTTAAACATTTTGATTAATGCTTTATGAAACTCATTTTGGGGGAAAGTATTATTGTCTGGACGTTCAGAACAAGCGCTGGGAGAGTTCACATTCCCAGCTGTTCCCTGGGGATTTGGGCCAGGTTGTGTAACCTTCCCGTGGCACAGTTCCCCTGCCTTTGAAGTGTGCCTAGACGCCTACCTGTGTGTCACAGGGATGCAATGAAAATTCATGTGTCAGAAGCACTCCGAGATGAAAGGTGCTGTATGAGAGCAAAGTACTCCGGTTATTGCTGTTGTGAGAGGTCAGGGACTTGTTTAAATTGTGTAGGACTTTAGTCCCATATAAACAAGAAAGCTAACAAGGTCTTGTAGGTGGCGTAGACCATGACTATATGGTATTACCATAACCGCGGTATTAGTATGGTGGGTTGATGGAAGTGCCCTACTTGTGTGTTTTAAATTAATGTGAACAGATTTTAAGTTAAATTTAGATGGAGTTGTGTTGAAGAAGCAAACATGTACAGGGTATGCTATCAACAGAATTGGTTTTTTTTAAGTTTTTCTAAGTTTTAAGTGATATTTTGAAGGAATTAGTTTGTCCTGCAGGATTCACAAGCCAAATAGTCAGAGAAGTGGCTGCAAACACCAGCGAGACCTTATATGAAGGATCAAAACCCCAACCGCACACACCCAAAGTAGTAATTTTCAGAATTTGTACCCCAGTACTGACTCCAGAGACTTTCTTCTAAGCAGTGTGGCTTTACTTCCTTTTACATGCCAGCCAGAGCCCTACAGTGTTAGCTCCTAAACAGTTGTCTGCCAAGCACTGGGGGTTTTCAGGCCAGTGCTAAGTGCCCTGTAGACCACATGGACAATTCTTGAGACTACACGAGTGATTAATTAGGCTTATATGTCTACGTTAGTCGCAGTGGGCGTTAGATACCAGGCATTGCATTCACCAGTCATGCAGAGCATTTGCTGGAGTTTCACAGCAAGCAATTCATGCTGAGATCTGGGAAGAAGTCAAAGAACTCATAAAACATTTGCAGATGAAAGCCAAATCTCAATAATCTGTTAATGTTCTTAAAGGTAACAAAGACACATACTCCTGGCAGATAAACCAATATATATTTGCATTTTATAGCACATAAGGCACAAAATAAACAGGTTATGAAGAGCAGTGGGGCTATCACCACTGAAGATTTCAGGCGATACTAGAAATTATGAGAATGAATTTACGAATGAGGAGTCCATTCCCTGCAGTGCTCCGTGTTGCCATAGTGTAAAATATGTAATCTAGAGCTAGGATCTGTGCTGTGCCTCATTTGTCAGTACCTTCTCTTTTTACATCCTACCCTCTCCTTCCTCCACAAAACCCTCCAGTTCCTGGCTTCCCCCTCCCATTGCCTCCCACCCCCCATGGCTGTGTCAGCTCGGCAGTAAGGAACTTCGCTGGACTTTCTTGCACTTGACTGTTAAGAACTGGCAGAGTTTGTACTTGATGATACCCATTAACCATGTCTGAAGTAGAAAATACCCTGAGCCTGATTTTAAAACATGGATTCAAAATTGGAATTTTGAAAGGGGTTTGAACTACCATATACTGCATCAGGGAGAGAAACCCCCAAAGTGAAACTTTTGGTTTTGAGTTGAACTGACCATTTGATTTGTTTCAGGGGTTTTCTTGTTCATTTCTTTTGGTTGCATTTTCACAGAAGCAAGAAAGCTGATTTCTCTTCGCGTTTGATTTGGTCTGAACTGATTTCTTTTTAATCTTCGCTCATTTTGCTGCTGCATGGAGAATTTGATTGTATACAAAGACTTATATGACATGACCAATCTTATGACTGTTTGAAGATAAGTGACTTTTTATATGCAGGGCTCCAGCTCCACAAGTGCAGATTGTAACTATTAATTGACTTCCTATCTTGATCCTAGACAAGACATTTATCTCTCTCTTTGTGTGAGTTTTGTCAGTTTTGAAATAGTGCTGTGTTTCACAAGGCAGTTGCGAAGTTTATTCCTTCATGTTTGTAAAATATGGATGTAAATTGCTGTATAAATAGAAAATTTAAATATATCTGCCAGCTCATGCAGAAACCTCCGTGCATAAAACTGAGCAATTCCAAACAGATTTTGCTTTGTAGCTACTTTCAGAAATCTGTGATGGTTTTAAATAACATATATATTGCCGCTGAGCTCAATTCCAATTTAAATGGCATATCAGAACATGTGTTTCTTAAAAAAAATTCAGGAAAATTTGTAATGACTTAGATTTTAA
Organism: Limnodromus scolopaceus; assembly: GCA_028565335.1. NCBI lineage: Eukaryota > Metazoa > Chordata > Aves > Charadriiformes > Scolopacidae > Limnodromus > Limnodromus scolopaceus. Next base: position 81,783,468 of record JAOXNO010000013.1, read on the forward strand.
CAGGCTAGTCTAAGTAGCTCGTGATACCTCGTCCTATTTGTACATGGAAACCTGTGGATTTTTGGGAAAGGGAAACAGGAATATTAATATGCAATTAGATCATCAGAGTACGCTTCCTTCTGCTTGCTCAATTTTCTACTGACGTTGTACTGCTGTAGCTATGGTTTTAGACACCGCTGCTGCCTTTTCAGGTAACCATTAGCCGGAGAATTAAAAAAAGAGCTGCTGTAAGAACAAGAGACCTAAATAACCCATGGACTTCAGTGTCTGAAACAGCAAAGCTCTGCAGTTCTCCATCTTCTGTCTCCTCTATGGTATCCCTTCTCTTTCAGATTTTCCACAGAACTTTGCAACCCTGCTTTGGAATTTGTCTGTATAGGAAGTTTTTCTTGATTAGTTCCTTTCTGATGTAGTAGAGAATAAAGTACCCGCATGAAACATTAATTAAGAATAATTCCAGGTGTCAACATGCGTTTGGTTCTAAAGAGGGCTGAAGTACAGCATTGTTACTCGCAAAACCACAATTGATCTCCATAACCTTTTCAAGAGCATTCTAGAAAAGGACAAAGGAAAAATACTGGAGAGTTAAGAGCAGTTTGTTAAAAATTAAATGCTACAATGGCATGAGATCTCATGCGCCAATTGAATTATTTTGCCCAAGATGATGCAAAAAGTCACTGTTTCTGATTTGGCAGGAGTGTTAGTGTTGAAGAAAGGGTGATCACTGTTGCCTCGCAGGCCCACTTTGCTTTACTGATGTAGTGGTTCAGCAAGAGTTCAGCTTCTAGTGCGAGAAGCAAATTAACTGCAAGACGCAACTTATTTTCAAGAGATTTCCTTCACACAGATTTTTTGCATTGCTATTATATTACTAAGGCAATTGTTTAGAACCTTTTTTAATTTTCAGAGCCCAGAAAATTTTCCAGTGGAGATGCAGAGAAAACTGACATCCATACAAGCTTGAGAGCATATTTGTGTTTACATTTTTTTAGTTACTTGTGTCTGACTCCTTGTAAATATTCCCTAAGGTACAAGATTCTGTGGGGCTGAAAGCTCACTGCACCAAAGCACATGCTAGCACATTTGCTGACAAATGCATTTGAAAGGCTTTTGGCAAGGAGACAGCCTGTCTTCTTGGCTTCTTACCTGTGTTTCATACTTAAATTAGTGAATGAAGTCAGACGCAGGCCATAGCTGAGCTTTCGTGTGCTGGCCTTAGATCTGTGTCTGCACAGCTTTGACCTCCTCTGGCCGAAGAAAGCGTTGATGTATGCCAGCTGGGACTGATGTTTTTCCTTCATTGAGCCAATGGTCATTGTGTGTAGGTGTAAGGGGTGCAACCGTGCTGTACCCATGGTTCCTGCACTGTTTTTTTAATGGCACTATTTGACATTTACTTCGTGAAAATGCAGGATTTATATTTAGGTTTTATTAGATTCTTTTTCCTGTTCACTTCCTACCCACAGTGTGTTACTCCTCTTTTGTTCTGCTGTGTATTGGTGACCAATACCTTATTTTTACAACCTCTCTGTCCATGAGCAGCAGCTGCTGTTCAGCAGCCATGGCCAGATAAGGTGAGGTAGCTCTGATCCATCTCCAGCAGCTCCCTCCTCATTGTGAACACTTTCTTTGCCCCAACATGCAAGCGTGCTCCAAGAACTGGGCAGCCTTTGATCTCAAATCTGCTGTCCTGCAGATGAAAGACAGATTCTTGCACAAGTAAGTCCATCGTTACAGTTTCCTCCATCAGCATCTTACCAATTAAAAAGCATTTAGCATATTTGAAAAGAAAATGAATAGTTAGCAGCATTACAGGGCAAGGAAGACACTTCATGTTGCCAGTTCTGGTGAGAGGGGGAAAAATGTCAGTTACATAAGAGGAAAGATTATAGAAATTAAGCATTTGTAGTTTGTATGAAAAAAGGAATTTGATAACCACCTGCAGTTGTATGAACTGCAGCGTGGTCATGAAGGAGAGGAAACGGGGTTAGCTAGGTCACTGCCATGGAGGAGAATGTGGCCAGGAGCAATGAGAGAGATTGGGGCGTTTAAACACAGTTTAGACTGCAAAGGTTTCCAGATGATTTTCCAAGGAAAAAGCAGGATTTTCTCCCTCTCACACATTACTTCCTTCTAAAACGTGACATGAAGAGTGCTGTGCTTTCGATGCTGTTAGGTGGTGGTGGTGTTTTACGTAGGCTTAAATTCAGTGAGTCACTGAATGCAAAGAGTGTTGTGTTCACTGCAAAGAGCTCTACTTGGTGGGTCAAACCTGAAGACCATGTCTTCTGGTGAGGGAGACAAGCAGTTTAGCAGCCACATACTCCTCAAAGACACTCAGTGCATTCTAGAAGGGTAATGTAGTAATGGGCTCTTAGCATTGCCTCTTCCTATTAAATTATACATACTAAGGTAAAATACACCAAAACTGCAGCTCAGAGGTGCAGAATCTCTAGTATTGATTAGTGATCATGATACACATGTTTTATAGGCTTCTGTTTTTCACATGACGCCTCCCAGGCCCAGCATACAGAGAGCACTTGTGAGTGAGAGAAACCAAAGTTACCTCGTTAATAAAAGTATTGACTGTGAAACCCCTGTCTTGTTCATTTTAGAAGCATGTAACAGAAGCAGCATGCCTTTTCCTGCCTGGGTGAGCAATAGGCAGCACTGGGGTCTCCCCAGAAGAGCTGAGGAAGAAAAATCCAAACAAAATGAGCTTATCAAAATACAGGGACATTTCCAGTACGAGAGAAGTGGAGTGTTGAGATGTCTTCGTCACAGAAGTTGGGGAGATCTTGAATCTGCTTTTAAACTGGAGGCTTGCTGAGTTTTTGAAAGGGTTTAAAGGCATAGCTGTCTTGAGATGAGACTCAGCAAGCACAGGGGATGTTTCAGGTCCGGCGGTGCCATAAGATGAACACCGAGCCCTGCACCCTTACTGTCTTTCCAGTTTGGTTCTGCGGGTCCTTTGCTTTGCTTGGTTGTCGCATGGGTGCTGGGGTGGTTTAGTTGCGCAGATGTCTGCATGGCTTTGTCACCAGGCTGGAGCCTGCAGTGCAGCTCCTCACCCTAATTGCCACCAGGGAACCCGTCCATTTTGCCCTCATCCTGTTATTAGCTTTGGTAACTTAGTCCGTCAGTCCATCCCACTTCCTTCCCCACCATGGCATTCTGGAGATGACTTTGAATGCTAGGATTATTTGCAACCCACTGAGCCCAAGAGGCCAGCTGAGCAGATGAGTTCAAACTGGCCACCAACTCTGCCCAGCAGAGGTTGACATACCAGGTGATACACTTGGGAGGGTAGCTGGTTTTCCCCACTTGCACGGCCTGTGGTGATGGGGAATAAATCTTATGATCTGAATATTTGGACGTTCCTCTTTATTAAATTTTAATTTTTGCATTCTCTTGCTCATAGTTCTCTGAAGCCTGTCAGAATAACCCCTCTTGTCCTGGGCTTTGTACAGTCACGGAGACATTTTTTCTCTGCACTTCAGCAGTACAAAACAACTGGTAATGTGGGGCTCCAAATTTACTATGACAGCACTGTCAGCTTCCCCTGTGTTTGTGTTGGGGGATAATGATTTCGCAATATTAAGCATTTGCTTTAAAAGAGAAGGGAAGTCCAAACCACAAAACATTTTTCAGATCCTTAAGACACCAAAGGTCGTTGTCCACAAAAAGCTTTCTGTTTGCCACAGGTAAATACATTTCTCAAGTACTTGTCTAAAACAAAAGGTGCACCCATGCACATGCACATGTATGTAGTGTGTCATGATCAGGAGACTGCCTTTATAGGAGAAATATACACTGAGTGGTGCTGAAGTACCACTGTCGTTATTTCTTCCTGACTTATACACGAGGCAAAATGATTAAGGAAATAAGGACAAGAGCTGTGCTTGGAGCTACTTAGGTAATTGCACATGCACCTGATGTGTCCCTTGTAGTTTGAGATGGCTCTGGTTACATCCCGTTGTGGTGGTCGCATGTGTCAATGGCGTTTTATTTTTGAATCAATGGTTTTGGACATGAATTTCATCTTTTCAAAATATGACCTTGAGAGTGCTCCTGATCACTGCACCACTGTTCTTTATATACTTGTGGGCAGTCATTTTGCTTCAGAGTGTTTTATTTCAAAGCATGAAAGCATGACGACCTTTCAGCATTCACCGTCTTGTTCTTATATGAGCTTTCTGAGATGCAGTCAACGGTCTACTGGTTAGGACATGCTCCAGCATTGTAATAGTCTTGGGAAGAGCTTTCGTCAGCAATGCCTTCTGGATCTAATATATAAGTAGTGTGCTTTTTTCTGCTAATACTGTGCAGAGGCCAACGTTTCTCTCTTTAATAAATTTATGAGAAATCACAGCAGGTAGTCTGCTTGACATTTTCTTATTGTAGGCTTGACCTGTTGGTGAGCTTTGAATCGCTGTCCGGAAAAGGCCAGTATAGTTGCGGGCTAGCTTTTCTAAATCACGGCACGCCTTTTTTGTCAGCTGCAAGTTCCTGCCGCATTGTGGGTGGTTGCATCACTAAGGAGAAAATAGCTAGCAAAGGCACAATCATTGCCTTGGGACTTCATCAAGGAAACCTCATGTTGCATATTTGTGACTTGAGCTCCAAGGGTTCAGTTGCGCTTGCAGTTATCCGTAGATGTGGAGCCTGCTGTATTGTGTGTGCATCCACTGATTTGAAAGGGGAAATTAATAGTAAGAGAGAGAGGTTCAGATCAAGGGAGAAGCTGCCTGCAAGGAAAAAGCCTGACAACTTTGGCTTCAGAAGTACCAGCACATCCCAGAAGTCCCAATGTCCAGCAAATGCCTGTCTCAGGTCATGGAAGCTTTACGCTGCATTAGAAAAGCTGAGATGCTTACAGATGAAGCGGCTGCAGGCCGTAATTTCATCACTGATATCTTGCTGAATAATGAACTAGATTTTTTTTCCTCCCTTATCCCTCTGGAAGTCTAAAGTAGACAAAGGAGGCATGCCAGTGTAAATTTAGCTTAACGAGAAGGCAATCAGGTTCTCTATGACCAGCACTGAGAAGAATGTTAAAGTAATACTCGTCCAGCTGGCGATAAAGAATAAGCTGCGCTGAACTGTAGAAATAAATGGAGGAAAAAACATGACTCACTAATACCCTTGACCTTTTTTCAAGAGCAGATAAGAATAGTAGTGGCACCTGAAACCATTAGATATGAATGCAGTGATTTCTAGATGAGTTTGCCTTATCTCTTGAGAACTCTGAGTGTGGAGTACTATGGCAAGAACTAAGCAAATTGGCTGGACAGGGAGGTGGTTATGTCTGCAGCCAGAAGAACAAAGGGTATTTGAATTATTATTTTTTAACTCTTAACACGCTTATAGCTTTAGGGATCCTAAGCACTGTTTCATTTTGCTGTTGACACAGCGGAGGGGTGAGGGATGCACAGACAGCTTGGAACGGTTACAAAAAAAGGATTAGTAGCTGTTTTGTAAGAGGTTATTATTGCAACTTCTGGGAGTTGGTTTCAAAAGCAACTACAAGCATGAGCATCTCTCATTTGCTCTCTGTAAAGAACAGTGCCTCTATAGTCTCATGACATTTAGCATCAAATACCTCTACACTTTTCTTCTTTCTGTTTTGGCCAGATAAGATTCTATAACCTCAAATCTTCTGTGTATATCCCTTTGTTTTGTGATTCCTTTGTGAAATAAAGAAAACATCCCATTGAGAAAGAGAGAAACAGGCTGTAAAAATAGGGATCCGTGCACAATTCAGTCCTTTTTCTCCCCTTCCGCTGAATCCCTGCGTGGCAGCGCACTGATGCAGCTCAACAGTCCGGTGCCTGCAGCCTGCCAAACTGAACCCAAAAGGGTTGAGCATCATCGATCTCATCTTTTATTGTCTTTTTTTGGCTCTTTGCTTGTGCGTATTTATTTAAAACCAGGGATTTTTTGGTTTCAGCCCTAGGTTGAGGCCTCCCGTGCGCTGCTGTGGTCTGTTGCCCTGGACAGCTCCTGACCCTCCGCCGCCTCATCACCCTGCAACCCCTTCGCTGCCATTTTTTACTCCAGAGTAGCCTGTAATCTTCAAATATCTGCTTCCCTTCTGTCCTCTCTACTTTTCCTCTTCTATGCCTGTCCAGGGGCTGCCTCCTGAGTACGTCCCATTGCTGTTTGCAGGCAAGCAGCCCACCGCCCGCCTCCGGCAGATTCCTTCCCTGTAAACGAGAGGCCCGGTTCAGCAAGAGAAATGCTTAACTTCAAATCTTTTTGATGTTTGTGGGCTTTAAATTTAGGCCTGACTGAAGCTCGTGCACAGGTATTTATCTCGTATGAGGCAGTCAGGCTTCAAGTGAAGAATGTGAGCTTTGAAAAGCTGCAAGACTTTATCTAGCAAAGGGTCCATGATCACTTCTTCTTCCAGACATGCAGTTGCGGCACCAGGGAATGTGCTGCCCAGCTATCTGTACTCCTCCTTCCACATCCCACCGTGTCAGGGCCAGCTCCGGGTCAGTCTGGTTCAGAGACTCTTTCTCTAGGAGCAGGCATGTCACAGTGCTGGCGAGACGTGGCTGTGGCTGCTCTGCCACTGCCGGTGACCTGCGGCTCCCTCTCTTCCTCACTCCAGTGGCTTGTTTTGAATTCCTGCTCAGCACAATGCTGTGTAGGAGAAGCAGTGAAATTTTTCTCCCTGTATGCAGGTGTCTGATGGCACATGGTACATGCCCGCTGTCCTCACTAGTGTGTTTTTTTTTAAAGATGTTGCAAATGAAGGTCAGGGTGATTATTCTCTCACTAAGTCTTAAAGCCAATTTCTGGATCACAGACGAGAATAACATTGCCGGCATTCCTCACATGCCTGTTCATCCTGCCTGCCATAGAGGTCTCATTGCTGTAGCTGACCAGTGATGTTTTCTTACCTGCAAGGTCAGAGATAAAGATGTTGGAGCACTGGGAAAATCTAATCTCAGCAAAGCCTCTTTTAGATCAGAGAATACTTCTGCTCTTTGGTGTTTTCCTTCAAAGGCAATCCTTTGAGGCAACCTGGGAGAAGCGTGTCAAGCTCAGTCATTTCACATGAGCATGACTACATTGTGCAGAGAGGTCCGGGTGTCGTGAAGTAAGTGTTCAGTGTAGGCTTCAGACAGGAATGTAGCCATTGTGAACCTGTGCATCACTTGAGGGACTCTGGAGGTGTTTATAACCATTCTTAACATTATAAATATTTTTAAAGTGCTATATTTAATTTGGCTTCAGACATTTTCAGGTCATAACTACACTACAAGGCTTGTTCCAAATCAGGGATGGATGGCATGAATAGCACTGTGTGAGTCAGCCCCATCACATGTTCTAAATTAAACTCGTGCTGAGCCAACATTGATCTTAAGGCTCTCTTTGAAAATCTCCCTACCTTACAGAAGTTGCTGATAGCATTTCTACAGAGGTTGATAATGAAAAGAAAATAAAGTGGGAGAGGAGAGTAAGGAAGCAACAAGCCAACTGGTGTAATAGAATCAAAACATGCAACTAGGAGAAAGTATTCTGAAGAAACAAGTGAGTGAAATAACTGCTTCAGTAGCAGATAGCTTTCGGCTTGCCTAGCGCTCTCAAGAGTCCAGATTGCAAATTCTGAGTTTACTGAAGCAGGATCATCTCCTAACAAATATGAATGGGTGTTTTCCTATCTAGGCACTGCAAGCAGCCTCAGGTATTACTGCAAAGAGCTCCCATTCTCTGGGGGAAAAAAGGACAATATGAAATCCTTGAGGATGACATAAAGATGAGAAGATTGGAGATCTTGAAGGATTTATCTGATGACCTGTCTCCCAGTGGAGATAACACATGCCTCAAGTGAGATTTTACCTGGGAGACTTTGCGCAGTTCTGGCTGCACATACTTAAGGCAGGTCAATTCAAGCTTGTTCAAAAGATTAGGCAGAAGAAATGGCAGCTATTAGTTTCTCCGTTTTTCATCCTATCTGAGAAGGAGAAACTGAAAGACCTTGACGTCTGTATGCCAGCAAAGACAGGTAGAGCATGAATAAATTTGCTGTCTGTACACAGATAAGGGAAGATGCAAACAAGAGCCAACTGGATAGCAACACTTGACTGTAAACAAACTGAGTACTTTTAACCTGGAAATGAAGAAGGCTCCAGGCTACCAGAAGAATGCGGCTCTTGAAAAAGCAGGGGCAGGAAAGCTGATTAATGAAAGTCATTCTATTGCATACGTGCCTGGAGGACAGCAAAGGACTGAAGCCTACACCCGTGGAAGTTGTTTCCATTCCCGGTGTGATGGGAAGAAGGAGAGAATGCAGAACTTGGTACAGACAATTATTATATACACTGTTATTTTGTGTATATATATGTATCCAATATATGATCCATGTATACACAGAAAGGAATGGGAGGCTCTGAGTGGAGCTGCAAGAAAGCAAGTGCTTACGCTTCAGCTTATTTTGTCCAGTGATTACTGAAGAGAACCTGCTATTGCTATTTAAGCCCTAATTTTGAATGCTTTTCTCTTCTCATAGCAAATTTTTTAATCTTTCTAAATACGACGTCATCCTAAAATACTCATTTTTGAATCTCTCTTTCCTTTTTTTTTTTTTTTAAATTATTGCTGAATTGAGACCTCCGCAAACCCTGTTCTCTCAGAGGAATGGCAGTTCATTGGGGTGCACGATTCCTAGAAACGCGAGGTGTCCCCTCGGCCGGGGACACAGAGGCAGGGTGGCTGCTGCTGCGGGGCTGACATTGCTGCTGCTGCTGCTGCTGGCACCAGCGAACAAACGAAGCTCTGTTCATTTTCTGCTCCAGCAGAATGGGCGGGGGGTGGGGGACGGGACAGAAGAAAGATGAGCTTGGGGATGGAGGTTGCTCAATCGAATGAGGGAAACTGTAATGAGAGAAGACAATGTATATTCAGGTTCATAAAGTAGTGCTTTCAATGGTAACACGTTAAACAAAATCTGGAAGGGTTTAGCAATGCCCTTTTGTCACTCTTCACAGGACAGCTTATCTATTCATTTTTTGTTTTACATGCTAATGTTAAATCAAAGCTGAGCGTCAGTGTTTGCTTTGTTGTTGCCATTGACCCTGATTTAGGACAATCTCAAAACATTACATATCTTCCCATTTCCTTATTGCTTATGTCTTCTCTGTCTTCTCCCAGTGTTCGAAGTAGCAGGTTGCTGTTGTGATTTGAAAATCCTTTTAAACATTGCTGCTGTAGCGTATTCTTAGTAAAAGACAAGAGTGCCAAAAGTATGCCAGAGAGGGAAGCATCCAGACTGCGCTTAGCGCACCGGGAGAGAAATGCTTAACTTCCTTCTGCAACTTTGAAAATCTCAGTCTGTGTGTTTCCATCCGTTTGAATTGGGCTGCTTTGGTCTCTCTGAAAACAAAGCAATCATTATTATTCCAGTAGTGATATATTAAAAGAAAAAAATCTATCGTAAGTTTTATAAGACACAGCACCTTCAGAAGTGTGTCGTTTTAGAAGTGCAGGAATTAAATTTGTTGGCCTCTTTATAGATGCTGCGACTAAGAAGCCATATTGATGTTGCTCTAGTTAATTAAAAACGTGATTTTAAAATGTTTTTGTCATGTGATTGGAACAATGCATCCTGTAAGGAGAGCAAATGCTGAAACATTTGCTGAAATGCTAAAACTTCTGCATCTCAGAGAATGAGCATTTTCATCTGACTGAGTTGAGGTTGAGGGAAAAGGGAGTTTTATTTGACTCGTGGGCTTCTGTATTCTCTTTAGTTACACCATGTACGTGCGAGTGTCTGAGCGCTGATTGAACACGGTCTAATTATTTTGCTGACAGCAGATGGAAGCAAACAGTCAGATCATCAGGTGTGTCATACCCACTTTGACCTGCAGCTGTCATCTGGCCATACTCCTTGTTCAATCATGCAGAGGCGGAAGGGCCGGCAAGAGGGGGAGGCAAAAGTTTTGTCTTGCTCTGCCCGCTGCCATATCTGCAGAGGGGTTAATTCCCCCCATCACCCTTCTTCTCAAGGACTTTTTTGCAATCCTGTGCTTTTATTGCTGTGAAGGGACATTTTTATGGTGGGATTGGCTGCAGACCCGGGCCCGGGTGCAGGGGGGCTGGGTGTGCCGAGCAAGGAGAGGATGCCTGTACCCTGAATGCGTTGGGTTTAATTACTGTTGGCACTTAAAAGATTTTTAAAAAGTAGCTGTTGTCATCGCCAGCCATACCTGTCCCTGAGTGCCTCAGGAGCAAACAGGATTTCCCGCAGGGCACTCATTGTGCGGACTCTCTCCCATGGGCAGAAGTACCTGCATCCAGCTGCATTCAATCAGGGCAGAGTTTATTCTTGCACAAATAAAGTGTCGGATCTGTTTACTTTTGTGCTTGCATCCTAGTCTCGGAAAGATTGAAAACTTTCTGCAGCGTAGCTATTTTCTCTTCACCTCTAATGATCGCTCTTCATTGCTAGACTAATGCATAGTGAAGTGGGTGCAGATTTGGCAGTTCCCTGAATATGTTCCCTCCTTGAAGAGTCATTATGCTCCCTGTAGCCATAGGTAGGTAGCAATGTCCTTAGAAAGTAGAAAACTGTTTTATTTTCTTCCCCAGTCTTTTTAAAAGACTGATCTTGTTCATTCACTGTTGGTAGTGAGAAATTTGCTGTATCATTGTTAACTAAGCAGAATAAAGACAGTCTGGAAATAGAAATTGCTGCAGCCTGTGCAGACAGATGTCAGCTGTTGCTCAATGTCATTATGAAACTGTGAAGTCATCAGAAACAATACTTACTGGGAACGTCAATATCGGGCACTACGGTGGGTTTCCAAACTGAAAATAGAGAGATGAAGTCTAGGAAAAACGAAAATGAGGAATATCACATGACATAAAAGCAACTCCAGTTCTTTTTAGCTCACTGGAAGTTTTTGGCTTTCTATAATATCTGATACCCACAGAAAAGACACCTGAAGATCTGTGACAAATAAGTGCACTCTTAATCTAAGACGGTCTGTAGAGTTTCCATACGCTGGGTGGGAACTTTTTGCACATTAATGCTGAAGCCATGCGAAAACATGACCCTTGAAAGTGAACAGGAGAAGGAGATTTAGAAAAGGATAACTTATCTTGTTAATGACACCAAAGAATAAGACACTTCGGAGAAACCCAATAGCATCAGTGGTAAAGGTCCCATTACCATTGTCAAGGATGAAAAGGAAAGCCTTTAAGAAAAAGAGGCAATAAATTTGCTTTCCAACTCCTTTATCACCCATTACATAAAAAGCCTGAGGGAACGAGATCTTACAATTGGAAAGAGTCTTAATGGCCCAAAACTCAGCCCAGACCTTGGAACAAAAGCAATAGTCATCACATTTCTTTGCTTTCTGGACAAAGAACTTATTATGTAAAAAGCAGAATAAAACTCAAGAGCTTGGGATATGCCAATGCTTGGGATATGCAAAACTCCCTTTACTTGGACAATAAAAGAAAAAGATCAGGAGAGAGGAACAAATGCAAGGCTTCAAACAGCAGTCTGTTAACCCGTCAGACCAATGTGGATTTGAGATGAAGGTCCATCAGTTTTTCACCTACAGGCAGTGACACCGCCTGTGCCCTTGCAGTTCGTGTTGTAACATCAAAGCTGGTGGCTCTAACAATTCCACAGCTTCTGTCAGAAGTTAGTGCCGATGTAAAAGTAGGGGGTATGTGCTTCTTCATATAGTATGATTCAGCTTCTTTTGCTTCCAATAACGTAGAGCTGAAATGACTGCTGAGTGCTTACTGCATATTAGTGGTGTTTCAAAAGAGAGGAAAGAATAGAGCAGCTAGTAGTTGAAACCCTTCTTATGGTATTGCTGCCTCAAAAACACCTTTGTTTTGCACTAACTGTATCACCAGGACTTGTTTGCCATAGACTGAGAAGTCAGCAATGAAGGAGAAGGTAGCTGGCACTCATCATTGACAGAAAAAGAGACAGCAGCAGCGTGTGAAAAGGCATCTTTACTTACACACTACTACCAGGCAATCCTAATGAGGCTGCAGGATGTCAACTGCAGAAAGCACTGGCTCAGATTTTGATCAAACTAACAAAATGAGGCAAAGGATGTTCTTTCTTTTTACTGCACCGATAGCCTGGTCTTTATTTGTAACTGAAGGGCACTTCTGCAAAGAAATCATTATTATCTTATAGTAAGATACAGAGCTCCCACAAGAGATGACGAAACCCCTGCATCTGCCTTCACTGGGTACCCAAGGAGTGTCGTCTGCGGTACCTCTCTCGGAACAGATCATTGTTGCCCACTGGCAGAGCTGTACGGTGGCTGCTAGGAAGAGCAAGTTCAGACCTGAACAAGCAAAAAGCTCATTCTCACTATACAGAAGTGTGAGATGTTTTCTGGAAATCAAGCTCGGATAAAGCTGATCCCTCATAACATTAATTCCATGAAAATGGAATTTAAGGCAATGATTCAGGCAAGTTTTCTGTTTGAAACTCTAAATTGAGAACTTCTCTATGTGAATAGTTCTGTTTTCCCCATTTTTCTATACAGATAAATGTTTATGTTACTCTCAGAAGAGCAACAAAACTTACAGCTGACTATACCCATTCTTAACACAGTTGAACAAAGGAAGAAGGCTAGTGAGGGCCATGAATCGGGCTGCTCTGAAGCTATAGCAAATACATTTCACTCTTCTTTTTTTGAAGATGGATAAAGAACCAATGTTTCAATATTGTATTGTCTCAATTTATTTATAAACCTCATAGCAGGAACAGAAAACAGCATTAGTCTAACCAAATTCACTAACAGGTAGTGAATTAACCTCAGAGAGCTCAAAATACAATAGCTGTGGAGAGCAAGCAGCATCATTTGCAGTATTATGTTTCAGAAAAAAAGATTAGAGAAAAAAGTTGCAGATGATAAGAATCCTGGACAAATGTACAGTCATACTCAAAAAAAGAAAATTCAAGTGTACAGTACAATTCAAGTGATTTACTTGATCCATCTACATTTAGGGAGTCTGTGTTTCAGCCTTTTACTATAGAATTTCAGTATCTCGAAAGTAGCGAACATGCAGACTTACAGATACTAGAGCAGAGCTTAACATAAATATTGAGTGCTTATGCACTCAATTTAGAATTTAGACTTTGAAGACAGGAGAAAATGAACATTGCTATAGTTCAGTTATAGTATTTTGTATTTTAACACCATGTTAAAATGATCTTTCTAGATCACCTTGACTGCAGTTTTTTATATCTGAACACCTGGCATCTCCTGTTTAAAATCAACCACAGAAAAAACTCATTGTTTTCTTCTAATGTTCTTTCTAGTTCATATGACACTGCAACTGTAATTCCTTATTTGCAATAGTTACAGCAGTAGTCAAAAAAGATCGTTTCTTCCAGAAACCTGAAGGCCTGCCTTTTCAATGGAGCTCGTTGCTTCTAAAGTTTGCACTTTGCCTGCTAGCAAACATCTGCCTCCAATTTCTATGCAGATGCTCTTGGTCACGTGTATCTGAGTCATGCTTCTTTTGGAAATGTAGGTAATGAATTCTGTACAGTATCAAGCTGACCTGGTATTCCACTGAACAGCCACCTATTCACTGCTTCCTTTACTCGAGTATCACTGATCTCAGCGATGCTGCTGTAGTCACCACTTCGATGTCAGCACGGGGGTAATTCATAGCCCCACGATCAGTATCCTTTAAGATGAAAAATAAATAAAATACATGCCTCAGAGAACTGCACAAACCTAAGGAAATTCCCTCTCTTCCACAAAAAACACCTCCCCTCCTTGCCAGATCTCAAGAAGATCTCACTTCTTACTCAAACGGCACCCAAGTTTCTTTCCTTCCCTTCCCCAGCCACCACCAGGAACCACTGCTGACACTCTTGCTCTCACCCACATCTCAATGCTGTCTCAGGCAACTTCAGCATAAGCCTGCAGCTAACCAAGAACTTGCATCACTTGTGAACTGGGGAGCAGTGACAAGCAAGAGGACTTGGTGACAGCTACTTCCTTGTAGAAAAAAGCTCATTAGTGTTAAAACTAATTTTTGCTTAAATAATTGGCTTACTTGTCAGGTCATCAGCTGAGGACGTAGAAGTTAGAGACAGGAGTGCTTTAGACAAATACAGTTATAATTCACTGCTGAACATTTGTCACAAGTAAGAACTCTGCTTTCAGATTTTTCTTTACTGCCAGTGACTGTCACCGTTTCACCCGTCCTGTCTAATGCGTGGAGCTGTGATGCAAGTCACTTGCTACTTTGCTCAATTTCTTCCTCCCTGTTCAATGAATGCTTACCAGATCTAAAAATAAATGCAAACTAGTTTGTAAGTACTATCCTTGAGCTGTAGGCTGTTAGGTAGAAACAAATTCAGGCAATCGTTATGTTCATGTGATAAGATGAAATCTGTGCATTGATTTTTTTCCTGCTTTGTAGGAAATTTTGAAATTAGGCCATTTTGTATTTCTGGCTGCTGCTAGCAGAATGAGGCTGGATCTGACAACAACAGAAGTGGACTTTAAAAGGCAGAATATCAATAAGATATTTGGAATGTGCCTTAGGAGACGAGTCTTGCTTCCTCCTTTTTCCCCTCAAGTTTCACTTTATGGTTTGTGACAGCCAGCCTCCTGCTCTTCACTGAAACAGTGAGAACTGCCCTTTTTGCCAAAATTCAGGTCGGTGTCTTTGAACTGAGGAAATAAAGCAAATTGAGAAAATGTGACACCTTGAAAGCAGATCTCCTTCTGTGGGTGTGACAATTCAGTAGCAGGCAGTTTGTCCTGGCCGTCCTGTGGTGGGCAGGGGTTGTGGAACCTGCCAGGGAGCCTGGGGGATGCACATCCAAAGCTGGGGAGATAGCTACACATCTGGCATGCCAGACCTGGTACAATGAGGTAGCTCTGAAGCCGTCATCCAGCGCCCGATGTTACTGTTGAGGGCCTCACTGAGACTAAAGAGAAAACTTGCAAAGTGACATGTGAGATTAAAATACCTCCCTTCCCCTTCTCCCCACCATGCCAAAAAAAAAGGTTTGGATTGCTGAGGCTGGCTGTGGCAGATGAACCTTGTTGTCCATTTGCACGATTGCTCTTTCTCTGCTTTCCTCATGAGGAACATGAGTGCTGGCTGCTGGGGAGTGGAGAAAGGATTTCTCACTTGTGGCTGTTTGGGAACGTTGCAACTTGTGAGCTGTGTTTCAGAGATTATGAACTCTGTGTAAGCACCTTTGTTGTACAGCAAGCTCTGTTTTCTTTGTAAGTCCCGTCTCTCCTTCTCCTATCTTAATTGCCTCCGCAGTCCACATTTGTGTGCAGTTGCAAGCAGTGATGTCGCAAGGGTGTCCATAGAAGGACGCTAAACCTCAGTGACCCTTGGTTATCAGGAAGGACTTATCTTGCCAGCCATTTTCAAGAGAAGAAGAGATGCAGAAAGCAAAGCTATGTCAGTGAAGGTCCCTGAATACTTTAAAGGCCCTCAAATTCCCTAGCAAACAATGATGAAAAGGAAAAATTTCCAAAGCTGGCAAACAGCAATTTTTGTTTTGTCTAATTCTGTTTATTTCTTGTGCAACTGTAACAGAATCTTTTGCAAAATCTCTATGCTCTATCCCAGCCATATCTATTCTTGCACTTAAAAATCACCAACCAGCAAATGCATAGAAAATGGAAAATCTAGTGCTTCAATAAATGAGTGCGTGTGTGTATGTAAAGGCAGGCATGTGGGGTTGGATGGGGATAGGAATTACTCTGACTGGACACTTGGACCTTGAAGTTCTTCTTTCTTCTATGTCAGTAGTCTGAATTTGTGTGAAAGAAATAAATCTCAGGGCTACTGGGGCAGAGGCCACTGGGGCTACTACCCCTAGAGCTACCACCCCATGCCAAGGGAAAAATAAAGATCTAGTCCACATCCAAATTCAGTTTTTTGGTGAGCATGAGACTCTGAAAGCATTTTATGTCTGTATTATCATCTAATAAAAAATGTTGATACACTAAAGTTGACTGGACACACAGGAGCTCTGAGGTAACAGCAAACATCTAAATTCAAAAGCCTGTTTGTTCATTTGTTCTCTCCTTCACATGCTGGTGTTATCAGTGATGGCTGATACTTCAGAGTCAGATTTTAGGCTAGTATTTGTTAATATGTAAACCTACATGTTCAAATAACAAGTCATTCTCAACAGTTAACAATCTAATTATTAGCATGGCATGACTTGTGCAGTGTTAACATCACTTAAGGATGATCTCTACTCCCTCTTGTGAAATTTTGTTTCAGGAGATAGAGGCGTTATCTACAGTATTTCTTCCATTTTACCTTAATTCCTATTCCATCTTGGCTTAAGATGATTCTCATAAGATCCCGTTTGTCTTTTTCTCTTTGGACAACCTACTGGACAACCAGTTGAATTACTGTCTGTCAGGCAAGGTTATGTGATTTTACAGATTGTCTTAGGGCTCTGAAAATTTGGTAAAGTAAACTTGAAAGTTTCGGCTCCAAGAATCTGGAAGCCGTCTCATTTGTGAAGTGTTTTGATTCCTGCCTGAAAGTCACCAGCAGATTTGATAGCATTGGGCATCTCCATTCAAGTGAGGAAAAACACTTGCAATCATAGGAATATAACAGTATTCAGGTAGAAACTCCTAATGTTGCCAAGAAAGTCTAATCCAATAAATTATGTGACATTTCTCCCTTTAACTCCCAAGTATCAGGTGTCCTTCTGGAGTGTTTTTTCCTGCCTTTCTTGTGGAGAGGTGCCTGTGGCCTCACCTATTTCTTTACAATTCAGTCTCTCACTTCAGAACTTGTGTATTTTCCATTTACAGGCAGGAGAAAGCTCTCTCTTCCATGCTCCCCCTTTACTTCCTACTTCATAGTAGCTAAATTTGTAGGCCTTGTTGTCATATGCCATGTCCCCATCTAAAGCTCTGAGGAAGACGGGAAAAGTAGTAAAAACAGAATATGGTCCTTGCCTTGCTTCAGTTCTGAGGTGAACCAGACATTATTATTCTTTTTAGAGGACACCAAGTTCTTCTTATTGATAGTTTAAGGGAAATGTGCGTAGAAAATGGTTATGTGACTAGCACACTTAGGAGTAGGCACTGGGATAAAAGTGGCTTCCTAGTCCTACTAAACATTTTGTACCTCTTCAGTGATTTCAATGAACAGTGGATTGGACAAATACATTGAGTTGCATAACAGAACAAGGGAAAGACAAAGATCTTTTACTTGTACGATTGCCAAACTGATTGTGAATGACAGCACAAGTTGAGTTAAACATACAGACTTTGTCAATTGTAAGCATGGATGTTTTACAGTTAACTTTTTCACTTCCATAGTAGCTTGGAAAGGTGTAACTCAGTGTTACTGCTTTTTGTATGGAGGAAAAGAGGAAAGCAAGGTTCATAGTTTCACAATGCAGAAATAAGCATTTTCTGCAGTCTTAATGTTTATGTTTTTTTGTAATTTAAAAAACAGCTATGGAGCCAATTTTCTGTCTTCTACCCCAGCTAATAACCAACCCACTGTTGATTTCAGCAGCAGCCATGGAGTGAAAATGATAACCATAAATGCTTCTAAAAGGAGAATCAAGTCCATCAAGTCCCCAACTTTCTCCACACAATGTAATAACCAAAAACTTCACAAATTATTTAGTTTTGCCATATATTCATTTAAAAATAGGCCAAAATGCACCACGTGCCTGAGCAGTGTCTTACAAGTAGTCTGCAAGTAATACCATCGTGGTCAGTGTCAACCCACCCCTGGCATATCGTGCGTCTGAGCAGACACTTGTAGTGCTCCACTGATTTCAAAGCATGACTGTGCATGGCTCAAGAGAATGTTTCATGGTCAGGCTTGAAGACACTCAGTACCAATCAAGTGTGGTTGAATATGGCTCAGAGGAAGAATAGCAAAAGGGTGGCTTAGGGCACTGAGGGTGACTTACAGTTCCAGTCTCAGGTGAGCACATTCCTGTGTCACAGCCCAGGATGCCAAAATGCATATTTTGTCCAACATGGTCTGTCCAACACTCATCTTTCCTTCTCCCACGCAGCCTTTCCCGTGGTACTCCTACTCATCTGTGCTTCTGTTCACTTTCCTTCAGCACCACCTTCTACCTCTCTGCCACTTTCCTGATGTCCCTTGGATATCAACTGTTTGACAAGCTGCTGGCCTGCCAATGCTCTGAACTGCTCATTTGCAAGAGCTGACTTGTCTAATGTCTTCAGTTCATGAATAATGTCTTGAATTCACTACGGACATCCAGTTCATTTCAGTGAAATTAATTTCATCATCTACAGTGACTACTCCCTGGCAAAGTCTTAAGGCTTTTTCTTTCCTCTTACCTTTTTCTTTCCCTTAGTCTGTATCGCAGTTCACCACTCTTTAGTGCATACCCTGTCCCTTGTTAGTCTGTATTTTCCCTTGTAATCGTACAAAAGCCTGTTACAGGCTTTCTTATTGGTACTGTGCATCTGACCTTCCAGCCTGCTACGCAAGAAACTCGGCATCACCCAGCATCTGTTCATTCAGATCTATGGCAATGCTGTATTTATTACCCCTTCCAAACCAGAGATTCTTTCCTCGAAAGAAATATCGTCAAAGGAGAAACGAGACTGGGTGGGATAGTCAGTAGGAAAAAGCACATCCAAATGAACATATGTTATTTTGCAGCATGTACTGTATACCATTCAAATACCTTTTGGCATGTGCAAAAACTGCCCAGGACACATGGCTCTGTTACCTTGCCTTCTGTCCAGCTGACTGCCTCCCTAGCCCTGCTGGCTGTTCTCCTTCCCCTAGCGACAGTATTTGTGTTGACATCGCAATGGCAGTGCCTGGTAACGGGATCCCATATTTCCATGTACAGCAGTACATGTAACAGTGCTTGCCCTGGCCCTGCTCTAGGACTAGGCTCTCATGATCCATACCCTGAACCTCTGCAATTATTTATATGATTGATAAGGAGAGTCAAAACCTTGTTGGAAACAGAGTAAGCCACTGTTAATTTGAATTTTTATTAAGTTAATACTATTCCCAAGTTTCTTTTTGTTGGCAAAAGAACATTCACTCTACTAGTCTGGGTAAAATTCATGGGCATAATCAGCAATTACAAGCAGATCACTATTACTAATTCACGGCAGCATTCCTGGAACATATTGTTTCCATTCCTGGATCATTACATTGGCATTTAAATTATTAAAGCTGCATAATAACAAGTCATAAATTCTCTTTGGAGGACCTGAGACATTCTGACATTTCTATTAATGAAAATACTTCAAAAAGATTTTTAAAAAAAAAAGTTTTAATGAAGTACCATAGGAGCGTGCAACCATGCTAATAGGTTAACTACATGTCCACTTAATTTAGGAAAAAATTAGTACATTTGAAGAAAGGAGAACTTGTTGCAATGGCTTTGACTACATTTTTCATTTCTTCATTCAGATATTTATATATTTATGTAGGCTTCTTAAGCCAAATTCAGTCCTCCTGAGTCACTATTTTTAAGGAGTGTGTTAGGATTGATTTAGTACAAATTCTTTACAGCAGAGCTCTGCGATGTGTTTTTCCGGTCTTGCTTTTTTACCCCCGTACACGTGACTCGGTTTGGACCAAAATCGATTGCAGCATCCACGTTTCGGTGCTTTATCTCCGACCGCTTCCTTTCCCCCTCCACCTGCGCGGGGTTGTTGTGCTTGGCCGCCGCTGGCGCAGGCCAAGCAGCGTGGAGGGCCACCATCTCCCCCCAGTTCCATGCCGTGGGAGGCAGCTCCCTGTAGCCCACAGCCTGATGGGACATGAGCGCTGTGCATGCTGCTTATGATTTTTTTCTGCCTGAATTCAGGTTTATTGCGATCGCTTTTTCTGCAAATAAGGGAGCCGCTCCAGAAGAGAGCAAACAAGTTCACTCAGTGATAGAGGACATGGTCCAGTAGCGATGGAAGCCAAAGAAATGTTTCCGTTGACTTAGGTGGAGGCTGGGCGGTGGGAGGAGGAGGCTGGCACGGCGGAGGCTGTGTCAGGCAGCTGCCTTGCATTCGGCCGTGCGGCCGGCGAGACCAGCCTGCTGATCGGCAGCTTCCAGCATCTCCACAACCGACACTGGGGTTTTAAATCTGCATTTTAAAGAAAAGAGCAACGGTTGTTCATATACGATATTGCAGTTTGCCAGAAAAGCTATGGAGACATTTATTTCGCTGTGAGATTTCTCACCATGCGGTGTCCTGATAGGGTACGCAGCAACATAATCCACCAGTAAAGGTCTCGCTCTTGGGACACAGAGAGTGTGAGATGTCTCTTCTTCCCTTGGGACCTGGGTTATTTTTAAACTTATTCCTATCAGATAGTTCCTTGTCCTGAACTTTCTGGACTACTTATCCATGCAGTATTTTTAGCTTGTGTGCCTTCTGCTCTTCCCATGGGAAATCACTTAAGATTTACGCTGGGAGCTGAGGGGGGAGATGAGTAAAACCAATGGTAGACAGCTCTGCTCTTGAATGACAAAACACTCCTGAGGTGAGAAGCCAGCTTTTTAGGAGAAACCAAAAGATGCTGGTACTCCTGCCTGCCAAAGGAGAACAACCCACCACGCCTGGGTTCAACAGAGCAGCAATAAGGAGAAGGCTGGGAAGGTAATAAATATCCTGACCCTGCATCAGCTGAGGGATTTAGGCTGCCTGCTGCTGAGAGCCCATAGCAGCGGGTGCCTTATTCTCTGAAGGGTTTTTGGAAAAATACCCTCTCTCCTAATTGCACTGAGGAAAAAAACAAACTGGAGTGTCAGCTCGAGTATACATTAAAAAAACAGATCAATTAGTACAATTTGTTTGATGTCAATTTATTAATTTCCATATGCATATCATAGATACTATTTGGTTGGACACCTCAGAAAGTATGTGAAGCCTTACAGATGTAAGACTGTGAGTTGATGTCATTTTTTCAAAAAAAATTAACCCTGCAAATGCTGAATGATCTGGGCTTGTCGTTTTTCTTGTCACCATTGTTTTTAAGCAGTTTTGTTTTGCATTGTTTTTTGTGTAAAAGCTCTCATACTGCTCGGCATCATTTTTCTTTACTCTGTAAAACAAAATAAATAAATAATTTTTAGGGTTCAGATCTGAATTCTATGAACCCCAGTTTTGTTTAACTTGTATTATGCAGAGAATTGCACAGATTTTTGTTTTTTATAGTCTTATTCTTCCTGCCAGGGTGCAAAGCCTCCTATCATTCTCTTAAAATCACAGCTTTTGCATGTAGAAATCAGATATCCAAATCCACACAGTGAAGGTCAGTATGGGGTGTTCTTTATTTCTGTATTACTATTGCATTTTCCACTCTGTGGTTTCTACATACTTAAATTCTCAACACTCATTGCAAAGACACTATTATAATGAAGGTCATAAGTCCATGGCTGGACACAAAACAGGACCCACTTTCTTCACTCAGACCATATCCCTGAAAACTCTGGGCCATGTTTTTTCTCCATTAAATAGCTCATCCTTCAGCAAGATATTGTCACTTGCTGATCTTCTACAGTCTCTGCTTCTTCCTGCTGCTGACTGAATACGTGCATCCCTACAAATAGGCATGTCTCTATTTCAGTTGTGTTATCTCTGGGCCCCTATTTGAATCTTGTCTTTTTCTCAGAGTGAAAGAGCTACTAAGTCCTTTACCTATTAAAATAGTATTTAAATTAAGGAGAAGCAGGTGTCACTTTCTAGTAGAGAACAGTCCTTACATACAGAGATTTGCAGAGCTCTTCTTTTGCACATGGGACCAACTTTGGTTTGTATGATGGTTCCCTGTGTGATACTCAGGATTCGGATCAGTAGCCTGGGGACACATCATGCTAAAGCTTTTGGCTGTGACAACCATCACTAGCATCTTACTCTGTGCCTTTCATATAATGTTATGTTTCTAAACTGTTGCAGTGTATGTGGAAGTGATTTAAGATGCTTGATTGAAAGGTGCAGCTCCCTCCTCCAGGCCAGCTGTGTCACGGTTGTTGTAATTTATTTTCTCTCCTCCTTTGTCATGTCCCCAGTAACGAGGCTTAGTTAGCTGGCAGCCGCAATCTGACTGCACAGAAACGCCAGACAGAGGAGTATTGATTCTTACCTCCACTGTTGTCAAAGGATGTTCCTGTTAAGCTAGGTATAACGTTATAAATTACAGAAGTAGCTGTTTCTAGATGGAGCTGCCTTGATGTATAAACTCCACACTCTGAGCAGCTCACATGGAAGGTGCTGTTGTTTTTTTCCATTATAAATTACACTTCAGCTGCTGGTGCAGGCAGATCAATTTTGGTTCCCGATTTTCTTTTTTTTGTTTTGTTGTGCCACTGCACTGCTCTCTGTTTTTCAGACATTGTGCCAAACTCATAATTAATCCAGTGTCAGAGGAGAGCAGTAAGAATTACCAACAAGGGAGACTAAAGGAAGGTAGAGTTTGCGAATACTGGCAGGAGAGGAAGGAAATTCACTTCTTCCGCTTCAATCTAGCAAGTCTCCTAGGTGAATTGTTCACGCTGTTTCACGCTGTATTAGAAAAGGTGTAGTAACAGCACAGCTTTGCCCGAGAGTTGCTTTCTTCCCATAGCCTTTCACACACACTCCAAGGGATGGCTTCTTAGGAATGACCCTTTTCTAATACTGTGGCCTCTTTTCAGGCAGCTCAGTCCCTGCAGATGTAACACACAGCTGACAGAATAACTACTGTAGTAAGTGTAACTCCATTTCTCTTGTTACTGCTATGTACAGTATTCCCTCCTTTTGCTTTTTTTTTTTTTTTCCCCTCAGAAGGAAAGCAAGGGATAAAGATCAGCTGGGAAGATTCTCATCATTTCTTCTCATTTTTCTAATTAGCCCTTAGGATCCTTCCCGGAGTCTCTATGGGGCTGAGCCTAATCAAAGGCTGGAGATGCTGTGGGGAAGCAGTGCATTCATTCAGAGAGTGTGCTTTCCTTCTGACACTGCTGGCACTTCCTTTCAAGTCCTTTTAAGTATCATTTTAAGTCCCTTTCACATATCGCTGCTCTTTTAACCTCCCTGTTTTCCTGCTACTATCAAGCAGTGAAGGAATAGGAAGTCTCAGCAGTTTCTTCAGAAATTGCAATACCAAGGGGGGAAAGACTGAGAAGTAACAGGACTTACAAAGAATATCCTTCTGCAGCCCAAGGATTAAACATCTGCCTGTTCAGCTTTAGAAGCAAGCTCCAAAATAATGACAAGCCAAGTCACCAGCAGATTCCATATATTTAGATTTAAGCTGTATCTTGTGAAGTATATGTGTTCAGTGTAATGCCAGTGGTACATTTTAGCTGGGTCATTTTGTATCACTTTAATTAGATATTTTTGAACAATCTCTGGTAGGAAACAGCAATGAAGGGAGAAAAGTCTCTTCTTTTGAACAAAATATGGTAAGATTAAGATTTAGGAATGGCCCATAGAATTAAATACAAGAATCCTATGTGGACATTAATAGTAATAGTATTAACTTCATAGATATTTGTATGTAATAAGCCAGTATTGGTCAGCATAGTGAACATCTCTTAATGGAAATCAGTGCAGATGGTCCTACAGAACAACACAGAAGGGAGCAGGCACCGTGAATTACTTTTGAGAAGTCATTTATATGAATAAGCTCATTTATGTTCTTCTGGGCCCACTACTGTAACTTAGTGAGACTTTTTAATTGTGATATGAAGAAGAGAGATTTAATGGCAATATTTTATTTAAGAAAGAAATTACTAAAATGGAGTTTTATCCTCCTGCAAAGCCAATCTGGGTAATTTCTCAGCATGCATTGGAAGTGAAATATGACAGAGCTGTCAGTCAAGGAGCACAACCTCTTTAAAAGCAGACACCACTTACCAAACTTCAGAGTGTTGCTTCTGTGTCTAAGCAAGAACTACTCAGTTTTTGGTGAAGAACCACCCAGAGATGGTTCTCATGCCAGTTCAGTCATGAATTCAGAAAGAAATCAGTCCTTTCTTTAAAAAAAAAAAGTAAAAAATTTAGTTTTTCTAACTAAAAAACAGCTAAGCTAAAAATCACTTCAGTTCCTTTCAGTAGTAGAGGCTGGGTGTCCATTCCCTGATCTAGTCTTTTCTCTACAAGCAATTTTTCTACTTTGGTTTCCATCCCTCTTGCTTTATTTGTACTTTGTGACTTGGCAAGGGCAAGGTATAGGAGCAGAAGACTGTTTAATAGCAGCCCTATCTGACTTCCCACTGTTGTATTATTCTCTGTTTTCTGAATGTAAGAGGACTAATGAGAACTTCGAAAGAAAGGAGGCGATAGCGTGCGCTGCAGCTCTTTGCAGAAAGTCAAGTCTGGCAACAGTAGAGAGGTGTGTGCTTAGGTAATCTTTACCTAGAGGCTGTCATCTTTTTGTCATTGTGATCCTTATGAGATGACTCGCTGGCATTATTTATTTATTACATTAGTTGTGTTGTTTCACTTTCTCTGAAAGTCTACAGCCCGTGGGACGGATGGACATAAGTCTTTCCTCTTTCAGAGCTCTCATCTTCCCAGGACAGTCGCAGCCTCTTCTGCATTAGGAGCCAAGTTTCCTGCAGCAACAGCAGCAATTCGGTTCCATATTTTCCCTGCAGTTCGCTGCATCACAAATTTGCACGCTGGTACTTAATTTCTTTCTCCCTGCCTATAACCTCACTCCTATCCCTGCTAGCCATTTTTGTTAGTTAGTAAGATGCTGTAGTGTTTATTCTGTTTTAGTTCTCTGTTTTGTACTGTTAGGTAGCTGCAGGAGCCCTGTTTAAGGTGTCAGCTTGCATAAGATGCTGTTTTTATGCTGCTGAAAGACAGATTTGCTGTTACTAAAGTTACAGTTTTAAACTCAAGAATTCCCAAAGGAAATTTTGATTTTATTCGTGTATAGTCCTGCTGTGCTTCTTCACTAAGAATATATGCTGTATGCTTCTGTACTTTTTCTAGATAAATATCAATCAGCAAAGCCACATATGCTTTCAATGTGACAGAAAGTTGTTGACAATATTCTTTTTTTTTAATCAAAAAAAGGCCCAAGCCCAAGTTTTGGCAGGCACAGCAGGAGAGTTTTTTAAATTACCATTTTGGGGCATCCTGCCATCTTTCTCAGTGTACTCTGCCTTCCTGTTTATGCCCTTCACTCCCCCAGAACCCACAGAGGGGAAAAAAAGGATACAGCTAATTTCAAGCCAGCCTATGGAGAAAGGTGGGAGATCGAGAGTAGTTTTGTGGTAAATACACACGTCCTGTTAAAAATAAATAATTTCTCCCAGCAATGCCTTTTCAGCTTGCTGAACTTCCAGAGAGCACTAAAGGCTATGACAGGTTGGCATTGCTGCTGTGGTATCATAGCAACTCCAGCAAATCAAGACGGCACCCTCCAACAATGAATCATTCATTTAGAAACCATATCTCCTCTTTCTCTTACTTGTGAAAGATTTATTCCTTTCAGAAGGAAAATTTATATCCACCATACTGACGTGGGCTGCACAATACCTTGTGGAGCGTGTACAATAGCTTTGGAGGGATTGCTCAGGGCATTGCCTTCTGCCAAGGCAGTAGTTTTAAAGAAGTCTGAAAAAGGCAGCAGTTTGGATAACTGCCACTTCCCAAAGCTGCTCCCCTTCAACCTCTGCATTTTACCTAACTGAAGGGAATTAACATCACATCATTATAACCTTTAGTTTGTCTTCTTCTGGTAAGGTAGGTGAATCACCTAGTGAGCCAGCAGCAGAAAGTAATGATGCTGACAAGTTAGTTATTAATGATCTGCATCTAAAAAGCATCTAAGCTATAAGCAGGAAAAAGAAAAAAAAAAGTAGTAATTATTTTCTTACTAGGAAATCCCAGCTGAGCACATTGCTAAGAAACACGTCAAAAGAGTCAGCTTAAAACACACTCAGATTTTCTAAACACTGTTAGACACCTTTGAAATCAATTAGACCGCTGAGAACTTCTGTAAGAAGCCATCCGAAACAAGAAGCCTGTGAAGAGGAAAAGTGCCTTTCCAAACCTATGTCCAATTGATGGAGTTAATAACAGCATCGGAGCACATGCTTTCTTTTTCATTTAATGTGCAGATTGTTAGTGAGGACTTGGCTTAAGACAAGTAAGCCAATTCAGTTAAATGCAAATACAGAGTGAAATGTCTTCGCACAGTAAGAAGGTATAAAGTTATTCTAGTACTGGAGCTCAGTCCTTCAGGGAAGTAATACAGTGAAGTAATTTGATTAAATTAATAAATACACGGATATGTTGTAATAAGGCTTGTTTGCAACAAAGTAAACAATAAAGAAATTGCTTGGGCATTCACTGTAATCAAATGTTATTACATTTGGCATTTCCTAAAATGGAAATTCTTGAATTTTATGATTTTACCAACAGTTCAGCTTTTCAAAGTTGACAGCACTCCAGATTCAAGACTTAAAATCATGCACTTCAAAGGATTAAAAAATACAAACTTTTTTTTTTGAGCTAATCAACAGATATTTTTATATCAGATGTAGATTTTATTCTTATTGCTTCAATGGTTCTAAAGCACTAGGGCTGGTATGTTTTGGTTTTTTAATTTTAATTCAGGTATGGAAAGTTTTTAGGTAATCCTGGTTGAAAGAATTTACTGGATTTGAAAGAGAAGGTGAAAGAAAATTTGGCAAACTAAAACTACTTCTCCCATGCATGGCCGAGCTTGTCAATTAAAAAGCCCCTCATGATGTCCCCTTTCTCTGCCTCCTGCTTTCTTACCAGAGCTGGAGAACAACGAGTGAATAAAAGGATAGTTTTATTGGCAAGTACCCTCTCTTTTTCATTGGGCACAGAATGCCTGATAATTCAGTTAAGGTACTTTACATGGAAGGGCTCGATATCTGCTTCTTCATAGTGTGCTAAACTTTAAACATAGCAACTCTTTGTGCTTTGTTTTAACCATGCGGTAGTGGAGAAATAAAATTGGTTCAATCATTCATTGCTGCCTTAAGGAAGCATCAGGTTATCTGTTACACTTCACCGTAGCATAGGATAGTAGACAAGAGACAGATAAGATTTTTTGAAAAAGCACATGGAGATACCTTTCAAAGCTATAGTGTCCCAGTTTCTTTTTAATCTGGGGGCTTTTTCTTCCTATTTCAAGGTGAGGGGAATAATAAATGCTGAAAAAGTCATGATCAGTGTTGAACCTACAAATACTTTAAATATAGCAGTTGAAAATGACTTCTGCTGCACATGAAACTATTCCAATACATTTCTGCTTATAGGATCATCACTGTCACAAATCCAAGTTTCAGTCAGTGCATTTCAGCCCTTAGTTTATTTTCTCTCCTTTCCATCATCAGAAAAGACTGGGAACAATATTTTCAGTTAGCCTGTTATCTTCATTAAAAATAAATACATGCAGTGGTGCTAAGCAGTGTTCAGATATAGAGGAGGCGCTCCCTATCCTAACAGGTCTGGTCCTTGATGAGCAAGGACATTAGAAGAAAACATTGCAGTATTTATAAATAAGGCTGTGGTATGGCCTCCAGTTCCTTAGAGCTCCATGGTGTATGTGCATTATTTTCTGTTCACCATCCTGAAAAAAGTTACTAGCTTTCTAGGGAATTGCTTGTATCCTCACTCTTCTTTGGCAAATAAGGGAGAGAGGTTTGAGAGGTTAACCTCTAACAGAAAGGTCTGTAAAGGTATGTCTGTTCGCTAGGGAAGGAGGCAAACCACCTCATTTTCCATTTCAGATCTTCTCAAATTGTTGAGTTTCAGCCTTAGTTAAACAAAACTTCAGAGCAGTGGTTTAAGTCCTACTATTTGGTTTGGCTCCCAGATCAGGACTTTGAAAGTGTTGTTAAAATTCATAATATAATTCTGTTTGGGAGTTTTTACCTAAAGATGGATGGATATTTATTTATTTATTTATTTTTATTAATGTCATCTTTTGTCTCTTGGCTCTTAGTACCTTACAGTGCCACCTCTGAACAGAAGACAAGCAACGCTGAACTTCTCTAGCAAAAGGGGGAAGCGATTTCTTTCTGTAGAACCTGTGTGACTGCTTAGATCATTATATTATCTTCACTTAGAAGAAGTGAATACTCTCTTCTCTCTATCAGATCTCTTTTAAAGCTATTTAGGCTTTACATCTCTGTGGAGTAGAATGGTAGGTTTTGATTCATCCTCTGCCAGATAGGCTGTATCAAAATTTCAGGTCTGGCATTTGAAGTCACATCTGCCCTTGTGCCCATGAAAAACTGAAGACACTTTCATAGGCTGAATGAAATCTTAGTCTTGATGACCTTTTCCTTGTTATAGGAGATTGTTTTTTGGATTATGGCCTCTGGCCTTCAAATGTAGTATCAGATTTTTCCACTAGTGTGCTGTGAGTACTTAGTCATCAGGAAGTACTCTGCCAGACAAATCGGAGCTCTGCCTTTCCTGTTGTCACTTTTTAGTACCATTCTTTGAACTATTAATGTGCTGATGAGTTTTGCAGCAATGAATGCAGGGGAATAAAGTTCATGATTCCCCAGTGAACTGCTCACCAATCATCATACTCTTCAAAGGATTGAAAAAATGGAGGAGATACATTCAGTTTTTAATTACTGAAAAGATGTCCAAGTTTGGTCCCCTCCTTCCTCCAGACATTTACAGGATGTTTATTCTCACTTTAGCAGTCATTCGCTCTCTTAGACATACAGATGAACACCACTCCCAAAGGGGCAAAGTGAATAAACTTTGGTTCGTTGACTGGCCTGTGGTGGGAAGAAGAGAAAACTGTAAGAAACCTTTGCATCTAGGTCTATTTGGCAAGAAAGAAAAAGGAAAAAAAGGATAGCAACAGGAGTTGCTATCTTCAGGAATTCAAGCCTTCTGCCCTGGAGTATATTAAATTTAGAAAACATATTAACGTACCGCAAAACCCACAGGACAGATTTCAATTGACTCCACCTAGATTTTGGTGGCAAAACATCCTGGCCACATAAACCAATGGAGCATTTTGTGTGGAAAGGTTGGCTTCAGCAGTTATTACTCACAAGTCAAAACAGAAAGATTTATTTCATTTTCCATTTCAGTTCTCCTCCATCTTCTAACCTCAGGAGGAGAGCTTCCTTCTTTTCAGTTTATCCAGATGCAAATACCTATAGAAAGTAGAAGGCAGTGCAGAATCTTCCCTGAAGCTTCCTCCTGCTGCGTTCTTTACCCAGAAGCTTGTTGGAAGAGATTTCTGAAGTTAGAGAGAATGCCTGAAGATTCTACAGTTGCTGAAGAAAACAAATGCAGTCACTTTTATGATCAGGCATTTTGGTTAAGTCTGTCCCAGTCTATATGTTTTCTAAAAGTAATGCTTTCAAACAGGTAAATGTATTGGAAGGGACTGTGTTTTAAGATGGGCAGTCTACAGAGCCCTTTAAGATCAAAAAGTGACATGCAAACAAAAGAAAGTCAAGCAAAACTGAATTGGGGGGGAAAGGGGGAGGAAGGTGGTGGTGATGGTGTATTTCTTTCCAGTGGACTGAAGTACCAAACCAGGGTCTTTTTAGTTCCTAGCCTAGAGTGATTTTGAGCAAGCCTCAAAGCATGCTGAGGTGCAGCAGCTGACTCCAATACCTAGCTGGTATAGGAGGTTTTGTGCCTTTCCTTATCTTGTACCCGCTTAATGTCTTTCTGAGATTTAAGCAGAGGAAGAAGGACACAGATCCTGTCACACTCTTACTGAAATAAAATTCAGAGCCTGCAGCCTTCCAAGGCAGAGCACCTTATTAAATGCAGAGTCTTCATAGTATTTCACTTCTAAAAAATGCAACAAAAAGTCCTTAATCAAATGTCTCATTATCTTGGTTTGCAGTGCACATACACTTATCTCCATTATATCTTTTAATATGTATTCATCTGTTCTGTTTGCACATGTAGTCTAGTAAAAACAGTGATGCTGATAAAATATTGGTTTAACTGATGCTCAAGGAGATAACTTGGGGAAAGGTTAATAAAAGCTGAAGCCAGCATGATTAAAGAAAAAAGGAGGTGATACCTGTAAGTATAACAGTATTGAACTGTGCTGGCAGGCTGGTGTGACGTGAGCGCAGTGTACAGAGAAAGAGGAGCCAGCTGCTGTGGTGGCTCAGAGCACAGTAAAGTAGGGACGATGTGATTTTTCCCTGTTACTTGTTGAAGAGAAAGAGGAAAGGGAAAGGTAAAGAAAGAGGAAGCTGTAGCCATAGTGTGGGGTGACAGGCAAAAAAAAAAAGACTGTCAAGAAAAGCCAACAACCCAACAACCTTCCACTGTGTAGCAGAGCTGTTGCACGCATACACCAGACTCAAGAGTCCAGGCCAGCTGTTTTGTATAGAAAACAGCTGGAGAAGGAGGAAAAAACACCTCTGGGATGGGACCTGGGGCACCTAAGCCGAGCCCTTTGCTGAAGTTGTCTTTGGGAGCATCCTCCACAGGAGGCGGCGAGGGCCCTTCAGTTGAAAGCTGGCTTCTGGGGGTGTTTTCTCATCCTTATCTCTGTGTTGTACTGAAAGAAGGGGTGAAATGGGACAAGAGATCCAAGCGAAATCAGTGCCCATGGAAATAGTTAAAAAATAAGATGCAAGCACCCCTTTGGTTTTCCAGGTCCCGTTTCCCTACCTTCAAATGCACAAGTTATATATTGCTGAGAGGGATTATGCCCTGTATCTTTTTGTCCTTGTTACCTCTGGAGGAAAAACAGTTTTCTGTTTCAGTAGTTACAGCCAAAATGTATCCAAGTCTTGTTTATACCCAGTTTTTCTAATGCCAGCACTTTCTTCTGAATTAAATGGCTCTTCTTCCCTGCTTTTTCCATCATGGCTATGTTGAA
Organism: Limnodromus scolopaceus; assembly: GCA_028565335.1. NCBI lineage: Eukaryota > Metazoa > Chordata > Aves > Charadriiformes > Scolopacidae > Limnodromus > Limnodromus scolopaceus. The sequence goes on from JAOXNO010000013.1 coordinate 81,814,296, forward strand.
ACAGAGCAGCCTCTCAGCCTTCTCTTTGCTATGGAAAACAAGCTCTTCTGGTTTCCTCTCACTTGATCAGGTTTCTCTGCACCCCTGGGTCAGTTAGTAACCTTCCACTGAACTGGGGATGCTCTGAAAGCCTCCTTGATCCAGTGCAAAGTGTCATCTTAACAAAGCCTTAAAACTGCAAAAATATTTCTCATTTTCTACCAGAAATGCCTCACCAGACCCATTCTCCAATTGCATTTGCCTTTTTCCATGGCTGCATCGCACTGCCGGTCAGTCATTTGGCAATGTATTAGTACACCCAGTCTAACTGACGAGTTCCTGGCTCATGGCAGAAATTCTTGTTATTAGTCCCCAGTGTTTGGCTTGGCAATTTCTACTTTGTTTCATCCCATTTTTATTACACAAGTCTCAAAGTCGTCTGTGCCAGTGGTGCTTACTAGATTTGCATCCGTAGCATATGTAATCTGCATATTCACACTTCTTTGTGATGTGGTGAATAAAGATTAATGAAAATGCTAAAGAATATCAGCTTGATCTTCAGGAGCCCCACCAGTAAATTCCTACGAGGCCGGTGGATCTCCTTTCAGCATTGCTGATTGCATTTCTCTTTGAGCCAGCCCCATAAGCATTTCAGAGGTCCTCTTCTAATCCATGTAATTATTCAGTCTGATGAATCCGCTCCTATGTGATACCATATCAGATGCTGTTACCTAATCAGATTGTACAAACACCAGCATGACAAATTAATTAAACCCCCTGCAATTTCATGCACTGGCTCTTTCAAAGGTTTGCAGCATAGACTGTCTGGCTGTTGTTGTCTGGACCCTGCGTTAAGCTTACTGAGTATAGCCTCAGTCCTCAGCTTTGCCTGTGTTTGACATTGCTGTATTTACTGAAAATACAGTGATGAGATAATATTTTGATTTCGGAATGATGTTTATTAATAGCTTGAACCATTTCAAGTAATAATAAGAGGAGGGGAGTGTTGTACTTCATTGGCCATTTTCTGCAGCGTTCGTCATTACTTTTTCTCCCATGTAAGAACAGCTTGAAGATTTCCTCCCATTTTTTTGTTTTCACTGCTGCAATGTGCAAGCTTACTTGTTTACTTGATGTGGGCAAAGTATGCGACGTGGTCAGAACGCACTGGAGTCCCAGCGCCAGCAGCACTCCCACAGACCTGTGCAAAGGCGTCTGCAGCAAACTGGGATTTTTTGCGAGCTGAAACCAGCAGTCCTGCTTCCCACTGACTTGGTAGCGTTCCACTGTGAGATCCACCATCGCCTTGAAAATAAAATGTGCGTGTATAGCCAAATAAGCTTGTCAAAAGAGCGTTGGCAATAGGTGTGCAGCTTTGTTTCCTCCAGTTGATTTCATGGTCTCGTCTGTTGTTACTGCTGTTGGTAGAGGTGCAGAGGTAGAGATGTCTCCCGCAGCAGAAAAGGGAAAGATACTGACCCTCTGCCAAAGCCATATCTTGCAAGCATTTTTTGGTCTAAAGTTTTCAAGTCTTTTCCTCTCTAAGCCTAATAAGCCTTTTCTCACGGCATCTTCGAAACCTGGCCTCTTCCTTGGTTCCACATCTACCAGCACAGGCACAACTGCCTGTATGTTTCTGTGGGGTTTGCAGCCTCCCTGCTAGCAACAAATGGCTTTCCTATTGCAGGCTTCCTGGGGAGCGGGCAAGCTTGGTAAACGTGCTGAATTCATGTTGCTGAGCGTCCTGAAGAACTCACTGACTTGTTACCAAATGAATAAACCTTAGGGTCCAAAAATGCTTTTAATGTAGTGAAGCATAAGGACTTAGACTGTATGTGTGGCTTCAAAACAGAATATCCATTCTTGCACTGGATTTCACTTTCCTCTTTTAAAATCTGTTTATTCCAAACTACTTTGTCCTGATGGGTAATCATAGTCGTCTATGACATAGCATAATGCTGGCACTGAAAAAACTAAAATATATGATTTTGTTAACATCTGGTTCTTTAGGAGCAAGAAAAAGAAGAGACTTCTGGTTAAAAGCAAATTATTGAATGCCTTCTAGTACCAATACGTTTAAGGTATTTTGTCTAGGTCCACTCTAGGCTTTGCAGTTTATTAATTTGCTGCAGGCAAACAACCTGGAATCAGAAAGTTGGAAATCCACTTGGCAAGGGCTTTCAGAGGCACAGGGACAGTGGCTTGCTCACCAGCCTCTGTGTAGTCCCTACTGTATCTGTGGCACCTTGGCTTGCTTCACATGGCGTACAGTAATATAGTACAAAGCCTTCTGAGCTCATGGGTGCCTTAAGCCAATTCAGTTCTTCCAATCTCCAGAGAAGAATGGTAATCTTAACCTGAACCAATATTTTAAAAATTAAATAAACAAATAAATGACATTGATGCAATTCTTTCACCATAGTACAATGTAAACTGTGAAATGTTCCAACTAAACATTGCTCTGAAATGTAAAGTTGCCTGGAAGATTATGACACCTTTGTGAACAGTCCTCAAATATCCAACATAGGAATTTATCACAGAAAGCAAAGGCAATTATTTAACTGAAACTTCAGGACCATTTTGCCTAACAGCTGTAAGAGAAACATATCTGAATCATACAAAATAAGGCATGTGACTTTTCTCATGGTCACAGATGTCAGGATTGAGACTTGATAGCACCCTTTAAAAGATACTACCTTTGGAATATTAAAAGTGATATTAAATTCAACAAAGCCAATCTTAGCATCATCACTTCATATAGAACTGAACCATTCTGTCTTTCCATTGCTGATACAATTTCATCTGCTTAAGTTTGTGAGGCTGGACAAGATGAGAGGGGGCAGTATCAACACTTGATACATCCTTCTATGTCTTCTGGTAAGACACCTGGGGAAGCAAAAACACTCAAGAAGAATTACTCCTCAAGGAAAAAACATTTTTGAGTTGCGCAGAGTTCAGAGGCTACTGGATCAGGTCTTACCATTTGCATAAAATACCATTTTAAGTACATTTACTTTCCATTCATGAAACATGATCTTGAAATAAGAAGCTTATGTTTCAAGTTGTTACCACACTAGCGGTTGGAGCCCCATCCCTAGAAGTCCTTGTGGCTGTTTTAAAATTCTAACCAAAAATACAATGGCCTTTCTCAAGCTTTTTTTTCCCCTTTGTTTTTTACTTTGTAGCCCTTGTTTCTTTCCCAGCGACGCTTCTGACAAGATGGCTTGATACGTAACACAGCTCCACTGACTCCTCCAGAACCATTTCTTCCCATCAGCTGGCACCCGCCCCTATGCTGGCTGTAAGGGCCAGTGCTTTCCCAGAGCGGGCAGAAAGGATGGTCCTCGCTGAGTGACCACCCTATTGCTTCCTATCCCCGAGAAACTTCACTGCCAGTGTGAATTAAAGGCTGTCACTCCACCAGGTCTGTTAGGAGGGGTCCTCTGTCACTGAAATGCCTCATGCAGGGCTGGGGCTGGGACGTGATCTGGGTGTTCGCATTGCAAGTCTCGTTACACGAGCACGACGAGCATGCCAGTTCATCCCGACGCAGCCCTTTGGGGTTTAGCAGAAACCTTTGGGTTTTAACCGTCATCAGCAGTACGTTCATTAGTGCTGTAGATCTTTCTCCGAGTCTGAGCGCAGAGGGGGAACACAGTTGTGCTAGACCAAACCAGAGCTCAGGAGCTGATCCCCAAATTGGGGGTCAAATAAATACTGTGACTGAAAGAGGTTCAAACTATTCTTCTTTGTCCTATGCTATTTGGGTTTCAAGATAAGCATGCAACAGAGCTTCAGAGTAGAATTGCCTTTTAATTTTGCAATGCCTATAATTCAAGGCTCTTTGACTATAAATCCCCCAGTTTCAGGGAGAAAAGGTTTAATCCACTAGATACCACTGTGACAAGCATCTGCTTCCTCAAAGGCATCTTTATTAAAAGGAATCAAGATAGTCTCCTCCGGGAAAGACATCACGAAAGCTCTGTAATAAAAAGAAATACCTTATTTTCCTTAAAGCCTTTTGATCAACAGCAGCAGCTTTGCTACTGGCTGCAAAAAAGAATTTATAGTATTTGAATATGCAATTGAGTCAGCCTGTTTTTTGTTCAGAGTGAAGTAAGTCATATAGCTAAAAAAAGACATTAAATTCTTCACCCAGATTTTAACTGTATTTGTTTAAGAGATTGTTAGTTGAGTTACACAATTATTGCAGCTCAGTTCCTAATATAAAATGGGATTTTGGCACTCTTGCCTGGACTTGACAAATCAGTCAAACCGGTAGCTTAAATTTGCAGTGACAGCAACAGTTCTCCTCCACTTTAACCTCGACAAAGGATTTTCCCCAATCTCAAACACTGAAACGAGGTTGAAACATAAAGTCAGGTCTTTCAAAAAGAGAACACAGAAGTGTAAAGGAGTTATGTCACAGAAAAAGAAATAGATATATGAATATATCCATGAATAGATATAATATATATATGCATTTCCTCTGCTTCTTAAGTTTACGGAAATACAGCCCTTTTCTTATGTTTGAGGCAATGTGGTTTTACCCCATGGCAGGGCAGGAGACAGTCTGCAGTGCTTTTAGAGCTAGTTCAGCTGTCTGTGATGAGAACAGAGATGTAAGAACATCTGGAGCCCACCAAGGTCCATCTCGTCCAGCAGGTGGGGGAACGTGTACATATGTACCTGCCCCACACCCGAGCAAGAGCTGCTGGGGACGCACTTGAGGAGGAGGATGAAAGGAGGAAAGTGTGAAGAAGGTATAAGGCATCTGAGGGTGGGCAGCAGCGAGAAGCTGTTTCCTGCAACAGCGTCTACTGCTCCTTGGTAAAGTGCATGATGACCTAAAGAAAGCTGAATCTGCTGCTGGAACCCATTGGGATATGTATGTTACCCAGTAGCAATAGGCATAGAGGTGTATTTTCCTGGGGATTGGGCTCCAGAGCTCACTGGGGTTTAAGAATCCTGCCCTAGGCTGTTACAAAAGTAGAGTAACCAATTTCAGGAAATTCACTGCCTGCGCTAAATTTGGCATGATCCAAAGGCTCTTTTTGCATCACCTAACCTTCAGTTTAGACTATCCAAGAGAGGTACATGACACCTACTTTCACTTTGCTCTTATCGCAGTCATGTTTTCTTTAAATACCTGGAGTAGAGAACCGTGCTTTTACCATTCTAGTAAGCTGGTGTTGAACATCTGTCTTTTTAGGATCACCACTTCCAAATGACAGTGCTTTGGAGGACGATCCCACAATACTCCTGCAGCTCTTAGACTGCGGGTCCTAAACTGGAGCACTTCTTGCATTCCAGCAGAATATAGCCTGAGTTTAGCTCCAGTTACAAATTTTCCTTTGAGATCTGAGTTTTCAAGTTTTGTTAAGGCAAAACACAGCTACCTACAGAGACCATCAACTTGTCCATGGTAATGTTTGTCCTTCTATTACCTGTGCATCCAGGGATTTGCAAATGAGAGTCTTTTTTTCTTCTCTTTTTTTCAACCTTGTACCTTGTCTTGTATTTTGTTCTCTGGCATTGTAGATTTCAGCAAAGGATAAATTGCATTCTGTTGTTCTTGTAGATGGAGCAGCGTAGTGAAGAATTCACTGAGTAAGCCTAGCTTATAGGCCATACAACGCTATCAAAGCAAGACAGCTCAATTTTTTGATCCCCACAACAGCAATAGCGTGACACTCAACTCGACTCTCTCCCCCTTGGTGAGAATCTTGACAGGATGCCCGTCCGAAGCCAATTGTGTATTTCATATTAGAGCAGCTCAGAGATAAATTTTACCTGTGTTAAATTAATGCTTTATATCCTGCATACTCCCCTGCACATCAGCCACAGGACAAAAAATGAAAAACAGGAATGGGGAAGATAGAAAAGAGATTACATCTCCTCTGGCTTTGTGGAAATAGGGTGTTAAATGATGCAGAAAGCAGAACAAGACTGGTCAAGGCGTGAGGAGACTGTGATGGGAGGCTGTTCTCCCAGTGAAACCTCTGCATAACGTAGAGTACTATGTTGTGAAAGAATGGTAGATAGTCTATCTTCATTGCATTTCTTACCCCCTTTGAAATCCAGGAGTAAGGAAATCCATCATATAAAACCAGTGACTCAGATGGAGAACCTACTAGGCAAATTTACCTATTGCACTACGATGTTTTAGCATCCAGTAAGGACACAACATACCTAGCTTGATTGCATTTCAAATTAATTGGTATTTTACCTGTATTTCCATTATTACGGAAAACCATTTACTATAACAGCAGCAATTGGGCTCCCAGCTGCCGTGAGATCACATAAGCAACAGTAGTCAGGTTCTCCCATGGTCTCCTGCTGTTCTAGGTCAGAGAGGGTATTTTGAGCCTTACTTGTGTAGAAATATTACTGTGCTTCCCCTTGTGAAAGATGGGGGGGTTTCAAAAAGAATGCATGATTTCGAGAGAAACTTCTTAGTTACATGTGCTCTTTGCACCCACCGCCTGGAAAAACCCATGTGCAATAATTTCATTGTGAGTTGACTTGTTGACTTCACTTCATTGGATACTGAGAGAACCAGTCAAGCTATTTTTAAAAGGAAATGTTAGCCAATCCTGTCAACACCACCTGCAAGAACCGGGAGAGAAGTTCAAGGTTCTCAAAACTTAGGCTGGGCACATAGATTAGATTTTCTGAGAGAAAAAATTTACTTTGGAGAAAGTCTGCCTGTTCTCCTTTCTGTCTTCCTCCGCTTCCACCTCTTTACCACCCACTTCCCATTTATTTTAAAGAGATACATTAGGTCAAATTCTAGAGGCGGAATTACCGGTTTAGTGACTCCGTTGCTTTCTGCAGGTATTGGAGTATTGGAAAGTGCTGTAATAACTGGAAGTGCTTCAAAGCGTGTTTTGCAATAAATTCACCCACCCTAGAGAAAGGAAATCACTGTCACTATCCACAGTTTGTTTCCAATTTGACTGAATAACTTCAATCTCATTCTAATAAAGCTGGTACAAAGAATAAGAATGGTAGGGAAAGAAAAACAGATACAAATGAAAGTTTTTTTTACCAGTGTTGTGGACTTTATTTATGATGGGTGTTTCCAGCAGTGGAAACACCAAGTTTGTATTTAGGCTGCAGATCTGGGTGCCCTCTATTTGTCGATTCTAAGCAGTTAAGACATGAGCTAATCTGGCAGCTCTGCGTTCGCAGTCTCAGGCACTCACACCTAACAAACTCTGCTTTGTGTAGCCCAAACTGTGCTTTTCCTAGCCAGCCACATGCTGGAGGGAATAGCTGCTTAATGATGGACCTTAACCAGCCGTGCTCCCTTCTCCTGACACAACAGCTGCTGAAAATCGCAGACCTCAAATATGTTCTGCTCCACTGAAGTTGGGCGAAGCCCTAGAACATAAGTAACAAGTCCGGGCTGGGCCACATGGGGAGGTAAATGCTTTAAGAGTAAGCTAATGGACAGCAGATAATTGCATAGTGCACTAAGTACACATAAAGGTAGGGCTGTATTACACACTCAGGGACAGCTGGGCAGGCTCCCACTTCTCAAGTCAGGCACAGAAGCCTTATTTGATGGTTATGTGTATTTTTTGTAATCATCGTAGCTTTGACATGTACTCTATAGCTTTTTATTATTTTTTTTTTGACATAGTGCAGTACTGAGGAGGATAAAAGACCAAACAGCAATTATTTGCCTTTCTTCTTCCTAAACTCAGCCATATGACAAGTCAAGAATTTTGAGCATTTGCTCAGCAGGCTCCTTCTCTCTCCTGTCTGCAGTGGAAGAGAGAGAACATTTACCCAAGCTGAATGAACAAAACCTACAGACACTTGCTTCAGTTTGCTTTAGCCTTTCATTATGTACAAGTAATGTTCATTAAATGGCAGAGACTTGGTTGCTTTACATATTTTGCCTAGCAGACGCATATGATGACACTTCAGGGAGCTCTGAATGACTAGGGGAGCTCTGCTGACAGCAGAAGGGTTGCACTTCGCAAGCTACACTTACTTTGGTGTGCTGATGGCTACTGGTGAATTTGAATTACCCTGGGGGATGGAGGGAGGGAGCAAGGGGCAGACAACAAAAGGTAGCCCCCCCTGATTCTGGCATTTTCAATTTTTGAGTGACTAACATGTGCTTCAGTCATGTCTGAAAGTGATTTAAGGAAAAAATCTATTTTTGCAGAGGAAGTGTCTTTCTTCCCTTACAGCCCGATTATCTGAAACCATTTTGGTCCCATCCTGCACAATGTCACTGAGGCTGAGCTTCACCGTCTTCTGCAATCAAAGCAGCCTGGATATCTATCACTGAACTAAGTGACTCAAGAGTTTATTTCCCAGAGAGATCAGCAGCTGATTTAACAGAAGGTCCCCTTGGGGAACATTCATCTTTGGAGGCTTCCACTTCTTTGTTACACCAAACCCCAAAATACCTGGTTGCATGCCCATACTCCAACAAAGTAACCCACCTCTCCCAGCTGACTACCAGTTCTGGTTGTGGCAAAATTAGTAGCTCTAAACAATAGCAGCAGTAGAGTAATCTCTAGAGCAGCCACAAAGCTGTAGGATAGTACTTGGGATGATACTGGAATACTTTGCTGCAGTATTGACAGCCCTGAATCTGACTGTTGGCTCTTGCAGAGTTTGCTGGGTAGAGTTGTTACATCCCTTAAAGGGGATCCTTTACATCCCCTTTACATCCACGTGGAAAGGGAATTGAGAGGAAATGCAAATTATTTGTCTTCCAAGTAGGACGACACAGGATCTTAATCACTAACAAAGAGTGGAAAGTGCACAGAAATAAGTGAGGTGAATCAATAAAAGGAAATTTTACAGATCTGGCCTCCAGGCTTCTTTCCACAAGAGCCAAGATAGGAAAATAAACCACCTCACAATTCCTGAGAGAGAGAAGTCTTAACAGGGACTTAGTAGGACTGCAGCTTCAGTCCATGGAAGGAGAAATGCTTTCCCTTTTGCCTTAAGCTAATGATCCCGGTAGCATTTCCTTGTCTCCTGGTACCCTAAGGACTTGAACCTATACTGCCTCTGTTGTGTGGTGCTTTGCTTTCATTGCTCAAGGCTTAATGCCCAGGAGCACACTTGGCGCAACTGGAACATAAGACAAGATTTCTGTGCAGTTAAAGTAGTTTAACAAGTTCTACTGAACCTGTGCAACTCATACTTTGCAGATGCTTGGCCAAGTCTTGGTCTGTTTTAAAGGCACTTTTGATATCCTCTGCCACATATCAGAAGTTTTCACCAAATGCTGCATGCATTAAGATTTTTTAACGTGAAAAGTTTAAGGAAAATAGTTTAAAAATCTACAAATCCAGGGAAAAACCTCATTAATTTCCCCTATTCTTACAGCTGGCAAAAGTATTTGCTTGGATTTTTTTTTCTTCAGGTTGGGTCTTTGCCTAGGCAAAAACCAGATTTATACTAGATACAGGATCTTGTAATTGGGAGTGCCAGGTGACCTTATGTGAAAAAATACCACTTAAGAGAAGTACTTACGGTATGTGAGAAAATGAGAAAGCAAGAACCGAGCATCATATGCAGTGCATGAACTTAGAAATACAAAAGAAGCAACCACAGCATCTAAATTACTGAAAAAATACTGTTCTACTCTAATTTACATCTATGAAAAAGCCAATAACAGCAGAACAGGAAGGGTGAAAACTGGAAGTGGAGCTAAATAATTTCTTGCCATGAGGTGAAAATGTAGGTGCGTTATTGTCAAGGACAATATCTTTGGTGAAAGCAAGGAAAAGAGCGGGTCTTTGCAGCAAGGAGAAGCGGTAGAGAGCCATGAAACAAAAGATCCTTCAAGAAAGGAGAGGAAAACGTGAGAAATGGAGATTCAGGCCGATGTTAGTAGCATGGCCTTTGCTAGCAGGACAGTGTGTTTTAATATGCAAGGGAGATGGCTGTGGTTCTTCAGATGCCAGTTCTGAACTGTGTTAGGGCTGAGGGTGAGTGTGGCCTCTTAGGGTGGTTGCCCAGGGAAGGTGTGGGGTTTCCTCCACATCTCCCAGATGTTCAGCTTGGGGCAGTGCTTTAAACCTGTCCCCAGGGGCCCCTTCCAGCCCTAACTTGTCTGTACACTTTGGAGCTTAGTGAGAAGGTGTGATGATGGAGAAAGTGGCAATATCTCCATTTCAGGAGAGAGACACAAGAAGTATTTCAGCAGAGATGGGGTTAATGCTAATAAAAAGGCAATATGCTAGAGTTGTGAGACGCTGACAGGTAAGGGACCTATGTGGATTAAATTTGCTGTGTGCGTACAAGCAAGTCTTATAACAGGTCTTGCAGAGATTTAATTTATAAACATGAGAAAATACAATTTTATTAAATATGCAACTGGTAGTAAATCAACTTACTTTTTACTTTGGGGGTATAATGTGAGGAAGAGAACAGAGCCTGTTTCTGTGAGAAATGAAAAGCAAAAGAAGGAGCACTGGAGGAGCATTGCAGATATACTGTATCACTTGTGATTAAGGCAAATATTCTTTCTGCATAGATACACGTGATGTGCATTTGTGTCCTCCCCAGTGCTTTCTACCACTTAAAAGTAATCAAAATGGAATTTGGTGAAGAAATGATAACTATTCCACAGGGCATTTTGAAGAGACGAGGAGCTGACCTCCTGGTTTTATGTGTCTGAATTTATGTCTCAATTTTATTTGTCTATACTCATAGACTTAGAAACAGAAATAGTTTTTGAGATAAAATGAGTCTCTGGCCTCCACGTGAAGATCTGAAGATAATAGATTCAGCCTGGAGTTAGCCATACTTCTGTAACATAGTCACAAATGCGTCTCACCTTTGTGGATGAGCTCCCAGGGAAGCCTGAATGAAACACTCCCATACTGCTTTGAGAGCAAGGCATTCCCATCTGAGTTTCACCTTAAAAACATTTTGGACAATTGATTAGCATCAGCCAGAGTATACCAGGGAGGTCATAATGCAGGGGAATATCTCTGGCATGTTGATTTTGCTTCTGTCTCGTGCCCCTACAAGCACTGCTTGCCTGAAAAAGGCCAGGAAAAGTTAATGGTTATGTTCCTACCTCAGGGGACAGGCTTCTCCATAGCCATCAGAGGAAATGGCAGTGCTTTAGGTCTCCTTCATACAGGTGTCAGCCATTCCCATTTAATACTACCAGGGGAATACATCCCAAAGGGCTTCCGAGCTCTCTTGGCTTTGGGATCAGTGCTCTCCACATCTCCCGGGGAGGCAACCATCTGCAGCAGCTGATGCACCCCTCCAAGATTGCTCCCTGTCCTAAATATTCTGTCACTTTGTCAAATGTAGTCTTACATGAGGCACATTTTGGCTTCACTGTGTCTGGTTTCTTTCCTGTGGTCCTGAACCATTTTCTTCTGCAGCCCCCTGTGGATTTTTATATTCTTCTCTGTCTTCTTGTGCTGGTTGTTGTGCCTGAATCTACTCACAGGCAGTAGGTGCCCCAGGGTAGTGTGCCATAGCTACTCTTCCAGCTGCCCACCATGTCCTCTTCTGCCTTAGTTCTTGTAGTGGGAAGAATTTCCAGTTTTCACCGACTTCACTGTTGCCACTGCTGCCCTAGTTACTCCTGCACCTCCTGGCTGGGCCCATAAAAAGTGCTGTTCCCTGATGCATCCCAGGTCAAGTGAAAGCAGTGCTCTAAAAGTATGTTATTTGGATTTAGAACCTTTATTTAAACTCCTCTCAGAACACACTTTCATACAGCCTTGTCATTGGACAGTGAGTGGATAATGTCAACAAGTACAACGGGGAGCCTGGTCATGGTCACAGAGTAGCAGGCATTTCAGATAAGAGTTGAAATCTTGCAAAAGTGTTCATTCTTGCTTTTCATTGCTGCTCAGGAAGGTGAAAGGGGAAAAAATTTGTTACTGGTTGCATTCTAGTCTTGGTGGCTTGGTTTTTGTTTCTCAGGGTATATGGGCTTTCTTCTAGGCCATGTTCTCCTTACTTAAGAAGACAGAGTAAATTTCCTTGAAATTTTGGTACACTAGCATTTTTTTTTAAGAGAAAGCCACAACAGCTGCCCTGCATTTATAGTTTCTTTCGAATTAGGAAGCAGCAAGAGACAGAAAAGCTTCAACTCTCTTTTTCACGGCGGTCCTAAGGCTCTTTCAAGGATGGCCCCTCCAGAGACAGCCCACACACCACAGGGATGTCTATGTGTCCCTCTCTCTAGACAAGCATCTCTTCTTCCTTCAGACCAGGTTTCAGGGCTGTGGTCTCTTGCAGCGCTGTGGACAGGGAAAGCCTGAGGGGGTTCTCTCGTGGCCAGCTTCAGGAAGGGAGCAGGGGGGAGGTCAAGTATTTTAATAGTGGGCTAATAGGAACTGACCTCAGATGGCATTTCAGTCATCTGACACATGATCTACAACAGATGCTGACTCAAAATTAGAGATACTGAATTAGGGTAAAAGCTTTGCATAACAAAATGACCCTAAATAAACAAACAAACAAAAAAGGCCCAAAACAACAAAGACGACTCAGTCATCATTTTCAAGCTACGAGGTCAGACTCCCTCTACCTCTTTTAGGGCTATCTCTTCCTACACTAACTTTGAGCAGTCAGTCTTCTTGTACCAGGATAAATGTGCGCATGCTATTTTTACCCTGTTTTCTCCCACTTCTATGTCTCTGTCCATGGAAGTCTTACACAGACCTGTGTCAGAGCACTAGCTGTTTCCCTTAAATTGCCTACTGGTGGTTCCTGCTTTTATGAGAAACCCAGCCAGAAGCAGAGATGCGGATGGGATGATGCTCAGGTAGCATTGACACAGTGGTGTGATTATGCTGTGCTTACAGAGCATCGGATCCCTCAGGGGTCCCTCTGGCAGCACAGTTCCCACAGTGGTGATGGGGAGGCAGATCAGCCAGAGCCAGCTGGTACATTTGATACTGAAGATTTCAATGTGACAGGATTTAGTAAATGAAAACTCAGCTGGCAATCATCAGGAGAGAGATTATTTGACACAGGAGAAAGATTGTCCCCTACGTCAGTTTGCTCTTTAACTGGATACTTTTGCTCTCTTCCATTTTCTTAGGGGAGGGGGCAGGTAGGAAGAAGGATGTAGTGGGAAGGGGAACATGTTACAAGTGTTTACTGAACCAAACATACATTTGGCCGAGTTACTGCCAAAGTGAGCGGGTTTTTGATGTCACCCTCAGGTAGATAACTAGGTAGAACAGACTTGAAAACATATCAGGCAGAATCCCAGCTTCACACAAGCTGCAGGAACATGCCAGCTTTCACTAGGTCATGGGCTGCTTTTCCAGGATAAGAACAATTGAGGACTGACTACATTTCTTGGATTTTACTTGCTCTGATTTGAAACACATGCACTTCAAGTATTGACTGCATAGTCAATAGTTAACTTCAAATGAAGTAGAAAATGTGCCCTTCTAGTTAGATATAGACTATTGAAATTCTATGTGGTACGTAGGTAATAAAATTATTTTAAAAGCAGAAGGAAATGTATACAATAGGTGTGGCTTTCTCAGTGGATTTTTTTATGTTTTTATATGCCTAATCCAATCCAAAATAAAGTGTCAGTCAACTAGTAGTCTCTGGGAGGGGAGGATCATTTGAGAAATGGGCAGACTCTATAGAACCAGCTTAACAGACGGACTTTGAATTTTTGGCAACAGAGGTGCTTAGCTGTAGACTGGAACCAAACTTTTTCTGCCAACATTAGTGAATAGTGCTGAAACCTCATGCAAAATAGGACAAGACAGACTCTTGACATTTTCCTTACAACTGTTGCTTTTTAAATCGCTGCCTTTGCATGCAAAAGTTTGTCGTATTCATCCATTATTCATGTCCTAGAAATTTGGTAGAGGTCTCATATATTCCTTCTAAGAGGATAAAACCAGCTGCAGTACCAAATTGTAAAGATATGGTTACTGGCTGGAAATGTCATTGAGTGTATTACTTGGTATTCCTCTGAATCTTTTGGATGGGAATTTAACAATGCTTGTCCCGTCTGATTTTAGTGAACATTAGAGACAGCACACAATTATTCATAAAGAAGGGCTCAAGGCGTTGTTACTGGGCCCTCTAGCAAAGATTTAATCTCGCTAGTGATAACATAATGTGTTACAGAAGATTTTGCATAGAAGGAGCTCTAGATCTTGGTGCCTGCCTTTTTTGAGAAGTGCTTTAGGAATATCACTTACTTCAACTAACCTGTTCAGGCACCTACCAGATCATGCTCAGCCTGGAAGTATTGCATGCTTTTTTTCTGTTACCTCTAAAAGAAGGGTCAGCAATGTCAGTGACTTTGTGTTAATCACATTTGATTAATAGCTAACTTCTTATATTGTTACTATTTTCAATATTATTACTGCCTATTTCTGGGTGGTTTTTGTTGACAAGCTACACAAATATTTGTAGAGATATGCTCTGTTGTGTGTGAAACAAGCATGGAATACAAATGCTACTGATGAAGTTTTGTTATTGATTTTTTGTTCACACAAAATGTCTACAAAATAGAGTCAGATAAAAAAATGGACACCTTGCCCTGGTTTATATTTTTCTTCCTTTATGAGAGATTTAATTGGAAATCTAACAGGAAATTAGACTGGAAGATTACCAACAGCATGGCTGGCACGCCATGAAAGATCAAGTGCCTGTGTCTTTCATAGTGCACTCAAACCTTTATCAAGTATCTGGGATTTCTGGTGGATTTAAGGATATCAAATATAACATCAGCAGCTTCAGTAGCAAAAATATGCTCGGATACGTGGGATAGCAAAGCTACACAAGTTCTCGTATAGTGTTTGGAAGCTGAGGATGAAGAACCTTTTGCGTTGTCATCGTAAAGTGAAAAAGGAGTAAGAAAGCTACAGAAGCTAAACCATCTGTACACAACCCTATTGACTGCTCATTTCTTAAGGATCTTTCCAAAGAAGCATTTAGGAGGATTGCTTTTTCAGGGCTAGCCTCTAGAGAATTTCATCATGTCAAGCAGCCATTCCACAGGAGTATAAATTAATGGCAACATATCTCTTACAAAAATCCCTTTTGGATTTTGCCAGTTTACCTTACCTGGTACACAGTGTGTCTCTGGAGAAAATTACTCAGAAGTATCTACTTGGCTGTCATTTGTTCATGCAAAAGAGATCAGAGGTCAGCCTGTAAAACCAGGGAGAAAGAGGAGTGCTCAAGTCTTTGTCTCTGTCCTACTTAGGTGGAAAACTTAGTTACCCCAGGGCCAAAGTCACATGCAGCTAGTTTCACTGGCTTGAGGACCGTGCTTGGCAAAGATTGTCTCTCTGCAGAGGGATCATAGTGCTGTGCTTCTTGACAGATGTGATTTGTTAAAGCCACGTTTATCCTAGGGACCGTGGCAGAATTGGATTACCATCCTCCACACACTCTGGTATTCAGTAGTTGTGCAAACCAGGAAGGAAGCACTTGTGCTTGTGAAACTGTGCTGGAAATAATTCAGCTGTTTACATGTGACGATAAGCTTTTAAACCAGACTACCTGAAATTGGTTAGCTATTTAAATTGAAGCTGCCAGGAATACCTCACTGTCGACAAAAAAAAAGAGGGGGGAACAGTCATGATCAAGGAACCCTCCATATGGCATTATTTATTACTGGCAACAGCAACAGGGACATTCAGTGTCTTTAGAAAGTTTAAATGAAAATATTATAACTCTGTATACACCTTGACATAGATTACAACATCATCACAAGCATCATCACAAGAGACAGCTAAACTTGACTATTACTTTCAGAGGCCACAGTCTTTTCCACAAATTGAGTACAGTTTTATGCACCCACTAGTAGTTTTGGCATCTGCAGATTAAATATAATTTGAACTCTTATCGATACAATAGATGGAATTATTTATACCCCAGAAAAGGTTGCATATAGCAGCTGCAGGTATTCCATATCTAACACATGGTATTTTCAGGAAGGGACAAACTGAAGCAAGACAGATGAAAGCATTTGGAGCCTCAGGTGTTCAGGTCAGAACACATTGCAAGAGAGAGATATGACAGATATCAAGGATGGAGAACTTGGTATTTTCTACAGCTTTTTGCTATGATGTTGACAGTGCAGCTTTCAAAAATGAAGCACATCTCACAGTAGGAAAAATGCTTATTTCTGCTATGAGGATGTGGTTTCTTCTGAAGGCAATGGGAATTGCTTGCTTAGATGGTCTTTGGAAGAGAAAAAAAAAGTCAAAAGACTTCAACAAAAAGACTAAGCTTAAATTTGAAATGGAAAGACTTCACCAAGATAACCCGGTGATACTCTGCCTGGTTTGTTCATTCAGAAAAAGTGGTATTAGAACTGCTGTGAAAGTGGATAGACTGAAATTTGGAGGGTGGCATGGAGAGATGTTGATGGTTGGCCTCATTGCCATGGCTCTGTCAGCACACATCAGCTATAACCCATAGTAGCTAAAAACTTGTGAAAACAAGTCATATTTCATCCTTCATGCTTTATGAATCAAATCTTGTTTTAACAGTTTGCTGAGTGTATCAGTTGATTGATGCTGTCACACTGCAGATAAAATTTGTCATTCTGTCATTTTTATTCAATATTTTAGAAGCATTTTGGTGCAAACTGGAATCTGAAGCAGTTGTTACACTTTTTTTTTCCCTATGGTTCACCTTAGTTATAATCCATCTAATTCTCAGTGATTCATTGGCAGACATTTCCTAAATACAGACCTAGAATGTATTAGTAGGTTAGTTGAATCTTAATATGTCTTGAAATACATGTGCTGGATTTCTTTTTAAATATGCTACAAGGAGATATAAAACAAATATGGGATCAGACCTTGTGAAATACATGAAAGGAGAACAGATATGTTTAATCATGTGTGCGTTTGGCTTAGTTTCATAATAAGGATGGTATCTGCTATTCACAACAACTACATGGAATGTAGTGAAAAGCTCATTACTCTGAAAAAAAGTTTAAGTACTGAAATTTCAGCATGCAGTAATGTCAGAGTTTTTACCTGTGCAGATGGCCTACAAGGACTGTACTTCTCAGTTCAGAACTAAGGCCTCAAAGTGGCATTTAAATGGTCTTGTATCATCCATGATTATTATCAGGTCATAAAATTACTCTAGAATGCAAAGAGGTATATGAATAATGAATTCTGGTATAGCAGGAATTCCATTATATACTTTAGAAATAGATATTTACCTTAATTCCTAATACTTGACTTGAACTTACTGTCTGTATGAAATTATGAAGTCGTCTGTGTCACAAGTCACAAATTTCTGCTGCTAAACCTAGAGTTATAAGGTCCAACTGAAGGTGAAAACGATGAGAGTGGAACTTGCTTGTTCCTTCAGAAACCAGCTGCAGAACATTGTTTTTGATACACTTCACTTGTGCTACATTATTTTCTCTTTCTGTGTTTCAACAGGCTTTGAATAGGGGCATCGCTGCTGTCAAGGAAGATGCTGTGGAAATGTTGGCCAGCTATGGGCTGGCCTACTCCCTGATGAAGTTCTTCACAGGTCCGATGAGTGACTTCAAAAATGTAGGCCTGGTGTTTGTGAACAGCAAGCGAGACAGGACCAAAGCAGTTTTGTGCATGGTTGTGGCTGGCGCTGTAGCTGCTATATTTCATACCTTAATAGGTAAGGTCACTTCACATTTAATTAATACGTCTTTTAATTTTCTTCCCTTGCCTGTTCTTCAAACTGATGAACCTGTAAGCTTAAGATTTCATTTGTAAGTACAACAGGAGATGCAAAAGAGATTAAATCTCTTGGGCTGGTATCATGCCTGTTCACACAATTTTTATTACTTTTTAAATAGGTTGGTAAGTGGCAGATTCTACCTCCAGGGCTTGCCTGCCTGGTGGCTTATTGTGATGTTGATCTCTTTTAGTCAGGCGTGCGAGCAAAACTTTGGCGAAGTTGACAGGTTGCATGAAGCTGACAACTCAGTCTTACTGTCAGATGGTGAGCAGCAGTTAACAGTATCTATCTCCCCAAATGGGGTTAGCAAGACTTCAAGGTGTGCTTGGTAGGTCTGTTTGTCAGAACAGTGTACTACTCCCTGCATTTGTCAGTGTACTCCCTCAGTACTTCTTTTGGTACTTACCTCACAGTACAAAACTCTAAGCAAGTAGGTCCCAGCATCCTTGTTGAAATATCAGATATTACCCTCTACTAGCACTAGTCATCATCCATGGCTGTTGAATAACTAATCTGTAAGAGAAAAGTATTTACTGAGAACAGTTTATGCCAAACTGAGACCAGCTTCCTGAGTGAAGTCTGAAGCAAAGAAAATACACAAGCAGATATGAACTGAAGATAAAAAGTAAGGCAGCCACAGGATTTGCCAGTTCCTAACAGCCTGGAGAAATGTGGTATCAACTCAAGCATCAGCCAGTACCACAACACTAAAAAGGCATGTGACCTGGAAGACTAACTTCATCCCCTCCAAGAACTGCTCCAGATTCCCTGCACCTTCTGGCTCATTCCACAGAGCTGAAGCCTCTGGACCTCAGCAACAAGGAATAGGAGGACACTGGAGGAAGAAGCAGAGAGTGCATTGCATTCAACAGGTACAGTCCTAAAAGCTGGGAGCTCTAAGGGATGGGAGGAGGGAGGTAACGCAACAGCCTACAGAGGCATGTGTTGGTTGACAAGCAGTAGGACCGAGTTGGATGACCAGCAGTAGGGGGTCATTCCATCACAGAAAGATGGGGAACGTGAGTGTGATGGCAATATCCAGAATTGACATGAAGTTACGGAGTGGCCTGGAAGTGAGGCACCATTCATTATCAGGCTGTTAGGATCTCAAGAGCAGCACGTGCTCCTGGTCAGCATGTAGTTCCTGCCCAAGTAGGTACAAGAGCCATCTGGTAAATGCAAATGCCCACTGCTCTTAACCTTTAACAGGCTGCCAGCTATGTTCCCCAACTTTATGTGCCTCCCAAACACTCCAGTATGTTTGACGATCATGTGTCTTACTCCACCACTGATACAGCAGCTCTATGGTGTTTACCTTTACCCTATGTTACTACCATAATAAATGGTTATAGTAATGGCTCACTAGCCATGGCAACTCTGTGTCAGGGATTAGCTTTTGCTGATTTTATAAGCTGAATCCATGCATTCTAGTTAATTTATTTACCAGTATCAATTGTTCGCTTCTTCAATATGTTTACAGTTGAGACTGCTTTATTGAGTCAGTATTATAAACTTTGGGCCATTTGTATGTTTGGCTCTCATATTTCTTTGCCTGGAATGTTTCTTCAGCCCCCAGAGCTGCTCTTCTAGTTGCTCACTTGTTTTCCTGCCAGTGTTGGTCAAAGTTTTTGGATTTGCCAGCTGGATAAAGAAATATTTTCTACTCATCCAACAATTTATTTTAAGCTATAATAGATGTTAAGAAAATTTAAGTTAAAACTATCAAATTTCCAGGTGAAAGATGTAGCTGGATTTTCCATGTGGGACTTTTTATTGAAGGGGTACGTTTGGGGCAGCCATTTGAAAAACATGCCAGAGAAGTTTCTTGCCTTTGCCTAGAAATAGAACCCAGCTGAGTTAAGAACCTCTGAAATGCCCTTTCTGCAGATATTGGGGAAAAAGGCAAAAAGAAGGCTGTATTTACCATGCTTTAAAGTCCTGAATTAAAGGGCTTCACACAATCTTTCAGCTGCTTATGGTGGCAGACTGCAAAATATTTTTTAGTATTTTAACTTGTCTATGCCTGAAAATATGCAAAGGCCACAGCAGAGACTGGCAGAGCGCCCGAGAGAACGGAGTTAGTCAGATTCTAGCACCAATTGCCTGGGTGATGTTGCCAAGTTTTATGTTCCAAGTTTCCTTTGAACATGTTTCAAATCCTGATTATTCTTCTCTGACCCACAGATGCACAACCTGCCTAGCAGGAGGAAGAGGAGTCCAGTGACAGACAGGCAGCCTCCTAGGACCTGCAAATACTCCCCAGCAGCTGCAAGCCAATCACAGACTATCTGCAGGAGACAAAAACACAGGTTACTGATGCTCGGCACATGAAAAACAGAAACAAATAGCACTCAGGGGACTGAATTTCTTCCACATGCCATGTGTATGGGGCTAATGAAGATGACATGACTGTCTGCCGTGGACTGTCAAAGCCCAGGAAGGAACAGGGAGCAAAAAGCCCAATGAAATAAGGAGGAGTACTGAAAGTCAGAAGGAAGAAAACAAGTGGTGGTGGAAACAGAGTGACCACAATGAATCACCACATTTCCAACTGTGATAGAGACTATTTGCAGTCTGCACACACAGCTCCTCACAAACAGCAGCCTCTACGCTTTTAAAATATCAAAACAGGCCGTTTCACCCACCTGACTCATGCTTCATTGCTTCGGCACCAGCTCCCCACTACCGTTCCGTGACGGGGGCTAACGCAATCCTCTGTGGGAGTGACTGGCTGAGCCAAACCACTCGAACTCATAGCTGCAAGCTCTGGGTCCCTAAAGTGTCACCTCACCACATTCCCATAAACGTCCACAAAGACCTCACCAACAGTTCCTATCACTCCCCTGTACAGGTAGCAGTAAGACCCAAGAAATGAGTTGGCTTGACCCAAAGATATTTGAAGCCATATTCTCGTCCCACTTACAATGCTGCTGCTAATCTTGGTCAGAACACAATTCCTGCATTTGCTGTTTCAGTTGTGATATGGAAATAGAAGACAGAATGCTGCCTTCCTTCCCTTGTGCTATTTTGGGGGACAGCCACTGCCACCAGTTAGGGTTTTCTGGTGGGCAGTTCGCTATGTAGCCAGGGTATAAAGCATCCTGTTTGGCTTTTGCTGGGAATTTGCGGCTGTAAGAAAAGGGATTCAAGATGCAAGCCTATTTATATATTTTGGCTACTTAAAAAATTGCCACCTTGACAGAGGAGAGAATTCATTTATATAATATTATGCGAACATAATGCATTTCATGGTGTTGCTGGTAAACCCTCGATGCTAAGTGGGTGCCTTTAACACCAGTGTCATGACAGACACGCGCTTTTTCTTTGCAGTAGGACAGCGTTGTTCAGCCCTTCTCTAGTTTACTGAGAAATAGTGTACTGAGAAAGTTTATGTCCTTCTGCATATTAATATTACTTTGTACAGCTCTCACGTTCTGGAAATGACAAGGCGGAAGTTACTCTGGGGAAGCATCCTCTTTGCTTAAACAGACATCCTTAAATGGTGCCCCCAACACCTGATTAAAAACTGCATGATGGGTCATTTGTCATTACCAGGAAAAAAAGGTTGGAACTTTAGTAACCAGGCAAGCCTACAGCAGACTGGATGGTCAAGACATGCGAGTGATTTGTTTTGTGCCAGTTTATTACCGATAGACTAGTGGGCATGGGTTGCTCTCTGCACACATTGCGCAGGGGAAATCTTTAGCAGTTGCTAGTAATTCCACTGATTTTTTTGAATTTCCTACATTTACAGTCACTGCATATACATGAAAGATGTACATAAGAAGTGAGCCATAGGTGTAATCCCACCACTGCCAATTGTAACACTTCTGAAATTTTCTAGAGAGTTACAGAGTGGCTTATGACAAGCTGAGCTATTGTCTCCAGTCAGTTTTGTTCTGAAGTGTCCACTCTACTGGCTCGTGGCTGTGTGACAGGACCCAAAGGGTAACGATTAATGGAGCAGGTTCAAGCTGGAGGCCTGTAACCAGTGGTGTGTGTCCCCCAGAGGTCAATACTTGGTCCAGTCCTGTTCAACATATTCATCAGTGACCTGGACGAGGGGACAGAGTGTATCCTCAGCAAG
>JAOXNO010000013.1:81846126-81858173 GCA_028565335.1 Limnodromus scolopaceus
AGAGTTAGGTTGATGGTTGGACAAGATGATCTTGAAGGTCCCTTCCAACCTAGAAGATTCTATGATTCTATGATATGGAGTTTGAAGGGACCTCTGGAGATCATCTAGTCCAACACCCCTGACAAAGCAAGTCTACCTAGAGCAGGTTGCACCGGAATGTGTCCAGGCATGTTTGGAATGTCTCCAGAGACAGACACTCCACCACCTTTCTGGGCAGCCTGTTCCAGTGCTCTGCCACCCTCAAAGTAAAGAAGTTCCTCCTCATGTTTAGACGGAACTTCCTATGTTTCAGTTTGTGGCCGTTACCTCTTGTCCTGTCACTGGGCACCACTGAAAAAAGACTGGCCCCCATTCTCTTGACACTCACCCTTTAAGTATTTATAGGCGTTGATCAGATCCCCCCTCAGCCTTCTCTTCTCCAGACTACAAATACCAAAGTCCCTCAGCCTTTCCTCGTAGGAGACATGTTCTAGTCCCCTAATCATCTTTGTAGCCCTCTGCTGTAACCTCTTCAGCAGTTCCCTGTCCTTGAACTGGGGGGCCCAGAACTGGACACAGTACTCCAGATGGGTCCCCACCAGGGCATAGTATAGGAGGAGAATGACCTGCCTCGACCTGCTGGCCACACTCTTCCTGATGCACCCCAGGATGCCATTGGCCTTCTTGGCCACAAGGGCACATTGCTGGCTCATGGTCATCCTGTTGTCCGCCAGAACTCCCAGGTCTCTCTCCTCAGAGCTGCCCTCCAGCAGGTCAGTCCCCAACCTGCACTGGTGCATGGGGTTATTCCTCTCCAGGTACAGCACCCTACACTTGCCCTTGTTGAACTTCATCAGGGGCAAGTTCTTCTTGAAAGAAGAAGGGGCAAGTTCAATCCTCGAAGACTGCTTGGACTCTTACCACGAGAGTTTCTGCCAGGCCTAGTGGGACCTCACCCTCAACAAGACCGGTAGAATTTTTTCACTGAACAGTTCCTGCATCCCAGGTTTTCATGCTCTACATGTAGGTAGATATGCTCTGGAGCATTGAGATCCCAGAGATTTTAGGAAAGTTGTCTGTAGTTCCGTGTTCCACTGTTTCATGTCATATATATTTATGGGCAGGGAAACTGATGTGAAACAATCCTACTGTTGGCAGTCAGTGCATCACACAGAATAGAGTACAGGCCTAAGGAAACACATTAAAAAAATCTGTCTCCTGGTTGGAGTATGAAATGCACCCTGTTTCTTTTGAGGAATTTCAGATTACTGCAATAGTCTCCTATAGCTGATGGGAGCCAGACTTCTGATCGTGATGCAGAGCCTTCACCAGTGCTCACCATGAGCTGATCTACACTCTTAAGAAATGTGAGGGATCTTTCCTGCCAGTTGTGGTGGGAGAATGTCTAGATCCACAGAGTCATTAGCACATCTCTCATGTTTTTTTCCATAGGAAAAACAAAGCTGTAAGATACTAAATGGAAAGGAAAATTTGAACAGCTGATGCCTAACAAACATTCTGTCAGCACTGTTAATTTGTCATATGCAATACTGTGTATTTCGCTCACTCAGAAGTTGCAAATAAACAGCTGTGGAGAGAGAATTTAGGAAATGTTAAGGCTTCTACATGTCTAAATCAGGGATCAGGCTATGCATTAATAGCAGTCTCAGTACAAGGGGAGCCAGAGTGGGTTAGCAGAAATCAATTTTGCATTTCTTGGTAACTTTTGATTTTAGATGCATCACATTTCATGGCTAGCCTATTGCATTTTGTTGCTGTTAGAATGACTGCAAATCCATGTCATAGCTGATGGTTTGCTGGCCTTTTTACGTGAACAGTAATGGTCACATTTCAGCTTTCTGTGATTTCTGAAATAATTGCCTCTGAAAAGGGAGGTGTTGGCAACACAGATGACATCAGTGTCTGGAGCGTAAGTATAGAAAGAAGTTTTATAGGTCCCTTGTTCAATAATATCAGCAACTGTTAATGTGGGACGGATGTCCCTGTGAAGGGATAGGCTGTAGCATCTTCATGACATCAGCAAGTCCACTTGCGTTGGACAGCTCCCGCTGCTTCTGTTTGGACCGTCAGCACAGTTACGGTGATTGGGGTTTCTTTTTTGCTGTTGGCTTCAACAGGGGTCTTTTTCACTTATCAAATACAGGTTCTAGACATTTAGGAAAGCCTTCATGCACATGTTTTTGCGTCCCACCAATTGAAGAAAAATACAGGAAGAAAAATCACAGCTAAAATCACTTTCCATCTTCATACAGATGGAAATTCTGCTGAAAATACAATAATGGAGGGGAGGCGGGAATTGTAATTTAAAAGGGTACTGTCTTTAAATTCCAGTTTGTTTTCTTTGAACCAATTACTTTTGCAAGGTACATTAAATTTATTAAAGCTATTATTAGTAGGTAAGAATCTATCCTGCTCTCTTTCTCTCTGTGGATATCACTACTTTCTCTCCTCTTTTTAAACAGTACAGGGAAGAAATTAGCTTGCTGCGTGGTCCTGTGTTTGTATAGATCTTTTAACCAAGAAAGGGCAGCAATTACATTTTCAATGGGAAAATGGGCTCAGATAACCAAGAAAATATACATCGAAAGTTTAGGAGTGAAACAGAGACAGCAGTAGTTTAAAAAGGTCCTTCTTAACACTACCAGTGCTAGATGTAAAATGAATCTGAATTTAGGTGAATCGTAACAGATCTGAACCTGCAAACGAAAGGCAGTCAAATGCTTTCATTTCTAGAATTAAGCAAGTCCTTCTCAGAACAGATGGACACTTCGGCTCTGAGAACTATAAAACTTGGGCTGACAGTACATTTCCAAGCAGCTGCAGAAGGAGCTCCCTAAACACCCTTCCTATGTGAAAGAGATGAAATACATGTATTTGAACTTTTTCTTCAGAAACCAGAAACATCAGCAAAATCTTTTGTACACTAGTATGTAGGAGGGGAGTGTGTGTCTTTGATGTACCTCTTGTACTGTACTTGTGAAAGTGCAAAAGGGCCTACTTTTAAATCACAGGTAGTGAATTGTTTCTTATGATAAAAATGGTCATCTGGAATTATTTTTTGTCTGGCTTTAGTTGATGAGCAACAAAGTGGGGAGACCTTTTATTTTTGTCTCATAAGTGTCTCCAGCCCCAGAGCAGTCGGTTTGATTCCAAAGTCAGTCAGCCACTGAGGCCTATTGTTTTGTAGTCTGTCTGTCTTAAAACTGTTTTACTCACAAATAACCAAGTAAAATGTATTTAAATTAAAATGATGAAATATGATTCAAAGCTACTGTGAGCTGCTAGGCATTCTGCTACTCATGTATCTGTAGGTAAAATAACTCAGGAACAATGTGGGAGGGAGGTATTCGGCTGGCTGAGGGGCACACACCAGCTCAGGTTAACTATTATCCCTAAGTATCAGGGTGATGGTGAAACAAGGTGAGTAACCGACCTTCATGGCACAAAAGATTTCCTAAACTTAAAATGCCAGGCCAAATGATAGCCACTCTTGATGGTCTTCCTGAAACAAAGAGCTTCCAGTCACCTGCCTGGTTTCTCACTGTGTCGAGGTCAATGTGGTGATATTGGTGGGAAATGTCACCCTAAGTTAGTTTAACTGTTCTGTTCAAAGATTTGAAGTTCATGTTTCCCTGTCTCTTTTTATAGGCAGTGGCGATTCTGACAGCTACATATCCTGTGGGACACATGCCGTATGGCTGGCTGACAGAGATCAGAGCAGTATACCCTGCTTTTGACAAGGTGAGTGCCCATGTTAGGGGTTTAATAAATACCTTTTGTGTGGTTTCACATCCGTGGTCCTCCTCTTTCTCTCTGTTACAAAATTTTAATTTAGGGGTGGCTTCAGTGATGTCTGAAGAATTTCTGACAAACAAATATGAAGAAAGTTAGTTCATGGCTCTATAATCAAGTGTAACAGATTCTTGAAAAAATAAACCAACCAAAGATTAAATAGGGCTGTATTAATGGCCATCTATTGTTTTGCTTCTCTTTACTTTTGCCTTTGCTGCCTATTGTTCCTTGTCCCACTGATAAGGTTTTCTTAAAATCCTAGTTAAAATGAATTGGGGTTTGGTGGCATCACACTGTTGTCTGATTTGTGATGTTAACCTTAGCTCTGTGTTACAAGGTATTAAGCTACCTTTTGAATAGATAGGTGTTGTATTTTTAAGGATTAAAAAAAGTCCTCACACGCTACGATGTATCTACTTAGCTAATGAAGTGATTTCTTAAAAATTGTCCATCAGTGAGTGAGCAAGCTCACATCTCTGCTCCAGATTCTGCGGTATCTCTCAAATGGGTTTGGGTTCGTTTGCTTATGTTAATATTCAGCAAAGATTGTTTCACAGACTGACAGTAACAACAGATAACGTATAATTTTAATAGTACTGACCTAGCTGGCCGAGATTATGGAGGCTTTTGTTGGCAAATCATGTAATTACATAAGAATGCAAGGACTGCTCCTGGAACTGAGCACAGAGTAAATATATAACCAAATTAATTTTGTTTAGATTCTTTTTATGCTCTGTTTTAGAACTGGTGCTCACTAGCCCATATGTTGTGCGAAGAACAGTCATGTCCTGTGACGCTCTAATTCAAATCCCGCATCCTCTCCTTCCCTTTATTTACCAATTAGTAACTAAACTTTCTGGTTCCAAATACTGATGAAAAAAATGTTTCCTTCCTCTGGGATGTGCTTTACTGAAGCAAGGCCCATTTGATATGATCCACCATATTTCCAAGGAGAATTTAAAAACAAAACAAAGAAAAGTCAAATCAGTCATAATTTCCTGACCTGCCTGTGTACAGCTAAATTGACCTGTCAGATAAAATACAATATGTAGGCTTTCTCAGAGATCATGCTGCATAAAAGGAATTGCAGATGCAAAACCAATAAACTGCAGGATAAAAGTAGTTTGGGACAGGAAACACAGGGCCTGCTAACCTCATCTGTTTCGAGGCACAATCAAATGTACTGTTGCCAAGCAAAATTCACAGCAATTAGGACTCCTGAATTCAGGTCTTATTTAGCTGGTGGAAGGTGTGCTGATAACTTAAGTGGTGACAGGATTAGACCATGATTTGTTTATTTCAGTTAAAAGGCTTCTCATAGAGCTTTTGTCGAACAAATGTGAGGATGAAAAAGCTAGCGTAAGGCACAGATAGGTAGTTTATCTAATTGCCAAAAAAGTATATATTAGGGATTTTAGTTGCATGTTTTAAGAGCAATTTGGCATAAAATGTGCCAAGTGAAGTAGCAGCAGTATAAAGGGTATCTCATCCTGGCAACCGTGTGTGCAAATGCCTCCACTGTACCTTTCAGACAATAAATACCAAACTGGAAACTCACAGTGAGTTTTTTTAGATCGCTGTGAAAATTGCTTTACCCTCGGTCACATGTCATTCACGTGTCACTGTGCCTTTCAAAAGCTTTTTTCCTTAAGCTAAGGCTTTCTCAGAAGAGTCCGGATAGAAGCACTTTTTATTTCCTGACTGTAAAGCCTCCCTTGTGATTTTCAGATGCTGTAACAGTTTGCAGTTGTGCAAACTCCCGCTTTCTTTTGTCAGTTACTCAGAAAGCTGGCAACGCTGGTGGCCATCAGAAGCACACTGCATTGCCTCAACTGACTAATGGGGTTTGGGATCCAGAAAGTATGCCCCTCTTCAGTGGCTCTACTGGAGAAGTCAGATTCTTGTCTTCACAAGGAAATCATTACCTCTGTTCACATTTATGAGAGGGATGCAGAGTCCTGCCTAAGTCTCTTAGGAGCCTCTGCGTCCAGAGCAACCTCATGGCCTAGCCGTTACACTCTGGTTAAGGGTTGCTGCTGATTTGCAAAAAGAAAACAGGGGTATCCTAGTTCTGTGCTCTGTTTGCTGTTTTATACGGCAGTACTCTTAATGGACTGTGCCTGCCGTCTGATTCAGAGCAACCACACCAACTGTGAGAGGACTTGTGAATGCTATTTATATGATTAATAGGTGGGAATGGATGCTCTTTTTGCTCTATCTGCATAGAACTAAACTGTGTGCAAGAGAGAGGAATAAAGAGTATATGGTCAGGACACGGAGCAAAGGGTGGCATACAGCCTTTGCATGGGCAACATGCAACAACAACAAAAGGGCACAGTTAGCAGCAGTGAGGTAGGAGCAAACAAGAGCCCTTTTTCTTCACGGCCCTTTTGGATGGCTGGATTTGGGTATGCTTTCTTGCATCTGTATTGTTTTAGCCTTGTTAGAAAGTTGAGCCATATAGCAAAGTTCATTTAGATGCTGGTGAGCGATTTAAGCAAGGCCTATCCTCACGTATAAAAACCAACAGTAACAAAGTATTTCTTCGGAAACACAAGAAATAAGAATAGACATGTGAAAAAAATGTTTCCAGAGAGTTTTCATAAACTGTTCCCAAAAAGGGCAGGCGTGGGAGTAGCTCCCTGCTTTAGGTTCTGTATTGACTACATGCATCCTCCTGCGCTCAAGAGGATATTTAAGCAGGAGTAAGGGGCTATGCAGGTGCCATTCCTACACTGACCACCACAAAAGCTTTAAATTGCAAAATTCTATCAACTACTTGAATGTGTGTGAAGTGGTGTACCCTTCACAGAGCTTATGATCAGTTTGTCCACTCCTACAACATGTTTGCATAAGTTCGTATTTCTCTTAGGAGTAACTTCAGCCTCCTTCAGGAGGCTGACCATCTGACATACTGGTGTTCTACCTGAGTTACATCAAGAATGAATAAATGTCGTACTACATCTCATGGTACATTTTTAATCAGCATGGGCACATACTTGCATATCTCAAACAGCCCCAGGGTGAATGCCCAAGAGCCTATTGCTACAGGGCTCCAAACGGTACCCTCCTTTTCTTATCCCATCCTGTCCTTTCACAGACCATTTAGTTTGTTTTTATGTGTTCCCTGAGGGCAATTTTAAATCTTCAGCTTCATTTGCTATATTAGACATTTGGAAGAGGGCTTTTGTTGTTGTTTTAAATAAAACTCTGCTACCATGTGAGTACAGAGCCCGTGTTCAAGGTGGAACATCTAATAGTCCTAATTATGTTCTCTTCATTAAACTGCATTAACAGAGCCAACTGTTCCAGGAGCTTTGTTTATATTACCTACTTGTCTAATTGGATCAGTAAGGGTGTTTGCATTGGTGAATGGGCTTGGTACCACTTTGCAGTAAAAGGAATGGAATCCTATTTTTTCAGTGAAAACATGCTGCAAACTTTAAACTAAGGTTAAAAAAATCACATAGAGTTTCCTTAGAACGAGCTACCACCCCTTTTTCAAAGCTGAATTTGTTAAATAGGACTTATTCCTTAGAAAAGTAGGGAGATTACTCAGCCCTCAGTGACCATAGGAGCAGTTGTTGTCAGTTTAAGCGGAAAATATTCTGCAATGGTAAAAAGTACTCAGAAAGCTCTAGGTTAAAAGCAAACAAGCACAGACAGACCTGCAGGAGCAGAGACAGTCAGGTCCAACACATGACCCTGGTGCCGTCAGCCTCCCAGTAGTCTGGAGCCAAGCTAATGCTCGTTATCTCTTTCTCTCACCCTAGAATAACCCGAGCAATAAATTGGTGAACACCAACAGCACTGTCACAGCGACACATATCAAGAAGTTCACTTTTGTTTGCATGGCATTGTCCTTAACGGTAAGAAACCTTTGTTCAACTCTGGCTTTCATCTCAACTAGAAAATTATCTCCTCTACCTAATGCTAAAAGCACTAACAGTTCAAGAAAGGTGAGTTGTCTTTTCTTATGAAGCTCTGTTACTTTTATCTGGAGGAAGGAACGTGATCATAGAAAAATCAGTTATCATTAACTCAGGCTAGGTATCTTAAGGACTAAAGTTATTTTATGTAGTTCTCACTACTTTCCATTTCAACTCAGCCTCCGCATGCAAGGAGATCTGCTTTTCTTTTTTTCTCTCTTTTTTTTTT
Organism: Limnodromus scolopaceus; assembly: GCA_028565335.1. Taxonomy (NCBI): domain Eukaryota; kingdom Metazoa; phylum Chordata; class Aves; order Charadriiformes; family Scolopacidae; genus Limnodromus; species Limnodromus scolopaceus. The sequence continues at coordinate 81,854,077 of JAOXNO010000013.1, forward strand.
TTTTAATGAACAAAACTTCTGGTAACCAGCGTGCCAGGAAAATGAAAAACTGTGTTTGTGGCATGTGCAGTGGGATGGCAGCCTGTCCCTGGGCATCCTTCATCGGCTGCAAATGGTGGGAGAGGCACCACATGTTGAAACTGCAGTAGCTGTTCCCTGCCGCCTCACATGGTGCTGGGCTTCCATGCTGGGAGTACTTTCGTGCATGTTGGTTTTGTTCTCTCTCAAAATGAACTAAAAAGGGCTATATTGGAGATGGCGCTGACATGGAGAACAGGATCTAAAGCCTTGTCTGTGCTAGGAAACATTGGAAGGACCTGGCATTCAGGGAGAAATTTTGCTGATCCTGCAGCATTTCGACCAGTTTACACACCTATGTACAGTGCATCTTCCCCAAGAAAACTGTTTCTGCATAAGTCTTTTTAGCAACAAACAGACAGTTGTGGAAGAAAACTCATGCAGGTGGTGGGGATCGTAGCAAATAATGGAGCAGATGACCTGGGGTGAATCCATGAATCCAACTTCTGTTTCTACATGGGATGGATTTACATTAGCACTTGGAGACAGTGCTAATGGCCTGTGTGAGTGACACAGAGTAGGTAGTGACATAGAGAGGGTAGAGTGACAGGGCCTGTCCCTCTACCAGCCAGGAGCAGATCAACCGTGAGGCACTGGGACAACCCCAGCTCTGGCTTGGGGCACCTCCCTGGGGACAGGGATGGGCAAACGGGACTGGGACATGGGACATGGTAAATGGATGAGCCTGGCTCAGTAGGACCCATGGCCATGCATGGCAGGCCAGCAAGGAACTGGAGAATGCCCCTGCTGCAGTGTCATGGGGGCAGGGGCTGATGGCCCCGGGGTCTGACATGGGGTCCTGGGCCATGGGCAGGGTGGAGGGAGCCCTGGAGGGTGGGCAGGGACCATCAGGGCTGGCAGTGCCCATGGAGCCATGATAGCTTCTCTCCTTAGTACCTGCACTAGAAGGACAAAAGCCAAGGAGAGCCTAGAATGTAAGTTTCTCACAGAAAAAGTCCTTCCTCACACTAGAAAAGCAAGTGTGGGATGCTGCAGTTGTTTTAGGATGCAGTGCTCAGAGTCCTAAAATTGAGTCTGATCATACTCCAGACAGGTTTTCTCATTATCCCCAGCGGGATTCCATTCCAAAGCTGGCTGCTTTGTAACTCTCCCCACATTCACAATTTTACTGTTGAGTAATGGAGAGCTGATTTAATTTCTCTCTCCCCTTCATTTTAGTGTAGAGCCTTTCTGACTGAGTTGCACATGGCCTATGCATGAAGGGAAGCTAATTTACACCAAAGGAAACCTTACAGTACATAAGCCTGAAGTATTTGTAACCATCCCCACCCCCTTGTAATGACCTGGGAAAGTGGGATACAGTACTCTCTGTCTTATTTTACAGTTGAAAATGAAGCAACTCAATCCATTCATAGCTGATTTAGGAGATTTTTTCCTGCTCTTTATTTCCTATGCTTTTTCCCTAAATGGCTACAATTGGCTACCATCAAAGACAGAATTGCATGAGCCGATGTGGCATCTTTTCTGTCTATTAATTTCTAGACTTAAGCTTGAACTCTTTTCATGTGGCTTAGAGACCAACAGCTCTGGCTCTAACTTGTATTTCCTACAGCATGTAATGGAGAAGGACATATGCCTCCACCGAATTGGCCATTGTGTGGAGACTTTCCACGGCTTTCGTGTTATCTACCATCACACACCTCGAGGTGTTCTCTTGTGTGCTGTGCCAGGCAAAGGTTATGGTCTCTCCAGCTGGAGCCTCCCTGGAAGTCTGTCAGTATTGTTAAAGACCCACGAAGGGGAAAGCTTTCGTCTTTATAAATTGTTCTGAGAATACTGTTTCAGTCTCAAAGCTTTCTCTTGACTGACTGTTTTCTTAACCCTTCTGGGCATTTATCAGCTAGCTCAAGTTCTGATAGATCATGAGCTTCTCACATTATCGTCACAATCCTCTGCAGCATAATTTTTAAGTACTGCAATAGGCTTTTGGTTTGTAACTTTACAGGTTTGGTTTTCATCCAAAAGTTCTCCATAGTACTTTCAAGGGCAGTTCTTTCATAAGCTCATCATGCGAGACTTGTCCGCACTGAAATTCCAGAAACGCTTTTGAGGTCCATAGCTTTTCCTGTCCTCTTTCTATTTTTGCCTACTAGTGACAGATTCTTAGGATTGCTTGTCAACGGACAGAGCGGAAAATAGACACATGAGCTTTAAAGACTCAGTTTGGTTCAGGGGCCTGAGCCTGCAAATGCTTCAGCACACAAGCTCAGTAGACGTTGGTATGACATATGACTCAAGTTATTACGTGCCACAGGTTCTAAGGAATTTGACTTCGAATTTGCCTCTGTTGCAGCCAGATCAGATGGCCACTGTAACTAAGCTCCCATGGTCATCAGTGGTTGCTGTGTTTTGCTGGAGAGGATCTACTGCAACAAATGGCAGTCAGGCTAGTGGCATCACTGTAGGTAACATCTTGTGCTTCAGGGTCAGAGTGAAAGTGAGAGACAGGCTCCCAGGCTGACAAAGAGATCAAAACAAGGCAAACAGTTAGACATGTAATGTGAATCCGTTCTGCAGGAATCTATAGGATTCTAGAAGATGTAAAGATAAAGGAGGTCTGTTAACCACTGCAAAAAAAAACAGTGACACTTTTAATATGAGCAGCAGCCATGCAGGAAAGTACCCTCCCAGTATAAAATTAGGGGAAACCTCTCAATGACTGAAGACATGCTATTTCATAGAGTTGGAAGAAAAATGTCCTACCTCCTTCCACAGACCAGTCATACCTGCACAAGAAGTACTGTAAACCTACTACTACAGTAGCACTTTTTCAGCCTTGTTGGTAGTGTCAGTATTGGGTCAGAATAGAAAAAAAGGCATAGTTCTGTTAAGAAATGTGATTTTGTGGGTTTTTTAAATCTTCATGGAATCTGAAGGGCTGCACTTGAGCCTTCCCAGGGTGACTGGGCAGCATGTAAATGCCTTTTACTGAGTGTGATCATAAGTACAGTCTCATGGCTTTGAAGAATCAGGCAAGTATTAAAGCTGCTTCCTCAAAAAATGAGAATTAGTTGTAATTGCTAAGTGAAAAATGTGTAGACAAGCTGTTCTATTTAAAGGCTGTAAATAGAAGCCATTAGACTCCCAATATGTAAGAAATCTAATGTGATTAGTCATATTGATGTGATTTTGGTTGTAAGTGGTAACTCCTTCCAACAGCCCTGTTTTGTGGCTATGTAACTGAATGTAAAATTTATATAGCAAGGGGGAAGGACTCGGCTGAAGAATTTTGCCCATACAATTAAGGGACTGGTTCTGATTTTAGAAAATAAGGCATGCTTGATAATTTACCCTCAGCTTAAAGAGCATATATAATGCTGCTTGCCATTATTTGGTACTTCATTGCCCTTAGGCACTTCAGGCAAAAATGCTTCTTTCTGTATATAAGTAGAGGTACTGCTCCAAATGCCAGTCTTGCTGCCGTTGCTAGATAATGCTGTTGAAGAACTAAACTTTTTGGTTCAATGCTAGACCTGTTCACGTGACCCTACAAACCAGCCTTCTGGTCTTTGCACAGTTGTAAACTAAGTGAAGACGCAGACTCCCAAGAAAGAAAACTGGTGCATTTATAGCACACATCCCTTTGGTTGTGGGATGTGTCATCCTCAGTACAGTGCAGAAATCCCAAAATAATTTGTCTGGGTGCTAAATTACTGCATTTCTCCATTGCAGCAAAGGTTTCCTCTGTCAGGGGAGAGCATTCCCTCGCTCATGAGCTGTGCGTAGAGGGGCATGCTGTGCGAGGAGTGAGCTACTCAAGGGAACCCTGCCTTACCCAGCAGGAGTAACAGCAAATACATTGCTCTTCAGCAGGAGCTTTTCTCAAAATAGTAGTGGTGTTTTTGAGCTCAGACACCACAGTGCAGAATTCAGGGGTTTTCCAAGGCAGCATGAAGGGCACAGCTCACAGTTGCTGCCAAATTACCTTCCTTCCTTCCTTCCTTCCTTCCTTCCTTCCTTCCTTCCTTCCTTCCTTCCTTCCTTCCTTCCTTCCTTCC
>JAOXNO010000013.1:81858598-81900348 GCA_028565335.1 Limnodromus scolopaceus
CCTTCCTTCCTTCCTTCCTTCCTTCCTTCCTTCCTTCCTTCCTTCCTTCCTTCCTTCCTTCCTTCCTTCCTTTCCTTATTGCTTTCCTTCCTTATTGCTTTCTTTCTTCCTTCCTTTCTTTCCTTCTTTCTTTCTTGCTTTCTTGCTTTTTTCTTTTTTTTTTTTTATAATTATGTCCTCCCCATTTCCCACTTGAGCTTTTCCTTAAGTCTTCTGTGATGACACAGAAGTTGCAGTCAGTTAAGATCCTTTTCCCTGGCTAATGTTAGCTGTTGGCAGCCACGTGGTTAGCATTTGGTCATCTGCCTTTGAGCTGCAAGGCTTCCCAGGCTGATTGCATGTCATTTAGTGCCCACTACATGAAAATGATGAGCGGATGGCTCCTTTGGGAGGGCACAAGCTCCTTTGCTGCGTTTGCTGCTGCCCACTCCACGTGACGGTCACAGCCATGCCCTCACGCACACATCTGTGTGTGAACCCTGCGCAAGTCAGTGAAGTTGTGGTCCCCGAGCTCTGCAAGCAGCCATGGGAGAAGATGGACATCTAACTCTCTGAGAGGACTGGGAGTGGTGGCATCTGTTCATTTCTCAGTTGGCTTGGAAGACAAGTAATGTCTCACCAAGAGCTGTGAGCACCCTTGTTTAAGTCAAGTCACTGCTATTGAGCTAAAAGCATGGCTGGCTCTATGTGGCTGAAGCAGGATGACTGCATGAGCATACAAGATGCTGATCAGAGAGAGCAATTTCTCAGAGACTATTGTGAAAGCTCCCTAGCTCACTGTCACTAACAATGACCCAGAATAGCCTGTACTCACTTGTAGGAGCAATCAGGTCTTAGAGCGGCAGTTGGTGAACTGTGCAGCTCAGTTCACTAAGATTCAGTTCAGTTTCCTCTTCAAGCACCCTCAGCTGGGACAGAGCACGGTGCTTTAGGGATACATTTCCAAACACCAGCTCCTGTTAGCTGGTGGTTCCTGTTAACTAAAGTGTCAGCAAGACACGTGGCCAGTTGTATCTTCATATTCTTGAGTGCTTTATGTGTGACAGCAGGTTTTCCCTTACCAATAAGACAGGCTCAAGGTGCCAAGGGTGACAAGCTGTGCGCACCACGCCACCTTCAACCGTCTGTCACCAAGTTAATGTACGGCAGGAGAGCTGCACAGTACTCCTCAGCTTTAACATGTGTTCTATTAGAAACCACTCAAAGCTCTTTCCAGCTTTAAGTATAACAGCACCAGTGCTGTAGTAAAAGGAATTTCGGTGCTGCTTTTCTTGTTTTTTAAAATGGACACAAAGTTATGGACAAATGGGGAAAGTAGCAGTTTTCACGAATAAACAGACTGATTAAGGGGAGAAGCTAATTGTGTAGAATGCTATCTTATATATAATTAGCAGACTGCTTAAGAAACAAAATCCAGATGTTCAAGTTTGTCCTGTGATTTTTCATTCCTTTCTATCCCAAAAGGAGACTGAATGATAGAGTGGAGGAAAAGCTTTCACATTTATACTTGTATGTGTGTGTGTGGTTTATGCAAGGCTTACAAATTTCAGATTTACTTGTTACAAACCATAGACAAACTAGTAAAAACTGTAGATCTCTTTTCTTAACAAAACAAAACAAACTTGTCATGGAGTTTCATCTAACGTGAAGGCTCAGGCACTTAAGCTGAACAAATTGATATACATCAGTTGTGTTGTGGTAACCAATTTCAAATGCCAGGTAACTTGCATTAGATATAAATCTCAGTGAAAGTTTAAATTTAATATACTTAGGAGCAAACAGCTGGTCAGTTTACTGGCTCATATGTTTGGGCCTGAGAGTTGAATAAGCGTGTATCAATACATGTCAAAATGTCACTTGCTTTACAGTCAGGTTTGTCCATAATTGAGGAGTCTAATGATAGCTTTAAAATGTTTCTAATGCTTAGAATATAACTTTCTATAATATATGTTATGCCATTTTTATATTCTATAATAAAATATTACATTTTTTGTAAATAAATTTTGTAATATTTAGATTCATATCTGAACTTACCCTTTTGACAGAGGGAAAAACACATTGATTTCTAAGGGGTCCTGCTGATAAGCATCTGTAGTTTAAGGAGTTACTATTGGCAACTGCCTGTTTCATTTGCTGGATGTTATCAGCCCCTGAGGAAGAGCAGCACACAGGCAGTGTCATCTCTCCAGTGCTTGCTTGCTTCTTGTAGCACAGCAGCATCAGCTACCATCAGTTGGCAGTTATATCTTATATATATATTCATGTATAGTGTATGTTATTGTAAATATGTATCTGATAAGTATATAATTATATGTAGAGTGTAGTTGTATTTAAGTGGGGTTTTCATATTATAATGGTCAGAAGTTTTAAGCTGCAGCATTTAACATGTTTGCCTATTGATCTCTTATTTCCCCCCAACCACGGGCAGAAAAGTGGAACAGGCTGCTGGGGACTCTAGGCTCTTAACTGGTCTTACAAGATTCGACAGAGGGATCCCATCACAGTCTAAAAGAGCAGAGAAGGCTCCAAAGTCACAGGGTTTCTTTTGCTGGGTCCCTGTGATGGGATAATTCAGTTTCAAACTGAAGAGGGGAGGAGGAAAATTCTCTGTCCCATTTGATAACAGTTTACTGCAAGACATCCCATTTTTTGCCTAATCTCCAATCATCATCTGCTTGGTTATCTTCTATAATTAATCATCAAGCATCTAGGAGATAAGAAAACCCTGGTCAAGAACAGCGAAGCCGTGTAGCAGGGAAAATTCCCAATGTGAAAGCATTACAGTATAGAATACAGGACTCAGTAGTTGCTGCTTTCTGCTTAATTCTGTAAGAGCTAGAGCCAGTCACTGTGGAAGAGAAGCAGCTGTGTTTCATTCAGGCTGAGAAGCTTCATCTATTTAAAAGGCAGCTCCAGATGCCCAAGCTTTTGCGCTGTGCCTTGGATTCAGCTATGCCAAACTAGGAACTGCCAAGTGCCAAGTGGATACCATCTGCCGACTCTCGTGTCCTATTGATCAGCAAGGCTTCACCAGCCACTGAAATGTAGGCACTGGCAGATAAAATTGGTACCCACATGAGTGAAGACAGAATATTCATACCAATGCAGTATATTATTGAAATAGCATCGGTTTATTGACATATTCCCACTCTGATGCTTTCCATCTACCAGGTGTTTCTTACTCGATAGTTTAATTTCCAGCTGAACTCAGCAAATCTTGTTGTTTCCCAGCCATCAGTCCTGCAGCTGAAAATTCCTGTGAGGGTCACCAAAGACTATCCAGTTTTCAGTAGTCCCATTTGATCTCAAATTTTCAGTCTCCAGTTTAAGAAATATGCCATTTCATATCACTTCATGTATTCACCTATAAGTTAATTTTCCACATGATAAAGTATCCTGAATACGTAAGATGGTAAAGACTGCTGTCCTACTAGGCAACCTTAGCTTGCATTCCGGATAATATGAATTAGGCTTGCTTGTTCAAAAACGCCCAGGAACATGTTCCTGTTTCACTGGTGAAACCTTTTGAAGGCAGAAGAGGAGTCTCCATAGCATGATATAACTGCGCAGCAGTTCCATGCAGTAGGCATCTCTTGCTGTGTGCCAGCTGGCTGGTTTCTGGAGTCCCACGCAGGCTGACATTTAGCCACCATGAATGCACTTAATGAGTTGAGATACCTATAAAAGTATCGTGCGCTTCACTTTGTTTCCATCTTTGGAGAGCAAACACCTGAAGGGTCTGATTTCAAGGATGAGAGATAATAAATAGCATTCAGGGCCTTAGCTGGAGGTTAGCTTTAGTTAACAGTAGTTAACAGGAGATTAGCTTTAATTTTTAGATGCCTCAGGCAGCTTCAGTGTAGCCAGAGGGTGTGCAAGGAAGTTTTTAAAATACAATGTGCCACAAATCAGTTTATATGAACATACTTTCACAAAAATGTAGTTAATTTTCCCCCTTTCCTAAAGAACATAAGGTAAAAAAGAATAAAGAATATAATACAATTACTATTGTGAAATCAGTATTAGACTGTCAGCTATCAAGAAAATACATAAATACTACAATTTATGCCCTCACCTTCATGCATTGTAGCAAACAGAGTGTGAGGATTTCTATGTACAGATTTGATTAAGTTTGGTAAAGATAACTAGAGCAGAGCAAAGAGATTTGCAAATTCTGACCAATGCAAAACTCTATCAGAGCTTTTACTCCATTATTCCTCTTTCACTCAAAAGACCTTCATCCAACTATCTGCTGCCTCATCCGCATGGTTTCAAGTGATTGAGATGCTGGAAAGAGGAACAAGAAAAAGCAAGGGATACTGTTTCTATTTCCATGTGACTGATGCCATGGTTCTTCTCTGTATTGAGAGAGGGTTACTACCTGAGAAAATCACCCAGTTATCACAACTCTTACAGCTATATACATTCCAGGCTGCTAATGTTGGTTCTTAGTTCTCAAGCTGAAGAAGGCATTTTCAGAGGAAAGTGGTGATTTGTGACATCCTTAATTTACGTGTTCCTCTCTGTGCTTTATTCCTGACCTGTATGCAATGCTGAAACCTTCCCACTTGCCCATCTCAGCTCTCATAGAATCATAGAATCATAGAATTGCCTAGGTTGGAAGGGACCTTTCAGGTCATCTAGTCTAACCACCAACCTAATGCTGACAAAAGACTGATGGCAAACATTCAGAAGATGGCCCACCAGGGCCAAAGCTGGGAATTGGGAAAGGGGGCAAGATGTGGGACGGGTATGAAATATGAGAGTATTTAATGCTAAAGAGAGAGCCAAAGATGTGGTATTTATGCAGTGACAGTGCAGGAGAGACCAGCAGCTGAACAAGTAGTTACAAATGGACTGAAGTTAACAAAGCCTCATTTTGTCATGAATTGATGACACATGGTCGAAGAAATAGCAACAAGGTCTGAAAAGGAGACACTGTACTTTAACTTCTTGGCCTTTGAGATACTCTACATCTTTACTGCAAAAAGGAAATGCAATATGACACCCAGTCATAAACCTCATTAATCTCTTCTATCTTGAGTACTGTAGCATTTCTTCCTTACTAGAGGAAACAGCTTAGCCGCACCATGGAAAACAGGATTCATCACGATGATTTCTTTCATTAAACAATGACATCTGTGGTTTTATCAGTGTTCATGTACTCAAATTATAACACTGCACAGGCTGAGTTATTCTGTAGAAACCAAAATTTGAATTCTGGATCAAAAAGGTAACATGATTTCTGATGCCAATAATGCTTTCCAGCTTTTGAGGTTCTGGGGTTTTAACAGATGTGGCCAGGGAGATGAGCTAGACTTTTGCAGCATTGTAGTTCCATCACATCAGTTACCAGCCTCTGCATTAGAATTTATAAATGGAAGATTACTTAAGAACTGATTTTCTTAAAAGTGGCTGTGTTACTGTATTAACTAGGGCAAGCCTTTGTTGCTTCCTAAAGCTGACCACGATTACATGATTTTTGTGGGGGTTTTTGTTTGTTTGTTAAGGAAATCTGACTATGGAACTTTAGAGTTTGAATAATAATTGAAATTTTTCAATGCATCAGACAAAATCAAATTGTAGATTAATACTACCTATCCTCATTCACCCTCCACCAAATTTAAAGCAATTGTACTTTATAGTACATTGTCCCATTCAACCAGATTAAAGCAGTAGTTCATCCTCCCCTGTCTAAGGTCATACTTACAGCTCTTCTCAACAGGAGATTCTCCCTGAATATCTCCTTTTCTGCTTGTGACAATAACTAAATTCCCCTTGTGTAGTGCTGAAGGGCTTCAGAGTCAGAGTAGCTGCTGCAGTGTATCCCTCCATTCCTGGTATTTGTTGCTTGCTTTTGGGAATACCTTTTTATAACAAAGAAGAGCTTAGGCATGGCTACAAATTGGCTTTAAGAAACAGCACAAACTGCATTTTCTTCAGAACCAAAGTACTGGCTAGCATTATTTAGCTTTCCATGCAATTTTTCCTCCCAAGTTTAAAGATGAATGAAGCAAAATGTGCATAAGAATCATGTTGCCATGCTATATACCTGTGACATTCAGTGTCACTGATCAAAAAGCAGCCAAAAGTTTAAGCGATTGCAGAGGCCACTGGATTTGTGTTCAAGGTTCATTCATGTTTTCCTATTGACTGTCTTTGTTTTACGTTTCTGCATTGCTTCATTATGAAAGGTTACAACTGGGCTTTATTAGAGTCATGGGATGAAAGGACTGAGAGGCAGTAAAATCCACAGGAAGAAATGTCATGACAAGGAACCAGTCCCTCTCGGAGGATACAAAGCCAACTGCCAACAGTGTCAGAATCTGGAATTCCCTGGGTGACTTGAGTTCAGTGTCATTATCTGTCATGAGTATACAAAGGAAGGAGATAAAAAAAGAGGGACAGATTTCCCCCATGCTCCCCAACCTTATTTTAGCAATGCCTTCATTACAGCCTCATTGTATTAACGAGATTTCACAAGTCCTATCTAGGATATTCATATTTTAAGAAAAACAGTATTAACTTTTCAGACTAAATCCACATTCTTTATACTTCACTGATGTACATATATATGGATACCAAGGACAACTTTTAGAATAATAGCACCCATCCAGTGGATGGGTTTGTTTTCACTGCTTTAATTTTCCCCCTCTCTGAACTATCAGATTGGTTTTTTTATCTTCAGACCTCTGGCACAAAAATAATGATTGGAACATGACATATTGCCAGAATATTGTTCGAGAAGCTTTTTACCTTTTCAAGGTCAAGTTTAGTTCCCACTTCATTAGAAATTATTTCAGTTACGAGTGGAAGTGTTCCTGCCTGCTCAGGAAGATGCTGGAGCACCAGAGGCTGACTTTATAAAATCCTCACGAGGGCCTTGTCCTGTCTGTGGTACCGCACTGAGTCTTTGTCCCAGAACAAAGGATTTCTGTTTGCTCCAGTGAGGTGGAGACTGATGTCTCCTTCGTGATTGTTCAGGATTCATACAAAGGGTCTATTCTGCATGAGTGGCTGAAGCAAGCAGAAGAGGAAGGGTCAAAAATCATCACGAGAGCATGTTTCTGCTCTAATTCTGTAATTGGAACAGGAAGCAGCAAGGGCTGCAGAAAACTCAGGACAGAAAAAAATGTCTAAGTTGTGAAGTCAACAGTTTTCACAGAGAGCCTGGGAATCTGCCAGCTTTGGTTTATTCGAGCTTTTTTAAAGGGATGCTGTGCTCAGTAAAATATCCTGCTTTCTCTAAAAAATAAAGCAGCATAATTCAATCAGGAGATATAATGACTATCTTAAACAAGGTAGTGACCCAGCCTAGCCTGAAAAATACCACCTGTTTTCAGCAGCAGTTGGTGAGCAAGCAGATGTGGCATCACGTTAATGCTATCAGAGAGTCCGTGTGTTCTGCAGCTGCTGGACCTAACTTTATTTTTGAAGAAAGTCGTGCTCTGTCACTCTGAACTATAAGGAAAGCCGGGGGAGGCATGGGGAGACAGATCTGTAGAAACCAATTATTGCGGGAGAAGACATGAAGTCAGGGAGTTTTCCCGCAGGCAGGCTCAGGTTTCTTTTGCTCCCCCTGCTGCTTGACAAATTTCATGACAGCTGTTTTCGGCTTTACACCACCCTTTGCAGAACACTAAGTTCAGAGAAATCTATACTGACTTGTGTGCGCCTGAGGGTTAATTGCTATAAGGGAATGTCCTTGTGATTCAAGTCATCAGCATTACAATACGCTGCTTTCAAATGCGACTGCAGTGACGTTTTTACTGCACACAGACCCAGGGCTTTTTGCTTCATAGGATCACAGGATTATTCAGGTTGGAAGGGCCTCAGGAGTTCATCAGCTCCAGCCTCTGGCTCAGAGCAGAGTCAGCTGTGAAGTCAGGGCAGGTTCCCTGGGGCTTTGGCCAGTCTGGTCTTGAAAACCTGACATTTCCCACAGAAGAAAAGGACCCACTTTCTGCCTGCTTCAGGATTACAGGACACGTGATCACCATGATATCCCAACAGAGTTTCAGTCTGTGAGAACCTTCAATGCCTCCATTTAAAAGGCTGATCAGTTTATTTAATTTTTTTGTCTCAAAGGCTGTATATCAAAAACTCCTCAAAACTGCCCAAACTGGGGTGGCTGTGCAAATACCTCTGTCTCTCATGATTTACAGCAAAGGTAGCATAGGATTCTGTAGGTCCATCCTGGTGCGGGCCAGGCTGTGGTATGCAGCAGGCTTCCATAGCAAGCCAGTGGTGCTGGCCTCTGGTGTTGTACCGTGCACAGCAATTTCTCCACAGCTTCCCAAAAAAATTATGATTGTTTATAGCAGTGTCCTTAAAAAAAAACTAACAAAAAAACCCCAAACCCTGAGTCTCAAAGGCAACAACTTTTCACTTGATTATTTTCATGTTAAACTCACATGTGATATCCTTTCAACAGGGAATAATGTCTTTATGATAAAACCTAGACTTTTTGTTTTCTTGGCCCACAATAAAACACAAAATCCTTTATTTGTGTAAATTGATGAGTAGTTGGATTTCCTTCCTTCATAAGAACTCTGTTGAACATTTTCCATGTTGTTCAACTTCTTGAGAGATTGCATAGTGGAATGAGTGCTTCAGGAGATGTTAAGGAGTTTGCATTTTGTTGGACAGGTATATTCAACATAGAAACACACTCCTACTGTAGTCTGAAAAGGGGTGTAGCTAATTGTTTCTGTAGTTTCAGTACTAGTAGTTAACTGTTCAAAACTGTTGTTACTTTTATGCTTCATAAAAATACAGAAGTGTGGTTTCCTTTAACATTAAGATGCTAGAGTAAGTTTTTGAGTGACAAGCCTCAGTACTACAGAGTCATTTAGAGAAATAAATTTTGAAGGTCAATCAAGGTATGGATTTGGAATAGCCATAAGAACAGCACTAACAAATTCTAACCCTTTTTTTTTCCCAACACCTTGTAAAATAGAATGTTAAACAGAGGAGTCAAATTCAGTTTTTCACATTGATGCAAGTTAGAATAAGATATTGTTTTGACTTAGAAGCATACCTGCAAGATGAGCTCATCTTGTAAGTGTGATACAGGCTCTGAAAGGAGACAGAATTATGGAAGTTCTGCATATGTGAGAAAGTGGGAAGACATAGAGATGTCTTCCAATCAGAAGATTGTCCAATCAGAAGATTGGACCACATAAGACTCTGGCTATTTTTATTTGTTTATTGCACATTTCAAAAGGCAAAATCATATGATTTATATTCTTCCATATTAATAGAGGTGATAACTGATACTATCCCAAAGATCTGAGGTGCAATTCAAAGCTGAGACATGTAATAATTCCATAGCTTCTTTCTGAGGAACATAGAGCCATACCGTGTCTTTGTCTATAGGCGATGTTTCTTCTAACTGGAAGCTGCACTGGAGTCTAGAAATGCTGTACTGTTGTTCATAGCTCACTGGAATACTCTTTTGTGCCTTCTATTTATCAATGAATGTCCCAAAAGACAGGCAGCTTTCTACAACTGCCTAAAAGCAAATCAGTCTAGCACCCTGCAGATTACTATACACATGCCAATAGCCTTTGTTGGCATAATGTATTATAATGCATTATGTAGTGGGTCTCTAAGGTTTAGTAATCCCTGTCAGCAACCAGAATAAATGGAAATAGCTTCCAGGAGATGCAGAGCCTATGAAAAGACTGTTAGCTTTCAAGACCTACTGGCATTCAAACACAGAGCATCTGAAATAAGCTCTCGTGAACAGTTTTTCATCACAACCATTTGTGAAAGTCAAATGCGTGAAGTGTGCTTAAGTGAAGAGGTTAAAGAAAAGTTAGACTGAGCACTAGCAGTTTGGTGCTTTCCCTGCCGTTCTCTCAGGCTTGTCGGCAGCAGAAGTTTTTGATGTGTAACCTTTTCATACGCCTAGACATTGAATTTGCTGGCTGAGAGTAGCAAGGTTCCACATGAAAGTAAGCACACCTGCTTACAGAGTGTCTAAGCCACAAGTGAGGGAGGGTTTTTTTACTTTTTTAATGCACAACTGGATTGCAAAAAAAAAAAACCCAAACATTAATATTAGATATTTTGTATGCAGAACATAAAGCTGCATGGGATGAAGGTGCACCACAGTTCTTGAACTCCTGAAGCTGTGTCTGCCAGCAGCCCAGACCACGCAGTCAGGGAAGGGCATCTCTTACTGGGCACTCGCCCTGCTCTTTGTGCCCTTTCCTTAGACAACCCCCAAGTGACCTTTATCAGGGAGATGGTACTAATCTAGCTGGAACTTTAGTCCAATCTAGTACAGCTGTACTCATCTTCTTATGCTGCTGTAAGTTACTGACATATTTAATAAAGCCCTTCAAATTTGACTACTGTAGATCAGTTGAAGACATGTTACCCAGTTATCAGTTCAAATGATTAAAACACTTCCAGAAATGCTTAGGCTACTGTCGTTTATACAGAGATAACACCACCATAATAAATACCACTGTCTACTCAGGCCTGCAGATCCTCTGTAGTGTTCCACTCTCCTGTTTGTATCTTCAGTTTTCCTGTATTTTTAAAGAGCTTATCACTGCTCAGTTGACGTTCCATTTAAATGATCAAAGACTTTAACAAAACTACCCTTTAATATTATGCTGCACTCATACCATAACAGAAAAATCAAATCAACTCTGTTGCTAGAATTCCACAAGCAAAATCCTTACTCCCAAGGCATAAAAAATCCTTACTCTCAAAGCATTAAAATGCTTCAGCCTCAGCAGAGTTGCCAAGTGCAATGTTCATTACTGTGTACAGACATTACAGCCAATTGCAATTGCAACCTGAAGCTGCAGTGCCATTATAGGTGCGTGTTGCTAGCCTGTGCAGAAGCTTTTACTGTTTCGTCTTCACCTCTTGATTAGATTAAATGAAGGTATAACTGTAACCCTACCCAAGCCTATTTATTCTATTTTTAACCTTGCAGACACATGCAGAAAGGCGTAAGGGGGAGGGGGAAACAAACTTTCTTTTAACTGAAGAGAAAGAAAGAAGACATACTATAGGTAGATCTATTTCCTAAAATCTGTGTAGATCTCGTCTCTAATTGTGTGTGCCACGCTCCCTGTTTCACTGGACTACTTGTGTCATTTAATCTGTTACCATCTTCTCCCGCCTGCTTTCTGATCAGTCCTCACCCTTTACCAAGGTAATTGCAAACATGATGCAGACCACTCAGCATCACAAAAAAGCTAAGACTTCATCCTATTTTCAGTATATGTCATCTGTAATGGAATGGGTAGCGGAGATACCTTCCCACCCTTGCAAGATTGGTGTTACTGTTTTCCTAAAGCAGAGCCTGTTTTTTTTCTACTACATTTTGAACTTGTCTTTGGAATAATATGGAAACTTCCCAAGTTGCAAGTGCTCTATAAGTTGAATTGCAGAGGTCTTACACGATGTGAAGCGTTAATTTCTTTTCCTGCAGCTTTTTCTCCTGTGGGCAATGAGAATATTGTCTGCTGGTAAGATGACGGAGAAAAATCTCTTTGCAAAGTGAAACTAGTTATCAATATTGCAACCACAAGACGGCAACACGCTGAGACAGAAATAGAAGGCCCTGCTGCTGCCACACCTCACCTCCTCAAACTGCTTATTCTTGAGCTTAGCAATCACTGCTGTCTGTACCCACCAGCTGCTATGTAAGAAGTGCTCTTTGAAGCCATTTATCAGCGCTGACTCTCTGCTGATCAGAGGCGCAGGGAACACTGCAGTTTGCAACAGCTGAGGAGGAATGACTGCATACCTCCTGGGTATAAGTCATTACCCCGATTTGCAAACCGACCTTCCTTCCGTAGGAGCTGGGTGGAGATTGAGTCTGTTCTTATTATGGCCAGAAATGAAGTTTAACTTCAAAGAGCATGGGACTGAAAACAAGGCTTTTGGTCACTTATTTGCCTGTCTGTCTAGCCATGTTAGAATACTCTTTCAAGTGGCTGTTGAAGAAGGAAAGACTGCTGTATTTGCCTTTTGCTAGCAGTGGGCAGTCTGCTGTTAGCATAAATGTATGGAATCTTGCAGCAGCAGTAACTATACTGCTCAGCAGGATGCTAATGGCATTGTGCAGTACAAGCAGCGTAAACGTCTTTGCTTTCGTGAAAACAGCAAATTATAATTGGAGAGTGGACATCTTTGCATCTTGTTTATTGGACTTTGAAGAAAGATTTGGCAAAATATGCCCAGCATGGTTACCTTACAGATCATTTGAAGTAAAAGTCACTGCAATCTGCCTAATGATGTCTGCAGCAATTAAAGAGTTTGCTCTGTCACTGTACAGTTACTTTTTAATAATTGGATTCTCAACCACACAACCTTCTCTGCTCTGGACTGTCCCCTCTGCTTCAGTTGTACCCTGTATGAGTAGTTTGGCAGAGAGAGAGAAGTGCTGGCTAAAATGGAAAAAACTCCATGCTCAGCTTATTTGTCTTCTGCTCTTACCTTCCTCCACTCTACTAATCTCTGTGATGGATATACACTGCAAAATACAACACCAAATTAGTCAAGTAAAACATTCAATTGTGAAAAATAAATAGTGGGTCCTACTACAAGAAGTGGGGAAGAAAACTGAGGATGAGCGTTTTTGCAGGACGGTGGAATGTTTTGTTGACCACACAGAATGTGTGTCTCAGAACACGAGACCTCCCATGGGCCATTCGGACACAGACTTTGGGAAACTTCTGTGGTCTGAGTACTCGCAGGCTAAACAGAAAGGACAATCTCTGGTGCACAACCAAAGAATGAGATTGAAATCCCAGCTGCCTTGGAGGTGGTAGGACTTCAGAGACTAGCTTTAAAAGCCATCTGAGCATGTAGGGATGTGACAACTGGATAGTAAGAGAAGAGCTAGATAGCTTGTAGGCTAAATTATAAGACAGTAGTTATAGAGTCTTACAGAGCCATCAGATTTTACAGCCAGTGTGCATAATTTACCTGGTACACTGGCTTGTAACCTGACAGGGTTACATGCCAGAGTGTTTAAGGTTCCAAGTTTTGCCCTGTTCAGTCAGCTTGCTTACTTAACATCTGCTTTACTGCAAGAATAATGGGAAGAAATCACTTTTTTAAAGGTAAAACCAAATTGAATAACAAAGTAGTTATACTTGAAAGGATGTCAGGTACCCATTCTTACAGAAAATTTCCTGTAAGTGCTGTCACCTCTGTTCTTCGATGAGTGCCTTCAACCAAATCTGGAGCCGCCAGCTGCTAAGAGCCCCCACAGCCAGGCCTAAAGCCCTGCCTCAGGACTGACCAAAAATTAAACAGCATGTACTGCCTCTGTACCATCTGTTGTGGGCTTTTTATGGAAGTTTTCCGTTCATCTATGGACTAAACAGCACACTCTTTAAAATAACAAGACCTGGCAGATTTGTGACCTGAGGGCAGGACTATGCTGAACACCTTTGTCTTGGTATCAGGCTTATTGCATGCTCACAGTATTAGTATCAGCAGCAAGTTTAAACCCTTAAGTTTAGATTTAGGTCAGATTTCTGGGTCCTGGACTACTTCAGATCTTTAGTTACTATAACATTTGATAATCTGTTTAGGAATGTGGGTGTCTTAGCAGAGCAAATACTGTAAAAATCAAGTGTCTTACTGTTTTCGTCGCAACTAGACCTTTCAAGTACAACCATTTGCAGGGACCATAAAAATTCTTTCTATATGTATCAGTCTTGGTATGTGAGGAGCCTGAAGAGTAGGAATTGCTTCTGAAGTCAATATGCTTCTCTTAGGTGCACGTGTGTACTCTGTGTATTTGAATGCAAGCTGAGTATAAATATACTGTATTTACACTAGAGTCTTACTGCATTTAAGTATTTGAAAATGTCTTTCAACTGTTGCAAAAACATTGCTTTCGATACATTTCTCAAAGTACAGAAAAACCATTCTGACCATGTTTATGAATTTTGCTGATGGTTGTTTCTTTTCCAATTTTTATCTGTTTTCCCCTTCTTATTGAGAAGAATAAAGTTTGTTGTGACTTTCGGAGTGTCCAGGATCCTCAACTGCAGTTAAAGACAAGAACTGTTGATAGTTGGGTTGGCTCTCTAAAGAATCTTTTAAAATCTTCTCTCCAATTCTTCTTGGTTTCAGTCAGGCTGAACCATAACATTTGAACTGGTAGAATCCAAGTCCAGAAAATATTCTGTCAGATTTCCATGCATGCTATTTTTACTTATGACTGCTTCATAAACTTTTGAGTCAGGACTATTGCTTAACATGTAAGTTCTGTTATTTTCTTTCCTCAGTCTATGTGCAAAGAGGCAGAAATATAGGAGAACGGTTAAATAAAGTTATTAAAGTTAATCATAAAATACATCTGTCTTTGTGATGATTAAAACCTTAATCATTGCGTTCTACAGATCCCTGAACACTGTAGAAAAGCAAAATTATTTTTATTACTTTTGTGTCCAGCTTCTTCCTTCATTCAATACCCAAAATACCCATCACTACACAAATCTTTTAGACCAGGAGGTTCTATCTTTCGCTGTGCTTCCCTTCTGAAATATAAACATGTCTTAATTGTGTTCTTCCTAGCTCTGTTTTGTGATGTTTTGGACGCCAAACGTGTCAGAGAAGATTTTAGTTGACATAATCGGAGTAGACTTCGCTTTTGCAGAGCTGTGTGTTGTTCCTTTGCGCATCTTCTCCTTCTTTCCAGTTCCAGGTAAAAAAATAAGAAAACAACGATCTGTAACCTTAAAACCAAACCACCCTTGAGGTGTGGTCATAGAGCCTGACATGGCTGTATATACAAGAGTGTGTGCATTCCTAGCGTAAGTAATATGGTTTTTATTGAAGCTGTTGTAGACCAAGACTATTTGCATCAGAAGTCAAGATACAAAGACTGCAGTCAGAGCGGTCCGTCATTAGGCAGGTTTCTGTCTATTGTAGCTGACCAAGAACACACACATGAATGGCAGTAGCAATACATGCCTGCCAAGACTGAAATAAACTGTTTGGAATAGCTTCTCGGACCAGCTCCACAGTAACATCACCTCCATTAGTCTCTTCTGCTGCTGCCAGGCTCAGTGGCACTTTCAGATATCATCAGAGCATAAACAATATAGAATAAAAGTTAATGCCCCTATTCAAGAGAGAGTGAGGCTTGACAGCAATAATCATTTTTTTCCCCTCACAAAATTTCTAATTTCAGTAATCGAATGCTACATCATGTAGTGTTTTCTGCTTATATGACAAGACAGTTTTTTAATAAAGATAAAATCCAAATATAAGAATAGGTATGTGTAGATATCTTTTTTTTTTTGTGCCTAGCTGTTACACCAAATGCCACACAGCAGCTAGACAGAAAATTTTCCTTGGTATGATTTCTCTTTAGGGAAGACGGTAGGGGTTTTTCATGAAGAAAGTAGAATGGACCATCTAATAAATTGGTTGTAAGAGAACAGCTCTTAGGAAGGATTGCTGTCCATAACTCCATAACTGGCTTGGTTGGTTTTTTTCCCCAAATGCAGTATATTAAAGCAATTTGCACACAATATCTGCTTCGTTTCTAGTAGGGTGCAAAGTTACCAGAGACAAGTTTTACCATGGTTATTTCTGAACAGTGCTCTCTCCAGCAAAAAGCTTCTTATGAGATGACTGATATTTTTTCACTACTCTTGCCTCCTTTTCTCCCCATCCCCTCCCCTTCCCCTGTTTATGAACAGTGACCGTCAGAGCGCATTTGACTGGTTGGCTGATGACTCTAAAGAAGACATTTGTGTTGGCACCCAGCTCAGTGCTGCGGATTATCGTCCTCATCACTAGTCTCATTGTGCTGCCTTACTTGGGGTAAATTATTCTCCTCTCCACAGAGCTAATGGGCTTGTTTTCCTCCTCATTCCTGTTTCCTGTCACTTGATAACTGAATTTGCATATCTCAGAACGTTTTCCCCAAATACTAACTGTAATGTAAAGCCTTAATAGTGTCAATATCTGGAAAAGAAACATCTACAAATTTGCAGTGCGACTTTGCTCCAGGCAGGCATAATAATGATAACCCTTTTTTAAAAATACGCAAATGCCAGAGGCGAAAATGTGTCCTAAGGGGAATTTAGTTCCATTCTAATAAATGCACTGTTAAGAAAGCTAATGGAAGAATATCTTGTTTATAAGTTAAATAATCTATTCTACATCACTCTGTACAAGACTTTAAATCCTTAGTCCATAATTCGATTCAGAATGTGTTTCTTTTACTAAAGAGTGAAGTGATTAAGAAACAAAAAAAAGTCCATTAAAATGCCAGCTATTCTCTTTGCCAGTGTATTAAGTCTTTGAAGGAAATATTTCTAACAACAGATTGATTCTATATGCCATGGAAATATGATTATGAATCATGCATTCTCACACAACCATGACTATTCTCTTTTTATGCCGCCCACAGAGTTCATGGAGCCACTCTTGGAGTAGGATCCCTTCTAGCTGGTTTTGTAGGAGAATCCACCATGGTTGCAATAGCAGCCTGTTACGTCTATCGGAAACAGGTAAGAATTAGGCTCTGCGGGATCTGGTGAAAGCAGTTGATGAATATAGCAGATTTTAGTTCAGATTGAGAGTATACTTTTGAAATGTAATCCCTCAGCATCCCCACTTACTGAATTTGGTTTGCTTCCCCATGCAGTCTTGAGAGTGTGCAAAGTGGGAATTCTTTGGGTTGAAATAAAACCAAAAAGTGCCGTCCAGCTGCTAGTGGGCATTCAGGCCATGGGACTCAAATACAGAAAATATGCATTTGCTTCTCTTTTTTCATAATTAGATTTCTTACTAAAGGCCAAGCAAAGATGCCCACTACTTCTGTCTTCAGCAAAAAATGTGGAAGATGGAATATCTAAAGGCCGTGTGTTGGAACAAACTAAAACCAGTTTGGATATGTATTAAGGGTGCAGGCTACAGCAATAGACCAAAGTGCACAAGGTTCATAAGAGAACAGAAGACCTTGTTTTTTGTCACGATTAGTCTGTCTTTTTTTTTCTTGAACACCAATGAGTGAAACCTGTAGACTCTGAGATGCCTGTTCTTGGCCTGTGGCTTCACAACACATATCTGTTTGAATGAACCTCCTCATTGTTTCTTTGTTACAGTAGTAGCTCACAGAGGGTTTCTGGCCAGAGACATGGTTCTTAATTTTCTGCAGTGACGAGTGCAGGTGGTAGTAGTAATAACTGTGCCCACATAATTTATTCCCGTACCAGAATTAGTATGTAGCTGACAGCATCGTCTCAACAACCAATGTGACGGTGGCGGAGCCAGCCGGTAGCTGTGTACACCAACTGGTTTTCACCTACAGTAGTAATCAGCAGGCAGCGTTTGAGAGCTGCAAATCAAGCGTTGTGTAGACAGCTCTGAAATTTTGAAACTCTGATATGCCCAACTCAGCTGAATCAATAATACCTGTGGGAGATTTTTTGTCAGCTGTACAAGGGTTTTCTGTAAAACTAGTCAGCCTGCTGAGAAATGGATAATAAGGAACAGATGCTTCTACTTGTTTTGTAGTGGAGCTGAATGCTTCTTAGCTTTACTAATCCAGGACATCCTGGATGAATCATAGGACTCTTGAATGCCCTCTTGCTCCTGCTAGCCAAAAATACTCTCATATAACTTGGCCCTGGTGGGGTGGGGGATCACAGTGGATCAGCATTACCAAGAAAAGCCGTAATACATCTTGTAAAATTCCTGAAGTTTGACATTTGAAAAATTGGATTGCCACCTCTCTCTCTCCCCCTAGAGCAGCTTATCTTCTCTCATATTTTGTTTGCTTTTCTGTGTCTTTTTTTTTAATAAAAAAGTCTGTGATGTAAAAGGTTCCAGATGCTCTCTTCCCTCCAGGCATGCTGAAGCCTGTTTTGGATGTTGCTTAGCATAAGAAATGCCTCTATTATTGCATTTATGTTATAAAGGAGAAAGCTGGGCCCCTCAAAGGTTATGGAAACCTTCTAAGTTAAGACAACTTATAGTGATGAGCCATGATTATGACACAAATATTCCAGCTCTTAATAACATGCTAAAAACCCCCTCATTATTTGCACCTCACTTCTTTCAGTGCCCAAAGTTTGTAGGACTGTGTTCATGCATGGCTTACTGATAGGTTTCTGAATGCTTGTTTCAATCTAGAAAAAGAAGCGGAATGAGAATGAAGCAGCTACAGAAGGGGAAGACTCTGCAATGACCGACATGCCTCACACAGAGGAAATGACAGACATCGTAGAAATGAGAGAAGAGAATGAATAATAAATGGGATGCAATTGTTCTCTGCAGGGACGATTGGAGTGACACTTCAGCATCTTGTCGTCTCTCATACTTTTTTGTTTGTTCGTTTTTATTTTTGTAATAAAGAGGCCTTGATTTAAAAGGTTTCAGATAAATTCTCTAGCATACTGAGTATGCTCTCACTGATGAGGGACCTAAAAAGAGGTCTTTGCTTTGTTTTTTTGTTTTGTTCCCAATTGAATTTTTTTCTCACTCCATGCAAACACAAAAGATACAATTGCATCACTGTAGAGTCTTCCTTACTTGTGCATCCACCTTCTCTGGACAATCTGCATTTGTCAACCAAAGCCCTGCTCTCTGTGCCCTTGTGTGTGTGTGTGTGTATGCGCGCGCTTGCACGCACACACACACGCACGTGTGCCACTGGCTCAATGCTACTGCCATAATCCTACTCCCTCCCCTCTTTCCTTTTCCTTCCTTTTCTTTATGAGAAATGTAAAGGAAAAGAAGTTTGGAATACAGAGCTTTATTTTACTTGCTTGAAAATGACTTTGCTACATAAACTAATATACTATGGTGAACTATATCTTTTTGTTTGGCCTCATCACTAGAGCTTATACTGCACAGGGTACAAGACGGGGAGGAATGTGTAAGTCTCCACATGCAAAGTGGAGAAAAACAGGTTCCTCTCTCATGTTAAAAGTGTGTGGATGTGTATATACACACACAGGTACATTGAAACAGAGACATACATATATATATTTATATATATATGCATACGATAAATAAAATACACACGGGACAAGAACTCTATTTAGCTTTCATTCCATCAGAAAGATAGTAATCTTTTGAAAAATGTAAACATTTAATTCAGAGTTTTCTTGAATCATTAAGCCCCACCTTACCTATAATTTTCTTTAGAAAAAAAAAAAACATGCACTTTCCTCTTGTGAAGAGGGTGATGGCAACTGATAGACTTTGACTGTATTTGAATTTTAAAAAAATAAATATTGACAAGCTTTACCAAAGTTCTTGTCCACTGATTTGACTTTAATTTTTAAAGGTTGCTCTATATACTTATTTCTGGTGCCTATATATTTTTTAAAACAATCAGATAATGTATGCAGGATACCATGGTATATTGCATTACTTCACAGAGCTCCATGAAATTTTTTATGTAGAGATGTACACATATTCACACACACTTGTATGTGTATGTATATATACATACATATACACACACGTATGTTTTGCTGTACCATATTTACCTATGCAGTAGATCAAAATCCATATGGTGAAGCTCAAGTACTGATGGTCCTCCAAGCCGTTAATTAGGGACCATATGTTGGCTTTCAAGGCAAGAGTTGGGTGGAAGTGGGGAGCTGCTGTGCTTTGGGAAGGCGGCAGGCGCTGCCGTGGCTGGGCCGGGCCGTAAGGAAAAGAGCATGAAGGCGGGTGGGTGACTTGTATCAGGACCAATATAAGAGGTGACCGAACCGGAGAGGGTTTGGCTGCCGCTGATGATGGCTGCAGCATCAGCAACTTGTATGTCTGTGCTTTTCTGTGTTTGGCTGCAGGGCAGCGCTCTTTACCGGTTTGTCGTAGCTTAGGTTCTTTCAGATTTATTCATTCCAAAGTCTGGAAACAGTTATCCTCCGTGCTATATCCTTAGATCAGTTAATTTAAGCCTTATTTAGTAAAAGTATATTTTTCTAAGTTGTGGAAATTATTATTTAATTGTGGACATATTCCATTTCTGATTTATTTGCCAGGTAGTCCCAGCACTCGGAGAACTGATCAAAACCAAACATTACTTTAAATGTTTTATCAATATATGTGTATGTAGACATACACATGTGTATACATATATATATTGTATATTATGTACATTTATTTTAAGCAACATTTCCTATTTTTCCAAGTTCAGCTAAAAATGTCTCTAAAAAACCACAGAGTTGGCCAGTAACCAGTTACGGCCATCATGCAAGGCATTGTATCAATGAACTTTACATTTTCTTGTACACATTTGTACCAATTTGTCACATGTACAAATGCAATAAGAAAAAATGTAGAAATTATCGTGTTGAACAACAGATTTGCAAAATCAGTTCATGGCTAATGAGCAGTGGCACCAGCAGGGTAAGACTAAATCCGGTCACTACACGTTTTCTGTGCCACCACAAGGTTGTTCTCCTTGTTTCTGAGAGTAGTTTAAAAAAGGAGATTTAAAAAAATCCAAACCTCAAACAAATTAACTTTGTGCAGTATGTAGACTGTACATATTTGTGAATACAGTCTCTCAAACAGTCTTATGAATATAACATGTATATAGGCTTTTACAGATCACGGTGGCCATTTGAGGTCTTCTCTATTCATGTAGTTTTGGCTTCTCCAAAACATTACATTTGTATCCAACTCCACAAGACGCCATTTTTCAGGAACTGTAGAGATAAAGCAAGAAAATATTTTTGTGTAATATTTCTTTTGCTACATGACTAAAATTCTACCAGCATTTTTTTTAAAGAAATTTGAGTATTACTGATGTAGGTTTCAAGGTAATAATTGCACCAAAAAAAGTAAAAATTTGAAAACAAATTAAAGGAAACACTGAAGCTTTTGCTTTAGATAGAAGATGAACAAATATCAAAAACTGAATTATTGATCACACAGAACTAAACTAAAAGTATTGTGAAAGTTAAATTCTTAGTTGTGTGGATAAGACTTAATAGTCCTTTACTTTGCAAGGTACTGAATGAGCGCGGGAGCAGTGGGACGTGGGCGAGAACTCAGTGGCCGACGGGCCCGTGCATCGCATCTCTTTCCGCTTCCTGTGGGTCACGTATTTCTTTACATTGCTCTGCTGGATGAACAAAAACACACCGACATTTCTGTAAGGAGTGGTTCCAAACCAGCCCCTCGTGCCGGGCCGGCTGCGGAGCAGGGAGACATGTGCCCGAGGAGTGCCCTGTCCCCCGCAACCTCTGGGTCCGAAACCTCCCTGCTCCCACTCCTGGTTGGTGGCAAGTTCAGCTGGGCTGGTGAGGGACCTGGCCGGGTGGGCTACAGGCTGGGAGCAGGCAGCCATCCTCCTTGTCTGGGTCCCCAGTCA
The DNA here is from genome assembly GCA_028565335.1 of Limnodromus scolopaceus. Lineage (NCBI taxonomy): Eukaryota > Metazoa > Chordata > Aves > Charadriiformes > Scolopacidae > Limnodromus > Limnodromus scolopaceus. The sequence goes on from JAOXNO010000013.1 coordinate 81,879,945, forward strand.
GGGCATTACTGGTCCCAGTGTCTCTGTTGGGCAGATGCTGGTGCGCACGCTCTGTGCTGCACCTCTTCCTTCCCAAAATGACTTTCCTGACTTCCGTTAAAATGACTTAGCTGTCTCTCTGGTGTTATTGCTGAGAAAGCTGCTGTCCATCTCTGTGATAAGTGTTTTCCAAGAGAAACCTGGAGAGCCAGAGCGCAGTCAGCTCAGTGAATTCGCGTGGGGACTCTCCAGGCGTTCTTGAGAATTACTGAATTGTACAGTTGAAGTCACAACAAAAAGAGGAACAAAGTTGAGCTGCATCCTGCATCTTAAATTTCAGAACAGCTCACACCTTGGGAAATCGGAGCAGAAAACACCAGTAAGCGGTGGATTAATGTTCCTTGGCTTTTAATTTTACTTAAAATTGTGTTAACTTGTCTTGGAGTTTTCCTTTCGCAGAATTAACAGGAAACATTTGGGGTGGGTTTTTTTCCCCGCCTGCCCTGAGCAGCCCTCTGGCACTGACCGAGCAGTGGACCTGACGGAAAAGGCTCTGCGTTTCCCAGCCAGTGCTCGATGCCTGTCGGGCACACCAGCGGGTTCCCAGGCGTGGGGCAGCCCCGCTCCCCGTCCCCCTCGCGCAGCCGTGCCAGGCAGGAGCTCTCGGTTGCCCGCTTGTTAGATAGAGCCACCCCGAGCGAGAGGATTGGGTGAGTAACAGAGCAGTCTTTTGTTCTATACTCATTTTGCTGCTAAATATTTCCTTCGAGCGGGAGAGATTTATATCTGGCTCCTGCTCGGTGTTTTGCCGAATCTGCAGCCAGAGAGGGAGCAGCCCGAGACGGAGGGCGAGCTGATGAATGCAGCCGATTCAGGGCAGGCCACGACGTGCGAACAGAAACCTTTTGACGGCGAGAGCGCCTTCTTTTGTGGGATGGCGCCTCGTGCTCAAAAAAGAAGGGAGAAAGGATGCTTTCAGGCCCGGCTGCCCGGAGCGGCCAGGCATAGTTGCGCGTTGGGCTGCAAGGTGGCAACGGGGACGGGGCATCCTGTGGCTCCAGCATCCCGGCCCCGATCCCGCCGCCGGCATCCCTGGCAGCGTGTAGGACGGTGCAGGGGATGGCGCGGCGGCAGGGTCAGCTCTGTCTCTCACTGGGATGTTGTGGCTGCGGCAGGAGCACGGGGCTGAGTGCAGCTGGGTGTTACCCGGGTATAGTTGCAGTAGCCATGGGTGCATTGGAAAGCCCTGCGTAGGTGTGTGTACCTGCACGCGGGGGAGTGTTGTGCAGACGTTTCTGTTTCAGCATGTGTGTAGTTCATTGGAACAAGGATTCAAGCCTAAACATGACCTTAAAGTGGGACTAATAATAAGCCATTTTTTAAAAATTGCAATTTAAAGCTACGTAAAAGAGTAAATAAAACACCCTTTCAGCAGACCTTCAAACTAAAGCATGATTTAGATCAGTAAGGTGAATTGAGGGAGAAAGGGGAAATGTTGAAAAGCTTGTGGGTATTGCATATCCAGCCTAAAGACAGCAGCATGGCCTGGAGATGAGTGAAACTGAGAGCAGAAAGCACCAGAGCTGTGGCTGCTGCCATGTCCCCTTCGGCTGCCCTGGAGGGGGGCGGGAGGGTGAGGAGCAAAAAGCAGACACTGTGAGACACCGCTCTGAAGTATTTTGGAGGAGCCATCTGAGGGAGGAGTTTGAACGTCTTAGAAGAGTATTCAAGCAGAAATGAAGCAGCATGCGGGTTTTATAGCATGCAAAGAGGAGGCAATACATAGCTGGCTGTTCTGGAGTAACTGACAGGACTGCCTTGGTGAACTGTCACATAAGCATTACTTAAACAAAAGACCAAATTATCACAAATTTGGTATCAAATTGGCATTTCCCAAATACCAACTTAACCATAAAATGTTAGGATTCCCTTCCCTCGTTCATGTTTGCTTTTTTACTAGAACTCAAATGCAGAATAATGTACTTTTTGAAGGGAGCAGGCTCCCGCAGAGCCTGTGGGGGCTCATGGCAGAGCCCTGCCGGGAAGAGAAGCTCTAAATTTCTTCTGCGCTCTGCAACACACTGTATTCAATTGCAGCCTGACAGCATCATGAAACGAGACAAAATTGTCAGCTGAGCAGCAAACTGGGTCCAACCATGGGTCCCGCGAGGCAGCAAGGCTGAGGGAGAGCATAGGGGAGCCCTGGCTCTCAGCTCCAACTCGGACACCTCGCCTGGATTTGCTTTGGAGAGCCAAGTTCAGTTGTTGGTGGGTAGATGTACTTCTCAGCAAAACCACCGCCAGACCTTTCAGTAATTGGCACCTTCTGAATAAAAAGGCCAAAGACAGAGTACGGGGGCAGAGAGACCGAGCTTTGAACTCGGCTGGGAGCGCGTACTTGCACAGAAGGGCATTTTGGCTGCAGCTTGTGCAAATTAATTGTACAGTGAGAGAGTGAGCTTCAGTCTCAGCATTTCGTAATCAAGATATCCACTCTATTTCTGTAAAACAGAAAAGTTGTGGTATATTTTTAGGTGCTCTTTTATCTTTGCAACCCTGAGGGGGAAGTTTTCCTCAGTATTACCAAGCCTTGGCACTGCTCAAATCGATTTATTAATTTTACCTCATCATTATTTTCTGTCATTGTCTTCAGACATTTCCTTATTTTCTTCTGAAGGCTCCTGCTAGGCTTATTTTGTCTGTTGGCATTTTGAGAAGGAAAATGCAATTATCTTGCTGACTGAATGTCAAGTAATGCCGAGATTAAAAAGTAGCTTACAACAAAACTCTTCTTTGACAGGCTGTTTTTTCACTTTTCATTTGCTAAGCTGAAAAGGAGAGTCAAGAATTAGAAGGAATTGGGAGTTGTCTTTATTTAAAATCAAGAACTAAAACAGTTGATTCAAGTTTGTTACTTAACTCCAAACGCTTTGTGACTTTCTAATGATCCATAAGACCACGACCCAAACTTTTCCAGCAAAGTTAGCATGGCATCCCCAGAGCAGCACAGAATAGTTTGAGGCACTGGGAAACACAAGGCTTCATATATTTCACAACTAAATGTGTAACTTAACGAGTTGGAGAGCCTGATTAACAGGGACAATCCATTAATTTTAAAGTTCAGCTGGACATGAGCAGCCTGATCCAATGTCTAAGGTGGCCCTGCTTTGAGCCAGGGAGGGACTGCCTGCGGTCCCTTTCTGACCCAAATTATTCTCCAATTCAATCATGAACCTGAAGAGGGCCCTTTCCCTGAAGGGGCTTGAGGCTGGTTGCCTTTTTTAGGCTTTCAGTTCAGGGTTGAGAGACAGTGCCTGCTAGGGCCCATCTAAGCAAAAATCCAAGCTGCAGAGATTCTTTTGCCGATGACAAAACTTCCATATTGCCGAGCCAGCTGCAAAGTACCCTCCCACCCTCTGGGAGCCCACAAGGAGGGCAAAGCAAAAATAAGCTATTGTATCTCCAGATGAAATATTTGAGTACTGTACTGCACTTTTTCAATTAACTCTCTAAGCAAAACTGCCTGAAAGCAGCAAGCAATTACATCTATTACCTGCTTCCTCCCATCTCTCTTAATGCGCATCATTCAGCACTAAAAAAAACCTTCCTCTTTGTAATCAAGATAATGCAAAGTAAATAGTTAACATTTACATAATAAAACAGCTTGGCCTGTCTACAAATGAGAGCATATAAATCCCCTTTTAGGAAATTATGTATTTTAAAAATGGAATAAGAGCTTTATCCATAATTCAGCAAAAACACAACAGAAAAGCAAAGAAAAAAAGCTGCAGAACTGAAAAAAAAAATCAATTGTATTAACTTTTAATGAGAACACTTCCTGGGCAGAAAATAAAGTGTATGTACACATGCACAAAACAGCAGAGCCTGGAACTAACATGCATTGCTCAACTTTGCAGTTTGCTCTCCAAAGCAGCACTAATGTAACTCTGCCTTTGTGTCCTATTATGATAAACAAAAAAAATCTCTCCTAAGGAGCAAGGAAATAATTGAAAGGCTACCAGCAATAAGTTTACAGTTACTTAGATAAACCGATTTTATCTGCAGAATTTGCAAGCACCACAAAATTGCAAAACCAAAACCTCCAAAAATGTTGAAGGTGCACATGCATTTTTGTAGATGGCATGCCCTTACTTACTGCCATCAGCAAGCTTTTTAAAATAAATCTAATCACTCTTTAAATAACTTAGTTCAAAGTGCACTTCACTTAGTTTAGGTTTAATAAAAATCTACCTGCAATATCTTACATATTTTTAAAAAGCAAACGCACAAGATGCGAAATTCAGCCTGTGGTTTTAAACTGGGCATGAACACCCACCACCATCATAAAGGCAATCCAGCTTATATCCCACCAGGTTTTCAATTTTCAGAGCATCGTTCTCACCTCTCTGTTATTTTAGCTCATCTTTCAGTGTTGCTGCCTCCCCCTTTGTGTCTTGAAGCCAGGAGCCAGGGGTGGGTTTGTGGTAAGACACAGGCATGGCTGGAGGACCCTGGAGCTCATCAGCTGAGAGGGAGGGTGGCTTGAGGCAGGAACCTCAGAGCTCCTTTGGAAAGATGTGGCTTGATGGATTGTCACTCCACCGTTGGGCATGAGCTGGCGGCAGTGATCCTCCCCAGAGCTGGCTGTTGAGAAGAGGAGAAAAAAAATAGACATTGCCTGTTTCTGGTGGACTTGAAGTTAGGAGTATCGGAGCCCCCCTGTGCCGCTTGTCGGATTTGTTCTGCGGCACTGGCAGGGGATGTTACTACCACAAGCCACAGAAATCCAAACTGGAGACCAAGGACCCGGCTCTGTGCGGTGGCATGGGTGAGGTGTGTTTTGTGGTGCCCCCGGGCAGCCCAGCCTAGCAGCGTTCCTAAGCTTGGAGAGAGTCTTGCTTTGTCTGTGTCAGCCAGAAAGCTCCTGGGCCTGCCTGAGGAGGAGCACACACGAGTGTGGAGGAGTGAGTGTGTGTATGTGGAGAGACGGGGGGAGCTAGACGCAAATGAATGAGCTGAAGTGTCTTTTGCCAGCGCCCCACACTGCATTACCCTGCAAGGACCATACTGGTGGGCAGAGCAAGCCATAACCCCTTCATTTATCATCTTCAGTGAAACATTCACTGGCCTTTAAAGGTTATCATCAGGCAGTGTCAGTAGATAGTAGCGATGAGATAGAACCCAATTTTATAGTGCTAGGAGCACAGAAGACAGCAAACGTTGCCACTCTTTTTGCAGTGGAGAACATTCACACATCCTGCTCTCTCCGTCTTTGTGTACTTGAGCAGGGCCAGCCACAAGGTCACTCTAGAAAGAAGATACAAAGGTTGAGCAAAACCTAAAGGGCAGAGCAGAAGATGAAGACTATTTTGTCTTCTCAGCAGAAAGTCATTGTGGAGGAGAACCAAATTGTGTAGAGGTAACCCCCAAAAAGTCTCTCAAAGGAGATGCAATGTCTGACCACAGGTTCAAGACAGCTTTGACCACATCGTGTGAGGTCAGACTGTGCCATTTCTAGAGTAATACTACAAGGCTAGCAGGTTCTCCCATCTCGGAGAGGTGCTATAAGGATAAAATTCACTAATGCTGGTGAAAGATGCTTGGATACTACAGGGAACAGCACCACAGAAATGCCTAAAAAAATTAATTCACATTTACATGTTTTAAATGTGCCTTTGGGTTCTCTAAAATTGACTTGTTTTTAGTTTCATGGAAATACTTTTAAAATTGGGAGCAGGGAGTAGCGTCTGGTAGCAGCATCCTGAAAAAGGGCCGCACAAAGCCTGAAGACTCTTGCTTGGGAAAGAGGCTCAAGGGGCTCGTCTTTTCCCCACCTGACCTTCGGACCATGGACTATTCTGCAGGACAACGTTTTGTTCTGTTCTCAGCAGGCTTCCAACACAGGAAGAGGCAAGAGCAGTAGCTGGTCACCCTTTAGGGCCTGCTGCAGTTGCATTGGGATTAAGGTCAATTCTCTAACACCTTTCTGTAGAGAAAAAGCCCCATTTTTTTCAGTCCATTTCTGTAATTTGAAGGTAAATCTGAGGAGTAGGCAAATGTGTATTTCGCCTGAGAGGTATCGCTTGTTTTTAATTTCTTTCAAAATATTTTTTGGTATCATAGTCACATTCTCTCCTTCAGGATAAAGCTGTCTTTATGCAAAGCAGTGTGCCTAATAGCCATCCTCGACTACTTAAACAAGTCAATTTTGCAAGGACTGTAGGTGTCAAGCCAGAGCACTGTTTGGGACTACAGTACAGGGATCCTAGATCTTAAATGAAATGTTACCTCATGCATCACTTTCTGTCATACTTGTAGAATTCCAGTTGATTTCTCTCAAAATAAACGTGGCTTTCTGTAATTTGTACATGTGCTAAAGCTACCAGTTTGTTTTTTAATGACCATTTTGTTTTGCTTTAAACGTGGGTTTTCTTTAAGCTCTAAAGAAACCAATGAAGGTAAAAACTTTGTAGATTTTTAAATGACTGCTAAGGTCAAAAGTATAAAATTACGTGTTGCATTAAAATTGAGTGCTGTTTATGTATTTAACAGAGATGTATGTTTTCGCATTGTTAAAAAGAATGATCTATGCTTTCTTGGGGGAGGGGGGAACTGTGCTCCAATATTGTCCAATAGCTTTCATATCCTAATTACTTTAAGTAAAGTTCTAACAGTTTGCATATGATTAATGATTCTGATTGCTCCTGTTTTATTAATTCTGATAATCTGAAACGGTCTAAAGTGCTCTTCTCATTTAGAACAAGCAAAATACACCTCCTGGAGAGAAATAATTCCGACAAGCAAATTGTTTTTGAATTATGAGATTCATAATTCTGAATGAGATGAATGAGATTCATTCATTCTGGATCTCAGAAACAAAAGGAGAGTCTACAACCTTTGGAAGAGGGGGCAGGCCTCTCATGAAGATTATAAAAATGTAGCGAAGCTATGCAGGGAGAAAATTAGGAGAGCTAAAGCGCAGCTAGAGCTCGACCTAGCTGCAGCCCTTAAGGATAATAAAAAATGTTTCTATAAATTCATTAACAACAAAAGGAGGATTAGGGAAAATCTCCCTCCTTTATTGGATGCAGAGGGAAACATAGTCACAAAGGATGAGGAAAAGGCTGAGGTGCTCAACGCCTACTTTGCATCGGTCTTTAGCAGTGGAACTAGCTAATACTAGCTAATACTTACTTCACACCAAACCTAAAGCTTTTATCATTCCTATTAAATAGACACTTAAAAGGAGAACATTATTTTCCTCAGGCCAGGGCAAACTCAAATGTCATGAGAAGATGCTTCATCCATCCATCTGGCAAGCCACCGAAGCTGTGAAAACATTCCTTAACCAAAAATGTTTAGTGCTTGGTTTTAAGCAACGTATCCCTTGGATACTCCCGAATGACCAAATCTGAGCCTTCCAGAGCCAGCGAGAAGGCTGTCTCTGGGACCACAGCCTTAAAAGGCTCTCCTGATGTGACACTTGAGCAGAGATCCAGATGATGCACTTGGGAGAGAAGTTCAGCTTCTCCAGCCCACAGAATGACCGCCTCACATACTGGTTTCTATTTTCAGTTTTCCGCAGCCTGCAATGTCCAGCATCCTGTACCCTAAAGCCTGGCCTGCCTTAGGGTCCCCCACACCTTGTCAGCCCTCCGGGTCCTTCCTGCCTCATCTTGTCTCCTCTCCCCGGGGCTTCCCAGCCACCCTCTCATCCCCCTGGTATCTGCAGCCACATCCCCCCTGCAGTGCAGGGGTCAGTGGTCCTTCAGCCTCCATGGGATGTGCCCCGCTGTCCCTGTGACAGGGCTGGGAACAGCAGCTCTGTTTCTCCTGGCCCTTGGCATGGAGACCCCTGAACCAGCCGCAGCTCTCGCTATGTCCAGCTCCTCCTTCCCCACTCTCCAGACACCGGCTGCTGTCCCCTTGGCTGGAGAAGGGATCCTCTCATGTCTGGTCACATTCCTGCCTGAGACCGGGAACACCGAGTGAGGCCGATAAGATAATTAGGGCATCTAAATCAGCAAACGGTAAGTCTCTCAGCTGCTCACAGGGGCGCACTCGTTAACCACCGGCCCCTGCCGCTGCCTTCTCATGGCCTGACCTCGAGGCTCCCCCCTGACAGGAGGCCGTGAGAAAAAAAATAGAAAAGGAAAAAAAAAAAAAGGCTCAGAAAAAGATGCGGCCTTTGTGCCTGCTGGTGGTCCGCAGCCACTCGGGGGGCAGGGGCAGGTGGGCCAGCAGCCCCACGGCTCGGAAGGCCGGAGCCTGTTTGAAAAGAGGCATGAGGGTTCCTGCCGCCCTGCGTCATCCCGAGCAGATTGAGCACGGCCAAAAGGCATAAACAGCATCACATGTGGTGAGCTTGACTTTCTCAAACCAAGCTTTCTCTTTCGGGGACTACATCGGCTTCGTTTCTCTCTCCCTAAGCAAGAAGGGGTCAGATTGTAAGCAGGTAAAAAGTAAGACATTCTGTATGATGCATTATTAATTCACCTTCTTTGCTTGCAGTCTTGAAAGTCTCCTCTCTCTCCCTCCCTCCTCCTCTCCCATCAGCAGACCCTCCCCTGGCTGTTCTTCCCTCGGTAATGAGGACAAGTAGTTCTTCCCTCGATGGGATATACTGAAATATAATCCAATATAATCCCCAAAGGGCACACATAGATCTCAGACAAGAGAGACCTCAACCACAGATCGAAGCCCTCCCGCTCGCAGGCGGTGCTGCACAGCATCTGCTTCCACGTCTAGTAATCAGTAAGGAAGGGATGGGTGGGACAACACGGCTCTGCGGGGGAGCTACAGCGTATGTGCTGCTGGAGGAAGATCTGCTCTGCACTGAGGAGCACAGAAGGGCTTATTACCACAAACAGGCAAAGAATCCCAAAACTAACAGAAGTACAGCACAAAGCGGCCAAAAGCACCACCATCATCTTTTGGCTGGGCTCATCTGAAACAGCACTTCTGAACACTCTCTCTGTCCCTGCTACATGGCAGAGACACCTGTAGGGAGGAAAACCAAAGCCCAAGAGTGGCTGCTGAGGAAGAGGATACCCAGAAGAAAGCCAAGCAGTAATTAACTGTCTACACAGACCATTCTGTAGCTGTGAAAAAGTGAGCCGTCTTCCTCTAAGTGACTTAAAAGGAGCAGCATCTTCCCACGTCTCATGAGCAGAGGAGCATTTTCCCAGCAGCTAGAGCCAGTGCTCACAAACCTACAGCCAAAACAGATTCCTCCGTGCTGAGCCCACCTACCACAAGCAGGTCATTAATTCGCACACCATACATCCACTGCAGCATTTCTTTGAAGAACCGGGTGTTTCAGTGACAAGCCCCCCTAATGACAACGTAGACCGCTGGTGCAACAGAACACCCTTCACAACCGCAGCTGTTATCTTCGTTCTGCAAAGGAAATTTCACACCATTATTTCCTTTGAATTTTCCATGAGCATAGATCTCTGTTGCTGTTTTCCGTCTTCTTGATGGGAAGGCAGACATGTCAGAATGGAGCGTCCATGGGGTGGGGGATGTAGTAACACCTGGACTTTTCATCTGGGTGTCATACAAACCAGGCACGTGTGGATAATGTCACAGGTTGGCTTTAAACAGCCCTAAGCATTGCTCCAACTTATTTTTTGAAAAATAATGTTTCCAACCACCCACTACCTTTAAAAATGCTATTTTTACATATTTTACAAGTTAGTTTGGTTAATGAAAAGAATTTTTTTTTTGTAGCATGGTTCGATGAGACCAAACCCAGCACGTCTGAGTGAGAAGAGAGCTCTACAGAGGGCTCATCAGTAAATGAACACCATGGAACCACTTGATAGTCTAAATGTAACATTAATATTAGATACTAAAAGCTAGTACAGAAGCACCATGTGCCAGCCCCCCGTGGTAATACCTGCAGGAGGTGCAGGAGACCAGTGATGCTTCAGCTGGGTGTTTTATGGGGACTTTCTAGGGGTGCCTGGATGGAAGACAAGAGTCTGAGACACGCAGCAGGAGATAGCACGGCCTGCCACTGTGCAAGGGCTATTTAATGCAAGGGAAATAAACTGTTAACTCCCTGAAGTTTGGGGGTTTTCTTGTTGTTGCAGTTGTAAAAACTCCCCTTCCCCCCCCCCATTCTTTTCAACCCTATTAGCCGAGCAGCTCGGCAATGACCCCAAAGAAGATATTTTATTATTGGTTCTTCTTCCCTCCTCAACAATATAAAGTCAAAAGACAGGCTCAAGTGAGGGAACAGAAGCTGCTGTTAACTCCTGCTTGCTGGCCTGCTGAAGGGAATGCAGTCCTCCAAAATGCAAGTGCTCTCTTGATGCAGTTCGTTACGCCCCGGCACAGAAGATTGACTTTGGCAAGAAGAGATAAACGTGCCACAGAAGTGGCAAGAAGCAGGCTCTCACCCAAGCGGTTACTTTCAGCTCTACAGAACCACTCTTTGAGCAAAACACCCAGATCTTTTGCTGTAAAACAAAGGCCAAAATGTTACACAATACTTTAAAAAAAAAAAATCCACTCAAAGGAGGGGGCTCTAGAAAGAGTTTGAGTGAAACAGCTGCTGTTTTCTCATGGCCCATAAACCAGCAGATTGTACATCCTCCTTGTTCAATATAATTTATTATTTCCCTTAACCTTTTATGCTAAAAAAATAATAAATCTTATGATGCAGAAAATATTCAGAAACATGAAGAGTGTAGCAGTCCAGCAAGTGCTCCACCTCTAAAGATACAGCCTGTTACAGTTACATCCATTAATCTATGGATGCAGTGTTTTACGCCGAATACGTTCCTCTCAGCTAGAAATAATTGTTGTCATCTCAGCAATTCAGGAGCAACAGTATAGGCAGTAACAGAGGATTATTGTCATGTTTTTTTCTGGTTTTCTAAGCGCTTTAAATCTTTATAATGCATCTATGGCTAGAACTGGTTTTTTGCCCTATGTAATAAAGTCAGTAAAAAATAAAACATGCCCTGCACACCTGCAAATCTGGTTGGAAACTAATAGATTTATACATTTTTAAATTTACATTTGATGTGCTCTTGGAAAATTTGAGGATCCAACCTCGCTGTTTCTCAACATATATTATTCCTGATGATTTATAGCTTTGTGTTTATGTAAAGAGAGTACGCTATCGCAGAAACGCTGCTCAGAATCCCACAGCGTGTCTCAGCTAAGCCTCTAAGTCTTACAGAAATTAGTCTGGCTGTGAAAACTCAAATGTGTCAATACATCAACTAGAGGTTTGGATCTATACATAAACAAAAGCAGATACTTCAGAAATCAAAGAGAGGGCTCGCTACAAATTTCAACCCCTATTAGCAAATTCTTATTCAACATATAAACAGATCATAGAATCATAGAATGGTTAGAGTTGAAAGGACCTTAAAGACCATCAAGTTCCAACCCCCCTGCCCTGGACGGGGACACCTCCCACTAGACCAGGCTGCTCAAAGCCCCATCCAGCCTGGCCTTGAACACTTCCAGGGATGGGGCATCCACAACTTCTCTGGGCAACCTGTTCCAGTGCCTCACCACCCTCACACTATGGAATTTTTTCCTGATACCTAATCTAAATCTCCCCTCTTTCAATTTAAAACCTTTACCCCTCATCCTATAGCTACATTGATATTCACAAAGGTAAAACAATAAAGAAATAAAAAATCTCAAGTCTTACCACGTCATTTCACAGTGTCCCATGCATTTTAAAAATGTCTTTCATCTACCTATGCACCATTACATTTAACTAATATATCCCTTCACACGGGTCTGTAAAGGTAAGGTGACGCTGCTAAGCCATGAGCTTTTGAGATCACCACGTCAGAGGGACAAGCATTTTGGTCATACTGTACTTACTGAGGATGGAGGGTATTTATGTATCGTAAATGCGTGTTGCGTTTGCTGGGGTACCCCGGTGAAGTGACAAATCGGCAGACCGCCTGGCTGTGACTCGGGGAGGAAAGTCTCCAAGTGCCACCAGCAGTTGTCCCTGCGTGCTCCCCCAGGCCTGCAGTGACACCTGCCGGCACGCACGCACGCACAACCTGGAGACTGTAGATTATTTATTTACAGTGAATGGTCTATGAAACACAGCAGGACTGTTTGAGAAGGACGATACTAGTTTCATGATTATTATAGCAGCTTTTCTTTCTTTTTTCTTTTCTTTTTTTTTTTTTTTTTTTAATAAAAGATGGGTAGGGGCACAACAGATCGAACAAGGGCAGTGTCTAAATTCTGCCCCATCCTGGCAAGCCACAAACACTTGCAGAATTATCTGATTCTAGAAAAGTAAGAGGGAGAAAAAAAAAAAAAGTAATTGTACCTCCCACATCCAGACTATAAAATAATATTGTTTGTATAAAGTGAGACATCTTATTTTTTATTAAAAGAATAAATAAGAATCGTTGTGCTGACTGGTCTTGGTTGTCAGACTGGAAGCTTGATGCTGAAGAGCATGTTCAGAGGCTGGCTGCTGCCGTAGCCCAAAGGAAATACATCACATCAAAGACCTAGTGGGCAGGTGTCTACAAAAATGAAACCCAAACTCCACAATTCTAAAAAGGGACAAACTGGGGAAACAATCCTCTGGAAGAGGCAGCTGGTGACGATGTGCCACTGCTTCCTCAGCATGCCACAGCAGTCACCCAACAGCCCTCATAAAACAACTTTTAGTCAGTACTGACTGGTGGTTCAATGGCCTAGTACATCTCAGGGTGGGTTTTTGGCATCCCATCAGCTTGAATAGAAGTTGAGGACAGGAATAAGAGACACACATCATCAGTCGTGCAGAAAATGCATGCTCTGGGGAAAAGAGACTGGGAGACCCACATTTCTTGAGAGGCTTCTACCGTGCTAAACCTTCCCTATTTCATTTTTAACTCTGTTGGATTAATACCATTTCCTTTCCCTTTCTCAGAGGTTGAAGTCCTCCCCCTCAAGAGATTTATACATGGAAATATTCTTTGAATCTGTCTGGCTTGAAGCACATTGGTCAATGTCATAGCATGATTATTCCTCCAACAGCGAGCTTCCAGAATGTGCTGCCTGTCATCCTCCACAATTACCAAAAAACGGAGCATTCATGAAGCATGTTTGGTCATCTTCAAACAGTCCCAGTCCTACCCTGCCAGCCAGTGGACTGGGGCAACAAATGGCAGTCATGTTCAGCAGGAATCGAGCCCTGCTCTCGATACACAACGCAAGAGCTCCGTCTCCCCACTGCCTTTAACACCTGAATCCTGGTGAGATACAAGCTTCCACCTTGCTCTTCATCCTCCACTAGTTTTTGATGACAGGGCTGTTGCCCTCACACAAAAATAAACTTGACTGAGATCTGGTTGAGCTATGACTCGGCTATCCAAATAAAGTTACATTCCTGAACCAAACACACCTGCAGCTCCCTGGGGCAGCCGGGTTCTGGGGTGAGCACCCATAGGACACCACCAGGCTGGTTCCAGCACGAGCCTCTCAGGGCCATACCCAGCCTAAGCTTTGCTACAGCTCCAGCTCAGCACATCCCTCCATCCACAGCCAGCTATTCCCACGTGGTACTATCCCATTTTCTTTCCCCCCTCCCATCCCAGCAAGATCACCTGAACTTCTCTTTTCCCTCACACAAAGAACTTTTGCTGCACGCTTCCACCAACAGAAAGGAAGCTGGAGGATAAGCATCCCTTAACTTTATAACATCTTACCAGGAGACCAAATAAAGAAAAGAAAAAAAAAAAAAAAGCTTTGTGTGTGCAGACCACAACTGTGTTTCGTGAAAAATACATAGTTAAACACTTTTTAAAAAGGAATCGGATAGCCCCCCAAGTCAAAGCGCTAAGAGAGAAAGCAGGATGTTTCCATTTAACACCTGCAAGTATACTGAAATGGTTCTGAAGAACACAATGGACACACACCTCCTTCCCCAAAAAGCATAAAGGACAGAAGTTGGACGCAACAGTAACGTTCATGCAGGAATAAAAGACAGGCCTTGCAGCGGATGAAGTATTTCTTGCATGCAAAGCACACTGACTACATCAGCCAGGGAGAACTTTCTTCATCCCTGCTGACTCCTAGGAGCTCACATATTGCAGTACTAAAAATCTGGACTGTATCTAACAAAGCGTGCCAGGTGTTGAGTAAAGCACCTGCTTCCTTTAGTACGTTGGAAGCCCAGCAGATACATACTTACTCACACGTAGGACTCATGGACATCAGGGCAGGAGGCAGAATTGATTTGACCTTTATTCCTCTTCCACCCCTCACATCCATTTCATTTATTTTATTGACTCTGTTTATTGAGCAGACTGGGGAAACCAATGGCAATCACGTCCAGAAGACAAGACGACGCAGCGGCTGCACAACCAATGCTGTTAAGTACTAAGGACACAAGATCAGGAATTGAGCCCTGCTCTCGATACACACCGCGAGAGCTCCATCTCCCCACTTCCCGCAATGCCTAAAATGGGATTTGTGACCATGTCTGCCATTGTGGTGACATACAAGTTACCAGGGGGAGGGGACACAACAGAAAAACAGTGTTTACCCACTGTATAAGTAAAAATGACAAATTGTCAGCTGTCAATTTTATATTTAAATTTTAAAGTTAAATCAATATACTGCACACCACAGCACAGGCTAGTCTCCAAAAACAGGGATGAAAAATACAAGGCAACATCAGTTTTTCTACTGTTTGTTACTCAGGGTCTGCAGGAACACCAGGTTAAGGTACCGGCTGTACCTTGTGCTCGGTCCAACACACAAGCCCATTATGCGAATTCTTTACAGACCCAATGGCTGCAAACTCAGCCCTTAAAAAGCCTCAACTTCAGAGGCTTTTGTCACACCGTTAAAGCAGTGGCTCCAAGTGCGTGACAAAGAGGCATTAAGTTTTAATCTCAAGAATATATCACAATTAGAAGACATCAAGATTTAAATGATTTTATTTATTTAAATCATAGCTACAGATTTTCTATCAGAGTTCAGTGAGTTGAAAAAGTTAATTTTTTTCTTTCCCCTTCAGTGTTACTTGGGTAACAGCAATTCAGGGAAATTTTTTTTTGCTGTCCATGTGGAAGCAGCGAGCCGATAATTACTTGTTTCACATACATGCAGCTTTCAAGAAATAACTAATTCGAACAAGGATTTCAATACTGAAAACTCAAAAATATGAAGTTTGGGACAAAACAGGGCATAAAACAAGAAAAAAAAAATACTGCCAGATGAATTGGTTTATTTTTATTCCCTTGTAGCTCCCAGAAGTTTTCAGTAACAGACCAAAGTAGTTGCTTTAAAAGGCAAAGACAACAATAAACGTAACACTGTGGACATGACAGACGTCCTTAAGATGCGTCTAAAACCCATTTTAGAACACGGTGAATGCACATTCCCATTGTGTAATAACCTTTCACAATAAAAGTTAACAAAATTTTATGTAGAACAAGACAGAATTGGAAGTTTTGCAGGTCATTTCCTCCGGAATACTTAGCTGAAAAGTAGCTTTTAGAATCTTACCCCTTTTATACAAGGCGGCCTTCCAAGAGAAGCCAAGTGATCTGTGTATGAACAGCATTTCATTTAAATCAACTTTCACTCTTTTGTTCCAAGAATCATCTATAGGGCATACTTTCACTTTTAAGCTAATGGTGAAGGTTTTATTATTTACTTATTCTGTTAAGGTATGTCAGCACTCCCAGCATCTGATATATTCTGTATTCCTCCAATTTAAAGCATAATGAATAATTCTAAGCAGAAACAGAACCCCCCAGATACTCCTCCCAAGAGTGGAGAAGTTGCACCAGAAGTTTACTTCCATCTACTGCACTCCCTGGACAAATTAAAATCCTGATGTTCTCCACAGCAGCTGCCAGCGAGAATTAATATTACAGTAACAGGAACACGAACAGACATGGAAGTTAGTGGGCATGTGGTTATCTCATACCAGCTATCGTAATTGAGGAGGGAATTCTGAGGAGGTTTTGAATTTGTGACCCACTAATAAACAACTTCTCTACTCCCTTACTATGAAGTCTCTTTGCCATGGTCCTCCCAAAGGATTGAAAGGGGAAGAGCTCTTTATTCTCTGTGTAAGAGACAAATGGATTCTGAGTAAGAGATATTCATGTTGGAAAAACCCCAAAGCACTGGAAAATTTTAAAAAACGTTTCACATAGCATAACCCATGGCAGGCGTTAAATTCCAGCTGCAAAAGAATGATACTGCTTCCCAAGACCCAAGATGTGTACAAATTCCTTCTAAGCAGCATTACAAATATCAGTGAGGACACTGCCAGCTTACTTTCCAGAAATTTCAATTCATCATTACCTCATTATTTGAGGGAGCAGAAGGTCAGCTCATGTCTTACTACAGAGCCTCACCTGCCTTCTTAAAAAGAAGTATATCTATAGTTTTTGCATTCCTATTCAGAGTAAGGCCTTCAAAAACAAGGACTGCAGAAGTTTCCTTTTTTTTTTTATGGGCAACAAAAGCCATACTAGCAAAAATTTTTTACTCTTTAAGCTAGTACCCATTTGACATCTTAGTTCAGATGTAAGTCCCTAAAACATGGATTTCAAGTTGTAGATTTATTAACGCAGATTTCATCATCATCCCATTTCAAAACAGCACTGGAAACCTCAATAAGCAGCACAGGTTCATCTGCAAAAAATCACTTGTTTACAGCACAGTTTCTTGGCACATTCTGACTGGAATATTATAATGTCTGTCATCTTCAGTTATGAGAGTCACCACAGGCCAGTCCTCCTCCGGGTCATTGGGATAAAGGGTGATGAATTCATCAGTACTGTATTTATATAATCGATACACTTGGATGGTATACTGCAGTGCATAAGCAAGGAGAAACATTTCCACCTACATTGGAAAAAAAACAGAAATATGATGTTTAAAATTTAACATACATTTTACAAGATATTTCTCATGAAAATACTAAACCAATACATATCAGATGTAATTTTTCAAAGAAAAAAATACGAAAAATGTAAATGAGAATACATATACATGAGCATCTCTCATTCAGCATCTCAATCATTCAAGTTAGTTGTAATTTGCTGCATAAATACCTGTAAGATACCATGTCTTTAGTACGGAACTCTTCAGACCCAACAATGGCAGAGCAGAATAACAGTCCGAAAGAAAAGCTACTTTACACAGAGAATCCCACTTTCCCCACTGCAACAAACAGGTAGGAAAGACATTCTCTCGTATCAGTATTCATCCCACTAAATCACTAAACCAGTCAAGAATAGATTCCAGGCACTGATCCTTTCTCTCTTAGAGGATACTCTGAACTCTCCAGCCAAATAAAAACCAGATGGAAAGCCTTTACAAAACCTCTTGATATCAGAAGGAATTCAAAGAAAGAAGCTAGAAAGGCTTTATCTTCTCTACCACCGTGGCAAGCAGCTCCTGTTCTAAATAACAGTTCAAAAACAATAGCACTGAAATAAAAAAAAGATATATTCACAAAATATGCAACATTACTTATTGACTAAACTAGACAGCAAAAAAGTTGCCAAGTAATCAGCTAATTTAACAGTACCAGCAACCTCTCTCATCTATATTAGTTGTCAAATTTTTAAGCAAATAAACACAAGCAAAACATAAATACTTCCATGTTTCTAGTGTCTATAATCAAGTAGTGTATTTAACTGCAATACCACACTTGTAACATATTCAATGGGATTTTTTTTTTTTTTTGATCAATGTTCTAAAATCTTTCCACTTATTTAGCTCATTAACCAGTACATTTCCTTTTGGGGCTTTTTTGTGTTAGGCATATCATTTCTGCAACAAACAAGGCAGTAACTGTCATCAGGTTATCAGAATTCAACCAGTATATGTACTACACACGATCTTCTCTTCCTAATTTGAGTATTAGCTTTTTTATAAAAATATCATGATAAAAGCTAAGGATTAAGAGATTAATACAAATATTTCTGTATTAGAACAATACCCTATTTCCAAAGACTGATGCTACCTAAGTCTCAGTTGCCACACAAAAGTCAGCATTTAAAGAAAGGCCTTTACAGATCCTTACTACAGACAGGCATTTCTACTGTATTTTTCCCAATAAAAGACTAGGCGAAAGCTGGATGACTTCTTAAACCACTTGAAACTAAGACCTCCAAAACAGGAAAATAACACTGTAAAAACAATCTCTCCTTACTTGTTCAAGGCCTCCACTGTGACCGATATGATTCAAGTGATTATGCATTAACTGACAGGGATTGCTAGATGTATCCCGTGCAAACAGTAACCATGAGAAGACAGGAACTCTCCTTCCATTTTTATCATCATTGTATAATTCAATGGCGGTGTTAAGCATCAAAAACTTCAGTGCTTCATAGAGACTATACTCCTCCTCTTCGTTTGTAAACAATTTATCACAAGCCTCTTGTTTCTCAATAGGACCCTTGATTTCACTTATATTCTTCCACTATTAAAAAGAAAAAAAACCAACACACACATGTATCAATAGCCATCACCGTGCAAGACCTGCAAAAAATGATTTGTGAATTGTGAGATGCACAGCACAGGCACTCAGGATTTAATTTATGAAGGGCTTTGTGTTTTTTAAAAACACTCGACAATACGACAATACTTCCACAGCTGTAGTCCTATCAAGATCAAGTTAGTCTGATTTTGCTTAAACTAGTCCTTAAGCAAAGCAGAAGGGGACGTTGGAAATTGTTGCAAGGTGGCAAAACAGATGCTGTCATAGGACAATAATACCCTGCTTGTTTGTATCATAAATCCTACATTCTTTATACTCTTTACATTTCAGTTACTCAGCACATGTATTTCATTCCTGCCCTCAGAAACTGCTTGAATGCAGCCTTTAAAAACTTAAATGCTTTCCAGAAAAGAGAATATGCATACACAGTAAGACAGGAACAACTGAAGAGTTTTTAAATAGGTTCCAGAGTTTCAAGGGGTGGAAAGATGGGGCTAGGTAACATACTACAAACGCTGAACAAGCGTAACCATTTCCCTATTACGTTACCCAGAATAAAAACATATAAACATGGAACAAAAACAACTGCTTTGAAATTACTTCAGCATTATTCTGTACTTTTTTCCCTTTCCATGACCTGCTCAAGGTAGCAGCAGCATTTATCCATGGTATTCATCATTCCTTCCAGTGAATACAAGAAATAACAGAGGCAAAATGTTACTTTGTTACATTTACTTCTCCATTGAAACCTAATTAATAATTTTCTGCAGAGCTTAGAAACTAATTCTAGCATCACCCTAATGCATGCAGTAGAAGACCAGAAAACTCCCACAAATGTGATTCTTTTCTTGATTTTTTTTTGCAGTGTACATACAGAAAAATGACTTTTTTCATTAGTGAAAGCATCCTTATGCTGAATTCACCGCATTCAAAAATGTTTGTTGTTTGCCTTATTTGCAAGTGACCAAGAATAAACAAATACTTTTCAAACCTTTTTTCTTAGAAGTATTAAATAGTCCTTAATTTCCTCTCTTATTTCGCCCATCTTCCTGCCCAGTTTCTCTTTCAGCTGCCACTGATTGATCCACTCATACTTGCTCAGCAGATTTTCAGAAAGCTGGAAGTGGAGAGAGGGCAGATTAAGTCAAAAATCTTCAAAGGAAAAGCCACCAACTTGCATGTTATCATTTTACTGATTCCCCACACACACAGCCCCCAAAGATTTTGCACCTTAAAAACAATCCCTTGTATGTTCTTCTGAATGTATGTGATACTAAGATGACCATAATTGAACACAACTGGCTCTTTATAATGTGTGCTGGATAACATCCAGAATACTGGTCTATAACTATTTCCACATCTAACCAATACATATGCACTGGAAAAATAAATCACTTTAAGTTACTCACAGCATATTTTTTTTTTTAATTTAAAAAAAAACCCTCCCAGCACCAGATGACAGTGACCATGTTTGAAAGTGTCCCTGAATCAACAGAAAAGAAAGTTAAAGATGTGAAGACATTCACCAGACAATCTAGAAGTCTTGGTGGAGTGCAAGCTACTTAGTCCAGCACACACCAGCTGTGTTTTCTTTTCAGGGTACATAATTAAAACACTATGGGACTGGTTTTCTAATAAAAAAGAAAACTATCTGGGGATTAGTTGATGCATCAGATCTTACTTTAGCCTCAGAAATGCCTATTTTACTGCTCACATGCTACATTTGCTCAGTTAAGTGCTTTTACACTTCTCTTGAAGGACATCCTGGTAATTGCATGCCCAGGTTTTTTTACCCTCATTTATTAACTCATTTTACCACTAGAATAGGAAGACCAACTTGTGTCTCACAAGGTCATGGAGAACAGGAGAGATGCCTGAAGACTGGCGGAAAGCCAACATCACTCCAGTCTTCAAGAAGGGCAAGAAGGAGGACCCTGGGAACTACAGACCAGTTAGTCTCACCTC